>CM033392.1:23895933-24629097 GCA_019426215.1 Buddleja alternifolia
TAAGCATTTGGCTTATTGGAATTTTCGAAAATGATGCATTTTCCATACCAAATTTCTTAATCATATCTCATGTATATTTAGCTTGGTTTATAAATATGCCATTAGGGAGCTGTTTGACTTGTAATCGTAAGAAGAAATTTAATTCACCCATCATGCTCATTTCAAATTGTTCTTACATTATTTTTGAAAATTTCTCACACAGACGCTTATTAGTAGATCCGAAAATAATATCATCAATATATATTTGGACTAAGAGAATATCTTCATCATTGATAATTTTAAATAACGTTGTATCAATGCTGCCTTTTGAAAAGGCTTTACCAATAAGAAAAATAGAGAGAGTGTCAGACCATGCTCGAGGTGCTTACTTAAGGGCGCCATAGAGCGTCTTATCTAGCTTGTAGACAATACTCTTGCCATGGTTGTTGATGAATCCTAGTGGCTGCTTCACATAAACTTCTTCTTGGAGTTTAGCATTCAGGAAAGCACTCAACACGTCCTTTTGATACACGGTGAACTTGTTGAACACTGCATATGCTAGAAACATCCGAATTCAAGATGGGCAACGAGAGCATATGTCTCATCAAAATCAATACCCTCTTCTTGGAAATATCCTTGAGCAACAAGTCTGGCCTTGTTCCTTATAACAAGACCACTCTCATCCATCTTATTTCTATAATCCCATATAGTTCCAATAACTCCTTGGTGAGTTGGTCTTGGTACTAGTGTCCAAACCTTACTACGTTCAAACTGATCCAGCTTTTCTTGCATGGCTTCAATCCAACTAGGATCACTTAGCGCTTCATCCACTTTCTTAGATTTCATCTAAGATAGGAAGTTCGCGAACATGGCCTCATTAAATGTTACGACTCTAGTCCTCACAGGAGCTCTAATATCTCCAATAATTTACTCTAGTGGATGATCACGTAGCCATAGTCTATCTGGCTGGAACGAGTTTAGAGATTGTTGTGGCGCTTGATCTTGTATTGCATTCCCATTAACCTCTTGCGTAGGCGCTTCAAGTTCACAAGTTCTATTTTGCTCTTGATGATCACTCTCTTCATGATCATCAGCAGATCTTACAATATTATCCTTAATAATAACCTCACGAGTAACCTTAGGAGGGGGCACCAAGATCTCATCATCGTCGTCACTTTCATAATCAATAATTAACTTTGACGCTTGATGACACAAATCTTCAACTCCTATTCATTAGCGTTAACCTTACTCGGCTCTTGCTTAGCATCATCAAAAACAACATGAATAGATTCCTCAACCTTCGATTTGATCTTATTGAGGATGCAAAAATTCTTTCCATTTTTGGTATAGCCTAGAAAGATTTCTTCATCTGCTTTAGGATCAAATGTCTTTAGGCTTTCGGATCCATTGTTATGAATAAAGCATTTTGAACCAAAGATGTGAAAATATGAAAAATTTAGCTTAAGTCCCTTCCATAATTCATATGGTGTTTTACCATACTATTTGTTGATCATGCAACGATTTTAAGTATAACGCGCAGTATTGATCGCCTCGACTCAAAACCTAGGAGCGAGCTTGGACTCAGCTAACATCGTCCTAGCAACCTCCTTTAGCGTTCTGTTCCGACTCTCAGCAACACCATTCTATTGAGGAGTTCTAGGAATTGAATACTCATGATGTACTCCATTTTTGGCACAAAACATCTCAGCAACCTTGTTAGTAAAATCAGTACTGTGATAGCTCTTTATTCTTGCAACCTTAACATTTTTTCAAAGTACGAAGTTTTCGAATAAGCGTTGTGAGCTTGTCACACGTTTCACGTTTGGATGAAAGAAATTCCACCCAAGTAAATAAAGAGAAATCATCTACTATCACCAAAGTATACTTTTTATCGCTCACACTAATCGTTTGAACAGGTCCAAACAAATCCATGTGAAGTAGTTCAAGTATCCTAAACGTAGATAGACAAGGTTTTCTCTTGAAAGATGATTTAACTTGTTTGCCCATTTGACAAGCGTCACAAAGGCGATCCTTATGAAAAGGTCCTTTAGGTAATCCCTCTACAAGATTTAACATTATAAGCTGAGAGATTGTTTTAAAGTTGAGGTGATTAATTTTTCTATGCCATAACCAACCCGTTTTAGATTCATTTTTAGCCACAAAGCATGTTGGGTTGTTATCATATGTTGAACCTTAATCTACCAAATAAATAGTGTATGTTCTTTTTCCTTTCAATTTAGTAGATCCGGTCTTAGCGTCATAATATAGAAATAGTCATTTGAAAATTTTACTTCAAAATCTTAATCACAAAATTGACTTATGCTTAATAGATTATGCTTAAGATTCTCAACATAATATACATCACTTATCATGATGTTTCCCCTATGCACAGTACCTATACCTTTGGTTTTACCTATGGAGTTATCACCAAATACAACCTGAGGACCATTGGTTGCACGATAGTTAATCAAAAGATTCTATGAGCCTGTCATGTGCCTTGACGACCCACTATCGATGTACCAAAATAGATGTATCGACTCTGGCTCTAGGTACCTGCATTCAAAGAGCAGTTCTAGTTCTTTTTAAGTACCCATTGTGACTTGGGTCCTTTCACATTAGTAGCGTCAGTCTGAATTAGAACTTTAGGAACCCATATTTGCTTAGTCTTCATTGTGAGATGATTGGCCTTTTTGGGTTTCACCTTGTGTTGTGTGTGCTTTTTGGGTGCATAATAATATCCTCGATTCTAATAGTAATCATAATCATAATCGTAATCATAATCATCATAGTATTGATAATATGACCTTGATCTTTGTGGATATTAATGCTGGTATTTCCTTGGTGCTGGCTTAGGGTGCACTTTGGGTGCTTGACGATTAGCGTTTGATTTACAGTGGCAAGGTTTCTCCTTAGCCTTTTGAGCTTTTGGATAAATCCTTCTTTGTGAATCATTCACTTTCGTCTTTTTCTTGCCTGAGTCAGCTTTGGCTTTGTCATTTGGCCTTGTACCATTGTCCTTCGGTTCAGTAGGTGTTTGACTCTTTGAACCTTTCTCAACAAAGAACACACCTTTTCCTTTGTTGTTTGCCGTAACATTTGATTTATTTGGTTGTTTACGGAATTTATTGCATCCTAAACCAGTTTTTTCACCAAATAATCTTGTTATCTCAGTCACATTATCTAGCTTTCTTGACGCTTTAGACAATGATGAGACGAGCTGCCCTCATTTAGCAAGTCTAGCAATTAGCTCAGCTTCTCTCTTGATTATCATATCAAGATCACATTTCGACTGAGTGATTTCAGTCTCAAGTGATTGGTTCTTCTCAATGCATTGTTGCTGAACTTGCAACTCTGCCTTGAGCGTCACATTTTTACTTTTGAGCGCTGATATCTCATCAGAGTAATTTTGATATAATCTGGCGACATCTTGACAATCTTTATAATATTCTTTTACTTTGTCAAACAATTCTTCATAAGAGAGAGGATAAGCTAATTCAGTATTTACCTCAGATAATGAGTCTGATGACACTTCATCATCACTAGCCATGAGATAGATTAGCGCTGAATCATCCACTGGCTCATCATCATCACTACTCTCTTCTAAAGACTCCAAATCTTCAAGTGCAGATGCTGGTTCTGATTCCACTAGCAAACCTTGTTGAAGAAGTTTACTCCTTAATTAGTTTCTATCCAAGAAATCCATCCTTGTGGGTTTGGATACGTTTGGATAAGGGCAATTTAGCTAGTAGTGACCTGGCTTCCTGCACTTACAACAAAGATTAGTTTTCATCTTTTGTTCATTTGTTAACCTTGCAGCTTGCGGTTTTGTGACCACTGGCGCAGAGAGATTATGCGAAAAAGACGCTTGCTACTGAATCAGCACTGAAGGAGGGGGGATAGAATATTGAGGCGCTTGATACTGTTGTTGAGCAGGAGGAGACGCTTGATATGAATTATGTCCTTAATGCTTTGAAGCTTTTTCATTCTTCTCATATTTCAGAAACTTTCTGAACCTATTTAGTAATGCTAACTCCTCTTCATCACTGATTTTTGACACCTTTCCTTTATTACCCGATTTACCCTTAACTAATGCTATTAGGCTCCAGATTCTATCACTGGACTAACTGCATCACTCACTGTATTTAACTCAAACTCAAAAGCCTTGAGTTCTGAAAAAGCATCTTCTGGAGTTAGAAGATCCAACATATTCGATTCTCTCATAGATGTTGTTTTCATTAAAATCTACTAGGGAGACTTCTGAAAATCTTAACCACCATTTCCCGATTTTGCAAATCCATGCCTAGAGACGTCAACTCTGTAGCGAGAGCAGTAAATCTTATATCCAACTGTTCTAGCGTCTCATTAGATAACATTTTGAAATCGTTAAACCTTTCCTTGGCAATTAAAAGCTTGTTCTCTCTGACCCACCACAGATTATAGCCAACTTATCCCATATTTCCTTAGTCGTAGAACACGACTTAACCTTGTTAAACAAATTATCATTATCACCGATGGCTATATATAGAGCGTTCCGACCAATATTATCCAAATTTTCTCTGCGACGCTCATCCATAGACCACTCATGCTTCGGCTTTTCAATATAACCGTCAGAGATCTCTTCTGTGGCTTCAGGCGCTCTAGTGATGACCTTCAAGATTTAAATAGGCCCATCTAAAATAAAATCACAAATTTCATCATCACAAGAACAAAGATAAGTGAATGCTTTGACCTTCCATGAGTCATAATTTGATCGGTCAACTTAGGTACTTTTGCAAATGCCATAAAAGAAATTACAGCAACTAAATTTTAAAAGGACATAAACAAGTAGTTATGCTTGGAATTTTGAAAATTTTCAACTTCAACCTCTCTGATACCACTTGTTGGTCCCAAGTGGCATACGAAAGGGTCTAGAAGGGGGAGGGGTTGAATAGACCCTGAAGTCTTTTTCGACTTCAAAAATTTCGTACTAAAAATATTGTGGACGCTTGAAAATGTAGGCGTTTGGTTGAGCGTCTACTTGAAGACTGTTTTGATGAATTTAACTTAGACTCAAGATTTGAATACTATAACCAAATAAGGTTAAGTGTTCAGTTCTTTAATCAGGGTTAGCACAGTAGAATGATTTTAAGTCTTCTCTTTGATAGGTTTTAGCATCACAACGTTTTTCTTAGTTGCTTTCAACTTTAAATAATTTTATAAATGTGTTACTTAACCGATTATGCAATGATATGAAAATAATGAAATCGATGGTAAAGTAAAGAACAAGAAGTTTGAAAGGTTCGTTGGGTGCTGTAATCCCAACTACATCCTTCTTCTCCTTTAATACTCAGAGGCAATCCACTAAAATGATTCTCAAAGAATCCACTAAAATTGGGGAGAGATGGATTTGAATGGCTTGAGCTCCTCGGTCACACAGATTTCTGCTCCAAGACACTTCAATCCTCTTGTTTCTTTCACCCAGAAATAATAAAAGTATCCAACTTTGACTTCACTCAGATCGCGAGGCTGGACAAGGGTTTTTGTCTAACGGTTCGTTTGATTTTAGGAAATTCAAACAACTTGAAATATCTCAATAGTAGTATAAGGTTCTTCTGAAAAAGATGTTTGAGATATTGATTGACTGTCTCAGGGATTGGAGAAAAGCAGAAAGAATGTTTGATTTGAATATTTGAGCTTTTCTGAAAGTTATGGGATGGAGACTTCAATGCAACAGAGTTCTGGCTTGTAAGCTTGTTGTTGTATATTTGGCTTGTTGCAGAAGTCCTATTTATAGACTTTCTCGAGTAAAGTGTCTGTTGGACACATGGTCAAGCACGTGTTTAACACTCTCGCGCATGAACAACTTTCATCTTTTTTCCCTGAAATTCTGCTGCAAAAAGTTGGTGCCGCAGACTTGTAAAGTTAACGGTCCAATTGGAAGGCTTCTCTGTACGTCCTGGAGTGCTTATCATATTTAATGCTCTTATCAGCATTTAATGCATTTGAAATTAATGCCCGTTGGATGTTAATGCTCTGAGAACATTTGCATTTAACTCCTACTGGACTTGGAATAAATTCAGGTGAAATCTTGTCTTGATAGACGCTCACTCAACACTGAATGATCCTTAGCTGAATCTCTACACTGAAGAAATCTTCATCTTCATTCAAACTTCAGACACTTGAATCTTCAAACCTAACTACTGATAAACTCACTCAGAATAATATCAGACGCTCAATCTAAGAACACTTAGCCTAACAACCTAGAATAAAAACAAATAAAGCCTTATACAAATCTAACGCTCAAAGCCTATACATGATTTCTAATGAAATCAAACTTAATATTTTGATGTCTAACATAAATCCTAATTGTCATCATCAAAACATCTAACAAGAAATTTCCTAACATTCCTCATCTTGTCCACCTTCACATCTGACAACTGTTCATGTTGCCTCTTCTATCTCTATTGACATTTTCTTTATGATATCATCCCTCGCACTTTGTTAGTTAACATTACGATCTCTCGTCGGTTTTAAATCTATGACATCTCACATATGTACAAACATACGACTCTGGTAACATTGTTAATGATTGGACTGACATCATAACTTATAAAACATGAAATGAAATTATGATCCAAGATTTAACGTGGTTCGATACATCAGATCTCACGTCATTATTTTTTATCTTTATAAAAGTGGGTTTGAAATATATTTGACTAAGAAATGGTTATGAAATCTCTTATATTGTGTTAGGATTTAAATATAGAATGAATTTGAAGGAAGGATTTGATAATATTGGTTGCCCGGCGAGTGACACGAGAAATCCTCATGTGTTTGCACAGCAAGTGCACTGGTCATATGTAGTAATAAGTGGACAATAAGTCTGGATTGTCGATCCCATAGAGACTTGTATTTTAGAATTCTTGAATTTAAAGTAAGCAAGAATTAAACTAAAACTAAAGGATAACAAATAACTTAAATAAACTAAAAACAAAGCAAGAACAAGATAGGAAAAATAAAAAAATGATGGGTGATAAGATGATTGAACTAAGATGTCGAAAATAAGATAGTTATGGAAGAGAGCAACTATGACACATGTATTGGCACAAATTAATCAATTTTCATTACAAACATGCTCTCATATTATTAGACTATTGTTGCTTTGGTGGAAATTCCTTAGATAATTACTACCCGATGTCTGGAACATAATAATCCTATGATTAATTGACGATTCCCAAATACATTTATCCGAGAATCTAACCAACAATTGCACATTCAAGTTCTAGAATTTTCCTGGATTAATCCGGCTAACTGCATCCGGGAGTCTCTACCTACGTATGGGGCGACTATTTATTGTTTACGGATTATGTGATGATCCTTTTTGCACCTTAGATTACCTTCTCTCGAATGAAGAATTTAAACAACAAATCATGCATATGGTAGCTAAGCATATGAAGCATTCAAACAAGATCAAGACACAAATCAACAATAGAATTAATGTGAAAAACACAATTTATAACTCAAATATCATAATTTAGCCTCAACATGGCCTTAGTTCGGAGAATCTAATTTATCATAAAAGATAAAAGATGGAAACCTAAATAAAGATTCATATTCATAGATAAAAACAAATCTCTCTCGTATTTTTGTTGGTTTAACTTCGATCTTCATCTCTTCCATGCTTCTTGATTTCTTCACCTTCAAGGATTCTTGAAAATCTTCATAACTAATCTAATCTAAGAACTACCCTAAAAAAGCTTTATGTTGTGTGTATTTCATGTCTTTAACCCTAGAGAACTGATTTACTATATATAAGGGGGGAAGGGAAAGACACCAACTTAAATTAGAGTTGGAAATTTCCAAGAATATGCGTTTTGGTTCCATCAAACACGAAGTTCGAACTTGATGTTCCTCAAGTTCGTACTTGAGGAATAGTAACATTTTGTCTTCTAGCAGCGATCGTGTTTCCTTCATAACTTTCTCTACAAATCTCCAATTTGGTTGATTCAATTTGCCATGTGAATTTAAAACAGAGCTCTATAACTTTGTAGAAGGAATATGTTTCAAATTCCTTCTATAAATACTTTGAAATTCTGCATTTCCGTCCAATTTTCCTCAATTGCAGTGATTTTCCACCTTTACTGAATAAGCACACAAATTACAAGCATGTGTGGCATAAATCATGCATAAACCAATGTAAATAACATGAATATGAGGCTCTAAAATATGTAAATTCACATCCAATCAACACCCCCAAACTTAACATTGATCGTCCCGAGCAATAAAAAGCATAGATATAAGATCAAACATCAACTAAAGAGAGGAAAGCACAAAAAACCGAAAACAAAAAGGATAAACTCACTTTCGTGGAGTAATCGATTGCACGTAGCATGTGCAACAAGCCTTTAAACCTTTATGTTATCCAAAAAGGATGAGTATAGTCTTGTGAGGGTTTGCAGATGATTTACTCACAAAATCCAACAAAATTTCGGCCCCACCCAACCAACACAAATCAACATAAACAAAAAGAAAACAATGGCATAAAATCATCCTTTAAAACTCAATATTATATATATATATATATATATATATATATATAGACACACATCAATTACTTGCTCATGTTACACCATGATTCGAAAAGACCTCCAAAGGGTGCAGTGATTGTAAGTCTAAGGCATTATAGTCGAGAGGCATCCTTACCACTTTTCAAATTATAATCTCATATTTATCAACTTTTGATTAGTCACAAGGTACAAGAGTCGAAGAAAACCTCCTAGCCATTTAGATTCCATTACTTAATCAACTTAGACTTTTAAACTCCTAAAACTTTCAACTAAATTCACTAAAGGCTAGACCATGTGCAATGTTCTATTTCATTACGCTTTCTATGACACCCTTGTAGCAAGTTTTAGGCCAACAACTCCCAAACCAGATGACTTTTAGGGCATTAATTGTAAAGACACTCCTAAGGGTTTAATCACTCGAGTGTCAAAGGCCACAAAACAAAACTAGGTCCTTAAACAATTTAAACTTCCAATTGACTTGAGTCTAGCTCAAATTAGCATAATAGTACAGTTTGTAGGTATGTTAATTTTCACCTCCAGTACATATTAGCCTGACTTTTAAAGTCATACCAAATTTCAACCTCATTCATTATTATTAGGTATGCGAAGTCAACTAA
This sequence comes from Buddleja alternifolia, assembly GCA_019426215.1. Lineage (NCBI taxonomy): Eukaryota > Viridiplantae > Streptophyta > Magnoliopsida > Lamiales > Scrophulariaceae > Buddleja > Buddleja alternifolia. The sequence continues at coordinate 23,905,076 of CM033392.1, forward strand.
TCATCTTATAACACTTATGAAAAACCTAAGTCAATATTTCTGGGAAAAATTCCTTAAGTGTTTCAGAATTGTTATCCACTCAACTCCTCTACCCTCGACTTGTTGTGCATTTGTGAATCATCTAAGGAAAATCTAATCTAATCTAGGGTCCCACAAACAAAGCAAAAATATGTATAGTCCATTAAATTCCAAATAAATGAAGAAATCATGCCATCGTCTCAAGTTAATTAATCTCAATGCATTAATTGGAGGCTAAAAAAAATAAATTCATGCTCGATTTTCTCAACATAAAAGCATCTAAACTTGATAGCATACAAATTGCCCCAAACTTGAGCTAAACTAGGAACACGTGATATGAATAAGCTAGGAAATATAGCAAACATATGGTGATCAATCATATGAATGTATTAAAAGCACAAAGTACTACCCACATACACCCCCAAACTTGACTCAACATTGTCCCAATGTTGTCTCAATAATAAAAGCATAAAATAAGGGTATAAAAATACTTACAACCCAGAATGTTGAAAAACAATCCTTTCTCTCATATGTGTTCCTAATCAAGCTCATCTCATCAAAATATGAAAATCAATCCAATGGGAATGACTACTAAACATGCTCAACATACTCAAAACAAACTAAAGCTTTAAGCATAAAAAAACACATGCCAAAAGTGCATGTTCAAACAACACACCAAAACAGAAAGGAAACCTATAAATTAAGCAAAAAAAGAAATACACAAAAACAAAAAAAAGAAAGAAAAACTTACAAACTTGGGTTGCCTCCCAAGAAGTGCTCTTTTAAAGTCACTAGCTTGTCGTTACAGAGTTGGATCAAGGAGGTTTACGTATGAATGCCTTGTTTATTCTCCAATCCACTCTCAGGTATCGATTCAATCTTTGGCCATTTGGAGTGAAGATTGGGCCACCGTTTGTGAGAATTACCCTAGGTTGAGACCAAGCAATTATCCACTCACGAATTTTTTTATGGTCCCTCAATAGCTCTATTACCTTTTCTTACCCATGCTTCGGATGGTGGTGTGGACTTTCTTCCAAGCTAGAGATAACTTCTCATTTTTCTTCACCCATCACTTTGATATACTTCATGTCCATGATGTAGGGGTGTACACGATGATTGGTTCATTTTTCCTGAAAGTGCTCAACACTATAAGGATCAAAAGCATCAATGTGTAAATATAAATCAAAATCAAGTGGATGCTCAAAAACCTCATAGCTATCAAAATTAACCATGACATCTTCTACATTCAATGACAACTTACCATTGTCGGCATCAAATACCGATTTACCTGTGACTATGGGAGATAGTAAAGAAACTTCAGCTGGCTCAGAAAAGAAGGGGGTTGAATGCTCATCGGTGGAAAAGTCTGCCGTGGATGTTCGGACGTTGTGATGCAAGGACAAATTTTATGAATTTTCCAACTTTCTTTCATTCAAGGCCACAGTATTGCATTGCTCCTCCAAATTCTCATCATGTCACTTGGCAGTGTTTCAGGTTCTCTCTAATAGATGATGCTCGATTATCACTCTATTTGACGACTCATCTCCCTTATTCCTATACGAAAATCTTTCCACATAAAGCGAAGCTCTTCTAAGAGGTTATCAGATTCTTCCTCCACAACAGGAATTTTCGCCTGGCCTTGTTGTGGAAAGAACACTTGTGCATAACATACTTGAATGACGTTTTGTATCCATAATTGATTCTCCGGAAGGGTCATATCCAAGAAATTGCAAGCCATTACTAACTAGTCATGCAACGAAAAACAAAATAAAATAAATACAAAAACTTCCAATAAAAGCAAAAACTAAAATTAAACAAGTCCCCGACACCAGCGCCAGAAACTTGACACGAGAAATCCTCACGTGTTTGCATAGCAAGTGGACTGGTCATGTGTAGTAATAAGTGAACAATAAGTCTGGATTGTCGATCGCACATAGACTTGTATTTTAGACTTCTTGAATTTAAAGCAAGCAAGAACTAAACTAAAACTAAAGGATAACAAATAACTTAAATAAACTAAAAGCGATGCAAAAACAAGATATGAAAAGCAAGAAAATGATGGGTGACAAAATGATTGAAACAAGATGTCGAAAACAAGATAGCTATGGAAGAGAGCAACTAAGAAATATGTATTGGCACAAATTAATCAATTTTTACTATAAACATGCTCTCATATTATTAGACTAATGATGCTTTGGTGGAAATTCCTTAGATAATTAGTATCCGATATCTCGAAAATAATACCTATGTCTAGGGCAACTACTTATTGTTTACGAATTATGTGATGATCCTTTTTGCACCTTAGATTACCTTCTCTTGAATGAATAATTTAAGCAATAAATCATGCATATGAAGCATTCAAACAAGATCAAGACACAAAGCAACAATAGAATTAATATGAAAAACATAATTTATAACTCTAATATCATAATTTAGACTCAACATGACCTTAGTTTGGAGAATCTAATTCATCATAAAAGATACAAGATGGAAACCTAAATAAAGATTCATATTCATAAACAAAAATAAATTTAAATCTAAGAAACCCCTCGTATTTTTTATGGGTGACCTTCGATCTTCATCTCTTCCATGCTTGTTAATTTCTTTACCTTCAAGGGTTCTTGAAAATTTTCATAACTAATCTAATCTAAGAACTACCCTAAAAAAGCTTTATGTTGTGTGTATTTAGTGTCTTTAACCCTAGAGAACTGATCTACTATATATAAGGGTGGAAGGGGAAGACTCCAACTTGAATTAAAGTTGGAAATTTCCAAAAATCTTCTTTTTTTCCCGTCAGACACGAAATTCGAACTTGATGTTCTTCAAGTTCGTACTTGAGGAACAGTAACATTTTGCTTTCTGTGCAGCGATCGTGTTGCCTTTATAACTTTCTCCAAAGATATCCAATTTGGATGATTCAAGTTGCCACATGAAGCTAAGATAGAGCTTTACAAATTTGTAGAGGAACATTTGTCAAATTCTATCTATAAATACTCTAAAATTCTACATTTCCGTCCAGTTTTCCTCAATTGCAGTGATTTTCCACCTATACTTAATAAGCACACAAATTACAAGCATATGCGGTATAAATCATGTATAAACCAATGTAAATAACATGAATATGAGGCTCTACAACATGTAAATTCACACCCTATCAGTGAGCTATCTATTGGCTTGATCATTAGATTGAAAAAACAATGACAGTCTTGTCTTTGATATTATATCGAATTAATCATTAGCAACAACGTCTTTATCGCATAGTCTTTAACTAGTCTAGATGAAGGTCCCATAGATTACTTATGGCTAGGTGAGCGGTTGTCGCACGGGGGGTGGTGACTGTGGAACGCTCTGGATGTCCGAATTCTAAAATCATGTTCCAAGTCATAGAGTCTGTGAGATATGTGATATCACAATCTCGTGAAGAGTTGTTTATGTGTGTTTTTCTCATGGGAGAGTGCCTTGTTTCATGGGCAATGACCTTTGGGTCAGTGCATGGACAAAAATCCATGCTTGGGTAAGTATGAGATTGAACAACCTTGCAAGGACTCCTCATTGGTTCTGTGTCGAACTTGGAGTCCTTCAATTTCATAGTGTGAGATTAGTCATCTGACCTGAGATGTCATGACGGAAAGGTATACTGCCCACTACACTTTGATCTACACGTGAATTTTAGGAAAATTATACAGCGGTGCATGTTGGGTGTAGTCTGGTGGTGTCACTGGACAGTGAACAAATGACATTAGATACGTGATTCATCCACGGCTTGAAGCCTAGTATTTCCTATATTGTTGCATAAGCTGAATGATCGATAAAAGACTCTGATCGGAACATTGTATTATAAGAGGAAGTGGGGTCCATGCTTAGAAGATCGAATCATTAGTATTCCAACACAATCATAGTTTCTGGGTTATAAGGGTTTCGATCGGCGCTAAACCCTTACTTCAAACGGGAAAAAGATAGAAGGATTTGACTCAAACGAAGATCGTAACCTGGAGAGGTTTGATGTTCATCGTTAATATCTAGGAAGTCATGAAGCTGTTGCTAGACGCTGAACCATGACCAATATGTGCCTTGAATTAATATAGTGAAATTAATGCAAGGCCTGATTAATTATTTAGTTAAATAATTAATTAAGACAATTTGGAGTCTAGCCTTTGGGGTGAGAACCTAATGCTAGCTTGTTAATGAGTCTAAGGGATCACACACTAACTTAGTGTAGTACATATTAGCTAAATTAATTCTTAGTGAATTAATGGAGAGATTAATTAATCGGGAATAAAGAATAAATTAATTAAGTGGTCTTAGTTAATAAAAGTCTTATATTTAATATTGAAATATTAAATTAAGAGAAGAGTAATTAACTTAATGCAGAGGAATAAAATTAATAAAGTAAGCTTAATTAATTTTGGTCTAAGCAATTTAATTGGGTTAATTAAATTGAAGACTAAACTAATTAGTTAGTGGGGGTAATTAATAAGTGCAAAAATAATTAATTAATTAGTGGGCTAATTAAATAATTGTTTTGGGCTTAAAGTCAAAACAAAATAAGAGAGACTCACTAGGTCATTGAGACTTGGTGTTGGACGGCCACACTGGGTATAAGAATACCCAATGTAGATGTCCCATTATATGCACAACAAGAACTTTTGTCTTCTTTTGTTTTCTCTCTTCTCTTCTCTCAATCTCTGCATTAGAGCTTATACATTATTCCAAACACTTTCTCTATAAGCCAAATATTTGATCTCTTTAAGCTAGCACTGAAAAAGAGGATCGAGAATACGAGCTAAGGTGTGGATACGCTTAGAGGTGTTTTTGTTGTCAAGACATTAGAGCAAATCGATCCAAGATTGAAGTAAAGCAGTGATTGCTGTCAAGAATCTAACCAGTGGAATATCTTCAAAGGATAAATTGCTATGAGAAATTCAAGAAAGGGAAAATCTTCAAGAGGTAAACACGAGAAAACTTCCTTTGAATCTGATGGTACCATGTCTGCCTAGCCTTGTTTAAGGGATACATGTTAATTTTTTATACTTTCATTGCGCGCGCCTCCCCGTGGCCGATCCCAGCAGGATTTCAAATGACTCCAAATCTCTAAGGTTGTGTTTATAAATTAGATAATGATCGGTTTCTTGTTATTTTTGAGCACTTTCTTAATCAGGATAGAATTTTCTTGAGGGACCATGGAACTTTAATAACGATTTATTGGTTTTAAAAACTCTGGATGATAATGAAGACCCGCTCTTTGTCAACTTAGATTGGAATGATATGTACATTCACGTAAAAGGTTTATCCTTTGGTAGATTTACGAAGGAGATGGCGGAGTTTATCGGGAACAACATTGGTAGGTTTAGGGACATTGATTTGGTAGACCAGGGAGGACATCTCGGGGCCGCTCTTTGAATACAAATCAATCTGAACATTACCAAACTATTGCTCAGATTCACGATGATTAATAACCCAGGGTGTTATGAAATTGAACTCAAATATGCTTTCGAGAAATTAGGGGACTCCTGTTATCTTTGAGATCGTCTAGGCCACACAAGCAGTCACTGTGTAATTAGACATGTTGAAAATTTTGAGGATCTGGGGCTGAATGTACCTTTTGGAGACAAGTTAAGAGCAACTACCACATCCCGTAGAAGAGTGTTGTAGAGCAGTTCTAATTTACCAAGGGGAGCTTCTGGTATGGGCTCTAATTCGATGGGACGAAACTTGGAGATTGGCAGAATAGTCGTGGTGAATCACTTCAATAAGGCTTTATATCCCCAACACTCTCAATCCGGTCTAATCGTATTAGAACTCCACCCCAAAGCACACCACCACAAGGCTGTATCCCACATTCCTAAATTATATCTATGTACTTGAACAACTCACAATTTTCACAATATTTACTATCTTCTTGCTAACAAATTCCTTTGTCTCAATTTTAAAAATGTTGAAGTAGTTCTTGAGTTATTCCTTTAACTGATTTCCTTCTTCTGCTTTTCCTTTGTTTTCTAGTGAACATCTTGACTCGGACATAAACATGACAAGAGATAGCTAGATGGGACATTCTTGAGATGTAAGCAAATATTTTTTCAATTCAACCTTTATTGTTATTCTATTCCTTGCTCTGAATAACAAAATCCAACCATAATAACCAATACCAAATCTTACGACATCAGGGGGTTCAATCTTTGAGTTCGTTTGATATAAAAGCCTAAATCACTAAGGGTAACAAGCAAACCTAGTATGGGTTGAGCTCTTGGTGGATTTCTGATCATAGCCCAACAAGATTTTCTCCCTTTAGTTTCTTAGTGCAATCTACTTTCACTACGACTTTCTTATTAAACATGAGCTAACCTTTCAATTTCTTTGTAGAATACTGTAACTGAAGAGGAAATTTTTTTTATGCTTATGGATTTTCCAATTTTAAGTGACTTTGTATTATCTTTTATCATATTTAATTTTTTATTGCTCTAAACCTGGCTTCAACACTAATTAAATGTGCTATTCTTTACATAATCTATTTTGCTGACTGTTTGTCATTTCTTAATAGTTATAGGACCAATTTTGGTGAAAAAGAAAACTTACATAACTAATTTCGTCCTCACATGATTTATAGGAGGACCAAAACCTTATTGGCGTGACTCTGAAGAGAAAATAGAGGAGGATGAGGAGGCAAAATAGGGCTGCGTATGGTTATGTTTTCTGAATTGCATTTTCATTTTCTGGATCACCAGAAAATGAAAATGCACACTTCTAGGTTAATTCTACAGAAAATACTCAAATTTTAAATCCAACTACACATTCCCCTATACAACAACCAATCATTTCACCCTTTCAATCAATTCACAATCTTTCATCATTAATTACACTATCCCACTTTTCAACTAATTATCTTTCTTACTTTATCATATTTTATAATAACTAAATATATATGTATATATATATATACACACACACATACTTTATATCAAATCATTCATATATATATATATATATACACACACATTCATAATTAATTTAATCATTTCATATATTAAATCCCAATAAAATTTAACTTTATGTCACATCAAACACCACTTCCAACTATTTTCTAAAAACACATCCAAATAAACAATAAAAGTCAATATTTCCACACGAATTTCTATAATACACATTTTTCAAAAGAAACTCAAAATTTAACTCAGAAAACATAGGTATACGGAGCCTAAGGCCCTAATTGGATGGCCCCCTCTCCTTTGAAAAAAGTTTTTTAGAGATTTTTTTTTTCTAAAAATATATTTGTTTGGCATATCATGATATTTTCTTTAAGAAAAATATCTCAAAATTGTAGCTAATTTTGAAGAAATTCTTGCAAAAAAGGAGAAAAAATAATTTTTTACTATTTATGATTTGACAGTTTACCCATCGATTAAAAAAGGTTTTTTGGGCTATCTCCCAACACCGAGAGTTAAATTAATCACATATTCTAATACAAAATAACGCAACATGCAAACTAAGATCCATTTTGCCTATTTTTTAATGTCTAAATCGATGAGTTTGAGTAGATATATTTATGAAAAATTATATCTAAATACCAATCCAAACAAATTTCTCACAACAAAAAACATATCAAATCAACCATACTCATTGCATATTTTTTTCTAAAAAATACACATCCAAACACACCTTTGATACCACATTTTTTATCTCTAAAATTATTTTTTTTTCACTTTTGTCGTATTTTTTTTTCACTTTTGTCGTGAATTTTTTCACTTTTGTCATGATAGCACATGCTTGATTGGCTGCGATAATGGTCCGAAGAAAGAAAGCTCAGCTCAAGGAAACCAAAGAGATAGTCACAACACCAGCAACACATACACCTACGGGTACTAAGGATGTAAGTGATAGTGGGGATTCTATGGCAAAGCAATCTAGGGCACAAGCAAGTGGGCCTGATCGTGAAGCAGATTTGGGGGAAATTGCTAACCTACAAGCAAGGCGCAAAGGCAACTGGAATTCACAAAGTATGGTGAGGAGATCTCAATGGCGCTCAAGGATTGTTTGGAGAAAAACCAAATTCAAAATCTCCACAGAAACAGCAAGACGAAGGGAAATCAATTGTTCAAGAGGAAGGAGAACACAAAGAAAAACCTGTGAATGTCTGGGCAAACTTTGATATCACGAAAGTACGCAACCCTGGCTACAAATTGCAATTTATGCAACCAAATTCACATAAGGGGCAATCAGTGGGGAAAATAGAGATCGAAGATGTACAACCAGAAATAGAGTATTGGCAAGCGGCAGTGGTATGCTACGTGTTGGGCTCAAATCCTCTATATCAGGTAATGAATGGCTACCTTAGACGAATTTGGGGCAAACATGGAATTGAAAAGATTTTGATGTTGCATAATGGGTTGTTTATAGTTAGATTCCTCACTGTTGATGCAAGAGATGCTGTTTTGCAACAAGGGATTTCTCATTTTGATAATAAACCCTTGATTGTAAACTCATGGTCTGAAAGTAATACACATAGTAAGCAGAACATTGATAAGGTGCCAGTGTGGGTTCAACTAGAGGGTTTAGATATGAAATACTGGAGCTATAATTCTTTGAGCAAGATTGCCATTTTAGTGGGTAATCCGATTATGGCGGATCAGAGGACTATTAACAAAGACAGGATTCACTATGCCAGGTTACTAGTTGCGGTGGACATAAAGCAATGCCAAATGAGGTGAATTTTGTCAATGAGAGGGGTGTAGTTATAACACAACAAGTGAAGTATGAATGGAAACCAACTAAATGTGCATTTTTTCATGGGGTATGGGCATGAGGAAAAGGTGTGTAGGAAAAAGAAAGGAAAGCAGGCTTGGAAGCCAAAACAAATGGTAATTAAAATCAATATACAAGGGCAAAATGAGAAATTAGTGTAGCAAACAACTGGACCTGAGGAAATATAGACCATAACAAACATATTAGCACAAAGTGAGAAAAGACTAGAAGAAGATTGACAAGTCATGTCAAGAAATAGAAAAGGAGGGATTCACAATCATGAAACTCAAGGACTAAGAGGGAAAGGGAGTACAAGTGAAATTCCACAAGAGTTAATAGTGGAGCCAATATTAGTAACTATCCAAGTCATTAGCCATGGAACTCCTTGCCACTTGGAACATTAGGGGCCTAAACAACCCTGGCAGGCAAAGAGAGGTTCTTCTCTCTGTAACAATTATAGTATTGGGTTTATGGGGATATTAGAGCATAAAATAAGGACGCACAATTTAGCAAAAGTGACTCAACCCATGTGTAAAGGCTGGGATAGTATAACAAATATTAGTGATAATCAAAGGGGTAGAATTTGGATAATGTGGAGAAGAGATTATTTTGAGGTGAGAGTGATCAAGAGTAATGCACAATATGTGCATTGTACAGTAAAAAATATTACTTATCAGAAGAGTTTGTTGTTACTGTTGTATATGCTTACAATTTGGCATTGGGCCGAGCGGTGTTATCGAAAGAACTCAAAGAGTTAGCTGAAGGAATAGATAGCTCGTGGCTACTGATGGGAGATTTGAATTGTGTATTGAAGATGTCTGATAGGATCGGGGAGGAACCAGTTACTATTCATGAAATTATTGATTTTTAAGAATGGATAGATGATTGTGAGATTGAGGAATTGAAATGGAGGGGCTGTGAACACACTTGGAATAATAAACATGCGGCAGGGGCGAGGATATACTCAAAGATTGATAGGGTGTTTATTAATCAATAGTGGTGCACTACTTTTCCTTTATCTGAAACTGTTTCTGTTAATAAAGGACCCTCTGATCATAGGGCAATGATCATACAATTGAGGGAGGATATGCCAAAGAGATCCATGTCTTTCAAGGACTATAATATGTGGAGTGATTCTCCACAGTTAAAGCATGTTGCAATAGAAATATGGAACCAAGAGATTCAAGGGCCTGCTATGTTCCAGCTTGTGCAAAAACTAAAAAGATTAAAAGGCCCTTCAAAGCAGCTAAATAAAGACCAGTTTATGGATGTGGAAAAACAAGTCATGAGGGTGAAGAAAATGTTGATGGCAGTACAACATAGATTACATCACAATCCTATGGTTATGGCATTGCAATCACAGGTTCAGACAGTGTAGCAAGAATTTAGAGAAAAGGTTGCAGCAATGGAAAAATTCTTGTACCAAAATTCTAAGGCTACATGGATTAGCCTTGGGAATCAGAACACAAGTTACTTTCATCAGGTCTTGAAAATGAGAAACTATAGAAAGATGGTGGTCGCAATAGAAGATAGAGAGTGTAATCACTTGACTTGTCACTAACCACTTTGTTGAATATTACAAGAATCTATTGGGGGCCCAAAGCAATGTACAAGGGGTTGATGACAGTATTTTTGGAGCTGGGCCTACTCTGACATGGGAGAGTCAGCTAGATCTAATGAAACCGTTTACAAGAGAAGAGATTAAGAAGCTCATATTTGAGATTAATGCTACTAAGAGTCCAGAGTTGGATAGGTGTGGTAGTGGTTTCTATAAAGCAGCCTGGGATGTAATAGGTAAGGATGTCACTGATGCAGTTTTGGAGTTTCCTAGAAATGGCAGAATGTTAAGGCAGGTTACGAGTACCCTCTTAAGCCTCATCCCAAAGGTGGATAACCCCACATTAGCAAGCCAATTCAGGCCAATTGCGTGTTGCAATAATATTTACAAATGTATTTCTAAGCTTTTAACTAAAAGGTTGGCACAAGTACTCCCTCTGCTTATAAATGAGAACCAAGGTGCCTTTGTACACGGCAGATCCATTGTAGAGAATGTGTTGATAAGTCAAGACCTAATCAGACTATATAATGGGAAATCAGTATCTCCAAGATGCCTAATGAAGGTTGATATGAAAAAGGCTTATGACTCTGTGGAGTGGCATTTTCTAGACAGGCTTTTACCAAGATTGAAATTCCCTCAAACATTTAGTAATTGGGTTATGCAGTGTGTAACTCAGTGAACTTTCAGTGGTTTTAAATGGAGAATGTTTTGAATTTTTCCCTGGGAAAAGGGGCCTGAGGCAAGGGGATCCTACCTCCACCTTGCGTTTTGTGTTAGTTATGGAGTATCTCATTAGAAACATGAGGTTGGCAGCCCTTGACAAAGTTTTAGATTTCACCCAGCTTGCAAAGAATTGAAGTTAACAATATTTGCTTTGCAGGTGATCTTATGATCTTCTGCAAAGCAACTGAACCAGCAATTCAGGTTATCTGAAGTACTTTTCAAAGGTTTTCTAGCGCTTCAGGACTGTATGCCAATCCGTCAAAATCTAATATCTTTATAAGGGGTGTGTCCCAGCGAGTGAAGCAAGAGCTACTTGATATTACAGGGTTTGTTGAAGGAGTTTTTTCTATAAAATACCTCGGCGTTCCGCTATCCCGCACAAAATGGATTGTCACTCATTGTTGGAGAAAATTACTGTAAGATTAACACGTTGGGTAGAGTGCAATTGATCAACTCAGTCCTATTTTCTTTGCATGTGTATTGGACTTCAATCTTCTTATTACCTCAATCAGTGGTAAAGATGGTTGAGCAAAAATGTAGAGATTTCCTTTGGGAAACAAGGATCAGAAGCAGAAAATGACACTCATTAGTTGGGATAAAGTATATGCAAAAAAATAAGAAAGGGGGTTTAAGCATTAAAAGTTGTAAAGTGTGAAATTTAGCTGTTGTGAGGAAACAAGTGTGGGCCTTATCACAAAAAAAGGATACCTTGTGGGTTAAGTGGATTAGTAGTATGTATTTAAAATCTCAAGAATTTTGGGATTATAGCACCCCGCAAGATTGTAGTTGGGCATGGAAGAAGATTAATAAAGTTAAAAGGAAGTTTAGTGCAGCATTCAGCGAAAACAGATGGTTATTTACTAAAAGAGGATTTTACACTCCAGAGTGGATATGATTGGCTAATGGGGGAGCAAAGCAGATATAGGGATGCTAGATGTGTACCGAGTGGGCTAAACTTACCAAAACACTCGTTTAATTTTTGGCTAATTACTCATGAAAGACTTCAAACTAAAATAGGTTAGTAGATTCATGCCTATAATTGATTGTTTTTGTCTACTTTGTGGAAAAGAGCAAGAAGCTATCAAGCATATGTTCTTTGAATGTGAATGGGCCCACAATTTGTTGAAGTTGATGATGGAATGGGTGCAAGTAAGAACTTGTCCTGTGCAGTTTCAAAGTTGGAGAGCTTAGTTGAGATATGGGTTTAAAAGCTGGAAATTCAAGCAAAGTGTGGTAATAGCAGGTGTCTTGTATAAGACATGGGAGGAAAGAAACAAGAGGGTATTTACACAAGAGCAAAGGAGGAGAGAAGACATTTTTGTAAATTTCAAAGTAGAGCTCAAAATAAGAATACATAGATTTCTTTTGCTCCATCGTAACGATAAAAGTAGGTATTTTTTTTCCTTGTATTAATAATCTTCTCTCATTATAGACTTCTATTCTTGCCACTAATGATTCTTTTAAGTTAGAAAGTAAGTGTCATTATGAAAGTGCGTCAATATGATTGTGATGTAATTCATGTATTATCAACAAGATAAAGTTTACAGATGTATGAGAAGGGAAAGATTAACAAGCAAAAGAAAATACAAACTTTGCCATCTATGTAAAAAAAAAATTCAATCAAACTATACTGAAAAAAAAAAAAAAAAAAAAAACCTATATATGAGCATGCATTTTGATATCTCGATTTCCTAAGAAATTGAAAGATTACGAGGCTGCAATTTTCTCAAAAAGGCCCAATCTGTTATCAGCAAGTCTTGACTTGTAAAAAGATTTTTTGTACTCAAACCATGTAAACTCCCTGTACAAACTGTCTTCTCCTTTCATAAGTGAAGCCAATGGAGCTATCTTTTCAGTTAGTGGTGGTCCTCCAAAATAAATCATTGAAAGCCTTGATTTTGAGCTATTGGCCACAACCCTATGCCTTACGCTCTTAAATCTCCCATTAGTCATTACCTATGTAGCCAAAAAACACAAAGAAATTTCATCAAGTTATACCCAAATCAGAACTAAAATTAAATAAACAAGTTATTTGACTAAATTTAAACTATGTACATATATTTCATGTGATTGGTATATATTTTAAGGACAGTGACTACTTTTGACTTTGTTTAATTTGCTTCTACATTAGTAAATCCCATGAAGTGAACTTTGAAATTCTTCACCTCAGAGTTTGGCTGAAAAGGACTTTTAGAACTCGAATTTTTTTTTTTTTTTTTTTGGTGGCTATATGAGCGTGCAAGTTCGACGACCACGACCCGATGATGCTTTCTCGTTCAAAGTACGTGTCGTAATTTATATCATGTAATAAAATTGATTGGGTGTTTTTAATGATTAAAAAGTACCAATTTGTTGATAGTGACTTGATAAATCTTGTTGTCGAGAGGGATGTGCCAAGGTTCATTTAATCACTACTCTCATTAAATGGGAATTGCATGCATAAAATAAGAGGAATATCATGGGCCACGTCATGTGAGGTCGTGTATTCTGAAATGATATTTATATCTTATATTTTAAAATTTTAATTCACATGCAAATGTTGAGCGCATAAAATCAATATTATTTATATATATTTTAAAAAAATAAATAGCATAATATGAATATTGAAATACGAGATAAAAAGATATTGTGAGATAGGTCATGTGACCACCTCCAAGAAAATTAACTAATAGTCAAACCTTGAGAACTTCACATCATGGCATAAAGTTCTTGAATATTCTAACAAGGCACACTCACACGTCATTGGATGAATATAACCACACGTCTTTATATACTCATCTAATCTACTAGATACATTGGAATTTATTTTAGCATGCATTAACTATTACGTTGTTGACCAAATATTATAGAAATAAAATTAAGTATTTCAATATTGGAGACGTCAAGTTCTCTACTGCCACAGATTATGACCCTTCTTTTGTAATATTCTTTTTCTGACATCTAACATGTCAAATAGAAGATTCTTTAATTCGCGTATAAATACTCTGCAGTTAAAAAATATTTATAAAATACTCTTATATCTATTTTGTGGTAAATAGAACCTTCTCTTCTCAACTCTTATCGATTGATAACAGTAAATAATTTGTCACTTTATATCTTCATAGAAATAGAATATTCCATCCTTAATTTGAATATACGTGAAATACTCTATTATGTATTTTTAATAAGCGAGTGTAAAGAAGCTACATATGCAAGAATTGTTTGCAAATTCTTAAAATAAATATTTATCAGCTTATGACTTGAAATAATTTATTTGGTTGTTTGCAAATCTAACTTCTGATCTTAATTATCTTATGAAAGTGACTAAACTCTATCATGTAATTTTCTTAAGCAGGTGTTAAAAAAAGACACAAACAATTACATGCACACCTTTTTACTTATTGAATTTTTGCAAATTATTAAGACAATTCGACAACTCGTAAAACAGTGGTGAACTTATACTCTGCCTTTTGTATTAAGGGTGACCTCGTAATATAACTTTATTGACCGAGGAAATTATAATAATAATTTTCAAAATTTGAGACGTTTTTCAATTAGGGTGTCACACGAATGTATGTGTAATTTACTCAAATATATATGAAAGAAAACGAAGTAAATTAGTTGTATATGAGAAAGAAGGCGCGAAATTGGTTGTACCTGCAACGAGTCACCAACATTAATGAAGAAAGAAGTTTGATCGGGCGGGATTGAAATCCAATTCCCATCTTCCAACGAGATTTGGAGCCCTGAAGTGTTGTTGGATCTCAGAACAGATATGATTTGCGGGTCAGTATGTTCTCCAAACCCGATTAAACTCCTGCCGTTGGATTCTTGCGACTCAGGGCATGGAGGGTAGTGATTCACCCTGAAAACAGAGTCACTCTCTTCATCCATCAGAAGCTTACTGAAAGCATTTCTCTGTTGAATCTTCAATCCATCCGCCAACATTTCAAGTATCTCACACGCCATTTTCTTCACAGCTATTAAATATTCATTCACAACACAACTAAAACAACAAAACCAAAAAAAAAAAAAACAATTAGAAATAAACGGAGAATAAAACCTAAAGTTGTTCTTGGCGTAGGACAAGAAACCTGTATACATTGGAGATTTTCTAACATGACGAAAAATTACAAACTTTCGATTCGAGAGGAGTTGTGAGGTCTTTACATGGACTAAAAGAACATAATTTTAACTCGAAAAATACTATCAACAACTTATTGTTGGACACGTCGTAAAAGTTGAAGAGGTCTTACGTGCACAAGTAAAGGACCTCGTAGTAATTTTTCTGACATGTTAGAAAATCTCAAAATTGGCTTCTAGTCCTACTTGTTTTGGGGTATGCTCTGTTTTTGAAAACTCACCGGAAACGTTCTGCAGCTTCACCGAATATGGACTTAAATTTCTGGTAACCCGATTCAGTATTAGTGGTTAAAAGCAAGTATTCGACCCAACCCACATCGCCATTGGGTCCAATCTTCTTGCTCCCATAGCCAAACGGGTCGGGCGGCCCTGCTTTTTCTTTATCGGGTAGGGGCAAAGAGAAAAACTTAAAGGCTTGTGATTCCAATTCGGAAATGATTTCAACTGGGACGCCATGGTTGATGACTTTAAAGAATCCGAATTCCTCGCAGGCCTTAACGAGTTGGGTTTTCGGGTCGCGCTTGGAGAGGTCTATCAATGGCACATAAAATGTGGTGGGTTTAGATAAGTGTTGGAGGGCTGGTTTTGAGAGAGCCACCATTGATGGAGGTATGGTGATGAATGGGAGATATGGGTTATGGAGATGAGGTGGAGTTGCAGTTGTGGGAGTATCAAAAAGTGTTTGGCTATTTATAGACATTTTTGGGAGAGAAAGAGAAAAAGGAAAGAGATTTTATCAACATAAGTACTACAAATTTAATTATAACAATAATTTTATAGGATAAGTGAGAAATGTTGGATGTGACCTTTAAGTTTATTTATACTTTAAAATGTAAATGTAGTCCTCCGTATTGGGTATTATGAGTGAAGTTTATTCTCAAATTTTATTGGTTATATTGAATTAAAATCCTGTTTCATCCCTAATATTATTATTGTATGTGTGGTGTCTTATAGTTTTAGGGTGTTTGGCTACGATTATTTTAAAAAGTTTATAAACTCTTAGTGTTTATAGGATATTTTTAGAGGTTATAAGCGTCGTTTATCTTATAGATTATCAAAAATAAGTTAGGATCTACTTATTTTATAAGAGCTTATAATCTCCTGACAACTTATTTTGAAAATTTACTGAACATTTTATAACAGTTTATAAGTTCTCAAATAACTTATAATCTGTTTTAAACAACTTATAAGCTTAGTCATACAGACTCTTATTTAAATACTTAGATGTTTTGTTGGTTAATATATTCTTTAGCTCTTACAAAAAAAAAATATATATTCTTTAGCACAAACTTATTGTAATATATAGTTAGCACAAAACGTTCATATAGAAATTGGAGTTTGAGATTCTAAACCCAAATACAAGACTCTTCCAAATACTCCAAAATAAGAGAAAAATGCATTTTTGGTCCCGTTACTTGGGCCATGTGTAAGTTTGGTCCCAATCTTATGGACCTCACCAATTTACATCCTTTATCTAAAAAAAAAAAAACAGTGCAATTTTAGTCCCACGCCTCAATTCCATTAAATATTTGACGTAAAATGCATGTACCACTCACGTATTCCGTTGATTGGGTTTTGGTCTGAAGGTTAATTACCTAGATTTCAAATTTCAGCTAAGAAACCGTCGAAAAAGCCACCCTCTCTATGATTGCTATTTATACATGAAATAAAGTGTATAAAGGGGATGCATCTCTAACTAATGATAATTGATGCTCTAATTCTTGTATCCAATCGATTTTTTTGTGATTGCAGTCGATTATTACTCTCCTTGCTCCGCAATCGTAGGTAATAAACTTTGCGGGAGGAAGGGGCTAGGGTTTGGGGGAATGAAAATTGGGGTTTCTTGGTAGACCCTTCAAATAAATTATTAATTTTCCCACCAAAACTCCAATTTAACGGAGCATGTGTGGGGTACATGCATTTTTCGTCAAATATTTAACGGAAATGGGGCGTGAGACTAAAATAGCACATATTCTTAGATAAACGATGTAAATTGATGAAGTCCATAGTATTGGGATCTAAATTGCACATAACCTAAGTTACGGGACCAAAATTACAATGTCCCCTAAAATAATCTCATAGTTGATGAGTATAATTGTCCGAGTAATGCTATATACCACACTTTTTCTACCTTTTCTTGATTTAGAAAGTGTTGATTGACCAAATTAATTAAAATCAATTAATATTTATAATAATTTCTTACCAAATCAAAGGGGAAGGGGGTGAAAAAATAGTGGTATAAAATCGGTGGTATATAACATTTTTTTAATTGCACACTATTGTTTAGTGATGTAATAATCACTTCACCTCCAAGTATAAACTAACTCCACGCTCCGCAATATTTGATTTGTGGCCAAGCAAGTGACCAAACTATTCACAAGTATCCACTTTACTATTTCCATATAACTAATTTAATGAAATAGTTCCGGAGTTCTTTTTAATACTTATCAGTAAAAGGTAACTTGTACTTTTGACCCTATAACACTACTACAACAAAACATTATTACAACGCATCTTTTATAGCGATTTTGGTAAAATCGCTAAACGGAGGTACCTATTACAGAGGTTCCCAATGAACCGCTGTAATAAGGTATTGCGGTCTTGACCTATTACAGCGATTCAAAAATAAACCGCTGTAATAGGCGGTCCAGGGACCTATTACAGCTGTTCGGAGTGAATCGCTGAAAAAAAATAAAAAAATAAAAAATTGACCTATTACAGCGGTTCGGACAACAAACTGCTGTAATAGGCATCAGATATTTTCAAAAAATAAAAAAATTGGCAAAAAAAAAAAAAAAACCTAGGTAGTGGATATTTTCAAAAAAAATTAAAAAAAACCGGCCTATTACAGTGGTAGGCAGCGGATATTTTCAAAAATAAAAAAAATTGGCAAAAAATAATTAAAAACCGGCCTATTGCAGTGGTTTGGACAGAACCGCTGTAATAGGCAGTGGACATTTTCAAAAAAAAAAATTTAAAAAAAAATTGGTAAAAAAAATAAATTAAAAATATAAAAACTGACCCATTACAGCGGTTCTGTCTAAACCGCTGTAATAGGCAACGGATATTTAAAAAAAAAAAAAATCGGCCTATTACAGCGGTTCTTATGTGAACTGCTGTAATAGGTATATCCTATTACAACGGTTCTTATAAGAACCGCTCTAATAGGCCGAAACCAAAAATTTAAAACCCTTGTAGATCTTCTCGCTTCTCTTTCTCTCTTAGTCTTTTTCTCTCTACTCTATCTCTCTACCCTCTCTCTCTCTAAGCACCACCGCCGCCACCACCACCACCGTATGTGTGGGTGTGTCTGTATATTTGTGTATGTGTATGTGTGGGTGTGTGTATATTTGTGTATGTGAGTGTATGTATATTTGTGTATATGTGAGTGTATGTATATTTGTGTATGTGTGGGTGTATGTATATTTGTGTATGTGTGGGTGGGTGTATGTATATTTGTGTGTATGTGGGTGTATGTATATTTGTGGGTGTATGTATATTTGTGTATGTGTGGGTGTATTTATATTTGTGTATGTGTGACTGTATTTATATTTGTGTATATGTGGGTGTATGTATATTTGTGTATGTGTGGGTGTATGTATATTTGTGTATGTGTGGGTGTATGTATATTTGTGTATCTGTGGGTGTATGTATATTTATGTATCTGTGGGTGTATTTGTGTATGTGTGGGTATACGTATATTTGTGTATTTGCGAAAATACGGGAAAAAAATTTGCTGTGTTGGAATGACACGAAATTCGCACGGTCATAGCGAAACGGCATGCTGAACAAGGTATATTGCTATGCAATGCTGTCTTGTGATTTTAGCCATTTGAGATCGTTTAAGGCTTGAAATCTGCTTTTAATTAAGCAAATACGAAAAAATAAGCATTTTCGTAATAAAATGCAAATTTCAGGCCTTAAACGATCTCAGATGGCTAAAATCACAAGACCGTATTGCTTTTGTTTTGTTCAGCATGCAGTTTCGTTATGACCATGCGAATTTCGTGTCATTCCAACACAGCAAAATTACAAACAAGAAAGTGAAATAATAAAAAAAAACTGGCCTATTACAGATAGGCACCTAACCACTGTAATAGGCCAAAACTCTATTACAGCGGTGCTTATAAAAATCGCTGTAATAGGTAAAAAAAACCCGTTGTAATAGTCGTTTTTTGTAGTAGTGTAATTTGATTGATTTCAAATTTTGATTTTATTTGTTATGCGAACTTCAAATTGCTCCTACAACCTAGGAAAAGTCTCACTATTCCCATAAGAAATTTTTGTCAAATATTGGCTGCATAGTGTTAGATATTATTATTGCTCTCCTACATAGATTAGTCTTATTATTGCTTTCCTAGTTAGACTAGTATTCTTATTACCTTATTTATCTTTTACATTCTTTAGAGTTTAGGGTTTCCTTGTATTCTTTCTCTTGCAACTCTATAAATATGTTACTCAATAATACAAGTTCCCTACGGGGTTTTCTCTAATCTAATATGGTATCAGAGCTATGGCTTCGAGCCATGGTATCTTGATCTTTCGTTTCCGCCATCCTCAAGTTGCCGACCCCGTCCGGCGCACCTTATCTAGTTTAGTTTAGGATAATTTTTTTTTCTTTATCTTTGTTTATGTTGTCGCCACTCACCCTTGGAAAAACAAGGACTTGGATCGCCGTCTTATTTAATGGTTTTCAGACGAAGTTGCTCCACATTGAGAAGCGTCTTCGTCGAACCGCCGTCTTATTTAATGATTTCCAGACGAAACTACTCCACCTTGAAAAACGTATTCGTCAAAACCTCTCTTCTAAGCATTCTTTATGCCCGGACAGTCGTAACATCTTTTCTCAGTTTTTAGTTCAGTCCCAATGTTCAAGACTTTCACGTTTCGACTACGGGGGAGTGTTAGATACTATTATTGCTCTCCTACATAGATTAGTATTATTATTGCTCTCCTAGTTAGACTAGTATTCTTATTATCTTATTTATCTCTTATCTTCTTTAGAGTTTAGGGTTTCCTTGTATTCTTTCTCTTGTAACTTTATAAATATGTTACTCAATAATACAAGTTTCCTACGGGGTTTTCTCTAATCTAACACATAGTTGTAGAAATTCAAGCTCTATTCTTGAGAAGAAGAGAAAGCTCCAAGGTGATTTGCCTACAATTATAATTTTTCTCAATTTTCTCCAATATCCACCATAAATTCACCTCCTTGAAACCCCAACCACAACTCAAGAGTGTTTTCCCCTCAAAATATTGTTCATTAGCTAGCTGCCTCATGTGTTATATGTACATTGCGGTCTTTTGTCAATTAATTGACCAAATATGAGATTTTCACTAAGTCGTGGGAAACAATGTGAGCTTTCCGCACCGGATTAGATCAAATTAAAAACAACCATATTTATAAGATGAGACCCTATTAGTATAACTACCAATTCAATTCCACATGATGAAACTACCTTATCGATCGACAAGATACCTACTAAAACACGACTCAAACAAGCGTAACAACAATCAACTTATGCCAGCGAAACAAACTAGAATTGAATAGATATTCATTACATGTTATTTTTAAATGACGCGTTCTAATGCGCATGTGTTTATAACAAACACGATAATCATATATAATTTAAGATGCAATGCACCTGATCAAGGATCACAAACAGACAACATATCATACGCAAGGACATTGAGTGAACTACTGAGAATCATACTTGATAATACATACCATTCTCTTCCGTTTGTCTCCAAAAATAGGAACAGATTTGACCAGATTATAATGCCCCAATTCCGATATATCGTTATACCTTTCCACTAATCAACATCCTTAGTTAGAATACTTATTGACACATACTAGTCACTTGAGGCTTTAAGGGCCAACCAACCATGTGTGTAGGGTTTCATTTTTTTTTTCCAAGGCTTCATCTTCATTTTGAAATAAAAATTATTTCATCTCGAAACTCCAAATTTTAATATAATTATAATCATAATTAATTATTTATTTTCAGAAAGTCTGGTTTCATCAAATGAATGATTGTGATCGTTACGGGACAGGCAGTTCTTTAAGGTTCTAATAGTGACTCTGATAGAAATTGTATAATGTAATTATACCGAGATTTGTTGTAAAAGTATAACTTATCTTTAACACATTGGTTGCAAATATGGATGAAAATATGAGCCATGCCATCGGGACAATATATCTTAATAATGACCCTCAGTTTGAAACATAAATTCCATTATTAAGTGGTACATTTCTCCTAAAATATAATTAAGATTAGTGCTGGACTTTCCAGCGTGGACATTTTGTTCTTTCTTTCTGATAATTTGGGCATGGCACATTTGTCACCCCACACTTTAAAATGGTCAAGATGAGAATTTCAGATTTTTCTGTACTATATCTTACTGGAAAATAACCACGTTGTAGTTCTCATTAATATTCTCCACATGTCATCATTTTCAAAATTGAATACGTATAACGTTATCATTTTGGTTGGAACGGAAGAGTTGAGACTGAGGAAATAATACAAATTTAGGGGATTCTAATGTCTCTAAATAGAATGTAAAATATGTCATATTAATTGAAAAAAAAATTCAAACTAAGAAATTTGAAATAGTTACTGATCAATATTATTGTATAATAAGTTTATAAAATTGTTTTTATGAAATTTATATATATGTATATATATATATATTTATATATATCAACTAATGCTCTTTCAATCACATAAAGGAAAAAGAGTTCAAATATATGATTAAAAAAAATCAAAAGATGATACTATCCCTCTGTGTATAGGGTAATAGATGCAATTTTCCTGATTGGGGGTGTAAATGTATTTATAGCAAACCTCGGGGTTCATTGCAATTATCCTTTCGTTGAAACAATTGTTTCCACGTCAGTGATGGAATATATATGTGAAGCCCTGTGTCTTACAAGCAAAAAATATTAAAAATTAAACTCTTTGTAAGCTCTTACCAAAGAACTCGTATGTATCTATTAAATTACCATTTTATGTAAGTGATTCAAAGCCTAATCTCGGGTTGTACACGGTGGGTTTTGTTGGCCGTTTAGCATAATTAGAATTATGACCAAAATAATGCAAGTGTACGTGTCGACAAGTAATAAAGTGTACCTTGTTAGGTGTTATGTCCTTTATGTCATTGAGAAATTAGATTTAATTGGACATTTATTTATATTAATAAACATTTTTTATTATTAATAAAAGGCATTGAATTTGTTCTTATAAATCTAATTGTGGCATTAAACGTATTGAACAAATAGGTCCTTAAGATCTATTTATTTGATAAGTAGCAACACTGTTGGAGTTAAGTGCTTGATTTTATAAACAAGGTTCGTGAGTTAGAGAATCTTAATTGGACGTTACGATTCAACTTGTATGACACTTGATTTGACAAGGAAGTGTTAGTCTTACACTGATTGGATAGTGCGAGCTAGTGTTACGAATATGATTAACGGAGTTAATATATTCAAACATGACTCTTTGTAATCCTATCACATTGGTTTTTACTTGGTGACAGTTATTGATAAGGATTACCTGTTACAATAGTATGAGTGAGCTTTAGACCTGAGGAGTCCTTTACATTGTGCTCCTACCATTGAATAAGTTATTAGAGTAAGTTAGGCCCAATCACCTGTAGATGGGGGCGACCTTAAAGTACAACTCAATCGGTGCATTCGACAATAGGAAGTGGATTGCCAATAAGGGATTCATTTTCTCGAAAGTAAACGAGAAGCTACCTATACGTCATAGGTGTTGTGAAATTAAAGTCTTTGGCCAAAGCAATTATAACTGACTTGTATTGGATACTAAGGGCAGTTTGGTAATTTCACATTGGTATGATTATATAGTATAATATCAAGTTATATGAGGTTGACATTCTATGACTCTTACTTGATCGGGTTGCGTCAGTGGAGAGCTTATATGCATACGGTAATTGTAACTTAAAGGTTCGTGATGACGTATTCATCTTACACTTGATTGGGTTTCGGTATAGTTTCACGGGACTGGCTTGGTGATAACTATATCCTTGGAATCCTCCCAATGCCAATCAAGACAAGCCTAGAGAGTCGTGTTATATAAAGATGAAAGAATAAAAGAGTTTCACTTCATAAGGACATTTAATTTCACTTCGAGTGGAAATTATTAAAATAAAAGGGATATATAATATATATTTAATTATAGAATTAATAAAATACTATTAATTAAAAGAGTAAAGTATTAATTAATTGGACTTGGATTTATAATTAAATAATTAACACTGGGCTTGGAATTGAATGAGGCCTAGTGGCCCCATCCCTAAGGCCAATTGCCCCCCCCCCCCCATGTAAGGTATAGGAGTGATTTTTTATTTAATCACTTGTTGGTTAATTAGAAATCTTAGAGAGAAAAAAGAAGTAAAAATGATAAGAGGTGTTTTTACGTGTTTTTAAGACCGTAATTCTTATGATTTGGATTCACTTATTGATTAAATCATGTCACATTTGCATTTAATAAGTGTGTTAAGTGAATACAGGTAATAAATGAGAATACATGAAGAAAAGGGAAGAAAAACGATGTACAAAACAAGTTCAAACATGTTTTTCAACACTTAGGCGGTTTATGCATCTCCTACCACATTCGAGCGATAATTCTGTACATTTCGAGACCGAATTGGACAACATTTCCTTCTACAACGTTGTAGATCTATGTCTTAGCTTCAAATGGGAACTTGAATCATCCAAATCGGAGGTCTATAGAGATAATTATGAAGGAAATACGATTGTTGCGCCGAACAAAGAAGTATATGCGCCAGGACACGCCCTAGCGCCTTCCTAGTCACGCCTAGGCGTGGACGGTCCGAATCTTACTCCTTTTCAGCCTAAATTCCAGCTCTTTATGATGGGAAGAAATCACTTTTAGCCATAATTCAGCACATGTGTTGAGGGGGGGGGGGTGTCATAAGTGTGTTTCTTGGTAGATTTACTTTATGGAATTTTATACTACACACTTTAGAGTAATGGAGGACACAAGAGAGGAACAACACATGGGAGGAAGAAGAATCTACACCTATAAAGCTAATCATCTCTTGCATTCATTCTTCATCAAGAAAAGAGGGGAGGAAGGGACCGATCCATTAGAGAGAAAGGAGAGGGAGAAGGATTCTTGGATTCATTATCATCATTGGAGAAAGAATATTCACTTGGAGTTCTATCATTATTTAGTTAGAGGGAGTTTTTATAGTCTTTTCATTTTCATTCATGTCTATGAATATGTGTATTTACTCATTATTGTTTTTTATATTATCTATTATGAACTAATTTCATAAGACTAAGGCCATGTAAGGTCAAATTGAAATATATGCTTATAATAGATGATTGTTGAGGTTATTCTTATATTGTTATGTGATGTGAATTGGTGTTTTTGTCTATCTTGCATATACTTGATCACTATATGTTAGAATCTTATGCCTAGGTTAATATTTCGGGAGAAAATTGACTTAGGGTGCAAGAAATTCACATCATGACCCGCAACTAATGAGGAATTGCCCTAGACATAGGTAAAGATTCCCGGGTGAAGTCGTTCGATTCAAATCGAGTGAACTCTAGTACATTAATGCATGTTTAGTGGTTAGATTTCCGGATAGGGATATTTGGGAAATCACGATCTAAGTATAGGAGTTTATACGCGAGACATCGGTTATTCTCTACCTTAGGAGTTTTCACCATAACAATATAAGTGTAATCCTTCAACAAGAACCTTTATAAGTATATTTGATCAATTTGAACCTAGCATGTGCCTTAGTCTCCCTTTATAGTTGGTTTTAAATCACTTGCTCATCTTTGTTCTTGTTCTATACAAATTTTATTTGAATTTATTCTTACTTTGTTTATTCACTTCATTACAAATCTTAAACTAGAATTCAAGTCTCCGTGGTTCGACAATCCGGAATTACCGTCCATTTATTACTACACACGACTAGTGCACTTGTTATCATAGCACGTTAGCTTTTAGCGTGTCAAGTTTTTGGCGCCGTTGCCGGGGACTTGTTCATTTTAGTTTTTGATTTTTCGTTTAAATTTTCATAATTCTTAGTTCTTCGTTTATTTCTAACCTTTCTTTTATTTTATTATTCTTATTTTATTTTTTAGGTGTAATTTATGGTGCATGACCCGCTCTTCTAACGAGCCTCTATACAATTTTGAGCCGGAGATAGAGCGTGTTCTTCGATCTAGTAGACGCGCTCGAGAAATGGCCGACAATCTAAATCCAAATGGGAATTTTCCCGACATAAATCTCCCGGAAAACAGGGAATGGTTGCAAAATCTATTCCAAGCTATGCAACCGGCACCTCCTCAAAGACTTCCATCGGTCCAGGAAAGTCTACCTCCAAGGGTCCACACTATACCGGGGCCCGTAGTCTTTCCAAATTTCTTTGCACCAAATTATCACATTCCGTTCCATGGTCAAAGCACTATCTTTAGCATGGTGCAAAGCGAACCACTTCTCATAAAGGAAAGAGTACAAATCTCTACCACCCCAATCCATCACCCCGATGAATCAACGAGCTAAGGAGCATAAGAGGGAATCATGAGTCCTTTGGCTAGATGCTCCGAAAATTCACAACCACAAGATTACGACTCTCATCCGAGGCTCAATGCCGGCGCCGGTGGTGAATTGCCAAAGTGTGTGGGATAAGATTGAGCAATTAACTCGAGAAGATGAACTCTATCCCGATGATGAAGAAGTCACACCCACTAAAAAGATTGCTTGTG
Organism: Buddleja alternifolia; assembly: GCA_019426215.1. Lineage (NCBI taxonomy): Eukaryota > Viridiplantae > Streptophyta > Magnoliopsida > Lamiales > Scrophulariaceae > Buddleja > Buddleja alternifolia. The sequence continues at coordinate 23,931,004 of CM033392.1, forward strand.
TTCAAGAGTTGGGCGAAGAAGTTGCTTTGGAAACAATGGTTGGCAATGTAAACTATGTTGGAAATGCTAATCGACCTCAATTGAACTTCCATGTGCCCGAAAATTTTCCAAGGAGGCCCAATCCGGCACAAAATGCCCATCCCGGCGTCTATCAAGCACCAAGGCCCCCATTCAACAATAACCAAGCTCAAAGGCAAGGTAATCCTCATATACAAAGGCAAGTAAGACCTCTTACAACCGATGAGCGTCTCGATGAACAAATAAAGAAATCGGATTCAGCAATCAACGAACTCCGTACTATGATGAAGGATTTAATGATGGAGATGAAGGATATGAAAACACAAATGGGTCAATTATCCTCCGCAATGAGCGGGAGAGCCCCGGGAACTCTACCAAGTGACACGGAAAAGAATCCGAAGGAGCAATGCCATGCCATTACCTTAAGAAGTGGCAAACATGTAGCAAATGATGCTGTTCGCACATGCGCACCCGAGCGCCCAGATTACCACGCCCAGGCGCCGGAACCAACCCACAGTGAACAAGTGCTTCGCACTTTCGCGCCCGAGCGCCCCGATGATCACGCCCCGGCGCCCGAGTCACGGCACCCCGGCGCCGAATGTGGCGCCCAGGCGCCCAACACATCACATCAGGAGAATTCGTTTCGCACTGATGCGCCCGAGCGTCTATCGAGTCCCGCCTAGGCGCCCGAGTCACAGCGCCCTGGCGCCGATTTCCGCGCCCAGGCGCCACCTCCTGAATCCTCCACCACGGGCCCTTCAACTCCAACGCATCCTCCCATCGAGGTCCGTCTGCCATTTCCAAATGCACATAGAAAGAAAAGAAAGGAGATGGATCCAAGTTTTCTTCGGATCTTGGCAATTCTTCGTGAGGTTACAATTAATATTCCTTTTATAGACGCAATTTTACAAATGCCAAATTACGTGAAATTTTTCAAGGATATTTTATCTAACAAACAAAAGTGGGAGGAAAACGAAACGGTGTGCCTAACCGAGGAATGCTCCGCCGTGTTGCTTAATAAATTACCAATGAAACTTGAAGACCCTGGGAGTCTCACTATTCCTTGCACGATTGGGCCATTATCCTTCGAAAAAGTTTTGTGTGACTCTGGAGCTAGCATCAACCTCCTTCCGTACTCTCTTTTCAAAAAGTTGGGCCTTGGTAATCCAAAGCCGACTTCAATGAGCCTCCAACTTGCCGATAGATCAATCAAGAGACCACAGGGAATAATCGAAGATGTAATCGTTCAAGTCGGCAAGTTCTACTTCCCGGTTGACTTTGTGGTCCTTGATATGGAGGAAGATGTTGAGGTACCCCTGATCCTAGGAAGACCATTCCTAGCCACTGGTAAGGCAGTAATTGATATTGCCAATGGTAAGCTAACCTTAAATGTGGGAGATGAAAAGGTCACCTTTGATGTTTTTCAAGTGCTTAAACACCCATGTGATCCTGACTCATGTTTACGCATCGATGTATTTGATATGCTGATTGATGAGACTTTTCAGGCACAAATAGTAGATGACCCATTGGAGACATGTCTTTCCAAATCTATGAATGTCGATTCAGCGAGTGAAGAACAATTGGAAACCATGTTTAGCGTAGAGAAACCAACCCTTTACCACGTCATTGGAGCTGAAAAATTAGAAAGATCACTCTTGGCTCCTCCTCGCCCTTCTATCGAAGAGGCCCCTATCCTTGAGCTTAAACCATTACCATTACATTTGAAATATGTATTTTTAAATGATAATGAGACTCTACCTTTAATTGTCTTCTCTTCTTTGACAGGAGAACAGGAGGAGCAACTCATGAGAGTTTTGAAGGCCAACAAGAAGGCCTTCGGGTGGAAAATTGCGGATATAAAAGGCATAAGTCCAGCGGTGTGCATGCACAAAATACTCATGGAGGAGTCCGCAAAACCTACACGCCAACCACAAAGACGGTCAAATCCACAAATACAAGAGGTGGTAAAGAAAGAGGTTATAAAACTACTCGATGTAGGTATAATCTATCCTATCTCTGATAGTGCATGGGTAAGCCCGACTCAAGTAGTACCCAAGAAGGGCGGAATAACTGTGATAGAAAATGCGAACAATGAATTAATCCCTACTCGAATGCTTACCGGGTGGCGTGTGTGTATAGATTATCGCAAGTTAAATGATGCTACTCGTAAGGACCATTTCCCCCTCCCATTCATTGATCAAATGCTTGAAAGGTTAGCCGGACATGATTTTTATTGTTTTCTAGATGGGTATTCCGGCTATAACCAAATTGCCATAGCACCCGAGGACCAAGAGAAAACAACTTTCACTTGTCCCTATGGCACGTTTGCTTATAGGCGGATGCCGTTTGGATTATGCAATGCCCCGGCCACATTTCAACGATGTATGATGGCGATCTTTCATGACATGGTTGAAGAATTCCTTGAGATTTTTATGGATGATTTTTCTGTTTTTGGAACCTCATTTAACACATGTCTTGATCATTTGGACCGTGTTCTAAAACGCTGTGAGGAAACAAATCTTGTTTTGAATTGGGAAAAATGTCATTTTATGGTCCGGGAAGGGATTGTACTAGGTCACAAAATCTCCCAAAAAGGGATTGAAGTGGACCAAGCCAAGATTGAGGTAATAGAAAAGCTTCCTCCACCTACATCGGTGAAAGCCGTGAGGAGCTTTCTTGGTCATGCCGGCTTCTATAGGCGATTTATCAAAGATTTTTCCAAAATTGCAAAGCCGTTATCTAACTTGCTTGTCAAAGATGCACCATTCAATTTTGATTCCCTTTGTTTACAGGCCTTCATGACTCTTAAGGAGCTATTGATATCCGCTCCCATCATGGCACCTCCCGACTGGAGTTTGCCCTTCGAATTGATGTGTGATGCTAGTGACACCGCGGTGGGTGCGGTCCTTGGCCAAAGGAAGGATAAGGTATTTCAAACCATCTACTATGCTAGTAAGACTTTAAATGATGCACAAATGAATTACGCAACCACGGAAAAAGAATTACTAGCCATAGTATTTGCATTTGACAAGTTCCATGCTTATCTCATTTTGAATAAAGTAATTGTGTACACCGATCACTCCGCATTAAAATACTTACTTGCCAAAAAGGATGCAAAACCTAGACTCATTAGGTGGATTTTACTTCTTCAAGAATTTGATGTAGAAATTAAGGATAAGAAAGGAGTAGAAAATGTTGTTGCCGACCACTTGTCTAGGATAGAGGCTCCTACCCCCGAGTGCGTGTATGATAAACCTATTTGTGAGGAGTTTCCCGATGAGCACTTGTATGCTATACACAATAATGACGATCCTTGGTATGCCAATTATGCAAATTATCTTGTCACGGGAGTTCTTCCTCCGGATATCACTTATCATCAAAAGAAGAAATTCCTATTTGATGTGAAGCGATATTTGTGGGACGAACCATATCTATTTAAGATTTGTGCAGATGGCCTCATTCGACGATGTATCCCTGAGGAGGAAACAACATCAATTCTCACCCATTGTCATGATATGTCGGTAGGTGGTCACTTTGGACCTTCTAAAACAGTGGCTAAAGTGCTTCAATCAGGTTTCTTTTGGCCTACTCTTTCTAAAGATGCATTTTTGTATGTTCAATCTTGTGATAGGTGTCAACGAACAGGTAACATCTCTAAAAGACACGAAATGCCATTGCATAACATGCTTGAATGTGAACTATTTGATGTGTGGGGTATTGATTTTATGGGACCTTTCCCTAGTTCTTGTTCTAATAAGTATATTCTTGTTGCGGTCGACTATGTCTCCAAATGGGTCGAAGCCGAGGCTTTACCAACTAACGATGCTCGGGTGGTTACTCGATTTTTAAGAAACAGGATTTTCACTCGTTTTGGAACTCCTAGAGCAATCGTTAGTGACGGGGGCACCCATTTTTGCAACAAACAATTCGAACACTTATTGAACAAGTACGGGGTACGGCATAAAATCTCAACCCCATATCATCCCCAAACGAGTGGTCAAGTGGAGGTGTCAAATCGGGAGATTAAACGCATTCTTGAAAAAACGGTTAACGCATCTAGAAAAGATTGGTCCCTTAAACTAGATGACGCCTTGTGGGCATATAGAACCGCGTTTAAAACTCCGATTGGCATGTCCCCATATCGCCTTGTCTTTGGAAAAGCATGTCACTTGCCGGTTGAGCTCGAACATCGCGCTTTTTGGGCTATTAAATTTCTAAATTTTGATTCCCAACTCGTAGGTACCAAGCGTTTACTCCAATTACACGAACTTGAGGAATGGCGCCATCAAGCGTATGAGAATGCCAAGCTTTACAAGGAGCGAACGAAAACTTGGCATGATAAGCGTATCATTCCTCGGGAATTTCACGAAGGAGACAAAGTGTTACTATACAATTCTCGCCTTCGACTTTTTCCCGGGAAACTCAAGTCAAAATGGTCGGGACCGTTTGTTATATCTCGTGTTTATGCCTCCGGTGCTATTGAACTTATAACGGAAAATGGACGGACCTTCATGACAAACGCCCAAAGGTTAAAGCATTACATTGGAATTGACGGGTCAAGGGATAAAGTGACCATACCCCTCCGGGATCCTTAGCAACTCTTTGTCTCACGTCAAGCTACCGACTCTAAACTAGCGCTTCTTGGGAGGCAACCCAAGTTCCTTCTTTTCTCATATTTTTGTTTGGTTTGCTTTGTTTTATTTTGATTACTCTTGCTTAATCTTTGTTAGTTGTGTTAATTTTAGTGTGAATTGTTATTTTTCCTTTTGTTTACAGGAAATGGAATGAAATTTGCAACACAGCAACATCCACGCCTAGGCGCCATGTCTCCCGCGCCCGGGCGCCTCTTTCTTCAGTACAGGAACTGCTTCGCATTTCCGCGCCCAGGCGTACGATACTACACGCCCCGGCGCCTAATCATAGGCGCCCAGGCGTCAAAATCCTACGCCGGGGCGCCACGAGAGCTATTTTTGTCCAATTCCTTTCGCATTCCCGCGCCCCAGCGTGCCCCATATCGCGCCCAGGCGCCAAGCCCACGACGCCAAGGTGTCCCCCTTACACGCTCAGGCGCGGCGTAAAACTCAAAATATTCAATTGCTTCGCATTGAGGCGCCTAGGCGCCGATATACGCGCGCCCGGGCGCCGCGCAGGTATAAACTTAACCTTGGCTGAAAAATTAGATCTATTTCTCAAATTTCTCTCTCTCTCTTCCGACTGCCGAGCAACAACCATCAAATCTCCACCTTAAAGCCACCATTGGACCTGCCCGAACCACCGTCTTCCACCACTCGCCGTCGAATTTGCCGCCGTAAAACTGCAATTTCCGTTTTCTCTCGATCAAAAGGTGAGTGAATAGCTGTGTTCTTGCTCATTTCCGATTATTCAATCCGTATAAAGTTATCTTTCATCAGTGTTTTCGTTTCGGGCCTGAAATTGTTGCTTAATCTTGGTGAATATACAATTGTGGGGAAATATTCGGGATTTACAGATTTGGGAGGATTGTTTGTGCACAATTTCAGTTTTGAAATACAGAGTCATCGGGCTGTGTAATGAATTTGGGAATTACAGATTTGAATTTACATTTGTGATTATAGTTCCGTTTTGGTGTGGAAATTAATTTTACATTTCAAGGTTTGGGGTGATTTCTGGTTGATTGTTGTGTGGGTTGCTGTTTTCGGGGGAATAGTCGGGAATTTGGTATATCGATTAAACGTCGTTACTCTGCCAAAATTTCTACCCAAAAAAAAAAAAATGCCGAAGCACACTTCCAAACAATCCAAAAGTAAAAAGAAGGTGGGAGAAGGGTCATCTAACGACCCTGAACTACCCATTGATTCGACTATTCCGACCCTTAACCCTCGATTCTCTGATCCGGAGGTCCAAATAATCTGTCAATGCCTCCACCATCGAAATATCATTAAGGAGAAGTACTTAGTTACACAGGGACAGCCTTCGGTGCGGAACTTGGTTGAGTTTCATCACTTGCAATATTTTTGTCGTAAGCCCGAGATTATTTGGGTCCCTTTGGTTCAGGAATTCTTTGGTGCGGGGGCATTTCATGAACTTACAGCCTCGAGATATAGTGAGCCTGAGCACACGGTTCGCCATACCAAGGTGTCATATGATGTCGGAAAGATTCGGGAGATTATAGGTACTCCTAAGCCTCAACAGTGTGAATACACTACTCTTTATCACGGGGGACACCTACAAATCGATATGGATGAGTTAATGAGGGTCATAGCAAAGGAAGGTGAGATTTGGCCATCGGGTCAGGCCTATCTCCCCCGTCGAGCTTTACTTCCGGAGGCCACCTTTTGGCTTGAATTTATACGGTTCAATCTCATTCCTAGCACTAATAAGTCAGAAGCTAATAAACAAAGGGCCGCTCTCATTTTTTCTATCATGACTCGCAAAACTATTGACTTCTCAAAGTTGATCTTTGATTCTTTATTAGACCAGTTGAAGAAGTTCAAAAATGAGTTTGCTTGGGTAGTTGATCAGACGACACAACAGAGGATGGGAGTAGAGTCGACAAAGAAGAATCCTCTGATTTTTCCCTCCCTTATCACTGCTCTCTGTAACAAGCATAGAATTCAAGTTTCTCCTCTAGAGCGACTCGAGCCACCCGGTTCATCCATCACTATGCTTGCCGCTACTCCACACGCTCCCCCTCCTCCTAAGCGTTCTCGTCCACCTTCATCTGCTCATGGTGCAGAATCAAGCCACACTACATCATTTGATATGGATGCCCTTCGGCAGCTATTAAGGACAGAGATGCATACCATGATGAATGAAGGTTGTTCTTACGTTAGACAATTATTTATGGAGCAGGATGCATTTATGGGCCGGGGACCTTTCGACTACTCTTCGCCGCCTACTTTTTCGCATTCTTATACACCTCCGCAAGATGATATGCCCGATGTAGGTGCAGGTGCTTTAGTTGTTCGGGTTGATTCTCCTGAGCATGTCAATGGTTCCGATGATTTGCTTGACGATGACCATATTTTAGGAGATGATGAGCCTGTTGAGGGTGGAGGGGATCATGATGATGTGGACGCCATGTTTGACGATTAGTCCCGTGTTATTTTCATTTCCTGAATTTTTTATCTTAGATGTTTATTTGTGGTCTGTTTTTGAATTTTGATTAACCTTTGGAATTATTTTTTTTTATTATTGTTGGATTTTATTTTGTTTTTTTTATTTTTTTTTGTGTTGTGGAAAATATGCTATGCTTAACCGGATCATATGGATAGCACATGTTGATTTTGTAGTAGGATTCTCTTTCAACTAAGTCGCGGTTGCTAAACTTGGGACAGAATATCCTCAAGAGAACTCGGGTTTGCTTTTCAGCACCCCTTATGGTGAAGTGTTCTCTTACTCAAATTTTTCTCCAACATTGGGGACAATGTTTGTTTTAAGTTTGGGGGTCCATTCATGATCTATATATTTCTGTCTAAGTTTGGGGGTGTCGTATAGTGTGAAATATTTTTTAGCATATATATATATATAAAAAAAAAAATTCTTTCTAATTGATGCATTGAAATTGATTAACTTGGAAAAATGGCATAATTTCTTAAATTAATTTGAATTTAACGGAACATATATATATCTTTGAAATTGCTCATGGAGACCTTAGACTAGAATTGATTCTTTAGATGATTCACAATGCACTTAAATCGAAGGTAGAGGAGTTGAGAGGATAACCATCTTGAGACACTTAAGGAATTTTTCCCGGAAATATTAACTTAGATTTCTCATAAGGTTATAAGTTGAGTAGTAATTTTATATGCTAAAACAATGAATTGAAAAGGTTGAATTTTGGTATGACCTAAAAGTGGTCAGGCTAATACGTACCGGAGGTGAAACGTTTCATGCCTATATACTGTACTATTATGCTAATTTGAGCTTTGCTCAAGCCAAAAGAAGTAAATTGTTTAAAAGATCTAGTTTTATTTCGTGGCCTTTGACACTCGAGTGATTAAATCCTTAGGAGTGTCTCTACACTTAATGCCCCAAAACTATCTAGTTTGGGAGTCATTGGTCTAAAGCTTGCTACATGGGTGTCATAGAAAGCCTAATGGAATAAAACATTGCACATGATCTAGCCTTAATGAAGTTTAATGGAAATTTCATATGAATTGAATGTTGAATATTTGATAATGAAATTTAAATGGCTATTAGATTTTTTTTCTTGTGCCTTGTGTTTGATCAAAAGTTGATAGATATGGGATTAATGTCCAAAATTTGGTAAGGATGCCTCTCGACTATAATACCCTAGATTTATTTTTCACCACACCCTAGGGAGTCGTTTCAAGTATTGGTGTCACATGAGCAAAAGTAGTTGATATGTATATATACTTGTGAACTTTAAAAGGTTGTTTTTTTATGCCATTCATTCTTGTTAATCATATTGAGATGTGTTGATTTGGTTGGGATTGAAAATTTATTAGATTTTGTGGGTATATCGTATGCAAACCCTCACGAGACTATAACTCGTCCTTTGAAGTAACTCAAAGGTTTAAAGGCTTGTTGCACCCGCTAAGTGCAATCGTTTACTCCACGAAAGTGAGTTAGTTAGTTGTTTTGTTTTCTCCCATTGAATGATGTTGATCTTGCCATATAGCTCTTATTGCTCGAGGTCGAGCAATTGATAAGTTTGGGGGTGTTGATAAGAGGTGTTTTTACGTGTTTTTAAGACCGTAATTCTTATGATTTGGATTCACTTATTGCTTAAATCATGTCACATTTGCATTTAATAAGTGTGTTAAGTGAATACAGGTAATAAATGAGAATACATGAAGAAAAGGGAAGAAAAACGATGTACAAAACAAGTTCAAACATGTTTTTCAACACTTAGGCGGTTTATGCATCTCCTACCACATTCGAGCGATAATTCTGTACATTTCGAGACCGAATTGGACAACATTTCCTTCTACCAAGTTGTAGATCTATGTCTTAGCTTCAAATGGAAACTTGAATCATCCAAATCGGAGGTCTATAGAGATAATTATGAAGGAAATACGATTGTTGCGCCGAACAGAGAAGTATATGCGCCAGGACACGCCCTAGCGCCTTCCTAGTCACGCCTAGGCGTGGACGGTCCGAATCTTACTCCTTTTCAGCCTAAATTCCAGCTCTTTATGATGGGAAGAAATCACTTTTAGCCATAATTCAGCACATGTGTTGAGGGGGGGGGGTGTCATAAGTGTGTTTCTTGGTAGATTTACTTTATGGAATTTTATACTACACACTTTAGAGTAATGGAGGACACAAGAGAGGAACAACACATGGGAGGAAGAAGAATCTACACCTATAAAGCTAATCATCTCTTGCATTCATTCTTCATCAAGAAAAGAGGGGAGGAAGGGACCGATCCATTAGAGAGAAAGGAGAGGGAGAAGGATTCTTGGATTCATTATCATCATTGGAGAAAGAATATTCACTTGGAGTTCTATCATCATTTAATTAGAGGGAGTTTTTATAGTCTTTTCATTTTCATTCATGTCTATGAATATGTGTATTTACTCATTATTGTTTTTTATATTATCTATTATGAACTAATTTCATAAGACTAAGGCCATGTAAGGTCAAATTGAAATATATGCTTATAATAGATGATTGTTGAGGTTATTCTTATATTGTTATGTGATGTGAATTGGTGCTTTTGTCTATCTTGCATATACTTGATCACTATATGTTAGAATCTTATGCCTAGGTTAATATTTCGGGAGAAAATTGACTTAGGGTGCAAGAAATTCACATCATGACCCGCAACTAATGAGGAATTGCCCTAGACATAGGTAAAGATTCCCGGGTGAAGTCGTTCGATTCAAATCGAGTGAACTCTAGTACATTAATGCATGTTTAGTGGTTAGATTTCTGGATAGGGATATTTGGGAAATCACGATCTAAGTATAGGAGTTTATACGCGAGACATCGGTTATTCTCTACCTTAGGAGTTTTCACCATAACAATATAAGTGTAATCCTTCAACAAGAACCTTTATAAGTATATTTGATCAATTTGAACCTAGCATGTGCCTTAGTCTCCCTTTATAGTTGGTTTTAAATCACTTGCTCATCTTTGTTCTTGTTCTATACAAATTTTATTTGAATTTATTCTTACTTTGTTTATTCACTTCATTACAAATCTTAAACTAGAATTCAAGTCTCCGTGGTTCGACAATCCGGACTTACCGTCCATTTATTACTACACACGACTAGTGCACTTGCTATCATAGCACGTTAGCTTTTAGCGTGTCAAAAAACACAAAAAATTCTCTCCCTCCCATAAACCCTAGCCATCCACCCCCGACATAGGTGAGGAGATTGGAGCTTCAAGAATGAAGATCATCTTTGCGTGATTATCTAGAGGAAGGAACGATCCATTGCTTCTAAAGAAAGCTAGGCTTGAATTAAATCATCAAAAAGATAATTAAATTACCTAAACCTTTTTAATTCATCTTTTTGTGTTAATAAAGATATCAAAAAGCACAAATTGTATCTTGGATTGTGAATCGAATTCTTTTTATCCACTATACCCATTCACAACAGTGGTGTCAGAGCCAAATTTGTTGCTTTTGATATCTTTTATGCGTTTATATGTTTATATTATGTGATGAATATGAATATATGATCATGTGTTTTTCATATTGTATGCTAACATGTAAATTGGGTGTTTTGATTTATTGTAATTGCATATTTAAACAATTGAGTTTGATGATTAATTGCATGATTGGAAAAGACGAGTCGACGCCATGGCGGCACCGTCGAAACTGGACCACCAGACAGCTGACCAGGTGCTGCACGGTGAGGTCATTGGTGGCTGCGCTGAGCGGCGCACAGCCTAGCCGCTGGATACCACGGCCTGCCCACCTGCACAACGTTGTGCATACTAGGGCACGACACTGCCTCAGCTAGGGCAATGCCGTGCGTTGGGCCTGGCCCGACGTGTAATTTTAATTAAGTCGGGTCGGACTCAACCTTGAAAAACTAATCCTATGTTTTAAATTAATTTTTAAAATTTGGGACTTGGCCCGTTTAGGCCGTTAGAGTATTTTGAAACCAATGGATGATTTTGAAAATAAAATTGGGCCCAAACCCAATTAGTATTTTTAAAATACTTTTATGGATTAGTTTTAAAATGAAAAGCCCTATAAAATCTTTTCATAATTTTAAAATTGGATTTGATTAAGATTAAATTAGATTTAATTTTGATTAGTTTATTTGATAAATTGGATTTATCTATGGCCAATATTGGATTTTTAGCCACTTAAAATTAATCATCAATTTAATCCCTAGTCTTTAAATTGGATTTAAATGACTTTTTTGAAAAATAATATTTTGTCTATTTTCAAAGTAAATAAAGCTTGTTAAGCTTGCTTTATTTTATGGATTAAATTAAATTGGATCGGCCCATTTAATTACAATTGGATTTAATTATATGCTTTTAGAATTCTTTTTTTTCTTTTTTTACTTTGGGAAGGGGGGATACTTGTTAGGAATTTCATGTTAGATGTTTTGATTATGACAAGATAGGGTTTCATGTTAGACCCCAAAAGAATGTAAGTTTACACTTTCATAGAATATATGTATAAGCGTTTGAAAGTTTGTTAGTTTGTTTGACTTGTAATTTTTATCTTTGTAGATTTTAGACTAAGTGATAGATACTGTATCGCTAATAGAATTTTAGGTGAGTCTATTAGAGATGAAGTTGAAGATCAGCGTCTGAAGTCAGAAGAAGATGAAGATTTGTCTTAAGTGTTCGTCAAGCGCTTAAGAGTCTATTTCAGGAATTATGAATCAAGCGCTCAGATAATGTTCGTAGCGCCTAGCTAACGCTAAAGAACTGTTCCAAGAGTGTTAAACCAAGCGCTCAAGATTACTCAAGCGATTCACCTGAAATATATCCTCAATTTGTCAATGGTCATTTATTTCCAACGGAAATAAATTCAAAATGCATTAAATGCAAACAAGACAGTATGACTTGTGGACAAGCCACCTTTGTTGACTAGACTGTCAGCTTTTCAGAATTCAAACCTGCTCCTGTCCAATAGGAATCAGCAGAAATTAAGGAATGTCAGAAAAGGGACTATTTGAAGCTCCGCGTGAGGTACACGCGTCTGACTTGTGTCCAACGGACAATTTCCAATAAACCCTATAAATACTTCCCCTCAGCAAAATTCAAAGAGTGTGAGTGTGCGAAGAGCCAAAACTTTGCTGAAACAATTTGAGAGAAAAAGCTTCCAAACTCCATAGCCAATTGGAATTCAAAAAAGTTAATTCTTTCAACAAGAAGTATTTTTGTGTAAGAGAAGCTTGTTGAAGAAGATCTTTCTTGAAGCTCTAATATCCTTTAAAGCTTCTCATATACATTCCAGACAGTCACCCGATATCTCAAACATCTTCCAAGAAGAACCCTAAACTATTATTGGATATCCCAAGTTGTTTGAACTTCCCAACATCAAACAAACCTGTTACAATAAACCCTCAACACCTTTCACCTGAGTGAGAAAGATTGTTGACTTTCACAAGCAGTATTTTTTAGTAAGAGAAGCTTGTTGAAGAAGGTCTTTATTGGAGCTGAAGTCTGTGTGATCAAGGAGCTCAAGACCATCTTGGAGAAGATCTTTATTGGAGCTGAAATCTATGTGATCAAGGAGCTCGAGATCGTCTTTCCAGAAGTAGATGATTGAAGTGGCTTGTAGCAGAAATCTGTGTGACCAAGGAGCTCAAGTTATCTATATCCATCTCTTTCTGTTTCCCTATTTTGTAGAAGTCTCTGTGTGACTCTTCGAGAATCAATTTAGTGGATTGCCTCCGAGTGCAAAGGAGAAGAAGGACGTAGCTGAGATTACACCACCCAGTGAACCTTACAAATATCTTGTGTCACTTTACTGTTTTAATACTTTGATCTACATTTGCATATTATCTTGAAAAAGGCTTTAAAACAGTTAAGCGACTATCTTGGTGAAAAAGAGAACGCTAAGCTTTCAAAATAAGCTTCAGCGCTTGACAAAGCGCTGAGCACTTCTAAGCATTAAAATCGATCTAAAAGAAAAACAACTAAAGAAAAACTTCTGTAACGCTAAAACATTTTTCAAGAGAAGACTTTAAAATACTTCCGCTGTGCTAACCCTGATTAAGCGATTGAGACAATACCTTACTTTGGTAATAGTTGAAATCACTAAGTCTAAGTTAACTTTATCAAACTAGTCTTCAAGTAAGCGACTAGTCAAGCGCTTACATTTGTAAGCGACCAGTCAAGCGATTACTATCCTTAAGCGTTTAAAAGAGATTTTAATACGAAACTTTTTGAAGTCGAAAAAGACTTCAGCGTCTATTCAACCCCCCCCCTTCTAGACCCTTTCGTATGCCATTGTGGGACTAACAATACCCAAAAAATGACTAGCCCGATAGACCCGGGGATTTAATCGTAACACGGGGCACTGTAATACCCAAATTATCAACATCTAGGAGAAGAGTAAGCTCGTCAGTCATGTGGTTGATGGTTCGAAGGCCCCGATGACACCCTATTTTCGCCAAATAGTTTGCTGGACGGGGCACCTCACGCCATATGCGAGTAATATTAGTGTACCAAGGCCACGTAATCAGTTTACAATTTTTGCTGATAGTCTCAAAATAGTGGTGAGCCGTGGTGGCTTGAGATATCGCGGTTGTAGCTTCCCAACAATCCATTTCAAGAATAATTCATATATGCTTCAAATCCCAAGCATCTTCCAACCTTTTTTTTTATAGCCAGTAGCTCAACATGCAGCACCGAGTCCACATCTACAATACCGCTGAATCCATGCAACCAGTCGTCCTTGTGGTCATGCAACATGCCAACAATCCTCACTATCTTTCTGCCATTTCTAGCCTTGTGGTTGAGGGCTACGTCCACATTGACTTTGGTATAATCGCGATCTGGTTTCATCCACCGAACCTGGATAACCTGTTTGTCCACATCCGGGTTAAGAGACACAGAATTTTGAGCTTCCTTAATTCGTTGCCAGAGAGTTGTTAAGTCCACGCGGGGAGTCCCAAGTGCATCACCGTGACTCCAATCATTCCGAGCCTGCTAAAGACAATATAAAGTTCAGTAAATGTGTTTCCCCAACACTTATTCCAATCATACCGGTGGGCGGGTGTGACGAGGTTCCAATCTAACCAAGGCTTGGGGTCTAGAGAAAAGAAACGTTGGTGATGTTGAGGAGCAACGAGCTTCATCTAAATTTCTTTGGTCCACGGACAATCTCGAAGGGCATGGGTGTTAGTATCATCCAGATGTTTACAAATCCTACATGCCGAGTCAGTAGTGGTATGTTAGAAGCCTAACTAGGATCCAGTAAGCAATTTGATATGTCGAAGTAACCACAACAAGAACTTGCATCTATAAGTGCCTTTCAGCTTCCATAAATGTCGCCATTTTTTACCCTCATCATGGTCACCCTCGGATCGAGTAAGTGATTCGTAAGCACTTTTACAAGAATAGGTTCCATTATGAGCATGTTTCCACACAAAAATGTCGCTAGATTCGCATAAGGGATCAATGTTGATTAGCTGCAGCTGTTGTCGAACGTCGAGCGGGATGAAGGACAACTCCGACCAATGCCAACCATATGTATTATCCCTACAACTCAACACATTGCGATCCAATGTGGGATTATCTAAGTTAATGTCAATACGCTACGTGAGAGATGAGTCACCAAGCTAGTTATCGGTCCAAAATGTAACCGTATGCCCATTTCCAATCTTCCATGATAAGCCCTCCTTAAGAGTCGAGAACACATCTTGAATACTTCGCTACGTGTGAGAAGTGTTTCTGAGCTCGAGGACGGCTCCTTAACATGTATTTATGGCATATAATCTAGACCCAAAGCTTCGAATTGTAGGTGAGAAAATGCCACCCTAATTTACCGAGCAGGGATTTATTAATGGCCCGAGTACATCTCATGCCTAGACCACCATCTTCTTTCTTACGAAAAATAGTATCCCAAAAAGCAAATGTAATTTCCGTTGTGTTGGCGAACCCCCCCTAAATGAATTGCCTGTTATGCTTATCGACTTCATCATATATACCTATCGGAATGAGAAAGGTTTGCATATAATATTTTCCAAGGTCATTAGTTATATGTATGTGGGCGAGGTGAGCTACCCAGCGGGCAATCCAGGTCGAGGTATTCCGAAAGAAAAAGATTCACGACTTTTGGTCGTTAATTGCTTGACCCAACATGCCACAATACACATCGAGAAGGTGTCTAATAATACCAATTTGATGAATATCTGCCTCCTCGATGAGAAGAGGGTCAACAACAAACATTAGATGAGTGAGCCGAGGGCCGTGCCGCAGATCCCCGCATTCACTGCCTGGCTAATCAGAGAACCTAGCTTTTCCACACAAAATATAAATAAGTACGGGGATAGGGGGTCCCCTTGTCTCAGATCCCTCTTAGGATTGAACCATTCAGTTGGCCCCCCGTTCCAAAGAAGGGAGAGTTTCACTGAACTAGTGCAATCCATAATGAGTCGGGTCCAAGAATCCTAAAATCCCATCTTCCTAAGCACACTTTCTAAAAACGACTAATTCATACGATCATATGGTTTCTCAAATTATATTTTGAAATAAAGAAACCCTTGGATTCCTTGATATGCGACAAACTATGGATAGCTTCTTGGGTGGCAATGATGTCATCCACCGTTTGCCTACACTTAATAAAACTACTTTGGGTTTGAGGTATCAAAGAATCCATAAGTGGACGAAGGCGATTTGCCATGGTCTTTGTAATGATTTTGAAGATCACATTGCTCAAATTAATTAGTCTGAATTTGGAAAGGTACGCAAAACACTTATCTTTAGGA
Source organism: Buddleja alternifolia (assembly GCA_019426215.1). NCBI lineage: Eukaryota > Viridiplantae > Streptophyta > Magnoliopsida > Lamiales > Scrophulariaceae > Buddleja > Buddleja alternifolia. The sequence goes on from CM033392.1 coordinate 23,946,882, forward strand.
ATGAGAGTAATAAAAGATTCATTTATACCTGGTGGGGACATTACCTTTACTGATGGATTGGCTCACCATGTCGGTGATAGTGTCACCTACTGAGTTCCAACACTTTTGAAAGAATAGTGGTTGAAGGCCGTCGGGACCGAGAGACTTAGTTGGGTGCATATCCCACAATGCTTTCTTAACCTCATCTTTGGAAACTGCGATGTTGAGAAGTCTCACGTGGACGTCCATAAGCCTCGGGAATTGAGGTGTACTTTGAGAAGTCGAAACCACATCGTCTGTACCATAGAGAAATTTGTAAAAATTAGTAGCTATGGTTTGGAGCACAATCGGATCCGTCACCCACTCCTCTCGGTCATTTTGTAAAGTACTAATGCGGGTCCGAGTTTGCTTAGCTACGACAGAGGTATGGAAGAAATGGGTATTAAGATCACCTGCTTTCAGCCAACGAATTCTGGATTTTTGTTTCCAAATGAGCTCTTCCTAGTGAAGAGTAGCCTGGTACTGAGTAAAAAGCTTTTTTTCAAGTTTTTGGAGGGACCTAGTAAACTTAACTGACTGAGCGCGCTGAATACCACTGAGATGAGATAAGAGCACCCTCTTCTTTTTGAAAACGTTGCCAAAAGTGTCCCAGTTCCAATTTTTCATGCAATCCATGGGGGAGTGGATTTGGTCATGGATATTATGATCCGCATGTTGGGAATCGATACACGAAAAATGCAGTGGAATAAAATTTCGATTCCCAAAGCCATGGATCAATTTGGGCTCTCGTTGATTTTAATCAAAGACAAGAAATACGCGAAAAGATTGATTAACCTCATTGTAGCGTGTTTCGTTTCTTGATCTACCGTCTACAGCAGTAATCCCAGGGACTCTTGCCTCTAGAAAATCACGCGGAATTCGCCAGAAATCTTCCTCCTCCATCTCCAAATGGCGGCTAGAAGAGAAGAAGAGGGAGAGAATATTTTCTCTCTTCTTTACTGTGTTATTTTGGTGGCAACTAAAATCTCTTAACCTAAGTCTAAGTGTTGGAGGATTTAAATAGAATCCTCCTACTTGGACCTAGGTTACAAGCCTCATAGGCCCATGTGGACGGCCAAGTGGGCTAAGTTGGCCCAGTCAACTTAGTCCACTTTAATTTAATTACATTTCATATTTGATCCAATTAAATATGTATGTGATTAAATTAATATTTAATTCAACCAAATTTATTTAATCCAATTAAATAAATATTCAAATTAAATATTCAAACTAATTAATTTAATGTTCCATTGTTTAATCCAATTTAACAACTAATTAAATTAATTCGTCCACTCAATTCATTTGTCCATCTAATGACAAATTATCAAAATGTCACTCCAAGTACACAAAGTGATTTCCCGCTCATTCCTTTTAGCGCGACTCTCTAGGTTTGTCTTGATTAGCAATGGGACGATAACAAAGGATGTGGGCGACACCTAGCCAGCCCCGTGGCCCCACATCGTAGCCCAACCAAGTACGAAATGACTATGTCACTACTAACCTCTTAACTATGAATTCCATATGAGTATAAGCCCTTGACTGATGTACCCCAATCGAGTGAGAGTCACGGAATATGTCAAACTTACATAACTCGATGCTATGCTATGAATCATAGTAAGATGAAATGGCACAACTGCCCTCTGTGTCCCACATGAGTCAGTTCTATTGCTTTGGCCAAAGACTTTCCATTTCAGTTACCTATGATCGCATAGGGAATCTGCTCGTTTACTTTCGAGACAGTGAATCCCTTCGTGACAATCACTTCACAACTGCTACTTGTCCATTGGGATCGCACTTTGAGGTTGGCCCCACCAACGGGTGAATTGGGCCTAACTACTCTAGTAACAGATCCAATGTCACAAGCACATCGTGATAGTGAATCCTCAAGTCAAAGGCTCACGCATATTATCATAGTGAGTAATCCAAACATTGACAGTCACTGAGTAAACACCCATGTGATCGGATTACTACGAGCCATGTTCGAATACATTAATTCCATTAATGTATCTATGACACAAACTCCCACTATCCCATAGTGTTCGACTGGCACTGTTTGTCAGAGCATGTGTCATACAAGTCTATTCGAATCTTAATGCCCAATTAATATTCTTTGACTTGCTAACCCTTTTGAGTGTTCAAGTACCAAGTCCTTCCAGTGCCCTTCTCCTCATCCCATAAGGAGTGGAATACTTGCCTTGAGACATGGACTAATTATTTGTTCATTACTTATAAATGCCATGAAGGTTTACATGAGCAAAAGATAACGCCTTTCTATATTTATGATTAGGTGTATAATACAGCTAAGTGCCCTACTTAATCTAATTCCTCATTGGCATATGAGGGCACATTCCTAACAATCTCCCACTTGCACTCAATGCAAATTGCCATGGTATCTAATACCCATCATTAGAAGATGTCAATCTAGCACTGCCTGTGATATTGGCTTGGTGAGTGGGCCAGCCATGCTTTTGGCTGCGACTATTTTCTGCACGGCTATACAACCTTTTTCCAATGATTTCTCCAATCATGTGATACTCTCTCTTAATGCGTTTCGACTCATTGCGAGACCTTGGCTCCCTTGCTCTTTTTTTTTATCACAGTGACAACGAGAGCCCCTAGCTAGGAACCATTTGAAGTTCCTCCATGAACTTTAAGATCCAAACAATGTCCTTGGAAGCCTCTGAGACAACCTTATAATCAGTTTCAGTAGTGGAAGCAGTGGTGATACTTTGCTTGAGACCTTTCCAAGCCTCTGTTCCACGGTTGAGGGTGAGTATAAACCCAGGTGTGGACTTTCAGTCGTCCATGTCAGACATGTAATTGTCCATCCTTAGTTTCCCATTATTGTAGAAGAGAAGCATGTCCTTAGTTTTTCTCAAGTACTATAGGATACTTGTTCTCGACTATCCTGCGCTCTTTGCCCAAGTTAGTTCGAACCCAATTATTATGCTCACAGCGTAAGCTTTGTCCGCTTATGTACACTGTCTTGTGTACACAAGGATACCCTCTGCTGAGGCATAGGTTTTCATATTCAGCTCCTTTTTGCCTTCCTCACTATGAGGATTCGTCAATTTTTAGGGAGATGAACCCTCTGTCTCAAAGGCAAGAGCCCTTTCTCAAATCTTCCATCCTAAATGATTTTAGGATATTCTCTGAGTAAAGGGCTTGGGAAAGTTATATCATTCTATTCGCTCCATCCCTATAAAGACGAATTCTAAGGATACGAGTGATATTTCTCAAGTCTTTCATGGGGAATGTTCTCGAGAATTATGTATTGACCGAAGTCAATAAGCCTACATCATTTCTTATAAGTAGAACATCGTCTATATATAGAACCAGAAATGATATACAATTCCCACTGGTCTTGTAGTAGACACTTGGTTCATCTTCGTTTTTGACATTCCCATAGTTCTTAACTATGTCATCAAAGCAAAGATTTCATCTACGAGAGGTCTGCTTTAGTCCATCAATGGACTTGTTTAAATAGCAGATTTTATGAAATTAGCTTTGGATATGAAACCCTTGGGACATTCTTCATAGATGTTCTCCTCGAGGAATCTACTAAGGAATGTGGTCTTTATATCCATCTTCCAGATTTCATGGTCTAGGTGTGTTGCCATGGCAAGCATGATTCTTATGGATTTGATCATGACTAGGGTCAAAAAGGGTTTCCTCATAGTCAATGCCCTCCTTTTGACTATACCCTTTTACCATTAGTCTGGCCTCGCCATTCGTACCAATCTTTCTCTTATAGATCTACTTGTATCTAACAGGTACAATACCTTCGAGGTGATCTACCAGAGTCTAGACTTGGTTCGAAATAATCAAATTCATATCCTCTTCCATAGCTTCACACCATCTCGTAGAGTCCATACACCATCGTTTGGTCATAGGTAGAGGAATCATATCCATGGTTTCCTTCTACCACAACATATACACTATGCTTATCTTGTAGCAGATAACCACATATCTCAGGCAGCTGAGATACTCTACCTGACCAAATCGTTGGTGGTTGTGACATCATGGGCTTGTTTTGTGTTTCTTGAATAGTAGTTTTCAAAGTACTTTCATTTTGTTCTTGAAGAACAATCTTTCTACCATCTCCACTTTCTTAATCAAATATATAGAAAGTATTCCTCTAAGGATATGATGATCCTCAGATCATCATCTAGGTAAAAGAGGTATCCCGTAAAATCCTCGGGATAACCAACAAAATATCCTTTCAAGGACTTAGCCTCCAGTTTCTCTACCTTTGTCCCTTTTCACATAGGTAGGGCATCCCCATATCCTAACGTGTTTTAAGACTAGGCTTCCTATTGTACCATATCTTATATGATGTTTTTAGGAAAGAACATCTATTCAAGATGTACCTATGAGAAATGCATAATAGAAGTTGAATTTGGGTAATCTTATGCAGCTTAGCGTAGAATGAATCATGTCCAACATTGTTTAGTTCTTACATACTACTACCCTATTCAACTTTGTTATTACTGAAAGTTTCAGCCGTGAAACCATGTCATGTTCTCTTAAGAACGTGTTGAACAGGGCATTCATATACTTGCACTATGATCCAATAGTAGTGTCTTTCTATGATGCCATGTCCGCCACCATGTACGTTAGTATGCACTAAACCTTTTAAAATATGAGTGGCCTTTTCAATATTTCCCGATGAAGGGAGTCATCTTGCCCATGTGATAAGATGCTTACGTTTGGACAGGGATCTGATCCCAATGGGCATGTACTCCCATGTTTCTCCTAACATATGTATCTTATACTCCCAAGGCATGACCTAATCTTAGACGCCATACAATATTTGGTTTGCTCCAAGCATACTACTTACCTCAGTCAGGGTGTTCACGATACACTCATTCTGGACATTCAATTATTGTAAATAATTTAGTAAGGATGCATTGTCCCCACATTTATTTCCAAAAGAAATGTAAGTTATTACCAAACTTAAAGAAGCATCTTCTCTTGACTAAGTCAAGACTAAAGATTATGTTCTTACTTCCATTGGGTAAATCAAACAATCATCCAAAACTACTACATGTCTAGAATTTTTTAATATAATGGAGGTGGATCCTTTATGGATAACCATGACACTATGTCTGGTTCCAACATTGATCACATCTCGTCCTTCCAGCTTTCTACTACTTTCTATATTCTAATTCCTTACTTTAATCATGAGCACCAGCTCTGGAATACAGAATATTAGAAATGAAGATAAGTGGTCATAGAACATTAGTTTCTAAAACCTAAAGTTCTATACCTGGTGCGTCTCATAAAAGAGCCCCACTCGTCGTCCTTCCTTGGACACGAGGAATGCTTGCTTCAAGCACATATATCAAATACTTTAAACCGAGAACTATCCTCTAGCTTCTCAGCCATTATGAGTTTTGGCTAGTAAGCACAATATTTCTTGAACAAAACATAACGGGTTGATATTCTAATAAGAGAGATAAAGAAATGCAGAAAAAAATCCAGATTCAATTAGTTCATTGTCATTATACCCAGGCAAAATTAGGACTCTTAATTTTGACTTGGCTCCCACTACGTTTTTCGAATCACTGCACTCCCACTCCAATAATTAGAAATCTCATTGGACAGATTTCGTAGCGAGTGATTGAGTTCTTCATTGATTCTAATGAGTTGCAACCTTTTTCGATATATGACTCATTGAATCTTTGAAGTGGCGTTGCACGCCAACTACTCCAACTGATGGTTCAATCTAACTTTGGCTCATGGATCACTTGACCGCAACCTTTTTTGATATATAAGTGGTGATCCATCTGAGTCAATACCCATCAACTTCTATCAATTTAACAATTGAATTTTGCTTTGCAACCTTTTTCGATATATGGGGCGAAATTTGCTTCGACCGAAGGCATCTAATGCACTAAAGAGAATCAAGAATCATGTCGTAATGCATAACGCCCCTATTCCGGGACGATGCCATACACCAGACATGACCTCGTTTCTCTAAAGTTTGATGGAAAAACAGGATATCAATATCCTTTACTTACTCAGTATTTAAATTTTGGGAGAATTTGAATATTGCGAAAAGGGTCTCACTTTGCACATTAGTAAGGTTAGCGCAGATATATCAAATATAAAGCGTAGTAAATCCTAGAAGTACTAACAATACACTTATCCATGGACTTATCTAGATTAGTCCAAGCCAATGGGCCAATCAAAAGTGAAGGGGCCTATCTATTACATAAAGCTTCCACCTATACAGGAATCTAATTCCGGCTCCAAGCTCCAAGTGGGTCCATCAAGCTCCTCTAGGCCTATCTCTAATAAATACAAAGAAAAGCCTATACAGAAATCTAAGCATAAATTAAAGACACAAACTGGGAGGCTCAAACTGGCCTAATACAACCCAGATAAAATAAAAAATAAGCCCTAAGTCCATGGACAGTGTCACCCATCACATAAAACAAGCACATAACGAGATATAAGCATATATGTGATGATAATATTAAATCTAATTTAATAAATAATTAAATCTAATTTAATTTAAGTTGGATTGAAAATCTAAGTCATAAAATCAAATCCAATTTAATTTTAATGAGAAAATAAAGTTCACACAATTCTTATGGGCTTATAAGATTAAATCCCATTTAATCAAAATATAATTTAATTTTATTTCATTTGAAAATTAAATCCAATTTAACTTACACTAGAGGATTAAATTTAATCCTTGTAGAAATTAAATGCCATAAGAAGAATATAATCCAATTTAATTCATGGTGAAATTCATTTCAGTTTGATTTGTTGGGCTTAAAAGATTAAAACTTATTTAATCTGTATCGAAATAAAGACTAACAATATTTCTATGGGCATTTGAATCATTGGCGAAGGCTAACTTAATCAAGTTCAAATTAAATCTAATTTAATTTGGATGAGTAAATTGTATAAAAATTAATTATCAACAAAATCAAATCACATTCAATTTTGTTCGATGAATTAAGACTTTATTTAATTTGAAGCAAATCAAATACAATTCAATTTTATCAAATCCAATTTAATAAATCAAATTTAATTTGATTTGATTCACAATTCAGGCTTTGACATTGTCAAGGAAGGAGGAGGACCCAATTACTATAATTGGGTTTGGGTCTTACCCAATTGCTAATTCAATTTGCTATTGGGTCTAAGCCCAATTTTAACTCAATCTAATTGAATTAATTAGTATGGGATCAAGTCCAATGCACAATTGAATTGTAATTGATAATGGGCTAAGCTCAACACTCAATTTAATTAATTGTGATTGGGAATATAATTAATTCGCGTCGGGTTTATTCCAAAATTCAATTTGGATGATGAGATCAAATACAATTTAATTTTGTCGAGTAAATTAAATCCAATTCAATTAAAACAAAACTAAAATTAATTTAATCTTGAAGAAGACAATTAATTTCATTTTTGTTTTAATTAAATTGGATTTAATTTACTCGACAAAATTAAATTGTTTTTTGATCTTGAAGAAGCCAATTAATTTTGAAAGGAGAAATGAACCCAATTAATTTCTTAATAAGGTATTGGGTCAAACCCAATTTTAATATAATTAAATTGTATTGGGTCAAGATCCAAATTAATTCAATTGGGTGTTATTGGGTCAAATCCCCAAATAAAACACCTTATTCATTAAAAGTGTTGGGCCAAACCCAACTTACTCCTTACATGTCGGGCCAAGCCCAACTACAAAATTAACATCTCTTGTATTGGGTCAAGCCTAACACAATTTAAAAAGTGTTGGGCTTGGCCCAACTTTCACAAGCTGCTGCCCTAGAGAGGCAGCAGCCATCTTCATCATCATCGCGCCATCATCGACTGCGATTGCTGCGGCACCCAGTGCCGCCGCCTCCTCCCTCTATCCAGCAAATTACTACCTTCGTCGGAGCAGCATGGAAAACACGAAACCGCGGCTATTTCAGCCACAAAATCGCGTCCTCCATAATGCCTCCGCCTGTGTTTTCCGGCGACAATTTCACGCACCTCAGAGGCAGAGAAGAGCGGCGCGATGTGTAGCTTCCGATGAAGCCACGTCCAGCGTCAAAACGCCACCACCTGCGCGCGGAAGAACGATGAACAACATCATGTTCTTTGTGCTGTGCGGCCACCGCGCCTCATCCTCCACCTTCGCCTCCGCCTCCGCCTCATTCATCCATCAACACCGCAAACTCAAATCTCAAAATTCAGATTCAAACCAATTTTACAAATCTAAGTAAAATCAAATTCTTGCAATTTGTTTTCCAGCCCATAACAAATAGGTTTTGAGAATTTGCAAATTCCAATCCAATTTCATATCAATGAAAAGAAGGAAAAAAATTCCAATTTTCTCTTTGTATCCATATAATGAAAAGGAAAAATTTTAATTCTCCAAAATCGGTTTGCAGCCCAGTTTTCAGATTCAATTCATCAAGCCCAAATATGAAGAAATTCAATTTCAGTGAAGAAATAAAATTTCAGCACCCCCTTTTTCGATCCACACAATAGTTCTAGATTTAAGCCCAATTTCAAAATCAACTTAAATTCCAGAATTTCGATCAATAAAACATGATTCTGAATCATACAATTACGCATCAAACATGAATATCAAATAAACATATGAACGCGCATACAAAATCAACGAAGCTATAAATTGGGCTCTGATACCACTGTTGGGAAACGATACACGAAAAACGCAGCGGAATAACATTTCGATTCCCGACGCCATGGATCAATTTGGGCTCTCGTTGATTTTAATCAAAGACAAGAAATACGCGAAAAGATTGATTAACTTCGTTGTAGCGTGTTTTGTTTCTTGATCTACCGTCTACAGCAGCAATCCCCGGGACCTGCCTCTTGATCCGCCAAAAATCTTCCCCCTCCATCTCCAAATGGCGGCTAGAAGAGAAGAAGAGGGAGAAAATATTTTCTCTCTTCTTTACTGTGTTATTTTGGTGGCAACTAAAATCTCTTAACCTAAGTCTAAGTGTTGGAGGATTTAAATAGAATCCTCCTACTAGGACCTAGGTTACACGCCTCATAGGCCCATGTGGACGGCCAAGTGGGCTAAGTCGGCCCAGTCAACTTAGTTCACTTTAATTTAATTATATTTCATATTTAATCCAATTAAATATGTATGTGATTAAATTAATATTTTATTCAATCAAATTTATTTAACCCAGTTAAATAAATATTCAAATTAAATATTCAAACTAATTAATTTAATGTTCCATTGTTTAATCTAATTAAACAACTAATTAAATTAATTCCTCCACTCAATTCATTTGTGTTGGTTCCAAGTGTCATACGAAAGGGTCTAGAAAGGGTGGGGGAGTTGAATAGACCCTGAAGTCTTTTTCGACTTCAAAAAAGTTTCGTATTAAAATGGTTTTAGACGCTTGAAATGTGAACGCTTGACTGAGCGTTTACTTAGAAATATAGACGCTTAGGTTAAGCGTCTGATGAAGACTGTTTTTAGAGAGTTAACTTAGACTTCAAGATTTGAATACTTTAACCGAGTGGGTTTAAGCGTTCAGTTCTTTAATCAGTGTTAGCACAGCGGAATGATTTTTCTAGTCTTCTTTTGAAAGCTTTAGCGTCACCAGAAGTTTCTTAGTTGCTTAGCGTTTGATTGTGTTTTACTTAATCAATTTATGCAATGATATGATATGAAAGAATTGACTGAAAAGTAAATAACACAATATTGTAAGGTTCGTTGGGTGATGTAATCCCAACTACATCCTTCTTCTCCTTAAACACTTGGAGGCAATCCACTAAAGTGATTCTCAAAGAATCATATAAAATCTTCTACACAATAGGGAGAGCTAGATGTCGATGACTTGAGCTCCTTGATCACACAGATTTCTGCTCCAAATCACTTCAATCTCCTCGTTTCTTTCACCCAGAAATGATGCAAGTATCCAACTTCGACTTCACACAGATCGCGAGGCTTGGATGGGTTTTTCTAACACGGTTTGTTTGATTTTGATGAAGTTCAAACAACTTGGAAATATCTCAGTAGGAAAGTGGTTTCTTTGAAAAGAATGTTTGAGATATTTGTTGACTGTCTCAGGATTGAAGAAAAGCAGAGGAAATGTTTTCTTGAATATTCTGGCTTTTCTGAGAGTTTAAGGAATGAGACTTCAATGCAACAGCAATTCGACTTGAAGATTAAAATGTTCTTACTATTTGGCTTGTTGTTGAAGTCCTATTTATAGGCATTCTTGGAGAAAGTGTCCGTTTGACACAAGCACAGACGCGTGTCTCTCACTTCAGCGAGTGAACAACTTTTGTCCTTTTTCCTGAAAATCTGCTGCACAAAAGTTGGTGCTGCAGTCTGAGATAGTTGACAGTCCAATAGGGTGGCTTCTCCGTACGTCTGAAAGTGCTTATCACATTTAATGCTCTTATCAGCATTTAATGCATTTGAATTAAATACCCGTTGGTACTTAATGCTTTGAGAATATTTGCATTAAACTCCTTCTGGACTTAGAAATAAATTCAGGTGAAATTACTTCTGTCCCATAAGGGAACGCTTGATGTGGCTGGTCAATTGGACGCTTGGAGACTTTTATCTTCTTTCAGAAATCAGGCGCTTGAGTCTTCGAACTTTACCACTGATAAACTCACTCAGAATTTATCAGACGCTCAGCCTAAGACTACTTAGCCTAACAATCTAAAGTAAAATAAAACAAAGCCTAATAAGCCTATTACAAAACTAACGCTTCAAAGCTTATACAAATTTTCTACTAAAATCAAACTTACATATTTTGGGGTCTAACACAAAGTCCTAATTGTCATCATCAAAACATCTAACATGAAATTCCTAACAATTTCCCCCTTTTTGATGATGGCAATACTTACTCTTTTATAGTTCAAGAGTTAGACAGCCAAAAGTAAAAGTTAGCTTGATTTAGATAGCGTTAGTTAAAGTTAGTTATGCTTCAACGAGATGTTTCAGCTGAAAAATGCATTTTATATATATCGAGAATTACAAGCATTTTTACAACTGAACAAGTAAAGAAATAAGAGACAAGAATATAGATAATGTAAAATCAGAAAGCTTTAATGTCTTGGTCTGACTCTGTATCGCTTGGGCATTTCAGCTCGGATAGCTTCAGTCAGATTGTCTTCCAAGGTCATCATTGCTTCATGATCTTTGTTGATTATGAGCTTGTTTTCTTTTTGTTGTCTCTTCTTGAAGGCAGTAAAATGATTGTCCCAGTCAGTTGGGTCAATACCGATATACTTTAGGCAGATTCGAAAAGCTTGGATAAAGTCAGTAATCTTCCTCTCTTCAGCTAAGATTCTTGGATCTGTAGGCTCTGGAATGGACATTCTTTGAAGTGGGATGTCAAACTGTTCAAGCAGTGCTCTTGTAGGTATTGGTAGATTTGGATATAACGCTCTAGGAGGATCCCTTAGCGTACTACTGGGTGCTCCAGATGTACTTTGAGCAGTTATCCAAGACGAAAGACTAAGCGCAGAAGTAGAAGTAAGCACTTGACGCTTAGGAGACGGAGGCTCTTCAGCTCTTGAACTAGACGCTTTCCTCTTTTCTCCTTTCTTCTTCTTTTCCCCCTTATTGCCATCATCAGACTTTAAGAAATGATCTGTGAGTAAACTTACCTGATGAGCAATCTGAGACATAGAATCTGTGATGTCATCCAGACGCTTGTCGAAGCGTTCCTGCAGAGCGAGAAGCTTGGCGCTGGTAGCATCATTTATAGAGGTCTCAAGGGTTTCAAGGCGCTTCTCAAGCTCTTCTTTCATGGCAAGTTGGGTTACTTGAGTGGCATCATGCATTTCTTGAATGTTTTGCTTGCACTCACCAACAGCCGCTTGAGCTGAACTACGCATATGAGCAATTTGGGCGCTCATTACGTGAGTTTCAATCTTTGCCAGATCGTCTTTAATCCAATGGAGAGATTCTTTGTTCTGAGTAGCGTGGGTGCTAATATTCTCCAAAACGGATTTGAGCAAAGGACCAAAAGATTGACTCTCATCTGAAGGAACCGCTTGAGGAGCCGGTCGCTTGAACCTTGATGAGTGTTTGAGAGAGTCAAAAAGAGACTTGATGGGCTGGATCAAAAACAGTACCTCGAATGTCAAGAGACAGATCCTCAGCACCATCAACAGGAACAGGTTCAGAAGCGTCAGGAATATCCTCTGGTGGAGACGCTTGAACGAGTTCTTCAGCAGACGCTGGAATACTTATAACTGCAGACTTAAACGCTTCAGCTGATTTATCAGGCGCTTCCTCAAGCGTTGACTCTGGTTGACGAAAGTCATCGAATTGGAAGTTCCAGCGTGCTAGATCGGCATAAGAAGTGGATGCAGAGTCCAAGAGTTCAGTGAGTCTGGTTCGGGAAATACAAGTACCAGAGATGTATGTGCGAAGGGGACTATCAATAGCCCTGATGTGCATTGGACCAATGATATCAAGCACATGATTTGGGAAGACTTTGGACGGCGCTTGAGCGATGGAAAAGAGTGAATCTGGACAGTATTGTCTGGAAAATCTAATCAAGCAGTCAGAGGGAAGAGACGTAGGACGCTGATGTGCAGGTACACAATCAGCATAGTACTCTTCAAGATATGGATAAAGTGCTTGAGCCAGCTCTTGATTCCTTTCAAGGAGGGAGAGGAAAAACTCATAGTGATCAAGTACCTCGCTGCGGATTGAAGGGAGCAGTGGATATCCTTTGAATGGACTGATTACTGAGCCGTTCCAAGATCTAAGATTGGCAGTGAAGATCTTATCGAATAGATAGACAGGAGTCAAAATCTTCACCATCAGATTGAAGTTTTCTTCACAGTGGCTTAGGGCAAAATTCAAACACAATACACCAGATGTACCACTGGAAGAGGCATGAGCGTTGAACAGAAGAGGAGTAGTGGAAAATCTATGAAGCTCTTGACGCAGACACTGTTCGATTTGATGTCTAACAATTGGGAGCTTGAGAACAGGTCCGACTCTCTGTTGACGCTGCTTGAGGTAATACTTGGTGAACTGTCGCTTCTTGTCATGCATGCCTATGCCGAAAAGATGGGGAGCTTGGACTAGCTCTGAGAAGGTATATTTGTGTCCCACATATGCTTCAACCCAGTTAACTTCATTTATGCAGAAGTCTGTGCCAGCAGTCACCATAGTGCGAATGCCTTCAAGATGAATATCTCTGATAGCTTCAAAACGATATCTATCAGGCTGATAGTTAGTATTCCAGACGCTGTCAAAATAGGCATCAGCTTCAGTCTGAAGCAAGCCTGTCAACGATTTGAGACGCTGACCGGCATGAGCAGCTTTATTCTTCCACAGGCGAAGTGGATGGACTGATGCAAGATTTTCAGGGCTATGAGCAGTCTGAGGGAAATGTATGTAGCCTTCTCTGTTCAAGACTGACTCTGAAGGATTGAGAAAGCTAGGACGCAGAGGCTCATACATACGAATGCTGTAATTCCTTAGGGCGAACCCGGTTGGCTTGCTGTGCCCATAATCCAGATAGTATGCTAAGTCCATGTCACATCTAGGAGTTCGGCCTCCTTGTCTGCCTTGTATGATGACTTTGATTTGACTGTCAAAATCAATCAGTCGAGCAACATCATTCTCTGCAGCAATATATCTCTCTTCGTTGTATCCTGCAGGAATGAAATCTTCTTCGAGCGCTGGTGGCATATAATTGATTGAATGATCAATCGTCGTCAGCGGGTCGAGTTGGAAGAAGTGTCTAGGCGCTGGAACGTCTTCAGCATCGCTCTGACCTTCTGAGCGTGCCTCTGTTATAGCCTGAACAGGAGATGAAGTCTGAACCTCTGTAGCAGCAGGTTCCTCAGCTTCAATTGCAGCAACTTCTGCGGCAACATCTTTAGCGATAGTAACGACTTCGGTCAAGTCAACATCCAGGATGATATCAGTTGACGCTTCAGCAGCAGCTGGAACTATAGCTGAAAGAGAGGAACTATCCTCTATAAGAGCAGGATCTTCTACAGATGTAGGAAAAGAGATGCTGTGGGAAGAAATAAACTTACCCTGAGAACTTGTCTCAACAGCAATACTTTGAGCGCTTGGCTCAACAGTAACTTGAGCGCTTGGCTCATCAGTCTCAGGCTCTTCAGGAACGGGAGCAGCTCGACGCTTGCTAGTCCTGGAACGCTTGAAGATTTTCTTCACGTTGACTCCTTCAACGAGTTTAGGCGGTGGAGCGGGAGGATCAGCAGCTGGTTCTTCAAAGTCTATTTGTTTAGTGATCCCTTCCAGCTTCCGTCTTTTGAGAGGTAACTTGTCCTCTGCATCCTCATCGGTTTCCTCATCAACCTTTTGAGAGGAGGCGGCAAATTTAACTTTGTGTTTTCTGGGAGCCCTCTTCTTGGTTGCAGTCGGACGCTTAACAGCTTCTTCTGGCACTGGACGCTCCGCTTCTTTATCGGACGCTTGACGTACTTCCAGACGCTCAGATAGTGGTTTGGCAGCACCACCAATTTTGGGAGGATTGAAGAGATTGTTCAAAATCCGTTTTCCCAGCAACTTGGTCTTATTCAACGGAAGACCAGAAGAATATACACACTGTGATTTGTATAAAAGGTCACTCAGGACAAGCCCATACGGTTTATTCGAGCCGCTTAAACAGTCCCGAAATCTTCTAAAAACGTACTCACTCCAGTTGATTTTGATGTTCAAGAGTATGGCAATCATCATCTGGAATTGTACTGGGTTCACCTTATCAAAGGTTCCCACTCTGCATTCTATGATCTTGCTGCAGAAATCAGCCAATAGCCGGTATTTGGACACCAGGTCTTTCTTTTCGAAATATTGAGTGTAGGGTATATCGTCGTACGCACTCATGGTTGTCCATGCTTCCTTGATCTGTTTTAAAGTAATAGAATCCAGTACCTCACCCTCATTTGGGAGTTTGAAGTTCTCGGCAATGGAGGCAGCAGTCAGAGTGAATTCCTTGGGAGGCTCCTTCGAGGATAGAGGAATTAGACATGAGATAGACTTCTTGTCCTCTGAAAGTTTGGCAGTCCTCCAGAAGGTATCCACTTCAGTTGGAAACAGATACGAGTATTGAGTCAAGAATGACTTGAGCCCAACTTTGACGACCATATCCATCATATCTGTTAGATTGATCTGAGGTTGCTCATACAAAAATTTCCAGTCGACAACAAGGCCTTCAGTAACCTTGATGGTAGCTTCGGCAGAAGTAGACGAGGATTTCTTTGGTGCCATTTTTAGTGAAAGGGATGAACTGAGATTTGCTTTTGCTTTTGAGAGAGAGAAAGTAAATTTGCAGAGATTTTTGAGTATGAGTAAATGAATTTTCTGCAAATTGTGTTTTAAATGACAGAGGTTAATTTTTGAAACTTGTGTTCTCTTATCTCTGTAGGATTGACACACGTGTAAAGAGTTTTAATCTCAGCCATGAATTCATTAACCGCGGACGCGAGTTTTGTGTAATAGAGAGAAGTTACATTTGGTAATTCTTATATAAAGATTTGACATCCGAGTTAAAGTTTTAAAAACGTTTGGCATTTTAAGAGTGTAACGCACGCGCCCGTTTGTACACTGACACGTACACAAACACGTGCTGTCTCTGAACCGTCATTTTGAAAAAGTTTTTTAATTACCCGCCAGTTTGATGTGATAGAAGTGTGTGGATAGAGTACACAATAGACTGTTGAGTCTATCCACTACTTCAAGGAGCGTGTAAAAAGGTTTTATGCATGACTTTTTGTTTAAAATCATTTTTATATTAAGTGTTGAATGGAATAGTTTCAACGCTTAATACCACTTATTGGAGACAATATGGACGCTTAAAGCTAAATTCCTTTTATGGTTTAACGTCCAACATATTACACAAAAGAATACTGAGCGTTGATGATCATGCATCTGAAATTTTTTTTGATCATTGACGCTTAGTTATGTTCAAGTATAATTTTAAGGTTCCCCCTAAATTTGATAACTTGTACCATTTGTTTTGTTTTGCAAAGAAAACTTTTAGACATAAACCAAGTGGATTCCCCCTAAATTGTATGTCTAATAAAGTATGATGCTTGATGATTAGGCGTTTAAATCAATCATACCTAGTTCACTTCTCAAAGTGAGTAAGCGTTGTTCGTTGAGCGCTTTGGTGAAGATATCTGCCAATTGTTTGTCAGTTCCAATAAAATGCATGGATATATCTTTCTTTTGAATATGGTCACGAAGGAAATGGTATCTAATGTCAATGTGTTTGGTTCTTGAATGAAGAACAGGGTTTTGAATCATGGCTAGAGCGCTTTGGTTATCACAAAGAATGGGGGTTGGACCTAGGATTGTTCCATAATCTCTAAGTTGTTGCCTCATCCATAAAACTTGTGCACAACAACTTCCTGCAGCTACATACTCAGCTTCATCTGTGGAGGTAGCTATGGATTGTTGTTTCTTGCTATGCCATGAAACTAACCTATCACCTAGAAATTGACAAGTACCACTAGTGCTATTACGATCTATTTTGCAACCTGCAAAATCTGCATCTGAGTAACCGATTAGTTCAAAAGGAGAATCCCTAGGATACCATAAGCCCACATTTTGTGTGCCTTTTAGGTACTTAAGGATTTTCTTGGCAGCAATTAAGTGTGACTCTTTAGGATCAGCTTGAAATCGTGCACACATGCATACCGAAAACATGCTATCGGGTCTACTGGCAGTAAGATAAAGAAGTGATCCAATGATACCTCTATAATTAGTGATATCAACTTTCTTTCCACTTTCATCTTTATCTAACTTAAGCGTTTGGCTCATTGGAATTTTTGAATATGATGTATTTTCCATACCAAATTTCTTAATCATGTCTCTCGTATATTTAGCTTGGTTAATAAATATTCCATTAGGGAGTTGTTTAACTTGTAATCCTAAGAAGAAAGTTAACTCACCCATCATGCTCATTTCAAATTGTTCTTGCATCATTTTCGAAAATTTCTCACACAGACGCTTGTTAGTAGAGCCAAATATGATATCATCAACATAAATTTGGACTAAGAGAATATCTTCGTTATTGGTAATTTTAAATAACGTTGTATCAACGCTGCCTTTTGAAAAGCCTTTACCAATAAGAAAGATAGAGAGAGTGTCATACTATGCTCGGGGTGCTTGCTTAAGCCCATAAAGTGCTTTGTCTAGCTTGTACACTATACCCTTACCATGGTAGTTGAAGAATCCCGGTGGTTGCTCCACATATACTTCTTCTTGGAGTTTACCATTCAGAAAGGCACTCTTCACGTCCATTTGATATACTGTAAACTTGTTAAACGCTGCATACGCTAGAAACATGCGGATTGCTTCAAGACGGGCGACAGGAGCATATGTCTCAACAAAATCAATGCCCTCTTCTTGGCAATATCCTTGAGCTACGAGTCTGGCCTTGTTTCTTATTACAATGCCATTCTCATCCATCTTATTTCTATAAACCCATCTAGTTCCAATGACTCCTTGGTGAGTTGGTCTTGGTACTAGTGTCCAAACCTTACTACGCTCAAATTGATTAAGTTCTTCTTCAATGGCTTCAATCCAACTTGGATCACTTAGCGCTTCATCCACTTTCTTAGGTTCCATCTGAGATAAAAAGCTTGCGAACATAGCCTCATTGAATGTAGCGGCTCTCGTTCTAACAGGCGCTCCAATATCTCCAATAATTTGCTCTGGTGGATGATCTCGCAGCCATAGTCTATCTGGTTGGAAGGGGTTAAGAGATTGAACAGGCGCTTGGGGATCAGACGCTTGACTACCTTCTTGCGTAGGCGCTTCAAATTCACAATTCCTTGTTTGCTCTTGATGATCACTCTCTTCATGATCATCAGCATTTCTTATATAATTATCCAGAGTAATCTCACGAGTAATCTTAGGAGGTGGCACTGAGATCTCATCATCGTCGTCAGTATCTTCATCAATAGTATTCTTAGACGCTTGATGATAAAGATCTTCAACTCCTACATTATTTATATGAACCTTACTCGGTTCTTGGTTACCATCATCAAAAACAACATGAATAGATTCCTCAACCTTCGATTTGCCCTTGTTTAGGATGCGAAAATTCTTCCCATTCTTGGCGTAGCCTAGAAAGATTCCCTCATCCGCTTTAGGATCAAATGTCTTTAGGTTTTGGGATCCATTATTATGAATAAAGCACTTAGAACCAAAGACGTGAAAATATGAGACATCTGGCTTACGTCCCTTCCATAGTTCATATGGAGTTTTCCCATGCTGCTTGTTGATCATGCAACGGTTTTGAGTGTAACACGCAGTGTTGATCGCTTCGGCCCAAAACCTAGGAGCAAGCTTGGGTTCTGCTAACATTGTCCTAGCGGCTTTCTTAAGCGTTCGGTTCCGGCGCTCAGCAACACCATTTTGTTGGGGAGTTTTGGGAGCTGGATACTCATGATGTATTCCATTTTCTGCACAAAACTTCTCAACAATCTTGTTAGAAAACTCAGTACCGTGATCACTTCTTATTCTTGCAACTTTAAGATCTTTCAATGTTTGAAGTTGTCGAATAAGCGTTGTTAACTTGTCACATGTTTCATCTTTGGATGACAGAAATTCCACCCAAGTAAATCGAGAGAAATCATCTACTATCACCAAAGTATACTTTTTATCGCTTACACTGGTTGTTTGAACAGGTCCAAACAGATCCATGTGAAGTAGTTCAAGTATTCTAGAGGTAGATAGATGAGGTTTTCTCTTGAACGATGACTTGTTTACCCATTTGACAAGCGTCACAAAGGCGATCCTTGTGAAATGGTCCATTTGGTAATCCCTCTACAAGATTTTGACTTATAAGCTGAGAGATTATTTTAAAATTGAGGTGGTTCATTTTTCTATGCCATAACCAACCCTTTTTAGATTCATTTTAAACAACAAAGCATGTTGGGTTGTTATCAAGTGTTGAACCCCAATCTACCAAATATACGTTGTTAGTTCTTTTTCCTTTCAGTTTAGTAGACTTAGTCTTAGTGTCATTTATATAGCAACAGTCACTTGAGAATATGACTTCAAAGCCTTTATCACAAAATTGACTTATGCTTAATAAATTGTGCTTTAGATCCTCAACATAGTAAACATCACTTATCATGATGTTCCCCCTATGCACAGTACCTATACCTTTGGTTTTACCTTTGGAGTTGTCACCAAATACAACCTGAGGACCATTGGCAGCTCGATAGTTGATCAGAAGATCCTTGGAACCAGTCATGTGCCTTGACGATCCACTATCGAAGTACCAAACAGATGTATCGACTCTAGCTCTAGGTAACTGCACTCAAGAAGGGAAGTTCTATTTCTGTTTAGGTACCCATTGTTGCTTGGGTCCTTTACCATTAGTAACATTGTCAGTTTGAATTAGAACTTTAGGAACGCATATTTGCCTAGTCTTCATTGCAGGAATACTGGCCTTTTTGGGTTTCACATTGTGATGTGTGTGCTTTTTGGATGTATAATAATATCCACGATTATAATAATAGTCATAATCATAGTCATCATAGTATCGATAATATGATCTTGACTGTCTTGGATATTAACGATGGTATTTCCTTGGCACTGGCTTGGGTTGCACTTTTGGTGCTGGACGCTTAGCGCTTGATTCACAGTTGTTAGTCTTATCTTTAGATTTTTGAGTGTTTGGATAAACCCGTCTTTGTGAATCATTTGCCTTAGTTTTACCCTTGCCTGAGTTAGCTTTGACTTTCTCATTTGACCTCTTACCTTTGTCACTTGGTTCACTTTGAGTTTGACCTTGTGAACCTTTTTTAACAAAGATAACACCCTTTCCTTTGTTGTTTGTTGTAACATTAGATTGATTGAATTGTTTACCGAGTTTATCGCATCTGACACGCTAAAAGCTAACGTGCTATAATAGCAAGTGCACTAGTCGTGTGTAGTAATAAATGGACGGTAAGTCCGGATTGTCGAACCACAAAGACTTGAATTCTAGTTTAAGATTTGTAATGAAGTGAATAAACAAAGTAAGAATAAATTCAAATAAAATTTGTAAAGAACACGAACAAAGATGAGCATGTGATTTAAAACCAATTATAAAGGGAGACTAAGGCACATGCTAGGTTCAAATTGATCAAATATACTTATAAAGGTTCTTGTTGAATGATTACACTTATATTGTTATGGTGAGAGCTCCGAGGGTAGAGAATAACCGATGTCTCGCGTATAAACTCCTATGCTTAGATCGTGATTTCCCAAATATTCCTATCCGGAAATCTAACCACTAAACATGCATTAACGTATTAGAGTTCACTCGATTAGAATCGAACAACTTACCCGGGAATCTTTACCTATGTCTAGGGCAATTCCTCATTAGTTGCGGGTCATGATGTGAATTTCTTGCACCCTAAGTTAATTTTCTCCCGAAATATCAACCTAGGCATAAGATTCTAACATATAGTGATCAAGTATATGCAAGATAGGTAAAAACACAAATTCACATCACATAACAATATAAGTATAACCTCAACAATCATCTATTATAAGCATATATCACAATTTGACCTTACATGGCCTTAGTCTTATGAATTTAGTTCATGATAGATATTATGAAAAACAATAATGAATAAATACACATGTTCATAGACATGAATGAAATAAAAAAGCTATAAAAACTCCCTCTAATGTGATAGATGATGGCCCCTTGATTGGAACTTCAATTCCTAGCTTTCTCCTCTTAGAATGATGAAGAATGGTGATGAATGAAGCTTGAGGACCTGTTCCTCCTCCTCCTCCTCTCCTCCAAGAATCTAAAATTGATAGTGAATGATGAAGAGTATGGGTTCCCCCTCCTTTTATAGCCAAAAATTCCACTAAAGTATGCATTAAGAATTCCCATTAAAGTTCCCCAATGAGAATTCCACCTAAGGTGATGCTTAAAGTTTGGCTTTTAAGATTCCAACCAGCTAAAAAATGTTGAACTTTCGGCCATTAAGAATTCCACCAAGCATAACCATGTGAAAACTTCAACAAAACACATGCATGCTGCCATTTTCTTGCTTTCCAGCGCAGTCTTAGTATGTTCCTCATAAACTTCTCCACAGATCTCCAAATTGGATGATTCAAGTCCCCATGTTCAGATAACACATAGATCTACAACTTTGCAGAAGGACATTTTGTCCAATTCGGTCTCTAAGTATACCTAAATTACATTTCAACATGGAGGTTGTTTCTGATTTGGCGCCCATAAAGTAAATCTACCAAGAAACACACTTATGACAACCCCTCAACACATGTGCTGAATTATGGCCAAAAGTGATTTTTACCCATCATATAATGCTGGAATTTAGGCTGAAAAAGGAGTAACATTCGGACTATCCATGCCTAGGCATGACTAGGAGGGCGCTGGGGCGTATCCTGACACATGTACTTCTCTGTTCGGCGCAGCAATCGTATTTCCTTCACAATTATCTCTATAGACCTCCGATTTGGATGTTTGAAGTTCCCATTTGAAGCTAAGACATACATCTAAAACTTTGTAGAAGGAAACTTTGTCTAAGTCGGTCTCGAAATATACGGAATTATTGCTCGAATGTGGTAGGAGATGCATAAACCGCCTAGGTGTTGAAAAACATGCTTGAACTTGTTTTGTACATCGTTTTTCTTCCCTTTTCTTCATGTATTCTCATTTATTACCTGTATTCACTTAACACACCTATTAAATGCAAATGTGACATGATTTAAGCAATAAGTGAATCCAAATCCTAAGAATTACGGTCTTAAAAACACGTAAAAACACCTCTTATCAACACCCCCAAACTTATCAATTGCTCGACCTCGAGCAATAAGAGCTATAAGGCAAGACCAACATCATTCAATGGGGGAAAACAAAACAACTAACTAACTCACTTTCGTGGAGTAAACGATTGCACTTAGCGGGTGCAACAAGCCTTTAAACCTTTGAGTTACCTCAAAGGACGAGGTATAGTCTCGTGAGGGTTTGCATAAGATATACCCACAAAATCTAGCAAATTTTCAATCCCAACCGAATCAACACATCTCAATATGATCAACAAGAATGAATGGCATAAAATCAACCTTTTAAAGTTCACAAATATATATATACATATCAACTACTTTTTGCTCATGTGACACCAATACTTGAAACGACTCCCTAGGGTATAGTGAAAAATAAATCTAGGGTATTATAGTCGAGAGGCATCCTTACCAAATTTTGGACATTAATCCCTTATCTATCAACTTTTGATCAAACACAAGCCACAAGAATTATAGAAAATCTCATAGCCATTTAAATTTCATTATCTCAAATATTCAACATTCAATTCATATGGAATTTCCATTAAACTTCATTAAGGCTAGATCATGTGCAATGTTTTATTCCATTAGGCTTTCTATGACACCCATGTAACAAGTTTTAGACCAATGACTCCCAAACTAGATAGTTTTAGGGCATTAAGTGTAGAGACACTCCTAAGGATTTAATCACTTGAGTATCAAAGGCCACGAAATAAAACTAGATCTTTTAAACAATTCACTTCTTTTGGCTTGAGCATAGCTCAAATTAGCATAATAGTACAGTATATAGGCATGAAACTTTTTACCTCCGGTACGTATTAGCCTGACCACTTTTGGTCATACCAAAATTCAACCTTTTCAATTCATTGTTAGCATATAAAATTACTACTCAACTTATAACCTTATGAGAAATCTAAGTTAATATTTCTGGGAATAATTCCTTAAGTGTCTCAAGATGGTTATCCTCTCAACTCCTCTACCTTCGATTTAAGTGCATTGTGAATCATCTAAGGAATCAATTCTAGTCTAAGGTCTCCACGAGCAATTTCAAAGATATATATATTCCATTAAATTCAGATTATTTCAAGAATTCATGCCATTTTTCCAAGTCAATCAATTTCAATGCATCAATTGGAAGGACTAAAAAATTTTCATGCTTGATTTTCTCAACAAAGAAGCATATAAACATGATATCAAACAAACTTTCCCCAAATTCAAGTTAAAAATTAGGATTGCATTTTCAATATTCAAAATAGATACTCTTCTACCCCCAAACTTAAATCCAACATTGTCCCCAATGTTGTTACAACATGCATACACAAAGGTAAAAGAACACTTACAACCAAGGATATTGAAGAACATCCTTAAGCTTCCAATGCATCCTTACAAAGTTTCTCCTCTTATCGAGTAAAATAAGAATCTCTAAAGGTGGGGTCCAAATGTGCATCATATCTAACACTTCAACTTTTTAAACCATCAAGCATAAGAAAAACATACATGCCCAAAGTGCATGCTTGAACACAATAAAAAGAAACAAACTAAACAAAACAAAAACGAAAGCAAAAAGAAAAGAAAACTTACAAACTTGGGTTGCCTCCCAAGAAGCGCTAGTTTAGAGTCGGTAGCTCGACTTGAGATAAAGAATCGCTAAAGATCCTGGAGGGGAATGGTCACTTTATCCCTCGACCCGTCAATCCCAATGTAATGCTTTAACCTTTGGGCGTTTGTCATGAAGGTTCGTCCATTATCCGTTATAAGTTCAATGGCACCAGAAGCATACACACGAGATACAACAAATGGTCCCGACCATTTTGACTTGAGCTTCCCGGGAAAAAGTCGAAGGCGAGAATTGTATAGTAAAACCTTGTCTCCTTCATGAAATTCTCGGGGAATAATACGCTTATCATGCCATGTTTTCGTTCGCTCCTTGTAAAGCTTGGCGTTCTCATACGCTTGATGGCGCCATTCCTCAAGTTCGTGTAATTGGAGTAATCGCTTGGTACCTACGAGTTGAGAATCAAAATTTAGAAATTTAATAGCCCAAAAAGCGCGATGTTCGAGCTCAACCGGTAAGTGACATGCTTTTCCAAAGACAAGGCGATATGGGGACATGCCAATCGGAGTTTTAAACGCGGTTCTATATGCCCACAAGGCGTCATCTAGTTTAAGGGACCAATCTTTTCTAGATGCGTTAACCGTTTTTTCAAGAATGCGTTTAATCTCCCGATTCGACACCTCCACTTGACCACTCGTTTGAGGATGATATGGGGTTGAGATTTTATGCCGTACCCCGTACTTGTTCAGTAAGTGCTCGAATTGTTTGTTACAAAAATGGGTGCCCCCGTCACTAACGATTGCTCTAGGAGTTCCAAAACGAGTGAAAATCCTTTTTTTTTAAAAATCGAGTAACCACCCGAGCATCATTAGTTGGTAAAGCCTCAGCTTCGACCCATTTGGAGACATAGTCGACCGCAACAAGAATATACTTATTGGAACAAGAACTAGGGAAGGGTCCCATAAAATCAATACCCCATACATCAAATAGTTCACATTCAAGCATGTTATTCAATGGCATTTCGTGTCTTTTAGAGATGTTACCTGTTCGTTGACACCTATCACAAGATTGAACATACAAGAATGCATCTTTAGAAAGAGTAGGCCAAAAGAAACCTGATTGAAGCACTTTAGCCACTGTTTTAGAGGGTCCAAAGTGACCACCTACCGACATATCATGACAATGGGCGAGAATTGATGCTATTTCCTCCTCGGGGATACATCGTCGAATGAGGCCATCTGCACAAATCTTAAATAGATATGGTTCGTCCCACAAATATCGCTTCACATCAAATAAGAATTTCTTCTTTTGATGATAAGTGATATCCGGAGGAAGAACTCCCGTGACAAGATAATTTGCATAATTGGCATACCAAGGAGCATCATTATGAAGTATAGCATACAATTGCTCATCGGGAAACTCCTCACAAATAGGTTTATCAAACACACACTCAGGGTTAGGAATCTCTATCCTAGACAAGTGGTCGGCAACAACATTTTCTACTCCTTTCTTATCCTTAATTTCTATGTCAAATTCTTGAAGAAGTAAAATCCACCTAATGAGTCTAGGTTTGGCATCCTTTTTGGCAAGCAAGTATTTTAATGCGGAGTGATCAGTGTACACAATTACTTTATTCAAAATGAGATAAGCATGGAACTTGTCAAATGCAAATACTATGGCTAGTAATTCTTTTTCCGTGGTTGCGTAATTCATTTGTGCATCATTTAAAGTCTTACTAGCATAGTAGATGGTTTGAAATACCTTATCCTTCCTTTGGCCAAGGACCGCACCCACCGCGGTGTCACTAGCATCACACATCAATTCGAAGGGCAAACTCCAATCGGGAGGTGCCATGATGGGAGCGGATATCAATAGCTCCTTAAGAGTCATGAAGGCCTGTAAACAAAGGGAATCAAAATTGAATGGTGCATCTTTGACAAGCAAGTTAGATAACGGCTTTGCAATTTTGGAAATTTTTTGATAAATCGCCTATAGAAGCCGGCATGACCAAGAAAGCTCCTCACGGCTTTCACCGATGTAGGTGGAGGAAGCTTTTCTATTACCTCAATCTTGGCTTGGTCCACTTCAATCCCTTTTTGGGAGATTTTGTGACCTAGCACAATCCCTTCCCGGACCATAAAATGACATTTTTCCCAATTCAAAACAAGATTTGTTTCCTCACAGCGTTTTAGAACACGGTCCAAATGATCAAGACATGTGTTAAATGAGGTTCCAAAAACAGAAAAATCATCCATAAAAATCTCAAGGAATTCTTCAACCATGTCATGAAAGATCGCCATCATACATCGTTGAAATGTGGCCGGGGCATTGCATAATCCAAACGGCATCCGCCTATAAGCAAACGTGCCATAGGGACAAGTGAAAGTTGTTTTCTCTTGGTCCTCGGGGGCTATGGCAATTTGGTTATAGCCGGAATATCCATCTAGAAAACAATAAAAATCATGTCCGGCTAACCTTTCAAGCATTTGGTCAATGAATGGGAGGGGGAAATGGTCCTTACGAGTGGCATCATTTAACTTGCGATAATCTATACACACACGCCACCCGGTAAGCATTCGAGTAGGGATTAATTCATTGTTCGCATTTTCTATCACAGTTATTCCGCCCTTCTTGGGTACTACTTGAGTCGGGCTTACCCATGCACTATCAGAGATAGGATAGATTATACCTGCATCGAGTAGTTTTATAACCTCTTTCTTTACCACCTCTTGTATTTGTGGATTTGACCGTCTTTGTGGTTGGCGTGTAGGTTTTGCGGACTCCTCCATGAGTATTTTGTGCATGCACACCGCTGGACTTATGCCTTTTATATCCGCAATTTTCCACCCGAAGGCCTTTTTGTTGGCCTTCAATACTCTCATGAGTCGCTCCTCCTGTTCTCCTGTCAAAGAAGATGAGATAATTAAAGGTAGAGTCTCATTATCATTTAAAAATACATATTTCAAATGTAATGGTAATGGTTTAAGCTCAAGGATAGGGGCCTCTTCGATAGAAGGGCGAGGAGGAGCCAAGAGTGATCTTTCTAATTTTTTAGCTCCAATGACGTGGTAAAAAGGTGGCTTCTCTATGCTAAACATGGTTTCCAATTGTTCTTCACTCGCTGAATCGACATCCATAGATTTGGAAAGACATGTCTCCAATGGGTCGTCTACCATTTGTGCCTGAAAAGTCTCATCAATCAACATATCAAATACATCGATGCGTAACATGAGTCAGGATCACATGGGTGTTTAAGCACTTTAAAAACATCAAAGGTGACCTTTTCATCTCCCACATTTAAGGTTAGCTTACCATTGGCAATATCGATTACCGCCTTACCAGTGGCTAGGAATGGTCTTCCTAGGATCAGGGGTACCTCAACATCTTCCTCCATATCAAGAACCACAAAGTCAACCGGGAAGTAGAATTTGTCGACTTGAACGATTACATCTTCGATTATTCCCCGTGGTCTCTTGATTGATCTATCGGCAAGTTGGAGGCTCATTGAAGTCGGCTTTGGGTTACCAAGGCCCAACTTTTTGAAAAGAGAGTACGGGAGGAGGTTAATGCTAGCTCCCGAGTCGCACAAAACTTTTTCGAAGGATAATGGCCCAATCGTGCAAGGAATAGTGAGACTCCCAGGGTCTTCAAGTTTCATTGGTAATTTATTAAGCAATACGGCGGAGCATTCCTCGGTTAGGCACACCGTTTCGTTTTCCTCCCACTTTTGTTTGTTGGATAAAATATCCTTGAAAAATTTCACGTAATTTGGCATTTGTAAAATTGCGTCTATAAAAGGAATATTAATCCTAACCTCACGAAGAATTGCTAAGATTCGAAGGAAACTTGGATCCATCTCCTTTTTTTTCTTTCTATGTGCATTAGGAAATGGCAGACGGACCTCGATGGGAGGATGCGTTGGAGTTGAAGAGCCGCTGTGGAGGGTTCAGGAGGTGGCGCCTGGGCGCGACGATCGGCGCCAGGGTGCTGGGTCTCGGGCGCCTGAGCGTGATCATCGGGACGCTCGGGCGAGCAATTGCGAAGCATTCGTTCACTGTGGGTTGATTCCGGCGCCTGGGCGTTCTCATCGGGGTGCTCGGGCGCGGAAATGCGAACAGCATCATTGACTATCTGTTTGCCACTTCTTAAGGTGATGGCGTGGCATTGCTCCTTCGGGTTTTTTTCTGTGTCACTTGGTAAAGTTCCCGGGGCTCTCTCGCTGATCGCCTTTGCCATTTGACCCATTTGTGTCTTTAAATCCTTCATGTCCATCATTATATCCTTCATCATAGTACGGAGTTCGTTGATTGCTGAATCCGATTTCTTTATTTGTTCATCGAGACGCTCTTCGGTTGTAAGAGGTCTTATTTGCCTTTGTATATGAGGATTACCTTGCCTTTGAGCTTGGTTATTGTTGAATGGGGGCCTTGGTGCTTGATAGACGCCGGGATGGGCATTTTGTGCCGGATTGGGCCTCCTTGGAAAATTTTCGGGCACATGGAAGTTCAATTGAGGTCGATTGGCATTTCCAACATAGTTTACATTGCCAACCATTGTTTCCAAAGCAACTTCTTCGCCCAACTCTTGAACACAAGCAATCTTTTTAGTGGGTGTGATTTCTTCATCATCGGGATAGAGTTCATCTTCTCGGGCTAATTGCTCAATCTTGTCCCACACACTTTGGCAATCGAGCCCAAGGAGATCACCACCGGCGCCGGCATTGAGCCTATTTCGGATGCGCGAACGGACTCCATCATGGAATCGTAATACTTGCTCGCTCAATCTTAGGTTGTGATCCGGACATTTTCGGAGCATGTTTTTATATCTAGCCCATGCCTCGGCTAAGGACTCATGATTCCCCTGCTTAAACTCCTTAATGTTGCTCCTTAGCTCATTGATTTTGGAGGGTGGAAAGAATTTGCTCAAAAAGGC
Source organism: Buddleja alternifolia (assembly GCA_019426215.1). Taxonomy (NCBI): domain Eukaryota; kingdom Viridiplantae; phylum Streptophyta; class Magnoliopsida; order Lamiales; family Scrophulariaceae; genus Buddleja; species Buddleja alternifolia. The sequence goes on from CM033392.1 coordinate 23,975,165, forward strand.
ATCGACCAATTGTCCCCATGTTGTGATGGATTGGGGTGGTAGAGATTTGTACCACATGGTCGCCCTTTCCTTTAATGAGAAGTGGAAGACTCTTAGACGAATTGCATCGAGATCCCGTGGATGAAATTGGGTAGTCATGAGAGTATCGTCTAAAGTCTCCAAATGCTCATGAGGTGATTCATGGGGCTCTCCATAGAAGGGTTCGCTTTGCACCATGCTAAAGATGTGTGACGGAATGTGATAATTTGGTGCAAAGAAATTTGGAAAGACTACGGGCCCCGGTATAGTGTGGACCCTTGGAGGTAGACTTTCCCGGACCGATGGAAGTCTTTGAGGAGGTGCCGGTTGCATAGCTTGGAATAGATTTTGCAACCATTCCCTGTTTTCCGGGAGATTTATGTCGGGAAAATTCCCATTTGGATTTAGATTGTCGGCCATTTCTCGAGCGCGTCTACTAGATCGAAGAACACGCTCTATCTCCGGCTCAAAATTGTATAGAGGCTCGTTAGAAGAGCGGGTCATGCACCACAAATTACACCTAACAATTAAACACAAAAAAACAAAATTAGAATAATAAAATAAAAGAAAGGTTAGAAATAAACGAAGAACTAAGAATTATGAAAATTTAAACGAAAAATCAAAAACTAAAATGAACAAGTCCCCGGCAACGGCGCCAAAAACTTGACACGCTAAAAGCTAACGTGCTATAATAGCAAGTGCACTAGTCGTGTGTAGTAATAAATGGACGTAAGTCCGGATTGTCGAACCACAAGGACTTGAATTCTAGTTTAAGATTTGTAATGAAGTGAATAAACAAAGTAAGAATAAATTCAAATAAAATTTGTAAAGAACAAGAACAAAGATGAGCAATGTGATTTAAAACCAATTATAAAGGGAGACTAAGGCACATGCTAGGTTCAAATTGATCAAATATACTTATAAAGGTTCTTGTTGAAGGATTACACTTATATTGTTATGGTGAGAGCTCCGAGGGTAGAGAATAACCGATGTCTCGCGTATAAACTCCTATGCTTAGATCGTGATTTCCCAAATATTCCTATCCGGAAATCTAACCACTAAACATGCATTAACGTACTAGAGTTCACTCGATTAGAATCGAACAACTTCACCCGGGAATCTTTACCTATGTCTAGGGCAATTCCTCATTAGTTGCGGGTCATGATGTGAATTTCTTGCACCCTAAGTTAATTTTCTCCCGAAATATCAACCTAGGCATAAGATTCTAACATATAGTGATCAAGTATATGCAAGATAGGTAAAAACACAAATTCACATCACATAACAATATAAGTATAACCTCAACAATCATCTATTATAAGCATATATCACAATTTGACCTTACATGGCCTTAGTCTTATGAATTTAGTTCATGATAGATATTATGAAAAACAATAATGAATAAATACACATGTTCATAGACATGAATGAAATGAAAAAGCTATAAAAACTCCCTCTAATGTGATAGATGATGGCCCTTGATTGGAACTTCAATTCCTAGCTTTCTCCTCTTAGAATGATGAAGAATGGTGATGAATGAAGCTTGAGGACCTGTTCCTCCTCCTCCTCCTCTCCTCCAAGAATCTGAAATTGATAGTGAATGATGAAGAGTATGGGTTCCCCCTCCTTTTATAGCCAAAAATTCCACTAAAGTATGCATTAAGAATTCCCATTAAAGTTCCCCAATGAGAATTCCACCTAAGGTGATGCTTAAAGTTTGGCTTTTAAGATTCCAACCAGCTAAAAAATGTTGAACTTTCGGCCATTAAGAATTCCACCAAGCATAACCATGTGAAAACTTCAACAAAACACATGCATGCTGCCATTTTCTTGCTTTCCAGCGCAGTCTTAGTATTTTCCTCATAAACTTCTCCACAGATCTCCAAATTGGATGATTCAAGTCCCCATGTTCAGATAACACATAGATCTACAACTTTGCAGAAGGACATTTTGTCCAATTCGGTCTCTAAGTATACCTAAATTACGTTTCAACATGGAGGTTGTTTCTGATTTGGCGCCCATAAAGTAAATCTACCAAGAAACACACTTATGACAACCCCTCAACACATGTGCTGAATTATGGCCAAAAGTGATTTTTACCCATCATATAATGCTGGAATTTAGGCTGAAAAAGGAGTAACATTCGGACTATCCATGCCTAGGCATGACTAGGAGGGCGCTGGGGCGTATCCTGACACATGTACTTCTCTGTTCGGCGCAGCAATCGTATTTCCTTCACAATTATCTCTATAGACCTCCGATTTGGATGTTTCAAGTTCCCATTTGAAGCTAAGACATACATCTAAAACTTTGTAGAAGGAAACTTTGTCTAAGTCGGTCTCGAAATATACGGAATTATCGCTCGAATGTGGTAGGAGATGCATAAACCGCCTAGGTGTTGAAAAACATGCTTGAACTTGTTTTGTACATCGTTTTTCTTCCCTTTTCTTCATGTATTCTCATTTATTACCTGTATTCACTTAACACACCTATTAAATGCAAATGTGACATGATTTAAGCAATAAGTGAATCCAAATCATAAGAATTACGGTCTTAAAAACACGTAAAAACACCTCTTATCAGCATCCTAAACCGGTCTTCTCACCAAATAATCTGGTTACTTCAGTCACATTATCCAGCTGTCTAGAGGCTTTTGATAATGATGAGATGAGCTGGTCTGATCTGGCAAGTTTAGTGATCAAATCAGCTTCTCTCTTGACTATTATATCAAGATCACCTTTTAATTGAATAACTTCACTCTCAAGAGATTGGTTTTTCTCAATGCACTGTTGCTGAATTCGCAACTCTGCTCTGAGCGTTACTTTATCTTTAGTGAGTGATGAAATAATAGCGAGATCATTTTGATATATTTTGGCAGCTTCTTGACATTCATTATAGTATTCTCTGACTTTGTCAAGTAATTCATCATAAGAAAGAGGAATTGATAATTCATTGATTACCTCAGGAGACACTTCATCATCTCTGGCCATGAGACATATGAGCGTTGAGTTATCTAATGGCTCATCATTATCACTACTTTCGTCTGATGATTCTAAATCTTCAGGTGCGGATGCTGGTTCTGATTCCGCTAGCAAACCTTGTTGCCGAAGGTTGCTCCTGAATTGATTTCTATCCAAGTAATCATGCCTTGAGGGCTTGGATACATTTGGATAAGGGCAATTTACCTGGTAGTGCCCTAGTTTCCTGCAACTATAACAAAGATTAGTTTTCATCTTTTGTTCGTTTGATAACCTTGCAGTGTGTGGCTTTGAGACCACGGGTGCTGAGAGATTTTGAGTAGACGCTTGATATTGAACAGGCGCTTGGGGTGAAGGAGCAGAATACTGAGGCGCTTGGTACTGTTGTTGTACTGGAGTGGGCGCTTGATATGAACTTTGTCCTTGATTATTGAAACCTTTTCCTTTCTTTTCACATCTCAAGAACTTCCTGAATCTATTCAGCAAAGCCAACTCTTCTTCCTCATTGATATCTGAATTTTTTCCTTTATTACCCAATTTTCCCTTGATTGATGCAATAAGCGCTCCAGATTCAATCACTGGACTACTCATAATATCATTGGCAGAATTCAACTCGAACTCAAATGCTTTTATTTCTGAAAAGGCGTCTTCAGGAGTTAGAAGGTCCAGCATACTTGATTCTCTCATAGCGGTTGTCTTCATCAAGAATTTACTTGGTAAGCTTCTAAAGATTTTGACCACCATTTCTCGGTTCTGTAAATCCATTCCCAATGATGTAAGTTCTGTAACTAGAGCTGTAAATCTTATATCCAATTGCTCTAACATTTCATTGGGTAGCATCTTAAATCTATTAAACTTTTCCTTGGCAATGGAAAGTTTGTTTTCTTTGATTTGGGCTGAGCCACCACAAATCGTAGCCAACTTATCCCATATTTATTTAGTAGTTTTGCAAGATTTGATTTTGTTAAATAAGTTGTCATTATCACCAATAGCCGTATATAGAGCATTACGTCCAACATTGTCCAAGTTAGCTCTTCGACGCTCATCTGGAGTCCATTCTTGTTTTGGTTTTTCAACGTAACCATCGGGACTTTCTTCTGTGGCTCCAGGTGCTCTTGTGATAACTTTATATATTTTGATTGGCCCATCTGAAATGATATCGCACATGTCATCATCATATGAACAGAGATATGTAAATGCTTTGACTTTCCATGTGTCATAATTTGATTCGTTCAGCTTGGGAACTTTAGCAAATGCCATTTCTAAATTTTAAAAAGCAACTAGATTTTTGAAAGAAAAGGATCTAAACAAGCAGTTATGCTTGGAAATTTTAAAATTTCAATTTTAACCGCTCTGATACCACTTGTTGGTCCCAAGTGGCATACAAAAGGGTCTAGAAAGGGGGGGGGGTTGAATAGACCCTGAAGTCTTTTTCGACTTCAAAAAGGTTTCGTATTAAAATGGTTTTGGACGCTTGAAATGTGAACGCTTGACTGAGCGTTTACTTAGAAATATAGACGCTTAGGTTAAGCGTCTGATGAAGACTGTTTTTAGAGAGTTAACTTAGACTTCAAGATTTGAATACTTTAACCGAGTGGGTTTAAGCGTTCAGTTCTTTAATCAGTGTTAGCACAACGGAATGATTTTTCTAGTCTTCTTTTGAAAACTTTAACGTCACCAGAAGTTTCTTAGTTGCTTAGTGTTTGATTATGTTTTACTTAATCAATTTATGCAATGATATGATATGAAAGAATTGACTGAAAAGTAAATAACACAATATTTGTAAGGTTCGTTGGGTGATGTAATCCCAACTACGTCATTCTTCTCCTTGAACACTTGGAGGCAATCCACTAAAGTGATTCTGAAAGAATCACACATAATCTTCTACAAAATAGGGAGAGATAGATGTCGAAGACTTGAGCTCCTTGATCACACAGATTTCTGCTCCAAATCACTTCAATCTCCTTGTTTCTTTCACCCAAAAATGATGCAAGTATCCAACTTCGACTTCACACAGATCGCGAGGCTTGGATGGGTTTTTTCTAAAATGGTTTGTTTGATTTTGATGAAGTTCAAACAACTTGGAAATATCTCAGTAGGAAAGTGGTTTCTTTGAAAATAATGTTTGAGATATTTGTTGACTGTCTCAGGATTGAAGAAAAGCAGAGGAAATGTTTTCTTGAATATTCTGGCTTTTCTGAGAGTTTAAGGAATGAGACTTCAATGCAACAGCAATTCGACTTGAAGATTAAAATGTTCTTACTATTTGGCTTGTTGTTGAAGTCCTATTTATAGGCATTCTTGGAGAAAGTGTTCGTTTGACACATGCACAGGCGCGTGTCTCTCACTTCCGCGAGTGAACAACTTTTGTCCTTTTTCCTGAAAATCTGCTGCACAAAAGTTGCTGCTGCAGTCTGAGATAGTTGACAGTCCAATAGGGTGGCTTCTCCGTACGTCTGAAAGTGCTTATCACATTTAATGCTCTTATCAACATTTAATGCGTTTGAATTAAATACCCGTTGGTACTTAATGCTTTGAGAATATTTGCATTAAACTCCTTCTGGACTTAGAAATAAATTCAGGTGAAATTACTTCTGTCCCATAAGGGAACGCTTGATGTGGCTGGTCATTTGGACGCTTGGTGACTTTTATCTTCTTTCAGAAATCAGGCGCTTGAGTCTTCGAACTTTACCACTGATAAACCCACTCAGAATTTATCAGACGCTCAGCCTAAGACTACTTAGCCTAACAATCTAAAGTAAAATAAACCAAAGCCTAATAAGCCTATTACAAAACTAACGCTTCAAAGCTTATACAAATTTTCTACTAAAATCAAACTTACATATTTTGGGGTCTAACACAAAGTCCTAATTGTCATCATCAAAACATCTAACATAAAATTCCTAACAATTTGTCCATTTAATGAACAATTACCAAAATGCCCCTCCAAGTACACAATGTGATTTCCCGCTCATTCCTTTTAGCGCGACTCTCTAGGTTCATCTTGATTGGCAATAGGAGGATACCAAAGGATGTGGGTGACACCTAGCCAGCCTCGTGGCCCCACATCGTAGCCCAACCTAGGTCACTACGAACCTCTTGACTATGAATTCCTTATGTGTATAAGCCCTTCACTGATGTACCCCAATCAAGTGAGAGTCATGGAATATGTAAAACTCACATAACTCGATGCTATGCTATGAATCATAGTAACATGAAATGACACAACTGCCCTTTGTGTACCACACGAGTCATTTCTATTGCTTTGGCCAAAAAATTTCCATTTCAGTTACCTATGATCGCATAGGGTATCTGCTCATTTACTTTCGAGATAGTGAATCCCTTCTTGGCAGTCACTTCACAACTGCTACTTGCCCATTGGGATCGCACTTCGAGGTTGGCCCCACCAACGGGTGAATTGGGCCTAACTACTCTAGTAACAGATCCAACGTCACAAGCACATCGTGATAGTGAATCCTCAAGTCAAAGTCTCACGCATACTATCATAGTCAGTAATCCAATCATTGACAGTCATTGAGTAAACTCCCATGTGATCGGATTACTACGAGCCATGTTCGAATACATTAATTCCATTAATGTATCTATGACACAAACTTCCACTATCCCATAGTGTTCAACTGGCATTGTCTGTCAGAGCATGTAATAGACAAGTTTATTCGAATCTTAATGCCCAATCAATATTCTTTAACTTGCGAACCTTTTTGAGTGTTCAAGTACCAAGTCCTTCCAGTGTCCTTCTCCTCATCCCATAAGGAGTGGAATACTTGCCTTGAGACACATGGACTAATTATTTGTTCATTACTTATAAATGCCATGAAGGTTTACATGAACAAAAGATAACGCCTTTCTATATTTATGATTAGGTGTATAATACAACTAAGTGCCCTACTTAATCTAATTCCTCATTGGCATATGAGGGCACATTCCTAACAGCGAAGTCATCGTCCAGTGTTGAGCAGTTTGGTGTTTGAAATCCGGATGAGTGAACCAAGCCATTTTTATACGGAAAGATTTTGTCAAACCCACATGATAACGATTTCCCTCAGTACTATGCATAATAGGGCAGTGGTCAGATTCGACTCTCGATAGATGCATAACGGTAGTTGTGGGGAGATAAGTACGCCATGAGGTGTTATAAAGAATACGATCTAGACGTTCCTGCAAAGTAGAGTTACCTCCTTTAGCCCAAGTAAAACGAGACCCCAAGAAGTCCATATCGATAAAACCACATATATTAATGCAATTAATAAACGAACGACTCTGGCGAATATCAAAAAGGGCACCTCCCGATTTCTCTCTATTTTGTGATAATATTCATGTCCCCAGCCAGAAGCCATGGAACATGTATGTGATCTACTAAACAGGTAATATATGCCCAAAGATGCTCACGGATATCAGAAATTGGACTGGCATAAACGGCTGACAAAATCCAATCTGGTTTACCGGGCAGTGGACAATAGCCGTGATGCATTAGTCATTTGCCGCTATGAACTCTAACTGGACAGCCCTTGAGTTCCAAAAAATCCAGATGCCACCGAAGAAACCCCGGGCTTTGACTAACTCCATCATATCAAAGTGACTCCGACGAATGATGTAATCAGCTTTGTCTAGCTTAGCTCGAGTTTCCATAAGAAATAGAATATCTGGATGATGAGTTCTTAGGATATCCTGGAGGATGGTCACAAATGTCGGACTACCTGTGCCCTTACAATTCCAAAAGATGCAATTCATTAAAATAAAATAAATAAAGGAATGTAAATAGAATCGAAGTTCGTATCATGGGGGGTCAATGACCCCCTATTTCAGCCGTGGCTTCGGGCGAGACCATGATCATGGTATCGTCCTGGTCACTATGAAGTTCTTCTGATACATACGGAAAGTGTTCGTCAAGTTGATTGCCATTTGTGTCATGATCATGTAAAAGTCCTAAGTTTGAGTTCATATCCAATTGTTGTTCTCCCAGATCAATCGGAACTTCATGCACCAATTCACGCTCACTGTTATGGTTTAGGCTTTTCTGGCTGAGAAGAATTTTGTGTAAGGCCGAATATTAAATTTGGATGGATTGGGCCAGGTGCTGGGGTGTAGGAGGTTGGATTGACAATTTGATTGGCTTGTATAATTGTTTTCAAGGGCTTAGGCCTTTTTTTCATGGGACGGGCTAGATTTTTAGTATATGGAGTGGCTTTATTTCTATGGGTCTATCCGACTCTACTCAGACCTGCGTCATCAACTGGGTCAAGATTTATAGAACTATTCACAATATGAAAATTGTTACCTGATTGGATATGTGGGAGGAAGGCCTAATCCACTTGGATTGTCTGGGCTGGGCCTTTACCTGGTGATGAAGTACCTTGGGCATTTTTGGAAACATAGGCCTCTTTTATAGGGCCAACATCCATACCTGATGTGTGGCTGCTCTCACTTGGGCCACTGTAATGGGCCTTTAACATAACCTTAGTTAGGGGTGTAAGTTGAGCCAACTCGAGCTTCACGAGCTCGAGCCTATTTGTTTCTGTAAAAAGCTCGCAAGCTGGTATATATTTATTTTTATATTATAAATATTTTTATATTATAAATATTAATTATATATATTAAATATTAAATATTATAAATATTTAATATTTAGGCTTGAGCTCGTGAGCTAGGCTCGCGAGCTCGAGCTCGCAGGCTTAGGCTCGAGCTCAAGCTGGGCAAAATCTCCAGGATCGGCTCGAGCTCGTCTCGTTTACACCCCTAACCTTAGTAGTGGGGTCTATCATATTAATCTCACCACCCTTGTTGGGCTCTAACTCTTAGTGGTCCACAATTTCCATTTCGCCCAAAACGCCAAATCTCGACCCAATACTCACCACCCTTGTTGGGCTCTAACTCTTAGTGGTCCACAATTTCCATTTCGCCCAAAACGCCAAATCTAGACCCAATATGCACCTCATTCTTATTATTGTTTTTTGTGGAGTCCAATTGCCTACTATTAGATTTGGAGCCGTTGGAAGATTCCTTTTGCTTAATATTAGAAAGTCAATATTTCCTTGAATGTCAGATTTGTTTGTGCTTGTTTTATTCCCAAGATTCCCTTCATTATTCACCTTGCCATAATCAACATTGTTTCCTTCCCCATTTCCCTTTCCATAAATTTGATTATTAAGGCTTGAACGGGCTGGTTTTCGGGCTCGACGTTGAGCAATCATCCACGGTCCGAATTCTTCGGTAGGCATGGTCTCTGATGTTAATTCTGGCTCATCCATCTTATTTCCAGTAGGCTTCTGCGAGTGATCGGGATTCATCAAGTTACTACTACCACATGTTTCCTTATGGTGACCATATTAACCACATTTAAAGAAAATCAATTGTATGCCTTCATATTCAATCGGTTGAGGGAATTCATTAACAATGATCAACGAGACCAGTGGTTTTGATAAGTTTAACTCAATACAAACCCTCGCAAATCGACCCTGGATTGACTCCGTAGTGTGTTTATCGACTTTTATTACTTTCCCTACAGCGCTTGCCATCCCTTCTAAATGTTTATAGTTGAATAATTCTAGTGGAATTTCAGGGAATCGAATCCAGACCATTGTGGAGTTAATGATAGCTTTTGATGATCGAAATTCGAGCCTCCTTTTCTGAATTGTGAGTTAGTGACCCAATATGATCCAAGGTCCTTCTCCAAGTACCCTATCATAGTCCTCTTTAGTATAGAACCTAACCATGTAGTAACCATGACCAAGATCTACCGGTTTTAATTCATGGGTTAGTCTCTAGAGAGCTCGGATCTTGTTCTTGAGGGTAATATAGCTGACATTCCTTCCAAGAACTTTAATAATCAACGCACGTCGAGAGGGTATGTATAGGCGACGCATCTCTTCATTCAAAATATTGTACCGTGGAAAAGAGTTAGATGCTCCTCCAAATGTGTTCGAATTAATACATAATTGGCCCCGTTTATTAACCCATTCATCTAGATCATCAGTCTCGCCTTCACCCGTATAGAATGTACTTTCCGGCCGGGGTTTGTTCCAGTTTTGGTGTAGTTTACCTGTTTTCCAGGTGTCGGGCTGGCTGGTGTCCATGGTGGAAAATTCACCGTCCGTATTCATTGGTGAATTCTGCGTCTGATTTTGAGATTTTGAGAAGTATCCGGTGGCTCGACACTTAGTCCTCGTTTGAATTTTTTTGTTGAGGGTTCGTCCACCACTGTGAGCGGTGGTGGCTGGCCTGAGTTTTCATCCGACATGGAACAAAGAGAAGATCCTGGAGTAAAACAACCCAAAGCTAGAGAGAAAGCTCGAAAGATCCTGCATTTTTAATAATTTCATGTTCTTAGGATTCTTAGAGTTTAATTCCGCATTTAAATTATTTCACCTATATTAGGCTTTATTTGATAATGTCCACTTTAATTGGATTAAAGTATATGTTGTTTGGGCTTGACCCATTAACATTGAAATCGAAATAAATAGGATTTATATTCCAAAAATAATTAAATTAGATTTATTTATTTATTAAATAAGATTTATTTATTTATTAAATAAGATTTATTTATTTATTAAATAAGATTTATTTATTTTTTAAATAAGATTTAATAATGATAATCACATATGTGTTTAATTTGATTATGTTTTCCTTGTATGGGCTTAGGATTAGTTTCTTTTTATTATATGGGTTGTATTGGGCCGGAGTTTGAGCCCTCCAATTTGTATCTTTATTTTTATTAGATCAATTATATAGGCATGTACCATTGTTATAAAAATATTAGATAGGTCTAATAAAGAGTGAAGTCGGTCGCAAGCTTGGAGCGAAGACAAGAAGTTCTTATGTAATAGATTAGATCCCCCTCCCCCATTGACTCATTGGCTCGAGACAATCTGGATTAAACCCCATACGTGTGTGTGTGTGTGTGTGTTGTTAGAAATTTCTAGGCATTTTTCTATTGCATTTCCATTATCAGTACTTAATAAATTAATGTGCAAAGTGAGACCCAAAATAAAATAACTATCAAGAAGTTATTAATTCTCTCATCTCAAATGATACTAAGTAAGTAAAGGGTATTTGATATGTTGGCTCTCCATCAAGATTTAGAATGAGATGGCTGCATCTTATGTATAGCATCCTCCTGGTATTAGGGGGTCATATATAAAGCTAATATGCTTGATTTTTTTCAGTGCATTTGATGCCTTCAGTCGAAGCGAATTTTGCCCCATATATCAAAAAAAATTGCAAGGCAAGATTAAATTGTTATCTTTACTTTAGCTCGCGAGATTTTAAAATTTTAATAAATTAAAATTTTATTTTATAAATATTAATAAAAAATTCAATAATTAGTAAAATATCTAGTTCAGCAATAAGTATGAAAAGTTAAAAATATTATGGCCTTGTTTGTTTATGGTTTTCACTTTTCACCACTAGGTAGTTCTCTGCCAAATAAGTTGTCAACAGCAAGCTTAGAATCTCAGTCCGGCTGGAAATGGAAGCTCTATCGATGGAGGTTTTAGGAGAGTGCTGAGGAAGCATCTTCTTGTTAAAATCAAACAAGGGAGAAATAATTTGTTTACAAAAGGGAGAAAAACTTTGAGCCCTAGCCACCACTAGGTCCGCCGCTGCTTGATGCCCCGCCACCTCCGTGAGTTATTGCCACCGCATGAAACCACCGCTGCCAGTGAGATCCAAGAATCAGCAACGCTCTTCCTTCTTTTATATTTTTAATTTCGCCCTTTTCAACTCAAATCCCCTGTTGTTCTTCTTTTCATTTTTTTGGTAATCCTTGACTCGAGCTCCCGAGCCTAAGCCTATGAGCTCGAGCCGAGGCTCAACTCAAGCTAGTTTCAATCCATTTCTGTAACATGCGAGCTCGAGCTGTCAATACTAAGGCTCGACAAGCTCGAGCTCGAGCCCAAATGACCATGTTCGAGTTCGAGCTCAAGTCTGGAAAAATCACTAGGCTCGGCTCGAGCTTGGCTCGTTTACACCTCTACTCTGCATTTTGATAATTGTTAGAGAACTTCATATTAGATGTTTTGATGATGACAAGAATATGATTTTATGTTAGACCACAAAAGAATGTAAGTTTATTCTTTCATAGAACATTTGTGTAGCGTTTGAAAGTATTCTTATTTGTTTGGCTTCTAATTTTTATCTTTATAGATTTTAGACTAAGTATTAGATATCAAGTCTCTGATGGAATTTTAGGTGAGTCTATCAGAGATGAAGTTGAAGATTAGTGTCTGAAGTCAAGTGAAGATGAAGATTTGTCTTAAGCGTTTGTCAAACGCTAAAGGACTTTTTCAGGAATATTGAATCAAGCGCTCAAAACATTCAAGCAATCAAGGATCAGATTCACCTGAAATAAATTCTCAAGTCATGAAGGAAACGGCATTTATTTCCAACTGGAAATAAATTCAAAATGCATTAAATGCCTGATAAGTGCATTAAATGTGATAAGGTATTGTGACTGGTGGACAAGCCAACTTTTGATTAGACTGTCAGAATTTAGAGTTCAAAGTTTGCTTATGTCAAATCGATAACATCAGAAATGTAGTAATGTCAGAAAAGGGCTATTTATGGGCTCCGTGAGAGACACCCCTGCATATGTCCAATGGACAAATCCCAAGAAACCTCTATAAATAGTACCCTTCAGCAAACTCTAAATATACACGTACATGCTCAAGAAAAAGGTCAAAACTTTGCTGAAATATTTTTAAGAAAAACTTATAAACTCTATAGCCAAAATTCTTCAAACTTTTCATATACATTCCAAAGACAGTCACCGATATCTGAAACATCTTCATAAAAGAACCCTACACTCTTATTAAGATTTCCCAAGTTGTTTGAACTTTTCAAAATCAAACAAACCTGTGATGAAAACCCTCAACCTCTTTCATCTGTGTGAGAAAGCTGTTGATCTACAAGCGGCATTTCTGTGTGAGAGAAGCTTGTTGAAGAAGATCTTCTTTGGAGCTAAAGTTTGTGTGATTAAGGAGCTCAAGATCATCTTCCCTATCCTCTATTTTGTAGAAGCCTCTGTGTGATCCTTCGATTATCATCTTAGTGGATTTCCTCCGAGTGTAAATTAGAAGAAGGACGTACCTGAGATTACATCACCTAGTGAACCTTAAATATCTTGTGTTATTTAGTGTTTTATTGCTTTACTTTACAACTCATATCATATCTTTAAAAAGGCTTTAAAAACAAATAAGTGACTATTTAACTAAAAGAACGCTAAGCTTAAAAATTTATTCCGCTATGCTAACCCTGATTAAGCGATTTAAGCATTGCCCTACTTTGGTAGCTGCTGAAATCACTAATTCTAAGTTATCTTATCTTTAGCGCCTGACATAGCGCTTTTCTCACCAAGCGTTCAAATTCTTAAAAGTGATACAAAATTTTTAAAGTCGAAAAAGACTTCAGGGGTCTATTAAACCCCCCCTTTCTAGACCCTTTCGTATGCCACTTTAAGATACAGCCCAGCGAGACGCTATATCAATTGGATGCGAGGCTTACTTCGCTTATTACAAAGTTAGTGTCATTGGATAAGGAGTTGACCAATAAGGAAATGGTCAGTAAGATTTTTAGATGTCTTCCAAGCAAGTATTTGATAAAGACTATATCAATGAGAGAATCTCAAATGTTGGATATTATTACTCCATAATATGTGTTTTCGGCGCTAAAAGCTTTTGAATTTGAATTGGGTAAAGTCAGCGATGCATCGACTTCAGCGATTGAATCGGAGCTTTAATTGCAACTACCAAAATTAAAGGAAAAGCAGTCAGTGAGGTGAAAGTGATAGAATCAAATGAGGAAAAAGAAATGGCTTTATTGTTCAAGAAATTTCTAAGATATGAAAAGAAAAATCCTAATGGATAGACCACATTTCAAACCCCTTCCCCCGCACCAGCACCTCAGTATCAAGCGCCAGTGTAATCTGCGCCTCAGCCTCTAGCGCCAGTTCAATGTCAAGCGCCTCCATCTTCAAATCAGAATCAGAATCTCTCAGTGCCAGTAGTTTCCAAAAGGCTAACAACTGAACAAAAAATGACAACTAATCTTTGTTACAATTGTAGGAAACCAGGGCACTACCGGTAAATTGCCCTTATCCAAATGTTTCTATGCCCACAAGGAAAGATCACGGGGATAGAAACCAATTCAGGAGCAACCTTCATCAACAAGGTTTGCTAGCGAAATCTGAACCATTCTCTGCACCTGAAGATGATTTGGAACCTTCAGATGAAAGCAGCAATGATGAGCCATCTAGTGACTCAGCGCATACCAAAACCCGAAAAGGCCAGTCCTCCCATAATGAAGACAAGGAAAATTTGGGTTCCAAAAGTTTTAATTAAGACTAACGCTACTAATGTTGAAGGACCCAAGTCAAAATGGGTACCTAAAAAGAATTAGAACTGCCCTTTAAATACAGGTACCTAGAGCTAGCACCGATACATCAATTTGGTAGTCAAGGCACATGACAGGCTCGAAGGATCTCTTGATCAACTATCGTGCAACCAATGGTCCTCAAGTTATATTCGGTGATAACTCCAAAGGTGAAACCAAAGGTATAGGTATCATGCATAAGGGGTACGTCATGATAAGTGACATATATTATGTTGAGGGTCTTAAGCATAATTTATTGAGCATTAGTTAATTTTGTGATAATGACTTTGAAGTTAAATTTTCCTGTGACTTTTGCTATATTAACGATGCTAAGACTGGATCTACTAAATTAAAAGGAAAAAGAACACATAAGTTTATTTGGTAGATTGAGGTTCAACAATCGATAACAACCCTACATGCTCTATTGCTAAGAGTCAAAATGAATTGGATTGGCTATGACATAGAAAAATGAACCACCTCAAATTTAAGGCAATCTCTAAATTAATATCGCTAAATCTTGTAGAGGGACTACCTAAGGGTCCCTTTCAGAAAAATCGCTTATGTGATGCATGTCAAATGGGTAACAAGTTAAATCATCTTTTAAGAAGAAACCACATCTATCTATTTCTAGAATTCTTTAACTATTGCATTTGGATTTCTTGGTCCTATTCAAATCATGAGTGTTAGTGGTAAAAAGCATTTGCTAGTGATAGTTGATGATTTCTCACGCTACATGGGTAGAATTTTTAGCGTCCATAGATGAAACTAGTGTCAAGCTCACAACGCTAATTCGTTAATTACAAATTCAAAAGAGCTAAAGGTGACAAGAATTAGAAGCAATAGAGGAATTGAATTTACTAACCATATTGTTGAGGATTTTTGAACAAATTTTGAATACTCCATGAGTATTCTGCACCTTGAATACCTCAACAGAATGGATTTGCTAAGCGATGGAACTGAACGCTTAAAGAAGCCGCTAGGACAATGTTAGCCGAGTCCAAGCTGCCTCAAAGGTTTTAGGCCAAAGTAATCAATACAACTTGCTACACTTAGAATTGGTGTATGATCAACAAGCAATATGAAAAGACTCCATATAAGTTATGGAAGGGAATGTAAGCCTAATGTTTCTTATTTTCATGTATTTAGTTCAAAATGTTTCATTCAAAACAATGGATCTCACAACCTAACGACGTTTGATCCTAAAGTGGATGAGGAAATCTTTCTAGGCTATGCCAAAAATGGAAAGAGTTTCCGTATCCTAGATAAGATCAAATCAAAGGTTGAGGAATCAATTCATGTTGTGTTTGATAATGCTAACCAAGAACCGAATAAGGTTAATATTGATGATATAGGAGTTGAAGATCTTTCCCAACAAGCTTCACAAATAAATCTTGGTAATGATAGTGATGATGAGATCTTTGTGCCCAATCCTAAGGTTACTCGTGAGGTTATCAATGATGATATTGCAAGAAACACTGATGATCATGAAGAAAATGATCATCAAGATCAAATTGAAACTATGAATGATAAAGCTACTGCGTAAGAGACAAATGAGGGTCAAGCGATTGATGATCAATAGTCTCTCAACCCGTTCCAACCAGATCAAAAATGGCTTAGAGAGCATTCACCATAACTAGTAATTGGAGACATTGGAGCACCTGTAAGGACTAGGGCCGCTACATTTAATGAGGCCATGTTCGCAAGTTTCCTATCTCAAATGGAACCAAAGAAAGTGGATGAAGCGCTTAGTGATTCAAGTTGGGCAGAAGCGATGCAAGAGAAGATTAACCAATTTGAGCGTAGTAAGATTTCGACGCTAGTTCCCAGACCAACTCACGAAGGAGTTACTGAGACTAGATGGGTTTTCTGGAATAAAATGGATGAAGATGGTATCGTTATAAGAAACAAAGCCAGATTAGTCACTCAGGGTTATTGTCAAGAAGAGAGTATTGACTTTGATGAAACTTATGCCACAGTAGCCTGTCTTGAAGCAATTCCGATGTTCCTAGAGTTTGCCGCATTCAACAAGTTCACAATGTATCAAATGGACGTGAAGAGTGCTTTCCTAAATTATAAACTCCTAAATTATAAACTCCAAGAAGAGGTATACGTGGAGCAACCCCCAGGATTCATCAACAACCATGGCAAAAGTATGGTCTATAAATTGGATAAGGCACTCTAAGGCCTTAAACAAGCACCAAGAGCATGGTATGACACTCTCTCTATCTTCCTTATAGGTAAAGGCTTTTCAAAAGGCAGCGTTGACACAATGTTATTTAAAATTACCCATAATGAAGATATTCTCTTAGCCCAAATTTATGTTGGTGATGCTATTTTCGGATCTACTAATAAGCGATTGTGTGAGAAATTTTTGAAAATGATGCAAGATAAATTTGAAATGAGCATGATGGGTGAATTAACTTTTTTCTTAGGATTACAAGTTAAACAACTCCCTAATGGCATATTTATAAACCAAGTTAAATATACAAGAGATATGATTAAGAAATTTGGTATGAAAAATGCATCATCTTCAAAAATTCCAACAAGCCAAACCCTTAAGTTAGATAAAGATGAAAGCGGGAAGAAAATTGATATCACTAACTATAGAGGTATCATTGGATCACTTCTTTATCTTATCGCTAGTAGACCTAATATTATGTTTTCGGTATGCATGTGTGCACGCTTTCAAGCTGATCCTAGAGAGTCACACTTAATTGGTGCCAAGAGAATCCTTAAATACCTAAAAGGCACACAAAATGTGGTATTGTGGTATCCAAGGGACTCTTCTTTTGAACTGATTGGTTATTTAGACGCAGATTTTGCAGCATGCAAAATAGATAGAAAAAGTACTAATGGTACATGTCAATTTCTAAGAGATAGATTGGTTTTGTGGCATAGTAAGAAACAACAATCCATAGCGACTTCTATCGCTGAAGCCGAGTATGTAGCTTCTGGAAGCTGTTGTGCACAAATCCTTTGGATGTGGCAACAACTTAGAGATTATGGAATCATCTTAGGTCCTACTTAAATCCATTGTGATAACCAAAGCATTTTAGCTATGACCCCAAACCCAGTCCTTCATTCTACAACTAAACATATTGACATTCGCCACCATTTCTTGCGTGACCATGTTCAAAAGAAAGATATATCCATGAATTTCATTGGAACTGACAAACAATTGGCAGATATCTTCATCACAGCGTTCAAGGAACAACATTTTCTCACTTTGAGAAGTGAATTAGGTATGATTGATTTATACGCTTCATCATGAAGCATCACATTTTTATAGGCATATAATTTAAGGGAAATCCATTCTATATAATGTCTAAAGTGTTTTTAAATTGAAATGAGTTATCAATTTTAGGGGGAACATTAAATTGTACTTATTCCAATTAGTAAGCGACAATGATCAAAAATGACTTTGAAAACTTTATGCATTGATCATTAGCGTTTACCTCTATGCATGACATTTGATTGCTAATAATATAAAAGTATTATTTCTCAAAAATGATTAAATGTTCATTATTTAAATAAGACTTAAGCATTAAGAATATTCCCACTTTAACGCTAAGTAACTTTCTCTAAAAATCATGCATTATTTTCATCGCTAAAGGTAGTGTGTGGATAAGTCCACAAGATAAGATTTGACAACTGCCCACGCACTCCTATCAAATCAAACTGATGGTTAATGATACCTATCTAAAAATAGGCGGTTCTGTATTTGTACTTGCCTGGGTACGTGTCAGTGTACCAACAGGCGTATGCAATTCATGCTGAATATTTTCAAAAATCTCAAACGTTTTTGAAAAGTAACTTTGGACTCCAAATTCTATATTTTACAGCAGTTATCCTATTTTATTGCACCTTTTACATCTATATTTATGATTAAACGGCTTAGATTCAATGTTTTTCATTTTGATTAACTGCATTTGCACGTGGCATTTATCAAAGCAATTGAGGAGTTACTTTTTGCCATCTATTTAACCCTTCAAATTTTTATAGGAAAACTTTATCACTCTCACATTCTCAAAATAATTCTCTAAGGAAAAATTTTTTCTTCTTCCTCCTCAAAAAGCTAATCTTTTTCATCATTGGCACTACCAAAGTCTTCCAAATCTGATGTTGGAAAATCCTCCAAAATTGGAATGACCATACGTTTTAATGCTGGTTTCCTAGTCAACTGAGAGTACTTTTTTGAGAATCAAAACTTCACAATGAGATAAATCCTTCCTCTCATTGAAGAATCTGGTTTAAGAACCCTTCTTACCTGTCATTCTCTTATTCATGTGGATGAAGTTAAATACTTCTTTGAGCATGCTACCATTTTTAATGATGGCAACTCTATTTCTTACTCTTTTCCTTTTGCTGAAAGCCCATTTGTTCTCTCTTCACAATTGCTTGCTAATTTACTGAAACTACCCACTTCTGGGTGTGAAGTTGAAGAAGTTTCCATGGGAGCCGCTACTAAGTCTGGGTACAAGTTAGGCGTGACGATGTTGATGCCGTGTACAAATCAAACTTCAAGAAGAATGATATGAAAGGCGAATTTGTTATTCTGGCCGACATATGTGCAAAAATCATCGAGTTCTGTAAAGGTTCATTTGATAAGATCTCCATAATTCAGTACAAGATGATGTTAGCCGTATTAACCAAGCTGAAGATCAACTGGGCCTTGTACGTTTTCAATCGCTTTAAGGCAGCGATGCAGTAGTCAGTGAATCTAAGCAGGGATTTTACTTAGTTTTATTCTTAGATCTAGTGGATATTTCACATCGAAAGGATCCAAAGTGCCAGTGACTAAATTCTACAGGAAGAAAATGATTGGAGAATTGCTCAACCCAAAGCGAGTGGGTGGTGCGGCGGTTCCCAATGAGCAACGTAAGCGACTTCTAGTTGAAGGCCTTGCTGAAGGAAAAGTTCATGGTGATGATGAGGATCTAGTGACTTCCTCATCAAATGAATCGGAAGAGGTGGTGGTCAATCGACTAGAATGAAAGATCGTGTTGAAAGTCGCTGAGACAAAGAAAAAGAAGAAGTTTCCCTCTCCTCCTCCAAAAACCCCTTCTCCTCCTCCAGCGACTATGATATCCCCGGAGATAGAAGAAGAAGAAGAAGAAGTGCCGCTTGCCCGTAAACGCACACCGTGGTCTACTCCAAAGGGATCAACAAGCGATCCAGTAGAGCCAGCGCTTGAAGAACCAGCGAGTGCCTCTCTTCCTCCTCCTTCTGAACCAGTTTTAAAGCCTGGAGCTAATCCTCTTTCACAGAATTTTGCTAGCGATCAGGGTAAGTACTTGTGATAAACAATGTACATTATCTTTTCCTTGTCTGTTATCTTCTTTAACACTTGGGTAAATTTTCTTTCAACTCGAAGAGAATATAATATTCAGTATGTTCTGAATACTTTAGATGCGTGTAATCTTCCCATTCGTGCTGATCCCCTCACTTCTTTACCCATTCAAGATGATGTTGAAGAGGTTTTCGAGCTTGAGGCTATGGAACCAAATGTTTCCAAAGATCAAGCGACTGATATAGTCAAAGATAGTCCTCAAGGTAAGCGTTTCTATCTTTTGTATCTCAAATCTCTACTTAGTGGAAATTTTCTTTGTTCTCAGGAACTTGCAAGTATTAGCCCAAAATGTACCAGAAGCTGATGCACCTCCTCCTCACGATGTGGCTGTAGAGTTGGATGTTGATGACAGTGGTGGAAATCACTAAAGAAATAGAAACGGTCCTTCCGGATGCTAAGATCTCTCCAGCCAGGGAAGCTTACTATGCCTGGGGAGAAATGACCCTTCGGCAGTTGCTTGAGATGGAGCTTACTTTTCAGACGTCTCTCCACAATCCTACTCTTTCAGACGCTCAAAAGTAAAAAAATTTCAAAGAGCTAGCAACGCTTTGTTTAAAGTCCAAAAAGGATATTATTGCTCGTCTTGAGTATCTAGAGACTCCTCTCGGCGATTTGGCAGAGTTTGAAAACAACCGCTTTTAGGAAGTCGGCCGCAGTTTTGAACCCAATTATTCTTTCCGCAGCACTCTTGTTCAAATTAGAAATCCTTACATGGGCGATTGGGAAAAGAACACCGATGAAGAATAGTTGAATCCAATGGCTTATTCTGCCCTGCCGAAAGTCGTCCATTCAGCCGACAATAAGTCTTCACCAAAACCCCTCCGCTTATGGAAAGGAAAGAGAGAAATGTTCAGAGAATAACCCAATCTAATTAATATCTGGGTTGAAGATGAAGCCCGGGAATTTCTTGCCAGAGTCTAGGCCGATAGCTTTGATGTTGAAAAAGAAAGATTGAAGAAGCTACTCGAGGCCAAGAAAGATAAAGAATTGGCTAAGCGACTCGGAAGACGCTGGATATTGGACATATCACATCCAAGTGGGTTGAGGATTTTATACTTCATTTCCATACAATTGAGGAGAGGATCAAGTATTTGTTTCTCCTCAATTTTGGAATTGAGTACTGGCGTGAATCGCTAGTGGGAGAGGTGAATGCTTTGCCGTATTTTAGACAAGGCATAAAACGTTTTATTTGCCATCAACTTGCTCATATCAGTCAAGAATAACGCTACGTTTGCTCAGCGTATCCAACTGGATTTGAATGAAGACGCCTCTACGCTACGTTTATCATACGTTGAACCCTTGAGAAGACCTCTTAACTGGAAGCCTTCAAATGATCGAGTCCAAGATATTTATCATGATCTTATCCAGACTCTTGGAATTACTCCAAGAGATTGGGTTGAAAGGCTGTTAGAGCTCAATGTAAGCACTAAAGAACATCGTGAGGACTACAACGAAGTCTATTATACAACAATGATTGACATTGACAGAGTTCTCCTAGATCTATCGAATGAGATCTTCCAGAATGAGATGTCGAAGAAGCGACTGAGAAGATGATCACTTATCTTACTTTATGTTATTTTATCTTCTGTTGCTTTGTATATTTTTCAGTGAAATTATTGTATGCTTCAAAGTTGATATATGAAGGAATGATTGAACGCTGAACATCTTGTTGAAGCTAATCTAACATTAGCTAACTCAACAAACTTTCTAATGCTAACTTATATCTTTTGGCTTTTCTTCAAACTCTTGAACTTTAAAAGAATTAAGGTGTTGACATCATCAAAAATGGGGAATTGTTGGAAATTTCATCTTAGATGTTTTGATGATAACAAGAATAGGATTTTATGTTAGACCCCAAAAGAATGTAAGTTATGCTTTCATAGAACATTTTTATAAGCGTTTGAAAGTATTGTTATTTGTTAGGCTTGTAATTTTTATCTTTATAGATTTTAGACTAAGTATTAGATACCAAGTCGCTGATGGTTCTATGTGAGTCTGTCAGAGATGAAGTTGAAAATCAGTGTTTGAAGTCAAGTGAAGATGAAAATTTGTCTTAAGCGTTGGTCAAACGCAAAAGGAATTTTTCAAGAATATTGAATCAAGTGCTCAAAACATTGAAAATCAATTCTCAAGTCATGAAGGACTTAAATGCAATCATCAATTGACATTTATTTCCAATGGGAAATAAATTCAAAACGCATTAAATGCTTGATAAATGCATTTAATGTGATAAGGCATTGTCACTTGTGGACAAGCCACCTTTTGACTAGACTGTCAGAATTTGGAGTTCAAAGTCTACTTATGTCCAATCGGTAACAACAGAAATTCAGGAATGTCAGAAAAGGGTTATTTACGCGCTTCTTAAGAGACATGCACTGCATGTGTCCAATGGACAAATCCTAAGAAATCTCTGTAAATAGCACCCTTCAGCAAACCCTAAATATACACGTACATGCATAAGAAAAAGGTCGAAACTTTGCTGAAATATTCTTAAGAAACGTTTATAAACTCCATAGCCAAAATTCTTTAAGCTTTTCATATACATTCCAAAGACAGTCACCGATATGTCAAACGTCTTCATAAAAGAACCTTACACTCTTATTGATATATCCCAAGTTATTTGAACTTCTCAAAATCAAACAAACCTGTGACGAAAACCCTCAACCTCTTTCATTTGTGTGAGAAAGTTGTTGATCTACAAGGAACATTTCTTTGTAAGAGAAACTTGTTGAAGAAGATCTTCATTGGAGCTGAAGTCTGTGTGATCAAGGAGTTCAAGATCATCTTCCCTATCCTTTATTTTGTAGAAGCCTCTATGTGATCCTTCGATTATCATCTTAGTAGATTTTCTCCGAGTGTAAAGAAGAAGAAGGACGTAGCTGGGATTACATCACCCAGTGAACCTTACATATCTTGTGTTATTTACTATTTTATTGCTTTACTTTACTTGTCACATGACATCTTTAAAAAGGATATAGAAACAGTTAAGCAACTATTTGACTAAAAGCATGCTAAGCTTAAAAATCATTTTCGCTGTGCTAACCCTGATTAAGTGATTTAAGCATTGTCCTACTTTGGTAACTGCTGAAGTTACTATGTCTAAGTTATCTTATCTTTAGCGACTGAACTAGTGCTTTGCTTACCAAGAATTCAAATTCTTAAAAGTGATACGGAATTTTTGAAGTCGAAAAAGACTTTAGGATCTATTCAACCCCCCCTTTCTACCCTTTCGTATGCCACTTGGGACCACCAATAATTACTCTCTAAAATGATTAACCCACTCACTATACTGCTTGAGAAAAATGTCCTCACTAGACATAATTTTATCGACTGCCAAAGAAACCTAAGGATAATCCTTATTCTCGAGGCCTTGGAATACGTACTTGATGAAGAGAAGCCTCCAGTCCCAGAGAATGATAAATTTAAAGATCGTATTGCCTATGAAAATTAGGTTAAGAATGACATCAAAGTTAGAGGTTACATACTGGGTTCGATGAACAATGATCTGTAATGTTCCCATGAAAAAATCAAAAAGTCTGGGGAGATCTTACCGCACTTGAGGAAATTATATGGAGAATACAGTTGGATGGCTCAATATGATGTATCGAAAGAACTCTTTGGAGCTAGAATGAAGGAAGGAGAGAAGGTTGGGGATCACTTCCTCAAAATGATCTTTATGATTGAGAGACTTGAAGCCCTTGATTTCACCATGGACTTCCACCTTTAAACCGACTTCATTCTACTATCTCTCCCAAAGTCATTTTGCAATACATTGTGAATTTCAACATGAATGACATTGAATGTACACTAGATGGGCTAATGAGCAAGTTAATCAATGCTCAATTATAGTTGGAGCCGAAGATGAAAGAAACTGCTATAGTCATTTCTATTGATTCTAAGAGAACTCAAAATAATAAAAGAGGTAAGAAGTAGCTAGGAGTCTCCAAATCATCAAGCAACGAGAAAGCTAAAACGGTTAAGAAGTTCAAGGGTAGGACCCCCAAAGAAAACGGACATCTGCCTCCATTACAAGGAGCTGGGCTTCTGGAAGCGCGATTGTCCTTAGCTGAAAGGTGAAAAAGCAGATATAAAATTTACGTTTTTGAAACTAATTGTTCCATGACTATATTTATGCTTCATGGATTCTAGATTCGGGAGCTAGTGCTCACATTTGTATTTTGAACCAGGATCTGGAAACAAGTAGGAAGCTAGGAGAAAGAGAAGTGATGATCAATGTGGGAAGCAGGCACAGTGTCTCGGCCACACATGTTGGAACTACTTCTATTACATTAATGTCTGACATTCGATTGCTTTAGATAATTGCCTCGTTTTGCCCAATGGGCTTAAGAACATTTTCTATTCCTGTATTGGGGAGGAAAGGATATTTGTTTACTTTTTATGACAATGGTTGTGATATTTATTTTAGAGATAAAAATGTTGGCTCAGCATCTTTAGTTAATGGATTGTATTATATTAATGTTCAAAACCAATGCATAGTTAACACTATAACAAGAAACCGTAGTATGAATGGCACAGACTAAAGACTTATGTGGCATCTTAGACTTGGACATGCCGTTGAATTCAAGATTCACGAGTTGGAGAAACGCGGGCTTATCGGCCCACTTGGATTTGATCCATATCCGACATGTGAATTCTGTCTAAAAGGTAAAATGACTAGGTCACTCTTCACTGGACATTTTGAAAGATCCAAGGAAATTTATGGTTTAATTCACGCAGGAGTATGTGGGACCTTTAAGGATGAGGCCTACGGAGGTTTTCAGTACTTCATTACCTTCATTAACGATCATACTAGGTATGGACTCGTGTACCTAATGAAACATAAGTCTGAAGCGCTTGAATGGTTCAAGGAATTTAAGACTATGATTAAAAAACAAATCGGGCACAGTATTAAGGCACTGCGATCTGATCGTGGTGGCAAATACATAAGTACTGAGTTTGATGAGTTCTTAAAAGAACAAGACATAGTTTTACAACTTACTCCTCCAGCAACCCCATAATTAAATGGAGTAGTAGAACGCAGAAATCGTACCCTATTAGATATGACAAGATCTATGCTTAGCCACACCTATTTACCTATTTTCTTGTGGAGGCATGCTTTGCTCACAACTATATATATATTGAATAAATGTCCCTTGAAATCTATTATCGAAACACCATATCAGTTGTGGTGTGCAAGGAAACCTAATCTTAAGTACATAAGAATATGGGGTTGCCCCCCATGGGATACCTATTTTACCTACCAAACAATCATCGGATAATCGTGTCTTTGCAAGTATTCTTTTTCAAAGATGAGTTCATTAGAGAAGGAGGTGCAGGTAGGAAACTCGTTATATTAGAAGAACAAAATGAATCCCCTTCGGAGACACCTATTCAAGTACAAAGAACTGAACCTAGAACTTAAAAGAGACAATAGTCGTTGCGACACTCTAGTAGAGTATCTCGACCGTCTGAGAGATATGGTCACCTGCAGAAAAAATAATATTTGTTTGCTGTGGCACATGGAAACCATGGAGATGATCCCTATGAATACGAGCAAGCAGCGACTAATATTGATTTCACAAAATGGCTAGAAGCCAAGAAAGCATAAATGGATTCGATGTATTCGAACCAAATTTAGACTATTACTGGTCTCCTTGAGGGTGTACGACCAATAGGGTGCAAATGGATCTATAAGAGAACGATTGGTCCGGATGGCAAGGTAGATACCTATAAAGCCAAACTTATCGCGAAAGGTTATAGTCAAAAAGAGGCAATTGACTATGAGGAAACCTTTTTGCCCATAGCAATGATCAAGTCCATTCGAATCTTGCTCGCCATTGCAGCGTATCTAGATTATGAAATCTAGCAAATGGATGTGAAAACCGCGTTTTTAAATGGATACCTCGAGAAGGACATTTATATGCGACAACCCAAAGGTTTTATATCCGATGCAGATTCTCATAAGATTTGCAAGCTTAACAAGTCCATCTATAGACTTAAGAAGGTGTCTCGCAGTTGGAATCAATGGTTCGATCAAGAAGCGAATTCTTATAGATTCATTAAAGGGCGAATCTTGTTTCTATAAATTGTCCAATGGGAACAAGTTGACATTCCTAGTGTTGCATGTAGATGACATACTATTAATGGGGAATGACATAGGCTCATTGACATCAGTCAAAGCATGACTTTCAAGCACATTCTCCACGAAAGACTTGGGAGAAGCAACCTACATTCTTAGAATTCACACCTACTGGGATGGAGCAAATCGAACGCTAGATCTCTCTCAAGCGCTCTACCTATAGAAAGTCCTTAAGGGATATGAAATGAGTAGCTCTAAGGGAGGACTTTTACCCATGGGACATGGAATACATCTCTCTAAATCTATAAGTCTGAAATTGTATGAATACAGACTTAAGATGAGTAAAATCCTACATGCATCAGCAGTGGGAAGTCTCATGTATGCGATGTTATGCACGAGACCAGACATAGCCTACGCTGTGAGTGTAGTTAGTTGATTTCAAACTAACCCGGGTGAGTAGTATTGGATGGTTGTGAAGACTATCCTTAAGTATCTCAGAAGATCGAAGGATATGCTTCTGAATATGGAAATGAAGAAATGAGAGTAGATGGATATTTTGACTCAGACTCCTAATCTGATGTGGATGATCGAGAATCTGTGACTGGGTTTATATTCACTTTGAATGGTGGAGCAGTGCCTTGGAAAAGGTTCAAGCAAAGCACAAGTGCCAACTTCACATGCGAGGCTGATGACATTGCTGCCTCTGAGGCAACTAACAAAGTCGTTTGGATAAGAAAGTTCATAGCTGAACTTCAAGTGGTTCCTAGCGTGGAGATGCCATTGCCACTATGGTGTGACAAAAATGCAGCAATAGCATTGGCCAAAGAACCAAGGTCTCACAACAAATCTAATCACATAGAGAAAAGGTGTCCCATAATTCAAAAAATTATTGGAAGAGGCGACATCATCATGCAGAAAGTAGACTCAGAGAAAAACGTAGCTGACCCACTCACTAAGCCTCTATCATCGGTGGTGCTAGAGAAACATCTTGAGAAGATAGGACTCAAATACAATAGCAATTAGCATTGAGTACAAATGGGAGATTCTTAGGTGTTATGCCCTCTGTGCCATTGAGGAATTAGATTTAATTGGGCATTTTATTTATATTGTATAAATGTTTTTTATTATTAATAAAAAGGCATTGAATTTGTTCTTATAAATCTAATTGTGGCATTAAACGTATTGAACAAATAGATCCTTAAGATCGAGGTGTACTCGCCACTACTTATTTGATAAGTAGAAGCACTGGTGGATTTAAGTGCTTGATCTTATAAAAAAGGTTCGCAAGTTAGAGAATCTTAATTGATCATTAAGATTCAAATCGTATGACACTTGCTTTGACAAGGAAGTGCTAGTCTTATATTGATTAGATAGTGGGAGCTAATGTCATGAATATGATTAACGAAGTTAATATATTCAAACACGACTCGTTGTAATCCTATCACATGGGTTTTTACTCAGTGACCGTCAATGATAAGGATTACCTGTTATGATAGTATGAGTGAACTTTAGACTTGAGGAGTCCTTTACTTTGTGCTCGTACCATTGAATACGTTATTAGAGTAGTTAGCCACCTGTTGGTGGGGTCGACCTCGAAGTACAATTCAACCGGTGCGTTCGACAATAGGAAGTGGGCTGCTAATAAAAGATTCACTGTCTCAAAAGTAATCGAGAAGCGACATGTACCTCATAGGTATTGTGAGATTAAAGTCTTTGGCCAAAACAATTATAACTGACTTGTATTGGATACTAAGGGCAATTTGGTAATTTTACATTGGTATGATTATATAGTACAATATCAAGTTATATGAGGTTGACATTCCATGACTCTTGCTTGATCGGGTTGCGTCAGTGAAGATCTTATATGCATATGGTAATCGTAACTTAAAGGTTTGTGATGACGTATTCATCTCGTATTTGATTGGGTTTGGGTATAGCTTCACGGGACTGTCTTGGTGATAACTATATCCTTGAAATTCTCCCAATGCCAATTCAAGAAAATGCCTAAAGAGCCGCGCTACATAAAGATGAAAGAATAAAAGAGTTTTACTTTATAAGCGTATTTTGGTAATTTCACTTAGAGTGAAAATTATTAAAATAAAAGGGATATATTGATTATAATATATATATTTAATTATTGGAATTAAATATATTTATTCCATCAATATTAATGGTATTATTATTAATTTAGAATTAATAAAGTACTATTAATTAAAAGAGTAAAGCATTTAATTAATTGTCAATTAAAAGAGTAAAGCATTTAATTAATTGTCAATTAATAAAGTACTATTAATTAAATACTTAACACTGGGCATGGAATTAGATGAGGCCCTGTGAGCCCATTCCTAAGGCCAATTTGCCCCCCCCCCCCTTTATGTAAGGCATAGGAGTAATTTTTTTAATCACTTGTTGGTTAATTAAAAATCATAATAATGCATACACTTTTTATCTTAGAGAGAAAAAAGAAGTAAAAACACAAAAAATTATTTCCCTCCCATAAACCCTAGCCGTCCATCCCCGACATAGGTGAGGGCATTGGAGCTTCAAGAATGAAGATCATCTTTGCATGATTATCTAGAGGTAGGAACGATCCGTTGCTTCTAAAGAAAGCTAGGCTTGAATTAAATCGTCAAAAAGGTAATTAGATCACCTAAACCTTTATAATTCATCATTTTGTTTTAATAAAGATATCAAAATGCACGAATTGTATCTTGGATTATAAATCGAATTTTTTTTTTATCCGCGAGAATGATTTACAACATACCTAAGTACGAACATCGTTCCCACAGAGACTTAACTAAATTTATAAAGAATTAAAGTGAAATTATATTTAAGTGCCTCAAATTGCAATTAATAAGATGATTTCTTAATTAACCTACTATGAAAATAAAAATTAACAACTAATTAAAAGCGAAAATTAACCAAATTAATTAAATGCAAGATCCTCCGTCTCTCTAGTTACCGTATTAAAGCAATGGATTAATATCTAGTTCTATCACCATCTCAATTGCTTACTCTAAACACTAATATACTTCTGTGCAACTGTCGAATACAAGGAAGCTTATCTAACTCTAGTCTTCTCCATATGTCTATGCAAGAAGAAGCTAAAACTAGACACATTAATACTAAGTTATATTCAAGCTAAGAAGGGTCTAAGGGTATATGTTTATCCTCAAAGACAAATAACAAAGCTTATCCCATCCTAAGTTCATTATCCTTTTCCGTTTAATCCAAGTTCTATACTTAATATTCCTATGTCTAGTTCAATTAAGCAAACAAATACTCAAAATAAGTGGTCAATCTATCTGAGGCATAGATCACATAATTAAAGAAACAACGAGATGAAAAATCAAACTAAACAAATAAATGTCGCATTAAATCCAAACAACTAAAGTTTCGGGGTGTGCCTACTACAAATTTAGCTCATGATTGTTAAGAAAAACACACAAAAATTAATAAAATCACGTTTACAACCCAAAAATTCAACATTGAAAGATCTAACCAATAGGAAAAAATTAATAAATCTTGAATATGAAATACTATTCTCGCTAGTGAGGTCGATCATCGCTTGTATCGTTTGTATCTTGTAAAAATCAACTCCTTTAGCTCAAGATATGTTTTCTAGGTTTCTCACTCTTTTCTCCTCTCAAAAACGTGTCTCTCTAATTGTGTAGCTCACAAATCCATTTATATCTCTAAAATTCCTTTCTTTTCTTCTAACCAATCACAGCCGTCCACTTTGAGCTTGATGTTCTCTAATCTAACGACTTTCAATGAGTCCGACCCCAATAGAAAAGTTGAAGTCTCTCTTCTTAGCTTTAAAACACTACTAGAATCAAGAGATTTGGTTGAGGAGATATTGTCAAAAGAATACAGACTGGTCGCTGGATGAAAAATCAGGAGCAGGTCTTCGAATGTCTCGCGCAACGACATCAAGTACCATGTCGTGACATGTCATGTTCATTTTTCTTCCTGTCATGGGCTGCCTATGAGCATGTCGTGACATCTTTTTCCATGTCACGATGCAACATTAAATACCCAGATTTTTTCTTGATTCTTCCTTATCTGCTTTTCTTAATAATCGATTTTCTCCTCTTCTTTTGCAATTCGCTCCTCTCACTTGTCGATTTATGCCAATGAAAATCTATAAAATACAATTTCAATCAATTGTAACACACAAGACTCTAGAATTACTAAAAATACCCAAAACCTAACAAAAACACATCATAACAGCTAAAACAACTACTAAAGACTACTTAACATGAAAACAACGAAAAAGAAGTAAAAAGAATCGAAAACACCAACACAAAACGACGAAAGAGCATGCAAACGACCGAGTAAAAGCTAGATAGTTCTATAAGAATACAGAATTATCAGGTTTGAAGGCAACTCACGAGTCTAAATGGCTCGCATGTCCGGGGAAGCAAATGGTATCAAAGACGCTCGCCACCCGGAATATCGAGATCTAAGTGTTACACATTACATGTGCGGGAGCCACCTTTTGAGATTGCGGCGTAAAGTGCACGCGCATGGGAGCTACCGCTAGTGTCCGAATGCCTGGCGGCAGATGGTGGGTGGTGTAACGCCGCGGTGATGACGTCTCCTCCTATAATTTTTTTCTTCTGTTTTTTTCATTGTCTTTTATTATTTATTTTTTTTGCTTTCTTACCCCAATTACTACCACCACGAGCCTTCATTTACTCAGACAAGGATAGGAGGAAGACAGAGAAGGGTTGCACCTATGCCTTGGTCGAGCTGAGGTTGAGGGGATTACAGTTGATGGACTATTTGGGTACACTATGGGTGGAGTCATGGTGTGGGTGGGCAGGCAACGGAATTTGTGCGATTTGAGAGTGTTTTGGTGCAAGAGTTTTGGTATGTAAGAAGAAAACGGAAAAGGAAAATTATAGAAAAAACAAAAAACAATTTGACTTAAAATTTAGATATAATTACCAAGTACAAGAGCCGAGGATAATCGAGTCAAATTCTATCTAATTGATATAGGCTTTTAGATATATTGGTAATTGTATCTAATTTTTAAGTCAAATTGCTAAAAAAAAACTTCTTCTTTTCCCCTGTAATTTTCTTTTTTTCTCTAATTTTCCTTTTCCGTTTTCTTTCGTACCAAAACTCTTGCACCAAAACACCCTCAAACCGCACAAATTCCGTTGCCTGCCCACCCACACCATGACTCCACCCCATAGTGCACCCAAATCGTCCATCAACTGTAATCCCCTCAACCTCAGCTCGACCATAACGTAGGTTCAACCCTTCTCAAACTTCGTCCTCGTCTGAGTGGATGAAGGCTTGGGGTGGTAGTAATGAGGGTGAGAAAGGAAAAGAACAAAAATAAAAAATAATGTAAAAAGAGAAGGAAAAATAATAGGAGGATTTGTGACAAATCACAATTATCGAACGGGATAAGTACATTATAATATAATTCAAGGGGTAAATGTTGCAAAAATCTATTTAGGAAGGTACTTGATACAAATCGTGATATTAAGGGCCAAATTGCAAATTTTAGGAAGGTACTTGATACAAATCGTGATATTAAGGGCCAAATTGCAAATTTTAATTGATTATGTTGTTAATTTCTAACATAAAATAAAACTTGAGACCAGTATTGTTTGACAATGGGAATAAAATTGTAATATTGTCCAAATATTGGCAATAAAAATAATTTTTTAAAAGAGTTGGATTAAAAGTAAAGAAAAAATCTAACGTTTGGATGAAAAATGCAATTTTTCGTGTAATATGTTATAATATGAAAGTACACAGAAAGTGACAACTTCAATAATGATGGATTTATAAGATCTTTGAATATTAAATTCATTATTAGATTTAATTAAAGGAATGATTATGTCAATTCTATTCAATTCCCGACAAATTCATTCGCAAGTTAACAAATTTATTAAAAATATCCCTTCTGATTAATTACAAATAACTCCTCACATGCCTGTGATCACCTACATGTACGTGTGTGTATATGTATACTGGTATTTTGGTTTGAAAACTTACCAAGCTCTTGAATCAATCAAGATATACGAGAGTAAATTGGATTTTCATTAATATGTTTATGCTGATGTTATCATTTTTGTTAGACGGCAAAAAACATGCAACTTTTCAAATTTAATGGGGTTGTGTCTGTACGTAAGGACGTTGCTATAATTGATCCTATTATTTAATAGAATTTGCATATTGGCGTTGCTTATTTCATTCCTCACATGTAATAAGTACTTAATAAGTTTATACAAGTGTAGGAATGAGTGTGATATGTGCCAGTGTTGCATAAATTAACCATATATACAAGTGAGATTTTATTTCTGTCCAACCAATGAACATCGAAGAAATTTTTTCTTCTAGAGAAGCTATTAGTTTATGTGAGTGGAAATTATTTTGGTACCCGAGTTTCGTCACTAATGCCATATTAGTATCTAAGTGTACATAAATGACTTAATTGGTACACAAACTTTACAATAATTGTCAAATTGGTACCTCCTGGATGATTTTTATGAAAAATATAAAAGTATGTATTGTATATTAGAACTAGCATTTATGTTTTCTAATTGTATTTTTTAAATTTATTGAATATGACTTGATGTTTCCCGAAATATGGATTTTATGATTTTTATATGACAATTTTATTATAAAGTGATAGATTTACATTTAAGATAGCAAATAATCTTAACTTCAATTTAATGTAGAAAAGAAAACATTATACCCTTGTTATGACGAATTTATATGATAAAAATAAATTGTTATACTTTTAATTAAATACTTATTTTATACATGTATATATAAATGGGTAAATTTTCAAAGTGTAAGTCATTTAAATGAGTAGATTTCTAAGAATGTCACGAGCTTGAGTAAAAAAAATTCATTTAGCCGACCAAGATTTTTTTCGAGATTGTCTCAAACTCCTATTTTTATCATTTTATTCTGTTTTAATTTCTCTTATTATACATAATAACAATAAGGTTGTAAATTGTTTAACTTTAGAACTTTTTACTTAATTTACCCTCGTAAATTAGCAGTTGCTGCTCTTGTTTACGATATTATTTTGCTCAGTTAATATCAAATCGTGTTTTTTAGAAAGGAAAAAAATATAATCACAATGACCACCTAAAAATATTTTTAAATCCAAAATATTTGATAAAATATATAATTTTTTTACATTTTTATAAAAATACTCATTTATACATACATGTATAAAATAACTATTTAATTAAATGTATAACAATTTATTATTATCATATAAATTCAAAATAAGAGGCGTATAATGTTTTCTTTTCTACATTAAATTAAATTTAAAAATAATTGCTAACTTAAAATTTAAATGAATCACTTTAGAATACAATTGTCATATAAAAATCATAAAATATTGGAAGAACATCAAACCATACTCAACAAATTTAAAAAATATAATTAGTAAACATAAATGAAACTTCTAATTTACAATACATACTTTGATATTGTCATAATAATGGTTTGGGGTATAATAGTCTTTAAAGAAAAATATAATAGAGAACTGGATGAAAATCATCCATTTAGTACCAATTTGACAATTATGATAGAAGTTGGGTAGCAATTGAATCAATTGTGAACACTCAGATACCAATATGACATTAACGGTGAAAATCGGGTACCAAAGTAATTTTTACCCTAATTTATGTCGTCATTCATTAGATGAACTCAACACATCAGAAATTAATTATGATAATACT
The DNA here is from genome assembly GCA_019426215.1 of Buddleja alternifolia. Taxonomy (NCBI): domain Eukaryota; kingdom Viridiplantae; phylum Streptophyta; class Magnoliopsida; order Lamiales; family Scrophulariaceae; genus Buddleja; species Buddleja alternifolia. Next base: position 24,008,699 of record CM033392.1, read on the forward strand.
TGTAAACATGAACATATCTCGGGGGGCAGCTGGGGGCCGGCACCCCAGACACTTCAACTTTTAGCACCTTATGACGTCGGGTAAGCTTGGTACGGCCAGCCTGTGTGCCAAGCTAGACAATGGGTGTCGAGAGGGGGCGACACGCGGACTAAAGCTGCGTCTAGGTGTCGGGACACGGACTCGTTTGAGACGATACACGACATAAGTAGCACATGTTGTATAAGTTGCGGGCAATAGTGGGCATTGGCTCGAAACAAAGTGGACTTGGGCGAGAAAGTGTGAGATAATGGCAATTTATGGGCAACTATGTTCAACTCTATGTATTCCTCTATCCATGTGAAGGATGGTCACCCTACGTGCAGCCAGGGTGACCTTTGGTTGAGAAAGTGGGTTAACTATCGAGAAAAGTCGACAGCCTGCGAGAACACTCGGCAGGGTGCCAAGAGAACTAGGCACACTTGGCAGGCAGACCCGACAGAGAGGCAAGCTGCGTACGGACAGGGCCAGTTGGGCAACTCGACGGGTGGACGTCGGGTCATGTGAAAAGGATGTGCGGTGGTTATGAAGCATTGACCAAGTCATACTGCCATAATATGGACGGGATTTGAAGGCTGGAATTGGAGGGAAAGGCGGTTATGGGCAGTTTTAGTGGAAGAAAACTGCCCGACACATGTTGCTTTGCAATTGGCCGAAAATCCTAGTGATGGTGGATGTCCATCACAACTCCTGATTTTCTTTTAAATACTCTGAATTGTTTTTTTACAAAATTTAGAGTAGAGATGGTGCAAGTTCGGGATTCCTTGTATTTTATTGTGTGAATTAATATAAGGTTGGCTCTAGCCATAAATTTGTGTTGCTTTTATGTTTCAGCTTATTGTGTGTTAATCGTGATTGTTCTGCGTTTTTGTATATAATCTAATCTCCCTCATCAACACGAGTGAAGTTGTGAGGATCGGGAAGGCTGACTGATTTGGGTGCAAACCAGGCCGCATGGTGGTTTTTGAGGCGAAAGATTAAAATTTGAAAAATATCCCCGACACTTACTAATAAATCAGACTGCATTGAGGAATTCCTGGAAGTTACAAATTAGAATTTGCTCATTATAATAGCCTAAGAAAAGCCACTTTAGAGTAACAAATTTTGGTTTAATTGACATGATGTAATTGTGATGAGGAGCTTCCTCATTGAGTAAACATGAAGGAAGAAGTGTTCTGGAAGTGATTGCTGTAGAGGCTTAGCCTTGTCTTAATTCTCTTGTAACCAAAAATAAATAAAAAATAACATGAACAAAGATGGATGCTTTATATACTCTGCAGTTGAGAAAAACTTTACAACTCTCTTCTATTTTATTTAGAGTTATTAAATACATTTAAATTTTTGTCATTGACACTTCAATTTTGATTTCATTTTCCCTAAAGGACAAAATTATCCTTGATGCTAAAGAATATAAATTAGTGCAAGACAATTGCACCTTGTATTATCAACAAGACACATGGATCTCCAAAACAAAGTGTTAAACCTTCACATGTATCGTCCGAAAGAAAAACATACGGAATAACACAAAGCCCTTCAAACTTCTCGCAAATTCAATCGTTCTTCTTCCCCCAACTTCAAAAGACAAAAAAGAATTCGTCCATTACTTGCTACATTAATTTTGGGTTTTGATTGCTTTTGATATTGAATCAATTAAAGTTGTAGTAATGGACAACATAAGCAATGAACATGATTTAGGAGAGTTTGATGAAACATTAGAGCTTGCAAATACTAATAGCTTCGATAAAATCTTAGAGTATTATCAACTACCCGCTTAGCCCATTGACAATACAATTGTCAATTTAATTCTTCATATTTTGTCACTCATTTTTTATTTGCATTCAAATATTGTTGACTCTTAGAAACAAAAGTTAGGGCTTTTCTTTAATATTTTTCTTGATGAATTATTTCTTTTCGAAGTAGTTGAAGATATTAGTTTTGTTAAAATTACTTACTTGATTTTATATTTTTTAGCATTTGCAATATTATATTTTCGTACTAGTACGTGATTTGTAGAATTTTCAATTAATATGGATGATAATGAATAAAAATATTTTTGATTTGTGAGGCAATAAAGTGTATATAAAAAACTATTCTTATTTTATTTTATTTAATTTCAATTCATTTAGCTGAATGTTGTGAGATGAAGTCCTTTATTATTTGTGAGGTCACAATGTAAATGCCAATAACATTCTTCTTATTATCTTAATTCATGTTTCTAGATATATAGGTTGAATTGATTTTAACACTTTTACATTAAATATGTTTAATATGGATAAAATAAATTATCATCAAGAAGTTTCTTTTATACAACGAAGGGTTTTTCATCCTTTTGATAAAATAAAATTGAAGTTGGAGTGTCAATAACAAAAGTAGGAGAACATTTATAAACTCCCTTTATTATTCGAATAATTTTTAAAAACGTTTTAAAATAAAATTTTATATCCAAATTTTTTTTGATAATATTTTCTATTACAAAAGACCATTACACCAACTTTTCAATAGAACAAAACTCAACATTTAGGGTTAATAAAATTTATGGATTTAATTATTCTTAAGCTTCTACATTAAGAATGAATTAATTGTACTTTTATGTACAAGCTTTTTAATTAAATATTTATATTTATAACTGGTATTGATTATGATTTTAGTTTTAAATTTTGAAATTCTTTTGTCTTCTAAATTTTTTTAGAAAATATATTCTTAGATATATATACCAAGTTAAACTCAAAAATAAATTAATTTAAAAATATTTAAAAAATACTAAAATTTTTGTTATACAATTTAAAAAGTCAAAGAAGATAATTTGGCTAGAAAAATCAATTGATTAATTTTTGACTTAAAAATCGAGAAAATTTAGTTTAAAAAATTGTTAATCTTGACTTTTGGATGCCTTTGAATGAAAACATTGTAAAATGAAATGAAACTAAAAAGTATTTTCGTAGATTTTTTTTATAAAAAAATATATTTAAGGGATCAATTAGTATTGCATTATTATGAATACTCGTCAAGGCGCATACTCGATACATCTACGTAATAATTTTATAACTATAAACAAAAAGCAATTTATTAACTTCTTGGTTTGTAATTTGAACTTTCTTATTTATTCTATAGATTTAATTGAGATTAAAGTAAGCATTGTATTTTATTTATGATTTTATATGATATATTAGATTTTGAATAAAATGTCATGAGTACTTAGAAATGTGTTCGAGAGGAAGTGGGAAGAGTTGATGTAGTGAATGAAAAATACGAAAAATAGAGCATAAAATAAAAGATGTTCAGAAAAGACAGAAAAAAAAAAGGAGAAGAAAGAGAATTTAAGTTTGACCCTTGTCAAATTGTTATGGGCAGTAAAATGTCATACTAAAAGCGTCACATCCCAGGCCCACAAGCCCGACCCAATACATGCTTTCGAACTCATTGAACGTAACCTTGAGTTGAACATTTAAACCACGACCCAAAATAGATATCTATTGTTTTACTTGAATTCCTACCCATCTATTTATAAACCATTTTTTTCTTCATTTATCCCATGTGGGAGCATTAAAATCACTCCTCTTTCGAGTAGCGACGTCCTCGTCACGGAGTGACAATGTTCAGCACTCATCACCAGGCGTTGGGACTCTAACGGTGGCTCCAACAGGCTCAAAGATGGCTATCACGGGTATAATACTTTGCATCGCGGCCTTAAGAGGTGGCTCTTGTAACGTGTAGCACTTAGCTCCCGACATTCCGGCTGATGAGAGCCTCTGATAACATTTGTCATGCCCCGGGCCCACGAGCCCGTTGGAAGCGGTGCGTGCCTCCCAACCCACTAAGCATAACCTTGAGTTCGGCATTCAAGCCACGGTCCAAAATATCCATTGTTACACTTGAATTCCTAACCATTTATTTGTAAAGCATTTCCTTTTACTTCATTTTTCATGTGGGTGCTAGGGATGGTAGCATCAGAACACGAAGAAATAATTAAGAAACTATAAAATTTTAAGCCTAATCATGAAGATGAAAAACATGCGGATTAAACGTGGTTCGGCATAACTTGCCTACATCCATGAGTCAACCTAGACTACATCTTTATTTCTCAATAAGTGAATCTGAGTATATCAATAGATGACAAGGAGAGTTCTCATATTTATACTAGTGGAGAAGTCTAAACCCTAACACATTAGAAAAATAAACCTAGTAAACAAAGGGAATATTTCCTAAACACAATAGAAAATAATTCTAATCATACTATGACTCAAATCTGCCAAACTTGCACCCCAAGACAAAAAACTCGCGAAAACTCGTCAAAACACGCGCACAACATTGCACATCCACGCCTAGGCGCCCCTGGGCCTATTTTCCAACTCTTTCATGACTCCGGTCTATTTCGCAACCCCAGGTGTGCCTGACCCATCTCGGCTCCGTCTTGGCTCTATTTTGTCTTCCTTTTGGTCAATTTCCTTGATATTTTCCTTAGCTATTTGAGATCATCTCCAGACAAACCATCAATCTCCCACTTGGAAAATGATCTTCAAATTCTCGAACTCAACTCGAACCACTACTTCACTTTTCCTAAGTGAATCTCAGTCTAGTTCGCACATTCCCAAACCCAATGGAGATAAAAAAAAAGAGGAGATATCCCAATATCTCGTCAACTCGTCCATCCTCTAGTGTCACCCACTTGACAGACTCTCTTTGTGAACATTGTTCCCTCACTTTGAACCCTTGCCGCTACCCTAATTTTTTGTTGATCAGCTAACTCCTGAATACCATGATATATCCATCTTGGTCCAACTGACCCATGGATATAGGTTACTCTAAAATTCAAAACATGTCACAAGCCAAAACGCCATGGTCAACCCGTCCACTAACATCCATCCCGGATCCCTCACATATCTACTCCATGCCCTTGCATGAGCTATGTCTGATCTATCTACCCACTCAATTTTTCAATGGTTAACTCGGGTCACTGACACATCTGATCGAGCTCCCACTCCATGAGCTATGTCACATCTCTTTGCCAAAGAACCTCCTCGACTCTGCTACTCTGCTTACCCGGTTTCACATCCTGCCTCCGTGACTTTCGATTCCACGGTCAACCCATCTCGGCACCGGTTTATGTCTTCAAGGTTTCTCTCCATGTGTACATGCCTCCAAAACCCTGCCCTCAGGTCTCTCGACTACATGGCTCTACCCTCTCAGTTACCGATTCTGTCACTCTAACCTCTGGCTTGGAGGAATTGCTTTCTTAGCACCGTAGCCCTAAACGCTAAGCAACTGTTGGTGACGCTAAAGCTTTTAAACAAGAAGACTATAAAATCAATTCCGCTGTGCTAACACTGATCAAAGAAGTGAACGCTTAAACCCATTTGGATAAAGTATTCAAATCTTGAAATCTAAGTTAACTTTATAAAACATTCTTCATTAGACGCTTAGGTCAAGCTCCTACTTCTCAAGCGTCCAACGAATTTTTATATGAAATTTTTGAAGTCGAAAAAGACTTCAGGGTCTATTCAACCCCCTCTCTTCTAGACCCTTTCGTATGCCACTTGGGACCAACAAGTGGTATTAGAGCGGTTAAAGTTGAAATTTTAAAATTTCCAAGCATGACAGCTTGATTAAATCCTTTTCAAATCTAGTTGCTTTGAAATTTTCTTTATGGCATTTGCTAAAGTTCCTAAATTGACTGAGTCAAATTTTGACACATGGAAAGTCAAAGCATTTATATATCTCTGTTCATCTGATGATGACATGTGCAAAATTATTTTAGATGGGCCAATCAAAATATATAAAGTTGTCACTAGAGCGCCTGGAGCCACAGAAGACACTTCGGATGGTTACGCGGAAAAGCCAAAATAAGAATGGTCTCCAGATGAGCGTCGAAGAGCAAATTTGGACAATGTTGGTCATAACGCTCTATATGCGGCTATCGGTGATAATGAGAATTTATTCAATAAGATCAAGTTGTGCAAAACCACCAAAGAAATTTGAGATAAGTTAGCTACAATTTGTGGTGGCTCAGCACAGATCAAAGAGAACAAACTTTCTATTACCAAAGAAAGGTTTAATGGATTTAAGATGTTGCCTAATGAGACCTTAGAGCAGTTGGACATAAGATTCAAAACTCCTGTTACGGAACTTACATCGTTGGGAATGGACTTACAAAACCGAGAAATGGTGGTTAAAATATTTAGAAGTCTACCGAGTATATTCTTAATGAAGACAACAGCTATGAGAGAATAGAATATGTTGGATCTTCTATCTCCAGAAGATGCCTTTTCAGAGCTCAAAGCATTTGAGTTTGAGTTAAATTCAGCCAGTGATGTTGTGAGTAGTCCGGTAATTGAGTCTGGAGCGCTCGTAGCTTCAATCAAGGGTAAATCAGGAAATAAAGGAAAAGCTTCAAATATGAATGAGGATGAGGAACTAGCGCTTCGAAATAGATTCAGAAAGTTCTTGAGATATGAAAAGAAAGGAAATAGTCCTAAGCATCAAGGACAAAATTCATATCAAGCGCCTGTTCCAATACAACAACAGTATCTAGCGCCTCAATATTCTGCACACTCTTCTTCAGCGCCTGTTCAGTGCCAAGCGTCTGCTCAAAATCTCTCAACGCCAGTAGTCTCAAAACCACACAATGCAAGATTAACAAATGAACAAAAGATGAAAACTAATCTTCGTTATAATTGCAGGAAACCAAGGCACTACCAGGTAAATTGCCCTTATCCAAACGTATCTAAGCCCTCAAGGTAGGATTACGTGGATATAAACCAATTCAGGAGCAACCTTCGTCAACAAGGCTTGCTAGCGGAATCAGAACCAGCATTTGCACCTGAAGATTTGGAGTCTTCAGAAGAGAGCAGTGATGATGATGAGCCAGTGGGTGACTCAGCGCTTATTTGTCTCATGGCCAGAGATGATGAAGCGTCCCCTGAGGTAAACACTTAATTACCTCTTCCTCTCTCTTATGAAGAATTACTTGACAAAGTCAGAGAATATTATAATGATTGTCAAGATGCTGCCAAATTATACCAAAATCACTTTGATATTATTTCATCGCTCACAATTGATAAAGTGACGCTCAAGGCAGAATTGCAAGTTCAGCAACAATGCATTGAGAAAAACCAATCGCTTGAGAGTGAAATACTCCAGTTAAAAAGTGATCTCGATATAATAGTCAAGAGAGAAGTTGAGCTGATTGCTAGACTTGCTAAATCAGAATAGCTCGTCTCATCATTGTCCAAAGTGTCAAGAAAGCTAGACAATGTGACTGAGGTAACAAGGTTATTTGGTGAGAAGACCGGTTTAGGATACAATAAATTCGGTAAACAACCAAATAAATCTAATGTTACGGCAAACAACAAAGGAAAGGGTGTCTTCTTTATTGAGAAGGGTTCACAAAGACAAACGCTAAATGAACCAAGTGACAATGGTACGAGGCCAAATGAGAAAGCCAAAGCTGACTCAAGTAAAGGAAAGGCGAAAGCAAATGATTCACAAAGACGGGTGCGTTCAATCGCTCGAAAAGCTAAGGATAAAGTTGCCCACTGTAAGTTAAGCGCTAAGCCTCCAGCATCAAAAATGGACCCTAAGCCAGCGCCATGGAAATACCAGTGTCAATATCCAAGGTAGTCGAGATCATATTATCAACATTATGATAATTATGTTTATGATTATTATTATAATCAAGGATATTACTAGACACCCAAAGGGCACACACAACACAATGTGAAACCCAAGAAGGCCAGTATTCCAACAATGAAGATTAGGTAAATATGGGTTCCTAAAGTTCTAATTCGAACTAAAAATGCTACTAATGTTGAAGGACCCAAGAAACAATGGGTACCTAAACAAAAATAGAACTTCTCTTTTGATTGCAGGTACCTAGATCTAAAGCCAATACATCTGTTTGGTACTTTGATAGTGGATCATCAAGGCACATTACTGGTTCCAAGGATCTTTTGATCAACTATCGAGCTGCCAATGGTCCTCAGGTTGTATTTGGTGACAACTCCAAAGGTAAAACCAAAGGTATAGGTACTGTGCATAGGGGGAACATCATGAGAAGTGATGTTTATTATGTTGAGCGTCTGAAGCACAATTTATTAAGCATAAGTCAATTTTGTGATAAAGGCTTTGAAGTCATATTCTCAAGCGACTGTTGCTATATAAATGACGCTAACACTAGTTTACTAAATTAAAAGGTAAAGGAACTAACAATGTATATTTTGTAGATTGGGGTTCAACACTTGATAACAACCTAACATGTTTTGTTGCTAAAAATGAATCTAAAATGGGTTGGTTATGACATAAAAAAATGAATCACCTCAATTTTAAGACAATCTCTCAGCTTATAAATCTAAATCTTGTCGAGGGATTACCAAAAGGACCATCTCACAAGGATCGCCTTTGTGACGCTTGTCAAATGTGAAAACAAGTTAAATCATCTTTGAAAAGAAAACCTCATCTATCTACCTCTAAGATTCTTGAACTACTTCACATGGATCTATTTGGACCTGTTCAAACTATTAGTGTGAGTGGTAAAAGGTATACTTTGGTGATAGTAGATGATTTCTCTCAATTTACTTGGGTGGAATTTCTTTCATCCAAAGATGAAACATGTGACAAGTTAACAACGCTTATTCGGCAACTTCAAACATTGAAAAATGTTGAGGTTGTAAGAATAAGAAGCGATCACGATACTGAGTTTACTAACAAGGTTGTTGAGAAGTTTTGTGTAGAGAATGGAATACATCATGAGTATTCAGCTCCCAGAACTCCCCAACAAAATGGTGTTGCTGAGCGCTAGAACAAAACACTGAAGGAAGCTGCTAGGACAATATTAGCAGAGTCCAATCTTGCTCCTAGGTTTTGGGCCGAAGCGATCAACACTACTGTTACACTCAAAACCGTTGCATGATCAACAAACAGCATGGGAAAACTCCATATGAACTGTGGTAGGGACGTAAGCCAATTGTTTCATACTTTCATGTCTTTGGTTCTACATGTTTTATTCATAACAATGGATCCCAAAACCTAAAGACATTTGATCCTAAAGCAGATGAGGGAATCTTTCTAGGTTACGCCAAGAATGGAAAGAATTTTCGTATCCTAAACAAGATCAAATCGAAGGTTGAGGAATCTATTCATGTTGTTTTTGATGATGCTAACCAAGAACCGAGTAAGGTTAATATGAATGATGTAGGAATTGAAGATCTATACCATCAAGCGTCTAAGATTACCATTGATGATGATAGTGACGACGATGATGAGATCTCAGTGCCACCTCCTATGATTACTCGTGAGTATATTTCGGATAACAATGCAAGATCTGCTTATGATCATGAAGAGAGTGATCATCGAGAGCAAACAAGAATCAGTGAACTTGAAGCACCTACGAAAGAGGGTAGTCCAGCGTCTGATCGTCAAGCCCCTGTTCAACCTCTTAACCTATTCCAACCAGATAGACTATGGCTGTGTGATCATCCACCTGAGCAGATTATTTGAGATATTGAAGCGCCTGTTAGAACTAGAGCCGCTACATTTAATGAGACTATGTTCGCTAGCTTTTTATCTCAAATGAAGCCTAAGAAAGTGGATGAAACGCTAAGCGATCCAAGTTGGATTGAAGCCATGCAATAAGAGCTTAATTAGTTTGAGTGTAGTAAGGTTTGGATGCTAGTACCAAGACCAACTGACCAAGGAGTTATTGGAACTAGATGGGTATATAGAAACAAGATGGATGAGAATAACATTGTGATAAGGAACAAGGCCAGACTCGTAGCTCAAGGATATTGCCAAGAAGAGGGAATTGATTTTGATGAGACATATGCTCCTGTCGCCAGTTTTGAAGCAATTCGTATGTTTCTAGCGTATGCAGCGTTCAACAAATTTATTGTGTATCAAATGGACGTGAAGAGTGCCTTCCTGAATGGTAAACTCCAAGAAGAGGTATATGTGGAGCAACCACCAGGATTCATCAACAACCATGGTAAGGGTATGGTTTACAAGCTAGGCAAAGCACTTTATGGGCTTAAGCAAGCACCCCGAGCATGGTATGACACTCTCTCTATTTTTCTTATTGGTAAAGGCTTTTCGAAAGGCAGCGTTGATACAACATTATTTAAGATTACCAATGATGAAGGTATTCTCTTAGTCCAAATTTATGTTGATGATATTATATTTGGTTCTACTAATAAGCGTCTGTTTTAGAAATTTTCGAAAATGATGTAAGAACAATTTGAAATGAGCATGTTGAATGAATTTACTTTCTTCTTAGGATTACAAGTTAAACAACTCCTTAATTGCTTATTTATAAACCAAGCTAAATACACACGTGATATTTTTCAGAAATTTGGTATGGAAAATGCATCATATTCAAAAATTGCAATGAGCTGAATGCTTAAGTTAGATAAAGATGATAGTGGGAAGAAGGTTGATATCACTATTTATAGAGGTATCATTGGATCACTTCTTTATCTTAATGCTAGTAGACCTGACATTATGTTTTCGGTATGCATTTGTGCACGATTTCAAGCTGATCCCAAAGAGTCACACTTAATTGCTCCCAAGAAGATCCTTAAATACCTAAAAGGCACACAAAATGTGGGCTTATGGTATCCAAGGGACTCTCCTTTTGAACTAATTGGTTACTCAGATGCAGATTTTGCAGGTTGCAATATATATCGTGAGAGTACTAGTGGTACATGTCAATTTCTAGGTGATAGGTTAGTTTCATGGCATAGTAAGAAACAACAATCCATAGCCACCTCCACAGCCGAAGCTGAGTATGTAGCTGCAGGAACTTGTTATGCACAAGTGTTATGGTTGAGGCAACAACTTAGAGATTATGGTATAATCCTAGGTCTTACCCCCATTCATTGTGATAACCAAAGCGCTCTAGCTATGACTCAAAACCCTGTTCTTCACTCCAGAACCAAAAATATTGACATTAGATACCATTTTCTTCGTGACCATGTTCAAAAGAAAGATATCTCCATGTATTTTATTGGAACTGACAAACAATTGGCAGATATCTTCACCAAAGCGCTCAACGAACAATGTTTTCTCACTTTGAAAAGTGAACTAGGTATGATCGACTTAAACGCTTAATCATTATGCATCATATTTTATTAAACATATAATTTAAGAGCAACCCACTTTATTTATGTCCAAAAGATCTTTGAAAAGATGTTACAAGTTATCAGATTTAGGGGGACCCTTAAAATTGAACTTGAACATAACTGTAAGCGTCAATGATCAAAACTTGTGCATAAAATATTGGACGCTCAAACATAAAAAGGTCTTTGATCTCAAGTGTCAATATTATAACAGTTACAATAAATACCAACAAGTGGTATAACAACGAGTGGTATTTATTAAGCGTTGGACCAATTCCATTAAACACTTAATATAAAATTATTTATAAAACTCATGCATAAATTTTACAAGCTTCTTGAAGTTGTGAATAGACTCAACATTCTATGTTGTACTCTATCTACATGCTTCCATCACATCAAATTGGCGGGTAATCAAAAATTTTCAAAATCACGGTTCAGGGATAGCACGTGTCTGTGTGCGTGTCAGTGTACCATCAGGCGCGTGTGCTACACCCTGAAAATGCCAAACGTTTTAAAAATTTTAACTCGGATGTCAAATCTTTATATTTGGGAGTTACCAAATGTAACTTCTCTCCATTACACAAAACTCGCGTTCGTAGTTAAAACTGTTTATGGCTGAGATTAAATCACTTTACACGTGTCTACATGTTATTGAGACGAGAGAACACAAGTTTCAAAATTTTCCTTCTGTGTCTTTTAAAACAAAATTTTTGCAGAAAATTATTTACTTTACTCTCTACAAATTTTACTCTCTCTCTCTCTCTTTCAAAACAAAAGAAAATCTCAGTTCATCTCTTTCACTAAAATGGCACTAAAGAAATTTTCTTCTTCTTCGGCCGAGCCTATCATCAAGGTCACTGAAGGCCTTGTTGTCAACTGGAAATTCCTTTATGAGCACCTTCAGATCAATCTAACGGATATGATGGACATGGTAACAAAGGTCGGCTCAAAACCTTCTTAACCCAATACTCCGATCTTTTTCCAATGGAAGTTGACACTTTCTGGAAGAATGCTAAGCTCTCCGCGGACAAGAAGTCTATCAATTATCTCTTTTCTCTATCCAAGAAGGAATCACCAAAGGAATTTGTTTTGTCTGCTGCTTCCATTGCCAAGACCTTCAATCTTCCCAATGAGGGTGAGGTACTGGACAGTATTACTTTAGAACAAATCAAAGAAGCATGGACAACTATGCGCACTTGTGACAGAGTACCATACACAAAGCACTTCGAAAAGAAAGAGTTAGTGTCCAAATACAGATTGATGGCTGATTTCTGCAGCAAAATCATAAAATGCAGAGTGGATACCTTTCATAAGGTGAACCCAGTGCAATTTCAGATGATGACAGCGATATTCCTCAACATCAAGATCAACTAGAGTGAGTATGTTTTTGGAAGATTTTGGGACTATTTAAGCTCCCCAAATAACCCTTATGGGCTTGTCTTGAGTGACCTGCTGTTCAAATCAAAGTGTGTCTATTCGTCTGGTCAACCGCGGAATAAGACCAAGTTTCTGGGAAGAAGAATTCTGAACAATCTGTTCAATCCTCCCAAAGTTGGTGGTGCTGCTAGGCCACTGTCTGAGTTTCTGGACGTACGTGAAGCGTCTGACGAAGAAGTTGAGCGTCTAGTTCCAGAAGAAGCCGTGAAGTGTCCGACTGCTATAAAGAAGAGGGCTCCCAGAAAGCCCAAGGCTCAAGTCAGTCCTTCTCCTCAAAGGGATGATGAGGACACTGATGAGGATGTAGAGGACACAATACCTCCTATCAAGCAGAGGAAACTGGAAGACATTATTAAACAAATTGATTTCGAGGAACCAGTTGTCGCTCCTCCCGCTTAAACGCTTAAACTCGTTGAAGGAGTCAACGTGAAGAAAACTTTCAAGCGTTCCAGGACAAGCAAGCGTCAAGCTGCCCCTATTCCTGAAGAGCCTAAGACGGTTGAGCCAAGAGCTCAAGTTGCTGTTCAGACAAGTTCTCAGGGTAAGTTTATTTCTTCCCACAACATTTCCTTCCCTACATCTGTAGAAGATCATGCTCTTATAGAGGATAGTTCTTGTGTTACAGCTTTAGTTCCAGCTGCTGCTGAAGCATCAACAGACGTCCACCTGGATGTTGAGATATTGCCGCAGAAGCTGCTACACTCCAAGTAGAGGAACTTCCTCCCAAAGAGGTTCAAGCGTCACCTATTGTTCCGGCTATAACAGAGGCACGCTCAAAAGGTCAGAGCGTTGATGAAGACGTTACAAAGCCAAGGCATTTGTTAAAGCTGGACCCACTGAAGACGATTGATCATTCAATCAATTATATGCCTCCAGCACTGGAAGAAGACTTCATTCCAGCAGGATATAATGAAGATAGATATATTAATGCTGAGAATGAGGTAGTTGCGCATATTGACATTGATAATCAGATCAGGGATATAGTGTTCAACAGTGAGCTGACAGAAATGGAGGGGAAATATTATCTGGCAATTCAACTCGGTAGAACTCCTGGTCAGATACCGTCTCCCCTTTTCTTCCAACAAGACAAACAAGGAGAAGAAATCCTAGGTGTGATGTGGATCTGGCATACTACCTAGATTATGGGCACAACAAGTCAACCGGTTTTGCTCTAAGGGATTACAACATCAGAGTGTATGATCCTTTTCGCCCAACCTTTCTCAATCCGTCTGAAGCCGTTTTGAACAGAGAAGGCTACACACATTTTCCTCACATAGCAAACAGTGAAGAGAACTTGAATTCTGTCAATCCACTTCTCTTGTGGAAAAATAAAGGAATTCACGCCGGTGAACGTCTAGCATCTCTCACAGATGTGATCCAAGCTGAAGCTGGTGCATATTTTGATAGGGTCTGGAATGCTAACTATCAAATTGATAGATATCGTTTTGAATCTATCAGAGATATTCATCATAAAGGTGTTCGAGCTATGTTAACGCTGGGACAGATTACTGTATGGCCGAGGTAAATTGGGCTGAAGCGTATGTGGGTCATAAATACACTTTCCCGGAGTCAGTTCAAGCTCCCCATTTATTTGGCATAGGCATGCATGACAAGAAGCGTCAGTTTGCCAAGTATTGTCTTAAGAAGCGTCAACTGACAGTTGGACCTGTTCTCAAGCTCCCACTAATTCGACATCAAATTGGGCAGTGTTTGCCTCAAGAGCTTCACAGACTATGCATTACTCCTCTTCACTTCAACACTCATACATCAACCAGTGGCAGTACTTCAATATCTAGCTTGAATTTTGCTGCAAGCCACTGTGATGATAACTTCAACATGATGGTAAAGATTATGACTCCCCTATCTCTTTTCGACAAAATCCTCACTGCTAATCTCAGATAATGGAACGGTTCAATAACCTACCCCTTTCGAGGATATCCCTTGCTCCTGTCTATTCACAAAGAGGTACTCAATCACTATGAGTTTGTCTTCTCATTGCTGGAAAGAAATCAAGGACTGGCTCAAGCTATCTATCCTTATCTGGAAGAGTACTATAATTCGTATGTTCCTGAATCTCAACGTCTTCAAAGTCTTCCAACAGACAGGTTGATTGGATTTTCAAGGAATTACTGCCCAGATGCGATTTTGTCTATCTACCAAGCGCTGTCCAAAATCTTTCCAAATCATGTGCTGGATATCATTGGTCCAATGTACATCAGGGCCATAGATAGCCCAATTCGTACATTCATTCAAGGGACCTACATCTCTCGTTCTAGATTGACTGAACTTCTGGAAGCTGCTTCAACCTCTTATGCAGATATCGCTAATTGGAACTTTCAATTCGATGATTTCCGCCAAGAGGAATCAACGCTTGAGGAAGTGCCTACTAATATGAATGAAGTGTCTGAACCAACCAAAGTTGCAAGTATTCCAGCGTCTGCTGAAGAACCAGTCTAAGCGTCTCCACCAGAGGATATTCCTGGCGTTCCTGAATTAGTTCCTGCTGATATTGCTGAGGATTGTCAAATCGATGTACACGGTACAATTTTTGATCTGGCATATCAAGAGCACACTTTCAATGCACGAACACTTTGACAAGCGTTTTGATGATATTACAGCTTCAATGTCTCAGATTGCCTCTCAAGTTAGTCTACTCACATAACATTTTCTGAAGGCTGTTGATGGCAATAAGGGGGAAGAGAAACGAAAAGGAGAGAAGAGAAGAGCCTCTTGTTCAAGAGCTCAAGATCCTCCGCCGCCGCCGAAGCGTCAGATTATATCTCCTCCTCCGTCTATACTCCCATCCTGGATAACAGCTTATGGAGTAAGTGATTCTGCTCGAGCACCTAGTAGAACGCATCCAAGAATCTTAGCCGAAGAGAGGCAGATAGATGACTGACTTCAACCGATCTTTCAGAATTTGACTAAAGTATATGGGTATTGATCCGACTGAATGGGACAGACACTTTGTAGCTTTCAAGAAGAGACAAAAGGAAGAAAATAAGCTCATAATCGACAAAGATCATGAAGCGATGATGACTTTAAAAGATAGCCAAACTGAAGCTATTCGAGCTGAAATGCCCAAGCGATACATAGTTAGACCAAGTCGTTAAGACTTCTTAACTTGCATTATCTATATTCTTGTCTCTTATGCAATTTTTGTTTACTTGTAAAATGCTTGTAATCATTGATATATATATATAATATGCATTTTCAGCTAAAACATCTCGTTGAAGCGTAACTAACACCAACTAACCTTATCTAACCAAAGCTAACTTTTATTTTGGCTGTCTAACTCTTGAACTATAAAAGAGTAAGTATTGCCATCATCAAAAATGGGGAAATTGTTAGGAATTTCATGTTAGATGTTTTGATGATGACAGTTAGGATTACTTGTTAGACCCCAAAATATGTAAGCTTATTTTTAATAGAAATCATGTATAAGCTTTGAAGCGTTAGACTTGTAATAGGCTTCATTTCGTTTTTATTCTAGATTGTTAGGCTAAGTACTCTTAGGCTGAGCGTCTGATGAATTCTGAGTGAGCTTATCAGTAGTAAAGTTTGAAGACTCAAGCGCCTGAAGTCTGAATAAAGATGAAGTTTCCAAGCGTCCAAATGCCAGCTATATCAAGCGTCACCTTATAGGACAAAAGTAATTCAAGGATGGATAAGCGTCTATCAATGATGGATTTCACCTGAATTTATTTCCAAGTCCAGAAGGAGTTTAATGCAAATATTCTCAGTGCATTAAGTGCTAACGGGCATTTAATTCAAATGCATTAAATGCTGATAAGAGCATTAAATGTGATAAGCACTTTCAGACGTACGGAGAAGCCACTATAGTGGACTGTCAACTTTCACAGACTGCAACACCAACTTTTGTGCAACAGATTTTCAGGAAAAAGGACAAAAGTGGTTCACTCGCAGAAGTGAGAGACACGCGTCTGTGCATGTGTCAAACAGACACTTTTTCCAAAAAACCTATAAATAGGACTTCAACAACAAGCCAAATATATCGATCCACTCCAAGCCAATTTTCTGTTGCATTGAAGTCTCATTCCTTAAAATCTCATAAAAGTCAGAATATTCAAGCAAACATTTTCCTTGCTTTTCTTCAATTCCTGAGACAATCAACCAAATATCTCAAACATTCTTTTCGGAGAAACCTATACTACTATTTAGATATTCCCAGTTGTTTGAACTTTATCAAAATCAAACAAATCGTTTAGAAAAACCTCATCCAAGCCTCGCGATCTGTGTGAAGTCAAAGTTGGATACTTGCACTATTTCTGGGTGAAAGAAGCAAGGGGATACAAGTGATTTGGAGCAGAAATCTGTGTGATCAAGGAGCTCAAGTCATCGACATCCATCTCTCCCTAATTTGTAGAAGTTTCTGTGTGATTCTTTGAGAACCATCTTAGTGTTCAAGGAGAAGAAGGACGTTGTTGGGATTACACCACCCAACGAACCTTACAAATATCGTGTTCTTTACTTTACAGTCATTTTTCATATTATTATATCATTGCATAAATCTGTTAAGTAAAACTCAAGTGAACGCTAAGCAACTAAGGAACCGTTTGTGACACTAAAGCTTTTAAACAAGAAGACTATAAAATCAATTTCGCTGTGCTAACACTGATCAAAGAAGTGAACGCTTAAACCCATTTGGTTAAAGTATTCAAATCTTAAAATCTAAGTTAACTTTATAAAATAGTCTTCATTAGACGCTCAGGTCAAGCGCCTACTTCTCAAGTGTCCAACGAATTTTTATACGAAATTTTTGAAGTCGAAAAAGACTTCAGGTTTTATTCAACCCCCCCCCCCTTCTAAACCCTTTCGTATGCCACTTGGGACCAACAAGTGGTATCAGAGCGGTTAAAGTTGAAATTTTAAAATTTCCAAGCATAACAGCTTGTTTAGATCCTTTTCAAATCTAGTTGCTTTGAAATTTTCTTTATGGCATTTGCTAGACTTCCTAAATTGATTGAGTCAAATTTTGACACATGGAAAGTCAAAGCATTTACATATCTCTGTTCATGTGATGATGACATTGTTAGGAATCCCGTACAGGAAAAACAGAGAAGTGCAGCGGACAAAAATAGATATGATGATTTTTCATGGGTTTCGCGAAATTTTGAACGAATAAACATACCCTTTTGATTCATTTATTGATTCTGTAGAACATCAATCCTCCAAAGGCTCTTGTCTCTAAAGCTTCACTCAAAACGAGCCTTCCAAAGATCCCGAGACTCCTCTTTCTTTGCAGTAGTGGACGGCTAGAGAGGAGAGAGGGGAGAGAGTTCTTTTCTTTTTGTGTTGTGTAATGTTATCTTGTCACTTTCTTAGGGTTTGTTTCACTGTAGGAGTCCTATTTAAACTCAACTAGCTTGTGGAACAAGTTGGAGGCTACTCCAAAACCCTAAGTGGCCGCCCCTCCTAGGGCTTCATTGGACTGGGTTGGCGTTTAATTGGCTTGTCTAATTTCTTGCCCATCTGTATATATTTAAATTTAAATCCAATTTAAATATAATATATACTATTAATTAATTCCAATTAATTAATGTACTAATCAAATAATTTAATTTAATCTAATTAAATTAAATATTTAATTAATTGATTTAATCTAATTAAATCAATCAGTCCATATAACTCTTTCTAAAATATTTACACAAAAAGATACATACTGCTCGTTTCTTATAGCGCGACTCTTTAGGTTCGTCTCAATTGGCAATGGGAGGAATTACCTAAGGATGTGAGTGTCACCTAGCCAGTCCCGTGGACTCACATCGTAACCCAATTGAGCACGAAATGAACGAATCCTTTTACGAACCTTTTGATCATAAATGCCGTATGAGTATAAGCCCTTCACTGACGTATCCCGATCAAGAGAGAGTCATGGAAAATGTCAAACTCACTAAACTTGATACTGTGCATTAGATTATAGCATAATGAAATTACTAAACTGCTAGTTGTTATGATTTGGCCAAAGACTTATAATTTCATTAACCTATAATCGCACAGGATACTTTCTCGTTTACTATCGAGACAGTAAATCCCATCTTGGCGATCACTGATCAACTGCTACATGTCTCATTGATATCGCACTTCGAGGTCGACCCCACCGAGGGGTGATATCGGCCTCACTACTCTGGTAACAGATCCAATAATACAAGCACATTGATCATGAACCCTCAGGTCTAAGGCTCCCGCATACTATTACGATTAGTAATCCAATCATTGACAGTGACTGAGTAAATACCCATGTGATTGGATTACTACGAGACGTGTTCGAATATGTCAATTCCATTGACATATCTATGATACTTGCTCCCACTACCCTATAGTGTTCGACTAGCACTCATCGTCAGAACATGTGTCATACAAGTCAAATCTTAACGCCCAATTTAGATTCTTTGACTTGCGAGCCCTTTTAAGTGATAAGGTGTAAGACTCTTCCCATGCCACGTCTTTATTCCATAAAGGGCAAAGAGTCAAACCTCTTCCCATGCCACATCTTTATTCCATAAAGGGCAAAGAGTCAAATCTTTATTCACATGGACTATATGTTAAATACTTATTTAGATGCCATAAAGATTTATATGAACAAAATGTAGATGCCTTTATTAATATCGTGTTAATAGTTTGTACAACATAATGAGATACCCTAATCTAACTATTTGTCCTCATTGGCATCTAGGGCATATACCTAACAATCTCCCACTTGCACTTATTGCCAATCGCTTTGGTATCTTATACCCATCTTCTCAAGATGTTGCCTTAGCACCGCCTGCGCTAATGGCTTAGTGAGTGGGTCAGCTACGTTATCCGCTGAGGCTATTTTCTGCACAACGATGTCGCCTCTTCCAACGATTTCTCAAATTATGTGATATCTCCTCTCTATGTGTTTAGATTTGATGTGAGACCTTGGTTCCTTTGCTTGCGCGATGGCTCCGTTGTTGTCACACCATAGTGGCAATGGAAGATCCATACTAGGAACAACTTGAAGTTCAGTAATGAACTTCTTTATGCAAACAGCCTCCTTGGCTGCCTCTGAGGCTGCCACATATTCAGCTTCGATGGTCAAATCGGCAGTTGTGCTTTGCTTGGAACTTTCCCAAGACACTGCTCCACCGTTCAAAGTGAATATGAACCCAGAAGTGGATTTTCGGTCATCGATGTCAGATTGGAAATCTGAATCAGTATAACCATCCACTTTCATTTCTCCATTGCCATATGTGAGGATCATATCTTTAGTTCTTCTCAAGTACTTTAAGATTGATTTCACGGCCATCCAATGTTCTTTGCGTGGGTTAGCTTGAAACCTACTTACTACGCTCACACCATATGCAAGATCTAGTCTCGTGCATAACATGGTGTACATGAGACTTCCCACTGCTGATGCATAGGGGATGGTATTCATTTCTCTTCGATCTTCCTCACCTTGAGGATTCATCTTTTTGGAGAGATGAATTCCATGTCTTATGGGCAAAAGACCTCTTTTAGAATTTTCCATCCCAAATCGCTTCAGGACCTTTTCTAAGTAGAGAGCTTGGGAAAGACCTATTGTCTTATTCGATCTATCCCTGTAGATTCGAATTCCTAGGACATAGGTGGCTTCTCCTAAGTCTTACATGGAGAATGTGCTTGAAAGTCATGTCTTAACCGAAGTTAGCAAACCTGTATCATTCCCTATAAGTAGAATGTAGTCCACATATAGTACCAGGAATGATATCTTGCTCCACTGACCTTTTTATAGACACATGGTTCATCCTCATTTTTTATAAAGCCGTTGTTTCGTACTTCTTCATCAAAACGAAGGTTCCAACTACGAGAGGCCTGCTTCAGTCCATAAATGGACCTATTTAACTTGCAGAGCGTATGAGAATCGGCATTGGATAGAAAACCTTTGGGCTGCTCTATATAGATATCCTCCTCGAGGAATCTATTTAGGAAGGCGGTTTTCACATCCATTTATCAGATCTCATAATCCAGGTATGTAGCTATTGAAAGTAGAATTCTAATGGATTTGATCATAGCTACTGGTGAAAAGGTTTCCTCATAGTTAATGCCCTCTTTCTGACTATACCATTTCGCCACTAGCCTGGCCTTATAGGTATCCACTTTGCCATCCGGACCTATCTTTCTCTTATAGATCCATTTGCATCCAATAGGTACAATACCTTTGGGAAGATCTACTAGATTCCGGACTTGGTTCGAATACATCAAATCCATTTCCACTTTCATAGCTTCATGCCATTTTGCAGAATCCATAGCCATCATTGCCTGGTCATAACTAGAGAGATCATCTCCATGGTTTCCTTCTGCTACTACATACAAATTATGCTCTCCTTGTAGTAGAGAACCATATCTCGCAGGCAGTTGAGATACTCTAGTAGACCTGCGCACAGATGGTTGTGTCATTTCTAGGTCGGGTTGGGTCTCTTGAACAGTGTCTTCCACAGGGGATTCATTTTGTTCTTGTAGAACAATACTTCTACCAGCTCCTCCTTCTCGAATGAATTCTTCTTCGAGAAAGATTGCATGTAAGGCAACAATGATTCTCTGATCATCGGAAAGGTAGAAAAGGTATCCCATGGAATCCTCGGGATATCCAACGAATCGCCTTTTCATAGACCTAGCCTCCAATTTCTCTGCCTTAGTCTTTTTCATGTAAGTTGGGCAACTCCATATTCTTATGTGTTTCAGATTAGGCTTCCTTCCACGCCATATTTGATACGGTGTTCTAGGAACAGATTTGGAGGGACATCTATTTAGAATGTGAGTTGTTGTAAGCAGCGTGTGTCCCCACAATGAAATGGGCAAATCTGTATAGCTGAGCATGGATCGAACCATGTCCAACAGTGTTCGATTCCTTCGTTCTGCTACGCCATTTAATTGTGGAGTTGCTAGAGGAGTAAGCTGTAACAGTATGACATGTTCCCGAAGGAACTGGTCAAACTCCGCATTCATATACTCGCCACCACGGTCAGACCAAAGTGTCTTGATATGATGCCCGGTTTGGTTTTCGATTAAAGTCTTGAATTCAATAAATTTCTCTAATGATTCAGACTTGTACTTCATTAAATACACATGTAGCCATACCTAGAATGGTCATCGGTAAATGTGATGAAGTAATGAAAACCACCACGGGCCATATTTCCAAATGCCGCACACATCAGTATGAACTAGACCTAAGACTTCTGTGGCTCTTTCAAAATTCCCTGTGAAGGGGGACTTGGTCATTTTGCCTTGGATACAAGACTCACAAGTGGGACAGGGATCTGATCCCAATGAGTCTATGACTCCATCCTTTTCTAACTCGTGTAGTCTTTTGTCCCGACATGACCTAGTGTCAAGTGCCATAGCTGTCTCAAGTTTGTATCATACATTCTGCGTTTTCTTGTTACAGCATTAACATTACAATCATTTTGGACATTAATATAATATAAACCATTTATTAAAGACGCATTGCCAACACGTTCATTTCTAAAATAAATGTCACAAGAATTGTTCATAAAGGAAAATAAATAACCTTTCCTGACTAAAACAGGAATTGAAACAATATTCTTAAGCCCATTGGGCAAAAACAAGGCAAATTTCTAAATATAATAAATGTCCAGATGATAAACTAAGGGAAGTGTTGCCAATGTGTGAGGCTGCTACACTATGACCGCTGCCAACATTGATCATCACTTCACCATGCTCCAGCTTTTTACTTCTTTCCAGCTCCTGGTTCATAATACGTATGTGAGCACTAGCCCCAAAGTCTAGAATCCAGGAAGTTGAAAATATGGTAACAGAACAATTTGTTTCTAAAACATTAAGTTCTATACCGGAAGTAATTTTTGCTTTCAGCTTAGGGTAGTCATTTTTCCAGTTGTCCACCTCTTGGCAGTGAATACATGTTGTTGCAATCCTTGGGTGCTTCTTTCCCTTTCTATGGTTATCAGAAGTAATGCCGAGCAGTCCATTTAGAGGTAAATCATCTTCCAATTCCCCCCTCATGAGAGCTTGTATATAAACAAGTCTGTCTTTAAGATCCATTAAGGAACCTCCCATGTCATCAACTTCAAAGTCAGTAACAAAAGCAAAAAAGTACTTGGGAAGAGATTGAAGAATAAGGTTTACTTGTAGATGAAAATCCATGAAACTTCCCAGAGTCTGGAGTCTTCCAATCATGGATATCATGTTCATAACATGACTTGCTACTTCATCATTTTCTCCCATTCTTGCTTGGAAAAGTTCTTTCGATAAATAATTTCGAATTGATTTTCCATGTTCCCCTAACATTTCCTCCAAATGAAGCATGATGGATTTGGGATTCTCCATATCCAAATGAATATATCTCAATTCCTTGCTCATTGACTTCAACATGTAACTGGTGACCTTTTGAGCATCAGAATTCCATTTCTTGTTAATTTTGAGAACAGATGTTCCATTTTTAGTCCCAGAGAAAGTTGGACCATCTTGTTCTAAAACATGCTCAAGTGATTTCTTTCTGAGACCAGCTCTTAGCCTCTTGACCCAGTCACCGTAGTTTGGTTCAGTGAGGACATTTTTCTCAAGCATTTTTAACGAGTTATTAACCATTTTTGAGAGAGATGATATAACTGCAGAAAACAACCAAAATTCAATTAGATAATTATGTTGTACCAAAGTAAAAATTAGGACTTTAATTTTTGACTTGGCTCCCACTACATTTTTCGAACCATTGCACTCCCACTGCAATGAACGGAAATCTCGTTGGAAAGATTTCATAGTGTGTGATTGAGTTCTTCAAAAATTTCAATGAGTTGCAATCTGTAATGATGTATGGCTCATTGGAACTTTTGAAGTGACATGCCATATGTCAACCAGTCTTACTGATGATTCAATCTACCTGTGGCTCATGGATCACTCAACCTCAGCGTATAACAAAATATTGGTGGTGATCCATCTAAGTACTTTCCCATCAACTCCTATCGATCTAACAGTTGAATCTTATCTTGCAACCTGTAACGGTGTATGGGATAAGATTTGCTTCGACCGATGGCATCAAATGCACTTGAAGAGATATGGATTATGAATTAATGCATAACCCCCATTAGTCGGGACGACGTCATGCATAACTCATAATCCCATCTTTT
Organism: Buddleja alternifolia; assembly: GCA_019426215.1. NCBI lineage: Eukaryota > Viridiplantae > Streptophyta > Magnoliopsida > Lamiales > Scrophulariaceae > Buddleja > Buddleja alternifolia. The sequence goes on from CM033392.1 coordinate 24,032,403, forward strand.
CCAAGTTTGATGGAGAGCTAGGATATCCAATATTCCTACTTACTTAGTATTTTAATGTGGGAGAATTTTTGGAAAAATAAGGTCTCACTTTGCACATTAATTTATTACGCGCATATATGGATTATAATCATGCATGCATAGAAAAACCTAGTTATTCTAACAACATGCATTTCCATGGACATTCTAGATTGATCCAAGCCAATAGATCAATCAGAGGATAGGGGTCTATTACAAATCTAATTTCTAATAGATCTTCGGGCTCCAAGCTTTGAAAAGGACCTACCTCTAATATACACAACTCAGAAAGCACCCTATACATCATACTACCAAAATTAAAAGTACAAACTGGGGGGCAATTGCCCAATACAACCCAGATAATACTAAAGCGGTAAAACCCTAAGTCCATGGAAGCATCCACCACAACATACATCAAAGCATGTAAGAAAACTATTTAAGTTTATGTTGGTTTTTGAGTTTAAAATCGAAAAGAAATTCAAAACCGATTAAATCTAATTTAATTAGAAAAGATGAATTTTGATTTCAATTTTAAAAGGAAATAAATCCAATTTATTATTTAGGAAATAAGTCAAACTTATTCCTAATTTATTTTGAAAAAATATAATCAACCTAAACTAAATCCTATTTATTTATTCGTCTCAAATCATAAATAAAAATCCGATTTAATTTATGATGTTATTAAATCCAATTTAATATTAAAGTCAAATCCAATTTTAACTTAATTAAATCCAATTTAATATAAAGAAAAACATTTTAGAAAAAATTGGTTTTGACAAATCACAGGTCGAATTTGTTTATTAGGGTCAAACCCTAATATTTATTAATTTATATATATATTTAAATATTAAATATATATATATATATATATATATTAATATACTGGGCCGCGCCCAACACTCGTTAGGGCGCACGACTAAGGCGGCTTATGCCGCCCTAGTCTTACGCCGTGGTGGCGGTGGTCCTCGTGTATGCTTCAAAAACTCATGGTGGTTCCACCCCGATTCGCCGTTACCGATGGCGAAAAAATATGTAATCGTGCGACGATTTCAAGGCGATGAATATTTTCAAAATTTCAGATTTAACATCGAATATTAAACATAAAAAATCAAATTTTAAAAATCCAATATTAACCAACATAATCTTAAACACAAAAACCATTAGATCCGTTTAAGTCGGCTCTGATACCACTGTTAGGAATCCCGTACAGCGAAAACAGAGAATTGTAGCGGAAGATTCGAGGATTCCTACCTGCAGATCACAAAAATAGATTTGATGATTTTTCATGGGTTTCGCGAAATTTAGAACGAATAAACATACCCTTTTGATTCGTTTATTAATTCTGCAGAACAACAATCCTCCAAGGGCTCCTATCTCTAAAGCTTCACGCGAAACGAGCCATCCAAAGATCCCGAGACTCCTCCTTCTTTGCAGTAGTGGACGACTAGAGAGGAGAGAGTTCTTTTCTTTATGTGTTGTGTAATGTTATCTTGTCACTTTCTTAGGGTTTGTTTCACTGTAGGAGTCTTATTTAAACTCAGCTAGCTTGTGGAACAAGTTGGAGGCTACTCCAAAACCCTAAGTGGCCGCCCCTCCTAGGGCTTCCTTGGACTGGGTGGGCTTTTAATTGGCTTGTCTAATTTCTGGCCCATCTGTATATATTTAAATTTATATCCAATTTAAATATAATATATACTATTAATTAATTCCAATTAATTAATGTACTAATCAAATAATTTAATTTAATCCAATTAAATTAAATATTTAATTAATTGATTTAATCTAATTAAATCAATCAATCCATTTAACTCTTTCTAAAAGATTTACACAAAAAGATACATCCCGCTCGTTTCTTATAGCGCGACTCTTTAGGTTCGTCTCAATTGGCAAAGGGAGGAATTACCTAAGGATGTGAGTGTCACCTAGCCAGTCCCGTGGACTCACATCATAACCCAATTGAGTACGAAATGAACGAATCATTTTACGAACCTCTTGATCACAAAGGCCATGTGAGTATAAGCCTTTCACTGACGTATCCTGATCAAGTGAGAGTCATGAAAAATGTCAAACTCACTAAACTTGATACTGTGCATTAGATTATAGCATAATAAAATTACTAAACTACCCTCAATGTCCCACATGAGTTAGTTGTTATGCTTTGGCCAAAGACTTATAATTTCATTAGCCTATAATCGCACAGGATACTTTCTCGTTTACTATCGAGACAGTGAATCTCATCTTGGCGATCACTGATCAACTGTTACTTATCTCATTGATATCGCACTTCGAGGTCGATCGCACCGACTGGTGATATGGGCCTAACTACTCTGGTAACAGATCCAATAATACAAGCACAATGATCATGAACCCTTAGGTCTAAGGCTCACGCATACTATTACGATCAGTAATCCAATCATTGACAATCACTGAGTAAATACCCTGTGATCGGGTTACTATGAGCCGTGTTCGAATATGTCAATTCCATTGACATATCTATGATACTTGCTCCCACTACCCTATAGTGTTCGACTGGCACTCATCGTCAGAGCATGTGTCATACAAATCGAATCTTAACGTCCAATTAAGATTCTTTGATTTGCAAACCCTTTTAAGTGTAAGGTGTATGACTCCTCCCATGCCACGTCTTTATTCCATAAAGGGCAAAGAGTCAAACCTTTATTCACATGGACTATATGTTCAATACTTATTTAGATGCCATAAAGATTTATATGAACAAAATGTAGATGCCTTTATTAACATCGTTTTAATAGTTTGTACAACATAATAAGATACCCTAATCTAACTATTTGTCATCATTGGCATCTAGGGCATATACCTAATAGACATGTGCGAAATTATTTCAGATGGGCCAATCAAAATATATAAAGTTGTCACTAGAGCGCCTGGAGCCACGGAAGACACTCTGGATGGTTACGCAGAAAAGCCAAAATAAGAATGGTCTCCAGATAAGCGTCGAAGAGAAAATTTGGACAATGTTGGTCGTAACGCTCTATATACGGCTATCGGTGATAATGACAATTTATTCAATCAGATCAAGTTGTGCAAAACTACTAAGAAAATTTGGGATAAGTTGGCTACAATTTGTGGTGTCTCAGCACAGATCAAAGAGAATAAACTTTCTATTGCCAAAGAAAGGTTTAATGGATTTAAGATGTTGCCCAATGAGACCTTAGAGCAATTGGACATAAGATTCACAGCTCTTGTTACAAAACCGAGAAATGGTGGTTAAAATCTTTAGAATTCTACCGAGTAGATTCTTAATGAAGACAACAGCTATGAGAAAATCGAATATGTTGGATCTTATATCTCTAGAAGATGCCTTTTCAGAGCTCAAAGCATTTGAGTTTGAGTTGAATTCAACCAGTGATGTTGTGAGTAGTCCGGTAATTGAGTCTGGAGCGCTCGTAGCTTTAATCAAGGGGAAATCGGGAAATAAAGGAAAAGCTTCAGATATGAATGAGGATGAGGAACTAGCGCTTCTAAATAGAATCAGAAAGTTCTTGAGCTATGAAAAGAAAGGAAAAAATCCTAAGCATCAAAGACAAAATTCATATCAAGCGCCTGTTCCAATACAACAACAGTATCTAGCGCCTCAATATTCTGCACACTCTCCTTCAGCACCTGTTCAGTGCCAAGCATCTACTCAAAATCTCTCAGCGCCAGTAGTCTCAAAACCACACAGTGCAAGATTAACAAATGAACAAAAGATGAAAACTAATCTTTGTTGTAATTGCAGGAAACCAGGGCACTACCAGGTAAATTGCCCTTATCCAAACGTATATAAGCCCTCAAGGCAGGATTACGTGGATAGAAACCAATTCAGGAGCAACCTTCGTCACCAAGGCTTGCTAGTGGAATCAGAACCAGCATTCGCACTTGAAGATTTGAAGTCTTCAGAAGAGAACAGTGATGATGATGAGCCAGTGGATGACTCAGCGCTTATTTGTCTCATGGCCAGAGTTGATGAAGCGTTCCCTGAGGTAAAAACTGAAATACTTCTTCCTCTCTCTTATGAAGAATTACTTCAAAGTCAGAGAATATTATAATGATTGTCAAGATGCTGCCAAATTATGCCAAAATCACTTTGATATTATTTCATCGCTCACAAGTGATAAAGTGACGCTCAAGGCAGATTTTCAAGATCAGCAACAATGCATTGAGAAAAACAAATCGCTTGAGAGTGAAATACTCCAGTTGAAAAGTGATTTTGATATAATAGTCAAGAGAAAAGCTGAGCTGATTGCTAGACTTGTTAAATCAGAACAGCTCGTCTCATCATTGTCCAAAGCATCAAGAAAGCTAGACAATGTGGCTGAGGTAACAAGGTTCTTTGGTGAGAAGACCGGTTTAGGATACAATAAATTCTGTAAACAACCAAATAAATCTAATGTTACGGCAAACAACAAAGGAAAGAGTGTCTTCATTGTTGAGAAGGGTTCACAAAGACAAGCGTTAAATGAACCAAGTGATAATGGTACGAGGCCAAATGAGAAATCCAAAGCTGAATCAGGCAAAGGAAAGGCGAAAGCAAATGATTCACAAAGACGAGTGCATTCAAATGCTCAAAAGGCAACGGATAAAACTGCCCACTGTGAATCAAGCGCTAAGCATCCAGCATCAAAAGTGCACCCTAAGCCAGCGCCAAGGAAATACCATCTTCAATATCCAAGGCAGTCAAGATCATATTATCAACATTTTGATAATTATGTTTATGATTATTATTATAATCAAGGATATTACTATACAACCAAAGAGCACACACAACACAATGTGAAACCCAAGAAGGCCAGTATTCCAACAATGAAGATTAGGCAAATATGGGTTCCTGAAGTTCTAATTCAACTTTCACAGACTGCAGCACCAACTTTTGTGCAACAAATTTTAAGAAAAAAGGTTCACTCGCGGAAGTGAGAGACACACGCATGTGCGTGTGTCAAACGGACACTTTTTCCAAAAAAGTCTATAAATAGGACTTCAACAACAAGCCAAATATATCGATCCACTCCAAGCCAAATTGCTGTTGCATTGAAGTTTCATTCCTTAAAATCTGAGAAAAGCCAGAATATTCAAGCGAACATTCTCCTTGCTTTTCTTCAATTCCTGAGACAATCAACCAAATATCTCAAACGTTCTTTTCGGAGAAGCCTACACTACTATTGAGATATTCCCAGTTGTTTGAACTTTATCAAAATCAAACAAATCGTTTAGAAAAACCTCATCCAAGCCTCACAATCTGTGTGAAGTCAAAGTTGGATACTTGCACTATTTCTGGGTGAAAGAAGCAAGGGGATAGAAGTGATTTGGAGCAGAAATCTGTGTGATCAAGGGGCTCAAGTCATCGACATCCATCTCTCCCTAATTTGTAGAAGTTTCTGTGTGATTTTTTGAGAACCATCTTAGTGGATTGCCTCCGAGTGTTCAAGGAGAAGAAGGACGTAGTTGGGATTACACCACCCAACGAACCTTACAAATATCGTGTTCTGTACTTTACATTCTTTTTTCATATTATTATATCATTGTATGAATCTGTTAAGTAAAACTCAAGTGAATGCTAAGCAACTAAGGAACCGTTTGTGAACCTAAAGCTTTTAAACAAGAAGACTATGAAATTAATTCCACTGTGCTAACACTGATCAAAGAAGTGAACGCTTAAACACATTTGTTTAAAATATTGAAATCTTGAAATCTAAGTAAACTTTATAAAATAGTCTTCATTAGAAGCTCAGGTCAAGCGCCTACTTCTCAAGCGTCCAACGAATTTTTATACGAAATTTTTGAAGTCGAAAAAGACTTCAGGGTGTATTCAACTCCCCCTTCTAGACCCTTTCGCATGCCACTTGGGACCAACAACAAGCATATCTTCAACTCGATTCTTCAAGTCTAGAGTTTAATCGCACCTATTACAATTTAGTCAATTCTGTCATTGACTATCAAAGAGTGAAAATCTATGTGACAGAATCGATGCGAGTCATGTCTGAGTGCCACTATCTCCACAGTGCACCTATGATATGAGTTCTTCACTACTTCCTAGTGATTGAAGGGCACCTTTCTCGTCAAAACTCATATCATACAAGTTTTGATGATTTTCAATGCCCAATTGGGGATCCTTGACTTGCAGACTATTTTAGTGCAAAAGTATTGAACTACTCTAGTGCCTTAGAGAGTACTTTTTGTGTTTATGGACTTATAGATAATTACAATATATAAATGCCAATATAATAGTGAATAATAATAATAATTACAATTTATTAATGTCCTTTATTTCTCTAATCCACTACTGGCATTTGAGGACATTAACCTAACAATCTCCCACTTGTATTCAATGCCAATCACTATGGTATCTCATGCCCATCTTCTCAAGATGTCGATCCAGCACTAACTGTGTCAAAGGCTTAGTCAATGGGTCAGCGATGTTGTCTACTGAAATTACTCTCTAAATAGCTATCTCGCCTCTTCTAACGATTTCTCTTATTATGTGATATCTCCTCTCTTTGTGCTTAGATTGGTTGTGAGACCTTGGTTCCTCTGCTTGTGCAATAGCGTCGTTGTTGTCACAATAAAGTGGCAAGACATCTCTACACTAGGGACCACTTGAAGTTCTCCACTAAACTTCCTAATCCAAACACTCTCTTTAGCAGCCTCAGACGCTGCTATGTATTCTGCCTCAGTGGTGGAATCAGCGGTTGCGCTTTGCATGTAACTTTTCCAAGTTACCGCTCCACCATTGAGTGTGAATAAAAACCCTGAAATGGATTTTCGATCATCTACATCAGATTAGAAATCTGAGTCAGTATATCTATCAACTTTCAAATCTCCATGTCCATATGTTAAAACCATATCCTTAGTTCTCTTTAGATACTTTAGGATATTTTTTTACAGCGGTCCAGTGTTCTCTTTCGGGGTTAGCTTGAAAATGACTTACCACTCTCACTGCGTAGGCTATGTCATAATATGGCATATATCAGACTTCCCACTGCAAACGCATAGGGTACCATACTTTCTTTCATATCTTCCTCACTTTAAGAAGACGTAGAATTTGAAAGATGCACCCCATGTCTCATGGGCAAGAAACCTTTCTTAGAGTCTTCCATCCTAAATCTTTTCAGAACCTTCTCTAAGTAAAGGTCTTGGGAAAGTCCTATCATTCTATTTGTTCTATCTCTGTAGATATAAATTCTTAGAATATAGGTCGCTTCTCCAAAGTCTTTCATGGAGAATGTATTTGAAAGCCATGTTTTAACTGATGTTATGTGAGCATTCCTACGTCATTTTATATGAGTAAAATGTCATCCACATATAAGACTAGGAAAGTGATCTTGCTCCCACTAACTTTCTTGTAAACGCATGGTTCATCTTCGTTTTTGACAAAGTCAAATCCTTTGACCTAGAGGCTTGCTTAAGTTCATAAATAGATCTCTTAAGTTTAAACACCTTATGAATACCAGATCCAGATATGAAGCATTTATCCTGATCCATATAGATATCCCCTTCAAGGAATCCATTCAGAAAAGTCGTCTTCACATCTATCTGCCATATCTCATAATCCAAGTGTGCAGCTATTGCAAGTAGAATTCGAATAGACTTGATCATTGCCAAAGTGGAAAAGGTTTCTTGATAGTCATTCCTTCTTTTTTGAGTACAACCTTTTGCTACAAGTTTTACCTTGTATGTTTCAACTTTTTATTTCGGGTCTATCTTCCTCTTATAGATCTCTTTACACCCTACAAGTGTTATACATTCGGGAAAATCTACTAGAGTCCAGACCTGGTTGGAATGCATCGAGTCTATCTCCGCTTGCATAGCTTCTTGCCACTTTGCAGAGTCGATGTCCATCATTGTTGATCATGAGTAGAAGGGTCGTCGCCATGAAGTCCCACTGCTATAGTGTGAAGACCTAGTTCCTCTTGTAACAGATACCCATAGTACCTACCAGGTTGATGTGGTACTCTTCCAAATCTTCGCAATGTTGGTTGTATTTCAACTGGTTCAGTATGTGTTTCTTGAACAATTGTCTCCCTAGGTGTTTTATCTTGTTCATCAAGAACAATCTTCCTACCTGCACTACCTTCTTGAATAAATTCATCTTCAAGAAAGTACGCTTGCAGTGCAACAATGATTCTTTGATCATCTTGCATGGAGAAGAGGTATCCCATGGAATCCTTAGGAAAATCGATAAAACGTCCTTTAAGGGACCTAGCTTCCAATTTCTCTACCTTTGTCTTCTTGATATAGGCAGGGCATCTCCAAACCCTAAGGTATTTGAGGTTCGATTTCCTATTTCTCCATATCTCATATGAGCTGTTAGGAACGGATTTGGAAGGACATCTATTCAAGATATGAACAACCATAATGAGTGCATGTCCCCACAAGGAGATGGGTAAATCAGTGTAGCTGAGCATACATCGAACCACATCCTAAAGAGTTCGATTTCTACACTCTGCTAGTCACTGGTGGTGTGAGTTACAATATTATCCCATGTTCCTTTGGGAACTCATCAAACTCACCACTCATATATTCACCTCCACGATCCGATTGTAGTGTCTTTATATAATGTCCAGTTTGATTTTCGACTAGAGCCTTAAATTTTTTAAACTTTTCAAATGATTCAGACTAGTATTTCATTAAATATACAAGACCATACCTTGAATGGTCATCAATGAAAGTAATGAAATAGTGAAAACTTCCATGAGCCATTTCTCCAAATGGTCCGAAAACGTCGGTGTGCACAAGTCCTAATACTTCAGTGGCTCTTTCAAAAGTCCAAGTGAATGGAGATCTAGCCATTTTACCTTTCAGACAAGATTCACAAGTTGTATAGGGATTTGATCCCGATGGATCAATTACTCCATCTTTCTCCATCTTATGTATCTTTTGTTCGCCAGTATGGCCTAGTCTAAGATGCCACTTCAAGCTTAGGCTAGGACCTTGCCTACCATGCTTCTTTGAGGTAACATTTACAACACATTTATTTTGCATGTTTAAATAATAGAGGCTATTGACTAAAGTAGCAGCGCCAACAATCTTATCATTAAATAAAATATTGCAAGTACTGTCAATGAAATTAAAAACATAATCATTCCTAACCAACATAGGAATTGAAATAATGTTCTTGAGCCCATTGGGCAAAGCAAAAAGATTCTCTAAAATCAAAACATGTCCAGATAATAAACATAAAGAAGTTGATCCAATGTGAGAAGTCGCGACACTCTGCCCGCTGCCAACAGTGATCACCACCTCTCCCTGCTCTAGCTTTCTACTTCGCTCCAAATCCTGATTCATTACATAAACGTGAGCACTAGCTCCAGAATCAAGTATCCATGAAGTGGAAAATGCAGTTATAGAACAATTGCTTTCTAAAATAAAAAGTTCCATACCTGTAGCACCTTTGCCAAAGTTTGGACACTCCCTCCTCCAGTGGCCTAGCTCACCACAGTGAAGGCACCTATCCATTTCTTTTGGCCCTTCGCACTTCATCACTTTCAGAGCTTTACCATTTCCTTTGTCTATCTTACCATGTGGACCCAAAGTGCCAATGGGCATCTTCTTCTTCTTCTTCTTCTTCTTCTTCTTGTTTTTAGGCCTAGAAGTGATGTCTAAGGATGCCTCTTTTCCCTTTGGCTTCATTTGAGATTATGCAATTGCCATCTTGTTCATCAACCCAGCCAGATTGCACTCTATCTCATTGCAGTTGAAGTTCATTACAAATTGGGAAAAAAAGTCCAAAAGTGACTGCAAGATGAGGTCAGTTTGTAGTTGCGGGTCCATGTTGAATTCGAGGGCGTCTAACCTCTCAATTTTTGAAATCATTTTAAGTAAATGATCCTCAATTTTTTCAACTTCTTTCATCTTGGTTCCAAAGAGCTCTTTCTATATCTCATCTCGAGCAGTATGACTATGCTCACCATAGAGCTCTTCCAGGTATGCCAAAATAGCCCTCGTTGAGACCATTTTATCGTGAGATCTCTGCAACTCATTGGTCATTGAGCCCAACATATTGCCACGAACCCGGACATCGTCTTTGACCCATTTTTCATGAGCCGTGACTTCCGCTTCACTAGCGCGTGTCCTTGAGGGCGCATTTAGGATATCATAATCCAATACATATCCCAGTGACTCCATGTTGAGGACTATCCTCAAATTTCGGAGCTAGTACACATAGTTTGGACCAGTCAAAGTATTTTTTTCAAGTAGTACAGATAACGGGTTGATAGCCATAGTGAGAGAGGTAATAATCAAATAATTGCAGAAAAGTAAAAAGATTTATTTGATCTTATCATAATTGTTGTTCCAAGTTTAAATCATGGACTTTCAAAATAAACTTGGCTCCACTACATTTTTCGAAATCCACACTCCCACTGTGGAATTCAGAAGTCATCGTTGGAAGGCTTCGTAGTGGTAATTGATTTCTTTAACTAGATTAATAGGTTGCAACCTTTTGCTGGAATGTGGCCTAATTAATCTATTAAAGTGATGTCCAACATCAACCCATCAAATGGATGATTCAATCCCTTTGTCCATTATTCATCAAATCTCAACCTTTTAACGATCTTATTGATTTTATGAATAATTTAAGTTTAACCCACTAACTACCCAATCTCTTGGCATAGTAACCCTACCTTTGTTAATGATTTCATATATATATCTATATGAAAATCTAGCTTAACAAAGGTGCATTTAAGGTCTAGGAATTCCCCATGTTAAATGGAAAGCCACCTAAAGAAACCGTGTTTATCTCTCGTCGGTTTAACTATAGGGCATTCAATGTTTATATCTTCCCTAGGTTATTATCTCTCGATCTCTAACCTAGGAATTTTATCGAACACTTGGTGATCAAACAAGTGAAGCATTGAGATCAAATATTGAATACATAACTAAAACCAACATTAGTCCATTAAACACCAAAACAACAACAATCACAGTAACATAAACAGTCTAGCCAAGGCCTTAATTATATACGTTTAGCTCATGTTCAAGTCAGAAGTACAGATCTGAATCACACAAATCATAGTAGAGAGTTGAACAAGTTTAAGAAATAAAGATGTAAAAACTCCCGAATAATCATGATGGTTTTGATCCCTCATTGAATTCTCCGTCGTCTTGCAAATCCGGGCCTTCAAAGAGTCGTAATGATCTTCAATCCTCCTCTCCCAAGCTCCGTCTCCCCTTTTTGGTGTGTGGCTGTCTTTCTATGGTATGTTAGGGTAAAAAATGACTAAAAGGGGTATTTATAGAGCAATCTGCCACCTCGAACGCTGCAGCGTTGGGTCCTGAACGCCGTGACATTCACTTTCTGCTTCAGAACACCGCGGCGTTGGTGGATGCAAGCCGCGACTTTGTCCAGTTTTGGTAAAATATGCATAACTTTCTCTATTGATGTCGGAATAAGATGATTCAAGTTGCTGTAGAATTCTAACACAAAGATATACAACTCTCAAGAAAACACCAAGACCTAAATCAAAGGTTAAAGATGATAAACTTGTCTCACAAGTCACTGAATGAGAAAACTACATCGTAAGACGTCTCTTCAGATGACTTTTTCACTTCCTTTCCTACATAACTGATCTTTCTCTTCAACATAAGTAATGTACCTTTGCCTCTTAGTTTTCCATTGGTATACCAAGTGTGTAATTTGGACATAGGTAGAGAAATATATTCCATAAACTCTAGCACTGCATGGACAGTTTGTATCTTTATGCATGATTTACGTTCAATCCTTGTTCTTTTCCTCCAAATGTAATGTTATTCTATAAAATATGAAAAAACAAGGGTCAAAGCATCATATGTGATCAAATTATGAAGGAAACAATCCAAACCAAGTCGATAAATGGGAAAAAACTAGTGTAAAAATAACATATATCAATTAGGTTGGTTATGAAATAGAAAAATGAATCACCTCAACTTTAAATCAATCTCTCACTTAATGTCGCTAAATCTTGTAGAGGGATTACCTAAAGGTTCCTTTCATAAAAATCGCATATGTGGTGCATGCCAAATGGGTAAACAAGTCAAAAGATCTTTTAAGAAGAAACTTCATCTATCTACGTCTAGAATTCTTAAACTATTGCATTTAGATTTGTTTGGTCCTATTCAAATCATGAGTGTTAGTGGTAAAAATTATTCGCTAGTAATAGTTGATGATTTCTCTCGCTATACATGGGTAGAATTTCTAGCAACCAAAGATGAAACATGTGTCAAGCTCACAACGCTAATTCATCAATTACAAACTTTGAAAGATTTAAAGGTGAAGATGATTAGAAGCGATAGATGAACTGAATTTACTAACCATATTGTTGAGAAGTTTTGTGTAGATATTGGAATACTTCATGAGTATTCTGCGTCTAGAAAACCTCAACAAAATGGAGTGGTTGAGCGACAGAACAGAAAGCTTAAAGAAGCCGCTAGGACAATGCTAGCAGAGTCTAAGCCGCCTCAAAGGTTTTGGGCTGAAACAATCAATACCGCTTGCTGCACTTTGAATAGGTGTATGACCAAAAAGCAACATGAAAAGACTCTATATGAGTTGTGGAAGGGACATAAGCCAAACATTTCATATTTGCATGTATTTGGTTCAAAGTGTTTCAATCATAACAATGAATCCCACAATCTAAAGACATTTGATCCTAAAGTGGATGAGGAAATCTTTCTAGACTATGCCGAGAAAGGAAAGAGTTTTCGCATCCTAAATAAGATCAAATCAAAGGTTGAAAAATCCATTCATGTTGTGTTTGATGACGCTAACCAAGAACCGAGTAAGGTTAATGTTGATGATGTAGGAATTGAAGATCTTGTCCAACAAGTGTCACAAATCAATCATGGTGATGATAGTGATGATGATGAGTATGATGAGATCTTTGTGCCTAATCCCAAGGTTACTTGTGAGGTTACAAATGATGATACTGTAAGAAACGCTGATGATCATGAAGAGAATGATCATCGAGAGCAAATTGGAACTCTGAATGATACAGCGACTGCGCAAGAGGGACAAGCGTTTGATAATCAAGAGTCTCTCAACCTGTTCCAACCAGATCGAAAGTGGCTTAGAGATCATCCACCAAAGCTAGCTATTGGAGATATTGGAGCACCTGTTAGAACTAGGGCCACTACAATTAATGAGGCCATGTTCGTAAGTTTCCTATCTTAAATGTAACCAAAGAAAGTGGATGAAGCGCTCAGTGATTGAAATTGAGTAAAAGCTATTCAAGAGGAGCTTAACCAATTCGAGAGAAGTAAGGTTTGGACGCTAGTACAATGACCAACTCACTAAGGAGTTATTGGAACTAGATGGGTTTTTAGGAACCAAATGGATGAAGTTGGTATTTTTATAAGAAACAAAGCCAGACTAGTCACTCAGGGTTATTGCCAAGAAAAGGGTTTTGATTTTGATGAGACTTATGCCCCAGTAGCCCATCTAGAAGCGATTCGAATGTTCCTAGAGTTTGCCGCATTCAACAAGTTCACAGTGTATCAAATGGACATGAAGAGTGCTTTCCTAAATGGTAAACTCCAAGAAGAAGTATACGTGGAGCAACACCCAGCATTCATCAACAACCATGGCAAAAGTGTGGTCTACAAATTGGATAAGGCACTCTGTGGCCTTCAAAAAGCACCAAGAGCATGGTATGACACTCTCTCTATATTACTTATAGGTAAAGGCTTTTCAAATGGCAGCTTGGATACAACGTTATTTAAAATTATCCATAATGAGGATATTTTCTTAGTCCAAATTTATGTTGATGATATTATATTCGGATCTACTAATAGCGACTGTGTGAGAAATTTTCGAAAATAATGCAAGATCAATTTGAAATGAGCATGATGAGTGAATTAACTTTATTCTTAGGATTACAAGTTAAACAGCTCCCTAACAGCATATTTATAAACCAAGCTATACATACAAGAGATATGATTAAGAAATTTGGTATAGAAAATGCATCATCTTTAAAAATTCCAATGAGCCAAACGTTTAAGTTAGATAAAGAAGAAAGTGGAAAGAAGATTGACATGACAAACTATAGAGGTATCATCGGATCACTTCTTTATCTTACCACTAGTAGACCTGATATTATGTTTTCGGTATGCATGTGCGCACGGTTTCAAGTTGATCCAAGAGAGTCACACTTAATTGCTACCAAGAGAATTCTCAAATACCTAAAAGGCACACAAAATGTGGGGCCTATGGTATCCAAGGGAATCTCTTTTTGAACTAATTGATTATTCAGACCCAGATTTTGCAGGATGCAAAATAGATAGAAAAAGTACTAGTGGTACATCAATTTCTAGGTCATAGATTGATTTCGTGGCATAGTAAGAAACAACAATCCATAGCGACTTCTACTGCTAAGGCAAAGTATGTAGCCACTGGAAGTTGTTGTAAACAAATCCTTTGGATGAAATCCTCTTAGGTCCTACCCCAATCCATTGTGATAACCAAATCGCTTTAGTTATGACCCAAAACCCAGTCCTTCATTCTAGAACTAAACACATTGACATTCGCTACCATTTCGAGCGTGACCATGTTAAAAATAAGGATATCTCCATGCATTTCATTGGAACTGTCAAACAATTGCTAAACGAACAACGTTTTCACACTTTGAGAAGTGAACTAGGTATGATTGATTTAAACGCTTAATCGTGAAGCATCATATTTTTCTAGTCATATAATTTAGGGGGAATCCACTATATTATTATGTCTAAAGCGTTTTCAAATTGAAAGAGTTATCAATTTTAGGGGAAACTTCAAAATTGTACTTATTCCAATTTGTAAGTGACTATGATAAAAAATGACTTTGAATAATTTTATGCATTGATCATTAGCATTTACTTTATGCATGACAAGTTTGATTGCTTACAAAATAAGAGGTTTTATCTCCAAACAAGCGATTAAATGTTCTATATTTAAGTAAAAAATAAAAACTTTAGCGTTAAGTAAATTCCCACATGCTAAGTAACTATTTCTGAAAAACATGCATCGTTTTCATCGCTAAAGGAAAGTGTGTGGATAAGTCCAAAAGATAAGAATCGATAACTGCCCACACATCCCCATCACATCAAACTGACGGTTTTTGACCACTATCCAAAATAGGCAGTTCACCATGTGTACTTGCTTGGGTACGTGTCAATATACTAACAGGCGTGTGCATCTCACGCTGAAAATTTCAAAAAATTAAACATTTTTGAAAAAGTAACATCGGATTTCAAAGTTTTATATTTACAGCAGTTAACCTAATTTTTCGCCCTATTTACATCCGTCTTTATTATTAAACGACCCAAATTCAATGTCTTTTTTTTTTGTTTGGAACAAAGTAAGCGTATTTCATTAACCTTCAGAAAATATACAAACCTATCTCATCTAAAATTTACATGTTATAGAATTCCATATCTTTCCTACCACACTATTTACATTACCCCTATCTCCTAGAAAACATCTCCTATTTCTTTCAATCCACACATAGTATACTAGAGCTGCAAAAATAGCTCGTCTTTTACAACTCATATTGGAATTTCCCTTGCTATCTTTAATCCCCAGTCCACTACAGCCCCCCACTCTTCCTTGTTGCATCTCAGGTTCACTTTACTCCACACCTGTTGTTGTACTGCCTTGGTGAACTAACATTTAAAAAATAAATGATCCCTTGATTCTGCTTCTCTCGAACAAAGTTCATAATTCAGATTGTCTAGTTCCATCCTTGCACTAAGCCTATCTTTAGTCTTAAGTCGATCAAGCATACTCATCCAAAGAATCACACTTTGTCAAGCTATAGGGCCTTTACCCCAAACTAGCTTACTCCAATCCACCTCATCAAAATGTTCAATTTTATGTTCAAAAGCACTCTTAATACTAAACTTACCATGTTTCCACCGATTCTGGGCTATATTGACCGCATCTAAAAAGTGAGTTTGAATGGCCAATAACCTTTTCCAGAACCATGAGTCAGACACTTTACTCTCCACTGTCCAGATGCTACCTCTTTCAATTAATATGCATGCACCCATCTTACCCAATGGGAGTCTGACTTGGTGGCTATATTCCAGATATGCTTAAATATAGCTACCATGTTCCATTATGTAAGAGAATGAGCCCCAATCCCTCTTCGTTCTTAGGGATACACAGATTGTGCCACTTCACAGAAGCCTGACACCTAACTGTTGCTATTCCTGTCCACAGATACTGTCTACATAACCTTTCAATCTCATTTATCACTGTTATTGGCATTGGGAAAATTTAACTCCGGTACATCTGGATGCCAAACAGAACTGCTCTGATCAACAAAATCCTTCCATCAAATGAGAGGTACTTTCCTGTCCAAGTTGTGATTCTATGCAAAATTTTATCAATCAAAATTTGATAGTTGTTTACAGTCAATCTTGATGAAATCAAAGGCACGCCAAGATATCTCATAGGCATCTGGCCCTCCACAAACCCAGTTTGTAGTAACAGCAGCTCTTTGGTCTCATCATTAACCCCTCTACATATCAGTTGACTCTTGTCCAAGTTGGCCCTCAATCCAGAAACATCAGAAAATCTGTCAAAGCACTCTTTTACTCTCTCCACTGATTCCTCATCTCCCTTGCGGAACATCATCATTTCATCTACAAAACACATGTTAATGATTCCTACTCTTTTGCATTTAAGATGAAATTTGAAACTTGGCACCCTATGCAGTTGTCTAAAACTCCTGGATAGGTAGTCCATAGCCAAAACAAACAGATATGGAGACATAGGGTCTCCCTATCTCAGTCCTCTCCTCCCTTCAAAATTCCCAAAAACACTCCCCTGTAACATAATAGAATACCTCACACTAGTCACACACATCATTATTAGTTCCACAAACTCTTCAGGCAATCCATACGCAATCATAATTTTGTTTAGAAAATCCCAACTCAGAGTGTTATAAGCCTTCCTTATATCTACCTTCATGACTACTCTAGGGGACACTCTTTTTCTCTTATACCCTTTCACCAACTCATGACATAGAACTACATTGTCCACAATATCCCTGCCTTGTATAAAGGCTCCCTGTGCCTGGTCTACTAGGAGAGGTAGTACTTGCTTCAGTCTATTACATATCAGCTTTGACAGAGTTTTATAGTTTACTGTACAACAGGCAATGTGCCTATAATCACTGACAGTCATAGGCCCTGTAATATTTGGTATCAAATGTAGTAACGTATGATTTACCTCCTTCAACATTCTTATGCTCTTATAGCAATTTGGTAATGCATTAGTCACCTCAGCTCCTACTATATCCCATGCTTTCTTGTAGAAGCATGATGTAAAGCCATCCAATCCCGGACTCTTCCCATCTGGTATAGAGAATACTGTTGATTTCACCTCTGCCCCAGTGACTGGCCTTATAAGTAAGTCCCTTTCTTTCTTCGTATGCAAGATGTACCCTTGTGCCACCACTACTGGATCAATCTGGCCTTGAACTGGGCTCTCTTCTCTCATGAGATTTTGATATAATTGAAGGATCTCATTCCTAATGGCCTCTGGATTTGTCAACACGTTTCCCCCACTACTCTTTAAACTCTGAATTCTGCCCTGGGCTCTGTTTGCTTTAATTCTGGCAAAGAAATAATTGTTACACTCATTCCCTTTCTGATAAAAGTTTGTTTTTGACCTTTGTTTCAAGAATTTCACTTCCATCTGCATATGGAGCCTGAGCAGCTCCTAAAGTGTTCTTTATTGTTGGAAAAGCTCTCCATCAAGTGGGTGACTACTCATTCTATTCCTCACTTGCAGTGGCTGCTGGTTAACTTGTTTCACTTTGTCAGCTATATTTGAGTATAAGCCCCTGTGCATGGTTCATCCGCCTTTTAATCAATCTACGTTTTTGTACCAACCTGAACATAGAACTTCCTAAGTGACTTATTCCATTCCTCCTTAACCATCTGACTGAATCCAGGATGTAGTACCTATCCATTTAGGGATTTAATTTAAAGGTTGATACTTCTAATCTCATTTCTGATATCCTCAAGATCATTGGACAATGGTCTGAGATTCCATTGTCTTGGAATTCAACCCCACTGCCTTCTATCTCCACAAACCATTCCCCATTGGCCAAGACTCTATCCAATTTTCAGTAAATTCCAGTCTCCCTGTCATGATGATTACACCATATATACGTCCTCCCTGTAAAGGTGATATCATCCAATCCTAGATACTCCACACACTCCTTCATCTCCACATTCCCTCCCATCATAAGAACCATCACTCAACAGTTTTTCATTATATTTTAAGGTGGTATTCCAGTCCCCATAAGTGCCCAGGGTCTTATATACTGCATATTTTTAAGATCCTTCCACAATGATCTTCTACCCATCTCATCATTCAATGCATATATTATAGTAAGAATAAATGCATGATTATGTATTTTCATTCTACAAGTAATATATTGTTCATGTACTGTGAGCACTGTACAACTTATTGTATTAGTTTTCCAAGCCAGCCAAATTCGCTCATTTGCTGCCTTAGCACAGTTGTTCACAACAGTTCACTCTCTACCCAGAAATCTATTAACCCCATTATACTTATTAGCCTTAACTCTTATTTTCAAAACTGGACACACATCTAACTTATTTTCCTCCATTAATCTCTTCACAGCCAACTGCTTGTTGCTTGTGTTGAGGCCCCGAATTTTCCATACTCCAATATTCATATGTCTGCGGGTTCGTCACTAGATACTCCTCCCCCGTCCACATTAACACCCACATTACTTAGCGCCTGGAACAAGTTTGTGAGTGCATTCTGAACTTCCATAGTGGTGGCCTTCTCTGGCCAACTGTTTCTTTTTTTGTGTTTTGAATGTGTCACTACTTTCCACTCTTGAACCTTCTCCTTCCCCCTATTTTGCTAAGGGGGTGGTGTGATTTGTGTTACTTTATCTACACTTGTGCTTGCTGAGCTCACAATGGAAGTTTGTATCCTTATTTCTCAATCATGCCCCACACTCCTTGTTGTGCTCCTAAACTCCTTGTTTCTCCTTTACTTGCCAGATTTGGACACTTGTCTTTTTACAACCGTTCTCCTTATGCCCCATGAGCAGCATTTCTTGCAAAGCAGTGGTACCCACTCGTACTTAATTTTCTGTCTCACTACTTTCGCAGTTGTTGCACTTCTAATAGGAATCTCCAATGGCAGCTCTTGCCCCACTTCAACCTTAAACAGGATCCGTGCACACTCGACCTTAAGCGTTTTTGCTGTCATTTCGTCCGTATACATCGGTTCCCCAACTCGACTAGCAATTTTACTCAAACTGTTGGCCCCCCACATTTCAAGAGGTAAATTGGGTAACTGTATCCACACAGGAACTGTTCTAATATCTTCACCTTGAATGATACCCTTATGCCATTTTTTTAAGATCAGAGGTTTTGAATAAAAAAATTGAATACCTCTATTCAACGCTGCCACCATGTGCTCTTCCTTCTCAAATCGGAGGATGAAGTATCCCTGTTCGTGCTTGACTATTCTCGGTTGGATGATTCCTTTTCAACGCACCTTTAAGAAATTCACCATTGTATTCAGTGAAACCTCCTGGCTCAAAATACACATAGTCAGAGAGTATCTCCAATAGACAATTTTAGTATCCACATCTTCTTTGGAGAGCTGGATTTCCTCCACCTCACTGTCAATTTTCTGTAATTGGAGGCCACTACTTCCATCACAGTTCCTTGTAAAGAGCGAGCTCCACTGTTTTGGCTCCCCCGTCCTTGCTGGAGCCTGCTCCACCACCCCTTGCATTGTTATCTGGCTTTCTCCAGCTACCAATGTGGCCTCTTTCTCGGTATTTTCCCAATATTCGAAGCAGATCGTAAAATTGTAATTTCTTCTTCAATCACAATGTTTTGCACTTGATTCATCGATTTTGCAGGACTTACTTGCACTAGAGTCGTCTGTGCTCCTCCTTACTCTGTCTCCACCGAGGAGATGTTACTCACCGCAGCCAAGCTCGTGTTCACCTCAAAAATCCGTCGTCTTTTCCGTTTTGCCATATTCAAGGTTTAGGCGCACGTTTAGACGCTATCGTGCGCCGAGAGCATTTCACTCAAAACCTTTTCTAAAAAACTTTGATTCAATGTCTTTCATTTCTAATTAACTGCTTTTACAAGTGACACTAATCAAACCAATTGAGGAGTTACTTTTTGCCCTCTATTTAAACCCTTTGAATTTTTCCAAAAAAACTTTATCACTTCCAAAATCTCTTGCTGTAAAAGTTCATCTTCTTTCTAAAGGCAAAAGGTTTTATTTTCTCTCTCCTCAAAAGTTCTTCAAACTCTTCAATTGCACCACCAAAGTCATCTTCTTCTACTACTGGAAAAGCCACCAAACCTATAGGTTTCAACGTAGGGTTCCTTCTGAACTGGGAATACCTGTTAGGTAACCAAAACTTTCCGATGAGAGAAATTCTTGCTCTCATTAACGAATCCGGCCCGAAAAATCTTCTTACCTCTCATTTCTCTTCTACATGAGGATGAAGATAAACATTTCTTCAAGAATGTTGTCATTTCTGCAGACGTCATATTCATTACTTGCTCCTTTTCCTCTCTTGAAACCCCATTTGTTCTTACTACAAAACTGATCCCCGATCTTCTGCAATTGCCATTCGAAGGATACGAAGTGGAAGAAGTGGCCATGGGTGCTTCTAAAAAAGTGTGGGAAACTGTTCGCCGTGATGAAGTAGATGAGGATTATCAGTCGAATTTCAAGAAAAATGACATGAAAGGAGAGTATGTCATTTTGGCTGACATCTGCGCAAAAATAATAGAGTGTAGAAAAGATTCTTTTGATGATCGCAGTGTTGACCAGGCCGAAGGTCAACTCGGCACTGTAAGTTTTTAATTGCTTCAGGGCAGCGATGCAAGAGGCTTTCCATCCCAAGCCTTATGGGATTTTGTTAAGTTTTCTTTTAAGCGCTTCTGGATTCGCTACATCCAAGGGATTTAAAGTGCTTGCTACCAAGTTTTATGGCTAGAAAATGATTGGTGAGTCGCTACACCCTAAGCATCGCGGTGGTGCAGCAATTCCAAAGGAGGAGCGCGAGCGTCTCCTAGCCGAGGGCCTTACTGAAGGTAAAGGTCATGTCCGTGGTGATGATGAGGATCAAGCGCGTTTTTCTACTGGGTTTTGTTCGAAATAGCATAATCGCAGCGGAAGGGATTTCAAAAATTAAAACGAAAACCCCATTGGTACTCCAATTCTCATAACTGAATCTAAAAGCGTATAACGAATAAAACTTACTCGTTAATATGAATATGGTGATGGAGAAAAACTACTTCTTCTCCAAACTCAAAATATTGAAGCTTCCAAATCTTCAATCCTTTGGTTTGATTCTTCAAACTTGAACTTGATCCGAACAACGAAAATAGGTCGTCTCTAAATCGTCACGCACGGATCAACAAACGAAAAATCCCCTTTCTTCTTTCTCTATGGTCGACGGCTAGGTATAGAGGAGGGGAGGAATATTTTTCTTTATTTTGAGAGTTATGAGAGTTGTGTATTCTCTTCTTACTTGTTCTAAGTCAAAGAGTCCTTATATACCTCATGACTTATTGAACAAGTCAAAATAAAAGAGCCCTAATATGTAGCCTCTCAAAGAGGCCACTTTGAGGCCTCATAGGCGTCCAATTGGACTCCTTATTTTGCCCCAGGATTTTTTTTGTTTAATTAATTTCTTATTTCAATTAATAATTTATTATATCTAATAAATTAATTAATTAATTAAATAACCAAATTAATTAGATAAATTAATTCATTAATATATTTCACAAGGAAATTAATTAATAATTAATCTTATCATTATAATTAATTATTTCATCCAATGAATAATTAATTATTTAATTTATCCAATAAATTAAAACTCCTAGAAGAAATAATAGAAATTCCTTTTTCTTCATTTTTCTTTGTCAATCCTTTAGCGCGACTCTTTAGGTTCGTTTTGTTTGGCAATGAGAGGAAACCAAAGGAAGTGGGTAACATCTAGCTAGTCACGTGGCCCACTTCGTAACCCAAACAAAAATGAATGATAGGATCATTCCGAAACCTTCCAATCGTAAATACAGTATATGTATAAACCCTTTGTTCAAGTTCCCCGGTCAAGTGAGAGTCATGGTTATGTCAAACTCACTGGACTTGACCATACGTATGAATCATAATAAATACGAGATCATTGAGATCGATTTAGTGCCAAGCACAATCGTCTCGTTTGCTTTGGCCAAAGACTTTGATATCTATTCATCTATAATTACATAGGGTACATACTCATTCACTTATGAGAGAACAAATCCCATATTAGATATCTGCTAAGATTACCACTTGCCCATCAAAGTCCGCATTTCGAGGTTGACCCCACCAAAGAGTGAATTGGGTTTAACTACTCTAGTGAAAGACTTGACGTCACAAGTGCATATTCAGCCTGATACTTCAGGTCAAAGGTTCACATATACCTAGCTATTACGCATAATCAGTTCCGTCATTGAAAGTCACAGATTGAAAACCCATGTGACAGAACTGATGCGAGTCGTGTTCGAACACATCAGTTCCATTAACGTCTCTACAATCTTAATCTCCAATCATCTCATGATACCAAACAGGTACTCCCATGTCGGAGCTAAGATTGTACAAGTATTCGAAGTCTTTATTTGTTCGTTAAAGACTTCATATTACTTGCGAACTTATTTTAGTAATCAAGATCGATCTCTCTAGTGTCAATCTTCCTATTCCATAAGAAGTAGAGGGATCACACTGAAAACAAGGACAAAACGTTTTACACAATGACACACTAGAAGCTAACGTGCTTGAATAGCAAGTGCACTAGTCGCGTGTAGTAATAAATGGACAAAAAGTCCGGGTTGTCGAACCTCAAGGACTTAGATTTTAGCTTAAGATTTGCAATTAAGGTAAAGACAATTAAAGTAAAATAAGAGAAAAACAATTAAGTAAACGAAAGATCAAAGGAGGGAACAAGCTATGAATTAAACCTCATGAACTGGTTAAAAAGACTAAGGCACATGCTATAACCGAATCCATTCGTCGATATATATGAGTTACTCTTCGAATTATTAGACTCCTATTGCTTTGGTGAAAACTCCTTAATTAATCATTACTCGATGTCTCGGCACATAACAATCCTATGATTGATTGACGGTTCTCTAAATATGTCTATCCGAGAATCTAATCAACAACCATGCATTAACGTTCTAGAGCTTCCCCGGATAAATCCAGCTAACCGCACCCGGAAAACTTTACCTATTTCTAGGAGCAATTCCACATTAGTTTCGGATGATGTGTTGATTCATTTGAACCCTAACCTATCTTCTCTCGAATGACTAGATTAGGCACAATAGCAAGCATATGGAGATCAAGCATATGATTGTGATAAAAGCACAAAATCAACACACAAAGCAATTAGGAGAATTAATACGCAAATTAACTTCACATATATTGATTCATGAATTCGGCCTTCACATGGCTTTAGTTCTACAAGATTAGCTCATATTCAATAGCTCAAGAAGGTCTAAAACAATCATATACATAGTTATTAACATAAACATGTAAATGAAATACAAAAGAAAACTCCCTAAGTCTTGAATGATGATGAATCCTTGGTTGTAGCTTCAATCTGTAGCTCAATCCCCCTTCTTCACCTTCAATTGTTGATGAAATTATGGCTCAACAACCCAGAAAAATGCTTTCCAATTCCCCAGATTTCCAACCCCTTTTCAATCTGAAATTTGGCTTTCAAAACAACTGAAAAACGGTTATGCCGGCGGCGCCTAGGCGCGGCCTACGTGGCGTACTTTTCTTGGGGGAGAAGTCAGGCGGCGCCCAGGCATGGATAGTACGGCGCTCGGGCGCGGGAATAACGGCGCCTAGGCGCCGCACTACCCGGCGCCTAGGCGCGGTCAATAGGGATCAACTTTGTTGTTCTTGATCGGTGCTCGAGCGTGGTCAGCTCGGCGCCTGGGCGTGGTCGACAGGCTTCAAAAAGTGTCGTGCACCGTTTTTCGCCTTTTTCTCCGTGTGCTCTCGTTTATCACCTGAAATCACTTAACACCCCAATTAAACGCAACTGTGGCACGATTTAGGCAATAAATAACTCCAATAATATCAGATCATAGGCTTGAAAACACGTAAAAACTCCTCTTATCAACCCCCCCAAATTTATCAATTGCTCGTCCTCGAGCGATAAGCTATAGGTTAGGAAAAACATCATCAAACACGGGAGAAATAAAAAGAAAAAGAGAAAAAACGAAAAACTACCTAACTCACTTTCGTGGAGGACACGGTTGCATTTAGCGAATGCAACAAGCCTTTGAACCCTTGAGTTACCTCAAAGGACGAGTTATAGTCTCGTGAGGGTTTGCATATGATATATCGACAAAATCGAAGGATTTTCCACCACACTCAATCAACCCGAATCAATGTGATTAATAACAAAGCAATGGCATGAATTCGTCTGTTTAAGCTCAAGGTTATATATATATACACATCACATACTTGCTCATGTTACGCCTCAATTTTGAAAAGACCATCCTAAGGGTGTAGAGTGAGAAGTCTAAGGTATTATAATCGAGTGGCATTCTTACCACTTTTCAAGCATTAATCCCATATTTTATCGACTTTCGAGTAATCACACGGCATGAGAATTGAGGAAAACTTCATAATCACTTAAAATTTCATCAATTTATCCACTTTGGGCTTTAACTTATGCAAATTTCAACTCACAACATTAGAGGCTAGACCATGTGCACTGTTCGGTTCTCTTAGGCTTTCTATGACACCCTTGTAACGAGCTTTGAGCCAATAACTCCTAAATCGGACGGTTTTAGGGTATTAAGTGTAGAGACACCCCTAAGGGCTTAATCGCTCGAGTGTCAAAGGTCACAAAACCAAACTAGGTCCTTCACTACTACAGAAATGATCTATTACAGCGGTTTTTTTTGGCCAATGACAGCGGTTTTAACCGCTGTAATAGGTACCGCTGTAATTGGTTCAGGCCAATTACAGCGGTTAAAAACCGCTGTAATAGGCACCTATTACAGCGGTTATTTTTATAACCGCTGTAATAGGGTAGGTATACCCTATTACAGTAGTTACACAAATAACCGCTATTAAAAAAAAAAAAAAAAATTTCCGGGGCCTATTACAGCGGTTTTGGAAAAAACCGCTGTAATAGGCCCCGGAAAAATTTTAAAATTTTTTTTGACCGTGTCGAAATGATACGAAATTCGCACGGTCATAACAAAATGGCATTCCGAACAAAATGCAAGTCATTGCCTTGCGCTCTCGTGATTTTAGCCATTCGAGATCGTTTAAGGCCTCAAATTTGAGTTTTATTACGAAAATACCCTATTTTCGTAATAAAACGCAAATTTGAGGCCTTAAACGATCTCAAATGGCTAAAATTCCAAGATCGCATGACATTGTCATGCGTTTTGTTTAGAATACTGTTTCGCTATGACTATACAAATTTCGAGTCATTTCAATACCGCAAAATTTCAACCGAGAAATATTTTCGTAAATACACAAATATACATACACCCATCCACACATACACAAATATACATACACCCATCCACACATACACAAATATACATACACCCATCCACACATACACAAATATACATACACCCATGAACATATATACAAATATACATATACCCATGAACATATACCCAAATATACATACACCCATCCACATATACACAAATATACATACACCCATCAATATATACGCAATATACACAAACCCATCCACATATACACAAATATACATACACCCGCACATACACAAATATACACATATACACAAAATAAATACACACACACATACACAAATATACATACACCCACACATATACACATATACAAATATAGATATATATATATAGAGGGAAGAAGAGAGAAAGAGAAGAAGCTTACTATCGTCGTGGTGGTGGCGGCGGCGGCGGTAAGTGGTGGTGGCGGTGGCGCCGGTAAGTGGTGGTGATGTCGAGCTTTTTTGGGGAGGGGGGGATCGAGAGAGAGACCAAGAATAGAGAGAGAGAGAAGCTAAAATGGGTTTTAAATTTTGAGAGTGGGAGAGAGAAGCGGGAAGATAAAAATATTTCGAATTTTTTCGTACATGGCCTATTACAGCGATTTTTTTAAAAACCCCTGTAATAGGTATACACTATTACAGCGGTTTTTTTAAAAACCCCTGTAATAGGTTTAAATTTTTTATTTTTTTTTAGCTGCCTTTTACAGCGGTTTAGTAGTGAACCGCTGTAATAGACCCGGCACCTATTACAGCGGTTCATGAAAGAACCGCTGTAATAGGTGCCGCGTATTACCTATTACAGCGGTTCTTTTATGAACCGCTGTAATAGCCCCCTCCGTTCAGCGGTTTTTTGAAAAACCGCTGTAATAGGCTCTTTTTGTAGTAGTGCTTATTCACTTAACACTTGCATTGGCTTAAGCTTAGCTCAAATTAGCATAATAGTACAGTATTCTAGGCATGGTACTCTTCGCCCCCAGTATCTATTAAGCCTGAATTTTGGCAGTCATACCAATGTTCAACCTCTTAATTCTTTATAAGCATACAAAAGCATTTTCAACTCCAAACACATGTGAAACATCTAAGTTAATATTTCCAGGATCAAACCTTTAAGTGTTTCAAAATGGGTATCCACTCAACGCCTCTACCCTCGACTTATGTGCACATGTGACTCATCTTAAGGACAATCTAATCTTGTTTAGGGTCCCTTGAGCAAGGAAACAATGTGTATAATTCTTTTAAGTCCAAATTGATAGAGAAAAGATGCCATTGTTTTAACTTAATCAATCTCAATGCATTAATTGAGGGTTTGCAATCCTACCAAAAAAATTTTTTTTTTTTTTTTTAAGGAGATGCTTAAAAAGGGTGCACATTATCACATGTAGAGGTACAAACGTCTCCCCCCCCTCCCCCCAAACTTGGACAGAATATAGAACATAAATAATCATGCCAATAATGGATCGATTATAAACCCCCCCAAACTTGGAACAAACATTGTCCCCAATGTTCGAAAATAAGAGAGGAGAGTACACATCACCATAATGGGATGCTGAAAAGCAAACCCGAGTTGTCCATTCAGAGTCAGTCCAAAGTTTGGTGACAGCGACTCTGGCGAAAGAAAACCTCACATGCGGGCATCCACTACAAGGTGAAAATGTGCTAACCATACTAAACGGGAAAGCATCACATATATCGACAAGAGAAAGCAACAAAACCAAGCATGTAACACAATATAGAGGACAAATGATCAAGCATGCATCGAAAATATAAAGGGAAACAACTAAAACAATATCCACAAAACAACAACACCAAAACAAACATCTAACGACAAAGAAGGACAGAAAATAGATACAAAATAGGTCTAATCGCCAAACAAGGCGTCCAACTCATCATCACCATCATCTCCACCTCCCTGTAAATGCTCATCCTCGGCCCGCCCCACTAAATCATCCACATCAATCATATCATCCGGAGGAGGGTCGGAGTAGGGAGGGAAGTCCGGAGAGTCGGGGTACACAAAGGGGCCACATCCCACAAAAGCATCCTGAGCCATCGCGACCTGACGGGTATACGCACAGCAAGCACGGATCATGTCCTCAAAGCGGCTTATCCGCTGATCAAAATGGACGCGCATTTGATCCATCGCGCCCATCAAAGAGTCCATATCCATCGTTCCAGTCGTCCGAGTAGATGTCGACTGCGGGCGAGGCCTAGTAGAGGAAGTCGGGGGAGCAGAGGTGACGGTCTCGAAAAAAGAGAAAGGAGTGCCAGCTAATTCTGTGCCCTCGGTCGGGAAGACCTCAACCCTTGCGGTCGAGTAGAGAGCTGTAATCAGCAAGGGGAACATCATATGGCTCTTCTTTGATATATTAGGATCCCCACGCTTCCTTTTCTGCTCGGTCGGGTGGATCCAATGTGTCAACTCAAGGTCCAACTTCCTCATGTGCCCGAGTAGCGTCCGGTGAATCACCCCCGCGAAGTTAATCGTCTTCCGGGTCATAATGCAGAAGATGAGTAAACACCTCTCCTTGTTTGCCTCAGAACGGTTGCCACTCAGGATAAGATTGAAGCGTATTAATTCGAGCCAGAAGGTGGCCCCGGGAAGGAGAAAACGACAGGCCAAGTGTGCATCCCGCTCCGGCCATGTCGTGCCGGGTATAGCAATCACCCCCACAATCTCTTCCAATGGCACAGTAAAACTGGGGCGAGCATGCTGATACTCACACTGCTCAAGGATGGGTAACCCGAGGTATGCACTGATATCCGGAACATCAAAGCGGACTGACACATTCCGAAAAGAGACCGAATCCGTGTAGTTGCTAAAACTGCTCGCCGTCTTCCCAATACTAGAAAACGCCCCGGCACTGAAAAATTCTAGAACCCACGGAACTCGAATGGGTTCAAGTGGTCCCCGGAAGCACGTGAGATGATGGAACTCCATGCGGTCGTTTAGGGAAGCCCGTCCTCGGATATTATAGGGCTTTTCTTTCATAAGCATCCGCCCTTGAATGGCATGGTAGATTTTTACCACGCCTGGGTGCGAGAACCTGCTGGCCAGAGGAGGGAGCTCGATGGTGGGCTCGGGAACATTAGAAGAGCCCTCCCCGACCTTCTTTTTACCCTTGGTTTGTTTCGAGGATGTTTTAGGCATTTTCCGAAGTCTCAGCGGCGTAACGGTACACAACAACAACCCCAAACACCAACAATCATAACAACCCGAATCCAACAACACCTCAACTGAATCAGGACAAATAATCTCAACCCACAATTGCTAAACAAAAGGACGGCTCTTTATGCAGCAAACGGAAAGTCAACTATCTGAATCAAGCAATGGACAAAATGCACTAGACCCAACTGAAATTACCCCCAAATTTCGCACAAATCAACAAGAACCCCCAAATTTCCGATTTAAACTCCAATACTCAATTCCAACCACAATTAATCACTGAAATCCGGCCATAACGAGATAAAAATAGCCAATGACAACCACAATAAGGCCCCACACGGCCGAAATATGCAGAAATTCAGGTAAGGGCAAGCCAATCACTAACCTTGTGGTCCAAAATTACACAAATCAGCGATTACCCGTGACCCACAAAGCCCGGAGAGAGAAGGTAGCTGTTCCGGCGGTGAAACTGCGACGAAATGACGGTGAAATTGGCAGGAATCGGCGGAGAGGTGGTGGTCGGCGGCGGAAATCGAGAGAGAGATGGAGATGATGATGTGAAGTTGACCTAATTGTGACAAAAGAGGATCTTTATACCTGAGCGGCGCCTAGGCGCGCGTATGACGGCGCCTAGGCGCCGTAAGCTTCAAGTCCAATTGAAATGCTACTGCTGTCCACGCCTGGGCGTGGGATATTCGGCGCTCGGGCTCGGTGAGATCGGCGCCTAGGCGTGGACTTGGCCGCGCTGAGACGCGGTTAACAGGGGAGATGTTGTGAATTGGGCTGAACGGCGTCTAGGCGTGGCTGATACGGCGCCTAGGCGTGGCCAGCAGACCGTTTTGAAATCCATTTCCTGGGAAAAATAAGAAAAAGAAAAGGCTCAACACAAACAAACACAAACGAGACAAAAGAAGGAAAAAAGAATAAACGAAACTAAAAAAAAAACGCAAAGCTTGGGTTGCCTCCCAAGAAGCGCTAATTTATAGTCGTTAGCTCGACTCGGGACAAAGAATTATGGAGGATCTCGGAGAAGGAGGAACACTTTGTCCCTCCGTTCATCAGTTCCGATATACGGTTTTAATCGTTGAGCATTGGTCAAGAACGTTTGTCCTTTGTCCGTTGTGAGCTTGACGGCACCCGATGGATAGACATGGGAAATCAAGAATGGACCCGACCACCGTGACTTAAGTTTCCCGGGAAAAAGTCGGAGTCGAGAATTGTAGAGGAGAACTCTCTCGCCTTCATGAAACTCGCGGGGAATGATGTGCTTGTCGTGCCACGTTTTTGTTCGTTCCTTGTAAAGTTTTGCATTCTCATAAGCTTGGTGGCGCCATTCCTCGAGCTTATGCAATTGGAGTAACCGATTTGTACCTACAAGTGTGGAGTCGAAATTTAGAAATTTAGTAGCCCAATTAGCACGATGGTCAAGCTCAACCGGTAGGTGACATGCTTTACCAAAAACGAGGCGATACGGGGACATGCTAATCGGGGTTTTAAATGCGGTCCTATAAGCTCATAAGGCGTCATCTAATTTTAGAGACCAATCTTTTCGAGATGCATTGACCGTTTTTTCAAGAATGCGTTTAATCTCCCTATTAGACACCTCCACTTGTCCACTCGTTTGAGGGTGGTAGGGAGTTGAAATCTTATGTCTTACCCCATACTTGTTCAATAAGTGTTCGAATTGCTTGTTGCAAAAATGGGTGCCCCCGTCACTAACGATAGCTCTAGGTGTTCCAAAACGAGTGAAAATTCTTTTTCGTAAAAATCGAGTAACCACCCGAGCATCGTTAGTGGGAAAAGCCTCGGCTTCAACCCATTTAGAGACGTAGTCTACTGCAACAAGAATATACTTATTGGAACAAGAACTCGGGAAGGGTCCTATGAAATCAATACCCCAAACATCAAATAACTCACACTCAAGCATGCTATTCAAAGGCATTTCATGTCTTTTAGAGATATTACCCGTGCGTTGGCACCTATCACAAGATTGGACATGCAAAAATGCATCTTTAGAGAGTGTGGGCCAAAAGAAACCTGATTGGAGTACCTTAGCCACTGTTTTAGAAGGCCCAAAATGGCCACCTACCGACATGTCATGGCAATGAGCTAGAACCGATGCGATTTCTTCCTCGGGAATACATCTTCGAATGATGCCATCTGCACAAATCTTAAATAGATATGGTTCATCCCACAAATATTGCTTCACATCAAATAAGAATTTCTTCTTTTGATGAAAAGTGATATCCGGAGGAAGAACTCCCGTGACAAGATAATTTGCAAAATTGGCATACCAAGGAGTATCGTTATGAAGTATAGCATACAATTGCTCATCGGGAAACTCCTCACAAATTGGTTTATCATGCATGCACTCGGGGGTAGGGGTCTCTATTCTAGATAAATGGTCGGCAACCACATTTTCCACTCCTTTCTTATCCTTGATTTCTATGTCAAATTCTTGAAGAAGCAAAATCCACCGAATAAGTCTAGGTTTGGCATCCTTTTTAGCAAGTAAATACTTAAGGGCGGAGTGATCGGTGTACACAATCACCTTGTTCAAAACGAGATAGGAGTGGAATTTATCAAATGCAAATACTATAGCTAGTAACTCTTTTTCGGTGGTTGCGTAATTCATTTGCGCCTCATTAAGAGTTTTACTAGCATAGTAAATTGTTTGAAATACCTTTCCCTTTCGTTGGCCCAATACCGCCCCCACGGTGGTGTCACTAGCATCACACATCAATTCGAATGGTAAGCTCCAATCGGGCGGTGCCATGATGGGAGCGGATATCAATCGCTCCTTCAAAATTAGGAATGCCTGCATACAAGTAGAGTCGAAATCAAACGGTGCATCTTTAATGAGCAAGTTAGACAATGGTTTTGCAATTTTGGAAAAATTCAAAATAAACCGCCTATTAAAATCGGCATGCCCAAGGAAACTCCTCACGGCCTTAACCGAGATAGGAGGGGGAAGTTTCTCAATGACCTCAATCTTGGCTCGGTCTACTTCAATCCCTCTATGAGAGACCTTGTGACCTAGCACAATCCCTTCCCGTACCATGAAATGGCACTTCTCCTAATTTAAAACAAGATTGTTTTCCTCACAACGTTTTAAAACACGAGTCAAATGATCTAGACATGTATCAAAGGATGTTCCAAAAATAGAAAAATCGTCCATAAAAATCTCAAGGAAATCCTCAACCATGTCATGGAAAATGGCCATCATGCACCTTTGAAAGGTGGACGGGGCATTGCACAATCCAAATGGCATTCGTCTATAAGCAAACGTACCATAGGTACAAGTGAAAGTGGTTTTCTCTTGGTCCTCGGGATCTATGGTAATTTGATTATAGCCGGAGTATCCATCTAGAAAATAATAAAAATCGTGCCCGGCTAACCTTTCAAGCATTTGGTCGATGAAAGGGAGGGGAAAATGGTCTTTACGGGTGGCGTCATTCAACTTACGATAATCTATGCATACTCGCCACCCAGTGAGCATACGTGTGGGAATCAATACATTGTTTGCATTTTTAATCACAGTTATGCCTCTTTTCTTAGGAACCACATGAGTAGGACTTATCCATGCACTATCAGAGATAGGGTAGATTATACCTGCGTCGAGTAACTTAATGACCTTTTTCTTTACTACCTCTTGGATTTGTGGGTTAGACCTCCTTTGTGGTTGACGTGTAGGCTTGGTGGAGTCCTCCATTAGGATCTTATGCATGCATATAGCCGGGCTAATGCCTTTAATGTCCGCAATTGCCCACCCGAAAGCTTTCTTGTTGGCCTTCAACACTCCCACGAGTTGGTCCTCTTGTGCCCCTGTCAAAGAAGATGAGACAATTAAGGGAAATGCTTTATTAGCATTTAAAAACACATATTTCAAATGTAAAGGCAACGGTTTAAGCTCAAGGGTAGGGGCCTCTTCAATGGAAGGGCGAGGAGGAGCCGAGAGCGATCGCTCTAACTTTTCAACCCCCATAACGAGGTAAGGAGGTTGCTTTTCTAATTCACACACGATTTCCAACTTCTCCCCACTTGCCGAATCGACATCCATGGATTGCAAAAGGCACGCCTCTAGCGGGTCATCTACCATGTGTTCCTGAAATGTCTCACCAATCAAAGTGTCAAATGCATCGATGCGTAAACATGAATCATTATCATATGGATGTTTAAGCACTTTGAATACGTCAAATATAACCTTCTCATCACCCACATAAAGAGTTAGCTTACCATTGGCGACGTCTATGATTGCCTTACCCGTAGCAAGGAAGGGTCTCCCTAGAATCAACGGTACTTCTACTTCCATGTCGAGCACCACGAAATCTACCGGGAAGTAGAATTTGTCCACTTGCACAATTACATCTTCAATGATGCCCTTCGGGTGCTTAATTAAACGGTCCGCCAATTGCAATGATATCGATGTAGGCTTGGGCGTCCCAAGACCGAGCTTCTTGAAGATAGAATAGGGAAGAAGATTGATACTTGCCCCCGAATCGCATAGCACCTTGTCAAAAGTGAGATGACCAATAGTGCATGGTATGGTAAGGCTCCCGGGGTCCTTGAGCTTGCGAGGCAATTTGTTATGTAAGACGGCAGAGCACTCCTCGGTTAGACAAACGGTTTCGTTTTCCTCCCATTTTTGCTTGTTGGAGAGAATATCCTTGAAAAACTTAACAAAGTTCGGCATTTGAAAAATAGCATCCACCAAAGGAATATTTATTGTCACCTCACGAAGAATGGATAAAATACGGATGAAACTCGGATCCATCTCCTTCTTTTTCTTCTTCTGTGCGTTTGGGAAGGGAAGACGGATCTCAATGGGAGGAGGAGGCGTTGGAGTCGACGAACTAGCCCCGAAGGAAACAGGAGGCGGCGCCTGGGCGCGGTTGGTTCGGCGCCTGGGCGTGGGTATTGCGGCGCTCGGGCGCCGCTGACAGTGGCAGTTGGTCCTGACTGGGTGTAGAAGGCGCTTGAGCGTGGGCTTCCTCGTGCCTAGGCGTAGGCGGCAGTGTTGAATCTTTTTCCAACTGCTTCCCACTTCTCAAAGTGATGGCATGGCATTGATCTTTCGGGTTCTTCTCCGTGTCACTTGGTAGAGTTCCCGGGGCTCTACCATTTACCGCGGAGGAGATTTGCCCCATTTGTGTCCTCATATCTTTCATCTCCATGAACATATCCTTCATCATATTACAGAGTTCATTGATCGACGTGTCCGATTTCCTTATATGATCATTAAGTCGCTCGTCGATTGTAGGAGGTCGTGCTTGCCCTTGCCCTTGGACATTTAGAATGCCTTGCCTCGGAGGAGGGTTGTTGAAAGGAGGTCGAGGAGCTTGATAAATCCTTAGTTGTGCGTTTTGTGCGGGGTTGGGCCTTTTTGGAAAATTCCTGGGTATGTGAAAGTCCAACCGTTGTCGATTATGATTCCCAACATAATTGATGTCTTCAACATCCGGTTCCAAAGCCACTACTCCCTCAACCACTTCCTCAACACAAGCAACCTTTTTAGAGGATGAGGCCTCTTCATCGTCGGGATAAAGCTCATCTTCCCGGGCCAATTGTTCTATTTTGTCCCATACCCGTTGACAATCTAACCCAAGGAGATCTCTACCCGCACCCGCATTGAGTCTATTCCGAATACGCGACCGAACCCCATCATAAAAATGTAGTACTTGTTCATTCAAACCAAAATTATGATCGGGGCATTTTCGGAGCATGCCCTTATATCTAGCCCAAGTCTTGGCTAAAGACTCATTACTTCTTTGCCTAAACCCTTTGATGTTACTCCGGAGCTCATTAATTTTGGAGGGTGGGAAGAATTTGTTTAGAAAGGCATCGACCAACTCAACCCAAATTGTAATAGATTGCGGAGGTAAGGATTTATACTATGTTGTCGCCCTATCCTTCAATGAGAAATGGAAGACTCTTAGACGAATTGCATCAAGATCCCGTGGGTGATATTGAATGGTCACAAGAGCTTCGTCTATGGTTTCTAAATGAGCGTGAGGTGATTCGTGCGGTTCTCCATAGAAAGGATCTCCTTGCACCATATTAAAGATATGAGCCGGAATGTGGTAGTTGGGTGCAAAGAAGTTAGGCACGACCACGGGCCCCGGAATGGTATGGATCCTAGGTGGTAAGCTACCCCGAACCGACGGAAGTTGTGGAGGAGGTGCCCCTTGCATGGCTTGTAGAACACCTTGTAACCACTCCCTATTTTCCGGTAAGTTCATGTCCAAATTATTGGCCATTTCTCTTGCTCGCCTATTAGTCCGAAACACTCGTTCAATTTCGGGCTCCAACTAAAAAAACGTTTGAGGAACGGGTCATGCACCACACAAGAATCTAGCAATTAAACACAAGAACGAAATTAGACTAGTACGAAAAATAAAAGGAAACAAGAAAATAAACAACAAACTAGAAATTATGAAAAACTAAAACGAAAATCAAAAACTAAAAAAAAATAAGTCCCCGGCAACGGCGCCAAAAACTTGACACGCTAGAAGCTAACATGCTTGAATAGCAAGTGCACCAGTCGCGTGTAGTAATAAATGGACAAAATGTCCGGGTTGTCGAACCTCAAGGACTTGGATTTTTAGCTTAGGATTTGCAATTAAGGTAAAGACAATTAAAGTAAAATAAGAGAAAAATAATTAAGTAAACGAAAGATCAAAGGAGGGAACAAGCTATGAATTAAACCTCACGAATTGGTTAAAAAGACTAAGGCACATGCTATAACCGAATCCATTCGTCGATATATATGAGTTACTCTTCGAATTATTAGACTATTATTGCTTTGGTGAAAACTCCTTAATTAATCATTACCCGATGTCTCGGCACATAACAATCCTATGATTGATTGACGGTTCTCTAAATATGTCTATCCGAGAATCTAATCAACAACCATGCATTAACGTTCTAGAGCTTCCCCGAATAAATCCGGCTAACCGCACCCGGAAATCTTTACCTATTTCTAGGAGCAATTCCACATTAGTTTCGGATGATGTGTTGATTCATTTGAACCCTAACCTATCTTCTCTCGAATGACTAGATTAGGCACAATAGCAAGCATATGGAGATCAAGCATATGATTGTGATAAAAGCACAAAATCAACACACAAAGCAATTAGGAGAATTAATACGCAAATTAACTTCACATATATTGATTCATGAATTCGGCCTTCACATGGCCTTAGTTCTACAAGATTAGCTCATATTCAATAGCTCAAGAAGGTCTAAAACAATCATATACATAGTTATTAACATAAACATGTAAATGAAATACAAAAGAAAACTCCCTAAGTCTTGAATGATGATGAATCCTTGGTTGTAGCTTCAATCTCTAGCTCAATCCTCCTTTTTCACCTTCAATTGTTGATGAAATTATGGCTCAAAAACCCAGAAAAATGCTCTCCAATTCCCCAGATTTCCAACCCCTCTTCAATCTGAAATTTGGCTTTTAAACAATTGAAAAATGGTTACGCCGGCGCCTAGGCGCGGGCAAGACGGCGCCTAGGCGCGGCCTACGTGGCGTACTTTTCTTGGGGGAGAAGTCCGGCGGCGCCCAGGCGTGGATAGTACGGCGCTCGGGCGCGGGAATAACGGTGCCTAGGCGCGGTCAACAGGGATCAACTTTGTTGTTCTTGATCGGCGCCCGAGCATGGTCAGCCCGGCGCCTGGGCGTGGTCGACAGACTTCAAAAAGTGTCGTGCACCGTTTTTCGCCTTTTTCTTCGTGTGCCCTCGTTTATCACCTGAAATCACTTAACACCCCAATTAAACGCAACTGTGGCATGATTTAGGCAATAAATAACTCCAATAATATCATATCATAGGCTTAAAAACACGTAAAAATACCTCTTATCACACAACTTATAGATGCAGATAAGAATTAAGTGAAAACTCAATAATGCCTTTTATTTAAGAAGAGTTTAATCCTAACATCTTTCTCTGTACATTCTATCCTCTATGGCATCTGAAGGCATAATCCTAACATCTTCCTCATCAGATGAACCACATGAAGTTGTTGTTAAGCGACCCGAGAGAAAGGTTGTTGTGAAAGTCGCTGAGCCATCCCAGCCAGTGAAGAAACACAAGAAAGGCAAGAAAGAGAAAAAAGAGAAAAAGCAGAAGGAAAAGTCTCCTTCCCCTCCCCAAGCAAAAACCCCTTCTCCCCCTCCAGTGACTACCATTTCGCTATAGATGGAAGAAGAAGCAGAAGAAATGGAAATGCCGCTTGCTTGTAAGCGCACACCCTGGTCCACTCCCAGAAGTTCTACAAGCATTCCAGCAGAACCAACACTTGGAGAATCTTCTAGTGTTCCACCTCCTCCTCCACCTTCTGAAACTATCGCAGAGCCTGTTCCTGAAGCTCTCTTAACAAAGTTAGCTAGCGATCAGGGTAAGTCTTAGACAAGGTATTGCTTGTGTTTTTTTTAACGCTAGGATAATTTGTTTTTCAGCCTATAGAGAATATACCATCCAGTATGTTTAGAATTTATTAGAAGGATTCAATATTCCTATAGGTGTTGATCCCCTCACTTCTTTACCCTTTGAAGTTGAAGAAGTCACGGAGCCAGAGGCTATGGAAACAAAAGTTCCTATAGATGAAGCGACTACTGTGGTCGAAGATAGTCCTCGGGGTAAGCATTTATGTCTTTTACATCTCAATTTCTACTTAGTAGAAATCTGTTGTGTTTCTCAAATGCTTGCATGTGTCAGCTCAAAGTACACAGCTGCTGATGCACATCCGCTTTCAGAGGCAGACCTAAACTTGGATGTTGATTTATCAACTGTGGTAGAAATCGCTAGAGAATTAGACACTGTCATTCCAGACGCTGAAATCTCACAAGCACAGGAAACGACTGTGGATGCTGAGCAGTCGAAAGAAGTGGCCGAGATTATCCCCACACCAACTTGTTCTCTTCCTCAAGCGGTCAATTTCTTTCCTAGAGGCTATATTTTAGATTTGGAGTTTTATTATTCCTGGAGAGAAACGACACTTAGGCAATTGATTGATATGGAGCTCAACTTTCAAACTACCCTCCACAATCCATCTCTTTCTGACGCTCAGAAGTCTATCATATTTGAAACGCTTGCGAATAGTGGAGTCACTACGATGAAAGAGATCATTGATCTCTTGGATTATTAGGAAACTCCAAAAAAAGATCTGGCAGAGTTCGAGAGCAAACGCTTTCAAGAAATCGGCAAGAGCATAGAACACAATTAGCCATTCCGACGAATTCATGTCCAGATAAGGAATCCTCACATGGGTGATTGGGGAAAGAATCCAGATGAAGAACAGCTGAATAAGATGGGTTATTCAGCTCTCCCCAAGGTTGTCCATTCAGACACTAACCAGTCTTCCAAGAAGCCGCTACAACTATGAAAGGGAAACGGTGCCATGCTTCAAGATCACCCTAACCCTATCACACTTTGATTGAGGATGAAGCTCAACAATTTCTTGCCAAGGTTTGGGCCGACAATTTTGCAGAAGAGAAACAACGTTTCAAGAAATTCCTCAAAGCAAAGACTGACAAAGAGTTAGCCGAAACTCTTGGAAAGCGATGGATAATGGATACATCCAGATGGGAAGAAGAATTCATTTTGCATTGCCATACAATAGATGAGATGATCAGGTATCCATTCCTATTCCATTTTGGAATAGAGTATAGACGTAGAGGATACACTCTTTTTTTGTTGCGGAAGTGCAAGTCGCTTGTAGGTCCTGTTAATGCATTACCTTAATTTCGAAAAGGCATGGAAAGATACATTCGCGAACAACTTAGACAAATAAGTCAAGGGGGTTATAAGTTGAACTTTTCTTAGTGACTCCAGATTGACTTAAATGAAGACGCTTCTACAAACAAGCGGGAATCCCTTCCATGACCAAGCGAGGCCTGATTTTAGATAACAGACAATTTTGTAGAATTCCACAGAGAAAGACGAGCGATTTTTGAGAACGCCCAATCGTTCGATATCACTTTTAATCAACACTTTGGTTTTAGTGACTTCCATAGGTACAACTTGCTCCCCGTCTTATTTTGCGAACGTAAAATCCAAGTGGCCAAGTTTATTTCTCTCATCAGGCCAATGGATCAGGCTCTAGCCCAAGCGCTCATGCCGTTTTTGATGGACTTCAAGAATCTGTACAAAACTGGAATAGAGTTCCTGGAAGATGCTGATCTAGCGTTAAGTACTGAAGCACACGAAGACGCTGTGATGTTTATTCCAAGAACCTTTTATTAGAGTCCAAGGCATCTTATGGAGACAATTGGCCACTTTGGGTAGGTGCCGGTGAAAAGAAATGTTCCTGTGGAGATCATAGAAGTTGAAGCAGGGCTGGATCTTACTGTTGCTGGCACTAAAGTTACAAACGCTGATATTCTGATGATAAAAGCACCCAGCGCTACAGTGGTTGATATGTCCGTTGTTGAACAAGATGTTCAGATTGAGGAAGCGACTCAATCTCTCA
This sequence comes from Buddleja alternifolia, assembly GCA_019426215.1. Classification (NCBI taxonomy): domain Eukaryota; kingdom Viridiplantae; phylum Streptophyta; class Magnoliopsida; order Lamiales; family Scrophulariaceae; genus Buddleja; species Buddleja alternifolia. The sequence continues at coordinate 24,071,619 of CM033392.1, forward strand.
ATTTAGCGATAGAAGAAGTACATGGTGAAATGGCCGAGGAACCTGAAGAACCCTTCATCAGAGATAAATCTAAAGGAAAGGTTGTCGTTTCAAGCTCTTATGGACTCATTTCATTCCCAGAGCGTCCATCTTCTTCGGACTCAGACTCAGAAAGAGATCAGGAGGCAAGAGACTTTAGACGAGCCATATGGAACTCGCTCAACACCATCAAGGGTTCCTGCTCCAAGAAGCTCGATAATGATGATTTGCATATCAAGTTAGTTCCGACACTCGAATGTTGGGTTGGTTCTATTCCCCGAGTGGCTCGTGGCAGAACAAATTAAAAATTAAAATGTACAACCACCCAAAACAGGAATAATGGTGTGCTCGATTACGGTATAAAGACGGTTACGAGAATTTTTACCTTTCGATTAAATCGCGCAGCAACTATTCGGATCTTTTGAACCCTGTGGTGCAAGTCCACACGATTTCCTGGAGGAAATCACCCGTCAATTGTATCCCCGGTGTTAGTGCTCCAAACGTCGCACCTCTAAGATGTATCCACACCTCGTTCAAGTCACCACCTACTTCGTTATTGGTGCTAGCCAACGAAATAAGTCTAAGTCTAAAACCTAGGCTTGATTATGTGAAGGGATGGAATATGTGAATCGTTGAGTTCAACAAATGAACAAAACGATGTCGTATTGGAACAAGCTAAGGGCCGATTTTTTACTCAAGGATGACAAGAAAAATTCGAACCCTATCTGAAAAAAGAAGAGAGTTTCTTGCAATTTGCAATTTTGTTTAGACGACCGATGGGTAAATTTTAGATACCACATACATATATGTTTGTTTCTTGTCATGCTTATGTGATGGAGATGAACCATGAGCCTAGTCTATGTTGTTTGGTTTTCATTGAATGTAATATTTTAGAGTTGTAAAAATAACCAGTTTTGGCTTTTACTTTTCTGTCAAGTAGATTACTAGTAGTTGATAGACTATGTAATCAAAAATGGAGCGAGAAGACGAAGCCAAGACTTGAAGAGTTGTATGATGTGGTGGAACATATTGTAATAGTCTAGTCATTTTTATTTTCTAGAATGTTCTGGCCCATTTTGGCTTAGTGGGTTAGTAGGTTAGGTCTAGAGGTGGTTTATCCTCGATTTACCGGTTTATGGGATGTTTATTTATCTTTCCGATACGGTATGTGATGTGTGGTGAGATGCATGCATAGGATAGATAACTAAACAAGATAATTGTAATACTGATGAGACCTATTTGTATGCAATGTAAATCCCTCCTTGAAACATACTAGGCTAATGTGGGAATAAAATTGGAGTTCTCTTTCCAATCCTTCCATCATAAGTAATTGTCATGTGATATGCCGCTGAAATCCATTTGCTCAGAAAATGGGGTGGGTTGAACTTAAGAAAGGCTTTGTGAGCATTACTAAGCATATGATGTCCTATGGGATCATTGGTTTCATTACTTAGCTCAGAAAATGGGGTTAATGCAATTGATGATTGACCGTGGGATATTTGATGGGTTGAGCCTAACATTGACTACTATGTGTTAGCTCAGAAAATAGGGCACATGCGAAAGATGAGGAAACAGATCTTGAGAACTATTAAGGAAGATGGAAGGCCCGGTAAGGCTACTATTCAAACTAGTCATATGTTAGCTCAGAAAATGGGGCATATGATGAAATTTGGATAGATCTCAAGCCCACTAAAGAATTAAATATTCTTCGAATCACACCAAGAGGGTGGTGGAATCTTGAAAAATAGTGGGAGACTTGTACAATTAAAGACCAAATTGTATAAGAACTTTATTTGAAAATCCATTACTTATCGTCTGCCTCGTACGTTTTGTAGATAACACAATATGTCTAATCCATTCAAAACAATTCTCGAAACAAACAAACTAACCGATCCCAACTTTGAAGATTGGTTTCAAAATCTCAAGATTATCCTTTTGTCTAAGAAAAGGGCGTATATCCTTGATATACCAGTGCAAGAGGAGCCAGAAAAGGACTCATCTGATGATGAGAAGTTCTAGTACCAGCAATGGAAGGAAGATGACATGCAAGTACGATGTCTCATGTTGGCTTCAATGAGTAATGAGTTGCAAAGGCAACACGAGGCGATCGAGAACTCTGCATCGATTCTTCTCCATCTGCAAGAGTTATATGGTACTACATCTAGGAGAGAGAGATTTTCAATCTCAAGGGAGCTTTTTAGGGCTCGCATGACTGATGGCTGTGATGTAAGTGTGCACGTGCTCGATGATAAGGCTGATTGAAAAGTTGGCTAATCTCGGTGTGGTTCTTAATGACGAGTTGTCTATGGACTTGGTCCTACAACCACTCCCTAGTTCTTATGACCAATTTGTGGTCAACTTCAACATGAATCAACTTGAAGCTAAGCTTCCTGAGTTGTTGAACATGCTAAAGACAGCTGAAAGCACAATAAAGAAAGACAAGCCAGTGCTTCTTATGAATTCATCTTCTAAACCTAAGAAAGGAAACAAGAAGAAGAACAAGACTAAGAAACTGAAAGGCAAAGGACGAATCAAGAAGGGTAAGAAAGCTAAGTCTGACAAGTGCTTCAAATGTGGGAAGAAGCACTAGCAAAGGAACTGCAAAGAGCCATCGGCTCAAGGTACATTATTTGCTGAAGTTAACTTCTCGTTTAATGATTCTTCTTGGATTCTAGACACTGGATGTGGAGTTCATATCTATAATAACTTGCAGGAGATGACAAGAATCAAGGAGCTAAGTAAAGGAGACATGACCCTACGAATGGGAACCTTGTGCTTTCAATAGTATTTCAAAACAAACATACAACACTTTATAGAGCTAAAATTGCCAGTAACTCACCATTTCATTCACCACTCTTCTAACATTGTTGTTATCAATTTGATTTGTTTTATCGGAACGCGCAATCCTCCACACGAGTGCTCGTGTCACCTCTGTGCAATCAGATCCCACATCCCTTCTTCTATTTATCTATATTTTTATTAAAAATATATATATATGCATTAACATAGAACTTTTATTAAAAAAATTGTAAGGATTCACTGCTAAATGAACTACATACCTCCATTTGCTCCACAAGAGCATGTCCAAGACTCGCTTTCCTGTAAGAATATTCAGGGTCCTTTGCTCTTTCCTGATTGTCCCTACTTATTTTCTATTTATTACATTATCAAATTATTAGCTAAATATAAACGCAATAACCAACAAATGAAACCGTAAATTAAAATGACTAGCTACCTGCCAAGGTTCACCTAAGCGAACATCTAAAAATGCCGTCCAATCGGCTAAGGAAATCTCATATTGTGGGGGTGGGTTGACATTAATGTTTCCATCATCATCTCGCACATACTTTCTGCTTATGTAGCTCCTGAAGTTACATGCTAGCCTCCCAGCTTTTGCTAGTACGTACTTTCGTCGACTTTCGTCAATATCAAATGCCAACTACAAAAAACAAACAAAAAAGTATATATAAAGTTATAATTTAGAGAATATGATAATACATTAACACTTACAAATATGATAATATCCAAATTACCTTTATCTCATCCCAAACGTTTTTTTTATTGGTGACAGGACTTTTCGCCAATCACTCATGGTAATCGACACCTTCTGCCGAGCCTACACACCTATATAACCAACAAATATTGATTTTTTTGGGTTAACTGGCTGACCTCTGTCATTCCAGCCGACAGGTAGCCTTATGCCTTTACTTCTGGCATTGATAACTTTTTTCATAGCCGTGACACCTCTCCGTATCTCCACCTTATGAAAGCTATCTGATCCATATACATCATCCTCGGGAAAACTACCATCAGGATTTGAAGCCATCGACCTACAAAAGACAAAAAATACAGAAGTTAGATTCATATAAATTTGGCAGATTCATTTGGCAATAATAATTTTCAAATAGAAGTAATAAATACAGAAGTTAGGTTCATATCCATTAATCTAGAATGTAATTATCCTAAACCACAAAATAAACAAAATTTAATCTCCAATTAAACACAATTAACCCCCAGCTAAACCAAATTAACCTCAATCAACCCCCTATTTCCCTTAAATTTTCCACAAAAATAGGCAAATCTCAAGAATATAATTTTTCTAGCAACTAAGTATAAATATTAATAAAAAAATAAGTCTATCATATAATTATGACATCTGTAACCAATACCTTTCATCGTTTTCTTTTTGTCATTGGCTTAGCAGTTTTTTGCTTCCTGCCATCGGTAAGACCATTTTTTTTAGTACGGCGACGAACTGACGGATTAATCCATATCCCCTCTTGGTGATCTTATCGCATATACAATTCATCATCACTTATATCCAAGTCATCATCACTATCAATTGATTGTGAATCACCTAATGAGATAGGATTTTCTCCATCATCTTCACTTTCTCCATAATCATCATCAATACAATTATTTTTGTTTGCCGATAAAACAATAGACCACCTCTTATCAATAGGATCGGTAACAAAAAACACTTTCTTAGCTTGTGATGCTAAAATGAAAGGTTCATCTTTGTATCCCACCCTTTCAAGGTCTACTCGAGTGAAACCTATTTCACTATTATCGACACCATGTTTATTGTCAACCCACTTACACCCAAATACAGGCACCAGAAACCAACTGTAATCAAGCTCCCATATACGTTCAATCACTCCGTAATATGATAAATCGGCATAGATAAGATTATTATCTTTCGCACTTGAGATATGCATTGCTTGAGCTACAAGACTCACACCACTATTCTGCATTGTACTTCGCTCATCTTGGTCTTTTGTATAGAATGTGCGACCATTTATACGATAACCTGAATAACAAAATACTAGTCTATCCGGACCCATCGACAGTCGTGTCAATTTATTTGAAACTGAAAGTTGTGGATTCTCTTTCTGTTTCTCTTCAAAATGCTTTCGGAACCAATCAATGAAACTCTTATTATGCTCTCTTGAAATCCAGCTCTCATTTTTAATTGGATTGAATCTCCTAAGTTGGTTCTTATGCTCTTCAACATATAGGTCAACCTCATCGGTGTTGTGGAGTACATATAGGTGTGCCTGATCCCTTTGCGTAATATAAACACTAACTAATTGCTTTCCCATTAATCGGACTCCTTCTGTTCCCCCTCCCACAACATGAGACTTTGGAAGCTCTGCAACATTAGAATCTGCCAGATACTCTGTGCAAAATGTAATGGCTTCATCAACTATGTACCGTTTAACAATGCAACCTTCCGGTCGACTACGATTTTTCACGTAGCCTTTCAATACCTTCATATAATGCTCAGCCGGATACATAGATCTCATAAAAGCCGGTCCACATAGTTGAGTTTCTCTAACCAAGTGAACTGGTAGATGAGTCATTATATCAAAAAAGCAGGTGGAAAATACATTTCAAGCTCACACAAAGTGATGACAATTTGTTTCTGAAGTGCATGAAATTGCTCAGGATCAAACACCTTGCTCCACATTGCTTTGAAGAAGAAACACAATCTAGTTATCGTGTCTCTCACCTTTTTTGGCAAAATGGCCCGTATAGCAATTGGTAGCAAATGATCCATGATTACATGACAATCGTGAGTCTTCATGTGCTTTAGCTTAAAATCCTTCATTGATACAAGACTGCTAATGTTTGAAGAATACCCTTCTGGAACTTTCACTCCATTAAGAAACTCACATAATGCAATTTTTTCTTTCCTGGCTAGAGTGTGAGCTACTGGAGGAAAATAAGTATGTTTCCCCTTATTTGTTGGTGCCAATTTTCCTCTTATCTTCATTTCAACCAAGTCTAACCGTGACTTTACGCCATCTTTTGTCTTTCCGGGCACATTTAGAAGTGTACCAATGGCACTATCAAATACATTTTTCTCAATATGCATTATATCGAGGAAATGTCTAACATATAAAGACTTCTAATACGGCAACTCAAAGAAAATTGACCTTTTTTTCCACCCAGTTTTTGCAAGGCCACCTGTAAAAGTCTTTCCAAATTTAACCTCCAAGTCTTTTACGTTCTCAAACACTTCTTCACCAGTTAAGCACTTAGGAGCTCGGCCTTCTTCTATATTCCCATTGAAAGTTTTCTTCCACCGACGATATCGATGGTTCCGATTTAGCCATCTTCGATGCCCTTGGAATGCATATTTCTGAGAGTGTGTTAATCAATATTGATCTGTACTCTTGACACATATGGGGCATCCACATTGGCCATGTACACCATATCCCTCGAGGTTTGCTCTTGCCGGAAAATCATTGATTGTTCCAAATAACATGACTCTGAGATTAAAATTTTCTTCTCTGAAACCGTCATATACTTGAACACCGGTGTCCCAAAACAACTTCAAATCCTCAATAAAAGGAGCCAAGTAGACGTCTATATCATTTCCAGGTTGTTTCGGCCCAGAAATGAGTATAGGCATCATTATATGCTCTCGCTTCATGCATCGCGATGGGAGAAGGCTGTAGATCATCAAGCCATGAGGGTTCATGCCATCTGTAGCCAATACAAGGCGCAGGTTTCTTGATTCTTCATCAAATTCAAGGAAATCATCATCAATCTTTTCCTATTGAGGAGAATCATAGGGATGTCGAATCTTGTCATCTTCAATCCTTTCTTCAAGCCTTCTATCAGCATGCCATGTCAAGTCCTTGGCTAACTCTTTACTACTGTACATGCGCTTAAATCGTGGTATTATAGGCAAATACCACATAGTTTTGACAGGCGCAGATCCATTCTTCTTGTATCATGAGGCGCCACATTTTGGATAGGCCTTCAATGATGCATAGTCAATTCTAAATAATACGCAATCATTGAGACAGACATGTATCCTCTCATATCCCATGCTAATTGAGGTTAACATCCGTTTAGCCTCATAAGTACGATTAGGTAACACATTATCCTCAGGTAGCATGCTTTTTAATAAACCAAGCAAGTCTATGAAACTCTTATCACTCCACCCATTGTTGGCTTTTAACATGTATAGGTTAAGAACTGCTTTCAATCTTGTGAATTTACTACCACTATACAGTGGTGTCTTTGAATCACTTGTCAAATTGTCAAACATTTTAGGACAATTTCGCAAATCTCTTCCAAACGATCAGGCTCATAATCTTTCATGTTGAAATCCTGTGATGGATATGATGTACCACCCAAATCATCCAACGGGACACTGCTTTCACCGTGTCTTGTCCAACGTTTGTAGCTTTTATCAATTCCATTACACACCAAATGATCTTCCAACTCACGTGGACTAATTCTCTTTCCAAAACGACAACGTAAACACGGGCAAGTGATCCTAGTTCGATCTAGTGCATGGTCAACCGCAAACTTTATGAACTCTTTCGCCCCTTTCTCATACTGTTCCGACATACGATCTGCTAAAATCCAACTTTGATCCATTTCGATTCTGAATTAATTAAATTAAACAATTTTATTATCAGTTGATAGTTAAATTAATTAAATAATTTTCATTTTAATTTATTTTCCATTATTCTATAAAAAATTCGGCAGAGTAACAACGCAAAATTTTTTACCAAGTTCTCGACTTAATCTTCATCCGGGTAGGTTGCAACCAACAAAATTCGGATATACACAAATATTTTTCAATAAATATGCAAATCTCAAGAATATACACAAATATACATACACCCACGCATACACAAATATATACATACACCCACACATACACAAATATATATACATACACCCACATATACACAAATATACATACACCCACACATACACAAATATATATACATACACCCATATATACACAAATACACTCACACATACACAAATATATATACATATACTCATATATACATACACCCACATATACACAAATATATATACACTCACACATACACAAATATATATACATACACCCACATATACATAAATATACATACACCCACACATACACAAATATATATACATACACTCATATATACACAAATATACATACACTCACACATACACAAATATATATACATACACCCACATATACACAAATATATATACACACACCCACATATACACAAATATACATGCTCAAATATTTAAATCTATATATACTCTATGTGTGTGTATATATATAAATATTTATCTAAAAGAAAGTACCTAAACTAAATGGACCACGGCGGCGGCGGAGGCGGAGGTGGGCGACGACGGCAGCAACAGCGGCGGTGGCAGCAGCGTCGTCGGCGGCGGCGGCTACTATGTATATATATATATAAAGAGTTAAATATATATATATAGAATATATACATATATATGCACATATGTATATATATATCTAGAAAGAGAAAGAGAGATACCGGAGCGACGGCGGCGGACGGAGGAATGAGCGGCTGACGGCGGCATGAGAGAAAGACAAGTAGATTGAGAGAGAGAGAGAGAGAGAAGTAGATCGAGAGTGAGAGAGAGAGAGAGAGAAAAAAACCGAGAAAGCTAGAGAGAGAGAGGTGTACGGTGGTGGTGGTGGTGGTGAGAGAGTTGAAAGAGAGAGAGAGAGAGAGAGAGAGTGTGTGTGAGTAAGTGAGAGAGAGAGAGGGGGGCCGGGTTTTAGAAAACCCGGACCCTATGGTAGCGGTTTGGCCGAACCGCTGTCACATGTGTATTTGTGAGAGCGGCCAGAACCGTTGTCACATGTGTATTTGTGACAACGGTTCGGTCGAACCGCTGTCACATGTATATTTTGTGACAGCGGTTCTAGCCAAACCGCTGTCGCATTCATTTTTATTTTTTTTAAATTTTGTTCTAACATCATATGACAGCGGTTCGGCTTGAACCTCTGTCATAGGTTCGAACCGAGTATCTCTATTACAGCAGTTTTTCAAAATCGCTGTCATAGGTACGCTGTAGTATGGCTTTTTTGTGGTAGTGTATACTGTTACAAGGTCATACCTTTTAGCCTTAGGAATTTGGGTGCTACATATCAAAGACTAGTGAACATGATGTTAAAAATAGAGATTGAGAAAACCATGGAAGTATATGTCGACAATATGCTCGTGAAAAGTACAAAGGAGCACGATCACTTGGATCATTTGAAACGATCTTTTGAAATTATGAACAAGTGTGGAATGAAGCTCAACCCTCACAAGTGCACATTTGGAGTGAGAGGAGGAAAATTCTCAGGCTTCATGGTTACCCAACGAGGTATTGAGGCTAATCCAAAAAAGATTCGAGCAATCATGGATGTGTCTTCACCTCGAAATGTGAAAGATGTTCAAAGACTGACAAGTTGGATGACCAGTCTAAATAGGTTCATTTCACGAAGCGCTGATGCACAAAAACCCAGTCGTATATTTAACAGCAAGAGAACTGATCATGTGTAGTAATAAAGTAGACAATTAAGTTCGGGATGTTGAACCCACAGAGATTTGTATTTTAGCAAAAAAAGTAAATTAAATCAAACAACTTATGAACTTAAAGTAAAGAAATTATCGACTTATAATTTAAGACAATAATTTAAGATATGCGAAAAATCAATAGATAAAAAATAAGACACATGCGTCAACAAAAATTAATCAATTCTTGTGGTATAGGTATTCTCATATTTCAGATAAATATTGCTAAGGTGAAAAATTCCTTAACATTATTATCAATTCGATCCCTCGCTCATGATAACCTACGCTATATTGGGTGTAGCAATCTCTCTTGTGTACATTAGAAACTAGACTTTTCCCCGGATAAATTCGGCTAACAGCATTCGGAGTTATACAACTAACTTAGAAGATATTATTAATCCTTTTTGTACCTTAAATCACGTTCTCTTGAACAGATAATTTAAGCATAAATTCATACATATGTTAGACAAACGCACGAAGCATTAAGAACAAGACTATAACACAAAGCAATATAAATCATTCATATGAAGAATAATTTTTATAACTTAGAAATTATAATTCGGCCTAAGCATGGCCTTAGTTTACAAATTTAGCTACTCATAATGGAAAAACTAATTAAAGAATTCATGAAAGTAAAAATTAAAGAATAATGATTGTACGGACCTTCTTCTTCTTGCTCTTCCTCAGATGTGTTCTTCAATCTTTTGTTCTAAACTAATCTGAACTTGTATGTATAATAAAACTCTATTCTATGTCTATTTTTCGTCTCACAAGTTGGCCCTCAAACCCTACTGAACATATGGCATTTATAGATATAAGTGTGGATGAATCCTTTTAGGTTTAGAGTTGGAAATTTCCAAAACTGCTCTGCCCGACATTCACGTCCAAACATTGCTCTTCTAGCATCCGTGCGTAAACAACTCCTCACATCTGAACGTTGATCTTCCCACATTTGAACTTAACTCTTCTGGCGTTCGTACGTGAGCAACAGAACTTATTGCTTTTTTGCTCCAAACTTCCTTCTTTTAATTTTTCTTCATCCTTTTTCCTTAATTGTCATGATTTATACCTGAATACTCAAAATAGACAGATTACATGCATATGTGGTATAAAATCATACTTAATTCAATAAAAATCATAAAAATAAAGGATTATAAAACATGTAATTCTCAACCCTATCAAGCGTAGATAAGGAAAACAAATCTTAGCGAAGCCCGATCCCTACAAAAGGCTCATAAAATGGGGAGCAGAATTGGGTGAGTCTTTAATTGAATATCGGGCACATACTTCGATTAAAGCACATATAATGGCTGATTTTTTAGTCGAGATGTCATCATCGTCTGAAAATGATGTAAACACCTCAATAACTGATTAATGGTTATTACATGTAGATAGTTCGTCGATGACCCAACGAGAAGGATTTGGAGTATGGCTTCAAGACCCACAAGGGAACGACCATGAGTTTGCTATTAAGCTTGATTTTGATGTGACCAACAATGAGGCGACGAAGCTCTTATTGCAGGTTTGAATGTAGCAAAAAGTTTGAATGCGAAGAATCTCAATGCGTTCACCGATTCGTAGATTATGGAGAACCAAGTTAGTGGAGCTTACAAGGTAAAAGAAAAAATTATGAGCCAGTACTTACAGCGAATGAAAAACCTCATGGCCAATTTTGACAAATTAACCTAGAATCAGGTTAAAAGCATAGAACATTATGCAACGTTAATTAACATGGAAAGTTCCAAACATCAATTCAATATGATTAACGATGATAACCTATATTTGATAAATTAACCTTGAATCAGGTACCTCGCGAAGAGAATGATAGAGTCGATGCTCTATCAAAGTTTGCAAATTTAATCACGGGAGTGAAGAGCAGACAAGTCACACTTCTCACCATTGATCATTCTGAAATAGCAAAAGATAAATCAGTAAGTGTGATGATGCTGGATGAAGAGAGATCTTGGAAGGACGAGATACAGTACTTGGAAACGGGTAAAATACCAAAAGATCAAAATGAAGCACAAAGATTGATGTATAGAGCTTCGAGATTTACGATTATTGATGATGAATTGTACAAATGATTTTCGGCAGGACCACTACTTCGATGCTTAGCTCCATCTCAGGCGGAGTATGTGATGCAAGAGATCCATGAAGGTAGTTGTGGAAATCACTTCGGAGGTAGAGCTTTAGCTCAAAAAATCTTAAGGCAAGGATACTTTTGGCCTACTCTGGTACGAGATACCTCGACCTTTGTCAAATGATGCAAAAAATGTCAACTACACTCAAATTTGTCTCATCAACATGTCGTTCCAATGGAACAAATTAAGATTGTTTATCCCTTTAATCAATAGGGGATTGATATTTTGGGTCCCTTTCCACCAACTACGAGCTAAAGGAAATTTATCATCATTGCTATAGAACATTTTACAAAGTGGATCAAAGCCGAAGCGGTTGCAAAGATCACTGAAAGGGAAATTATGAAGTTCCTTTGGAAGAACATCATTTGTAGGTTTGGAGTTCCACGTGTACTCATATCAGATAATGGAAGACAGTTTAATGGAAAAACTATCACGAACTGGTGCTCTGAAATGAAGATACATCAACATTTCATTATGGTTGGAAACCCACAAGCCAATGGGCAGAGCGAGGTTTCTAACAAAATCCTCTTTCAAGGATTGAAAGCTAGGATAAAAGGGGAAAAAAGAAATTGGGGCGACGAACTACCAGAAGCTCTATGGTCCTATCGAACTACTTCACGAAGTTCAACTGGAGAATCCCCATTTTGTTTAGTTTACGGTTCAGAGGCTGTTATTCCAGCAAAAATATGGCTAATGTCACACCGTGTAGCATCGTATGATGAGCCCAGCAATCTTGAATTAAACATAGTGAGGCGATATTTTGAGCTAGATGTTATTGAGAAAAAGAGAGAGAATGCATATGCTAAAATCCTCATGCTCCAACAAATGGATAAGACTTGGTCTTAGTGTATAGGATTTATTGAAAAATAGAATATATAAATATAAGGAGCAATAAACACTTTCTTGTTCTATCAAGAGGGAACGAACCGCACTCCTTCGTATATGTCAGGAGTCCATTGATGAGAAGGGGCTGGGGAAAACTTGAACGCAATTCCTACAATGATGAATATGAGCACATTTGAAATTCCTAGGGAATTATACATTTGTGTATTGATAAGACCATTCACTATTTCTTGAAGCTCCATTTCTCCCTCGGATGAACCATAAGCATCGGCTAACTCTGTGCCAGCAGCCGCGGTAAGACAGAGGATACAAGCGTTATCCTAAGTGATTGGGAGTATTAATTATAGAACCCATTCATCTGTCTGGAAAAAACGATGGCTAAGAATCTTAAACTAAGAAACTTTCAAGTCAGAAATCAAGTGCTAGAAAAAGTAGAAGTTTCAAGACATGTTGGGAAGCTTGATGCAAATTGGGAAGGACCTTTCAAGGTCATTGAGATTACGAAGTGTGGTACTTATCGTCTCCAAGACATAAGGAGAAAAGTTGTCCCGCCCTTGGAACATACACAATCTTAGAAAATTTTATGCTTGAACATCGTATGATATGGAACGATGTATTTTCTTTTGTCAATAAAGTTTACGATCTGCGCAGTTATGTCCATATTAAATAAGGTCCTACACTTCTTTTACACATTCTACTCATGTAGAAGAAGAATATGCATTTTCCCCCTATTAAAAATTTACATATCATATTTATCTATTGCTAGGATTACACGATCTCTCGACACATATCAAATTGAGAACAGGTAACTCAAAACTTATGACCTACTGTCGATACAATGATCATGCAGTTACAACATGAACTACAATGTGTGATAAGAATAGAATTAGCAAATAACACAAACCAAAAAAGCAAAGAAGTAATCTTCGATCAGACAGTTAATGCTAAAAAAAAAAAGGAAAAAAAAAGCTAAAAACATTGATCCTTCCAAAAAATGCATTCTAATAGATCAGATGCACAATACGACTTAATGATGATCAGAAGAATACATGCACAATATGACCTACAATAAACTACATGGCACCACGTCCCATGAAAAACTTGTCCCAATGCAGTATGGACTATTGAATTGAAACACGAGATAAAAACAACAAAAAGACATGTTCAAAAGCAACATGGCCTACAAAACTTTGTTCAAAGGCACACTGGCCTATTAAGACATTTACTAGAAGTTCATATGGTAGCATCCCCATCGCTAGCATCTACTTGTTCAGCCGTCATGCCATTATCTCCATCCGCCTCTTCCTCATCCTCATCATCAATTTTAGCCAGATCATAAAACTCAGGATAATTGATGAAAGTTTGTAAAGCATAGTTCTTCGAAGTTGAGGGATGCACAGAAGGCTTAAATGTAAATTCTTCAAAGGATTAGACATCAAAGTTGACTGAGAGATGACCTTCCTTGAAAAGGTAATCAATTTCTTTGTTGAAATTAACGATCATATCATCCAAAGACCTTGGCAACATAAGCTTTTCAAAGGAGATAGAACCCCTAAAAGCTTTAGCACCACCAAGGCGCTACTCCACGATCATTTCCTTGAACTCCACGCTAGTGACGAACTCAGTTTTCCCAACCTGTCGTCCTGTGTCAAATGCTTCTTTTGTTTCATTTCATGTAATGGATAACTGTTTCTCCAGATCCTTTAATTTTTGGTCCGCCTCATGTAGCAGACGATCAAAATGGATCTTATCACTCGATAGAGCACTAGTAGCAGTATCTCGCTCTTTAGAGAGCTTCATCCCTTTGTTTACGTGCTTGAATGGCCACGTTCTCATGCTTCAACATCTCGGCATCAACATTCTTCTTCTCATCCTTTCAGCAGGAGACACTCATAGACAGGTGGTGCATATGCAGATTGGCCTACAATGAACGCATTAACTTATCAACAAAACACAAAATAGTAGTAACGAACAAAAAATTTATGAATAAACAATAATATGGATTACCTTCATTAGACAATATGCCCCAACATCTTCTACGTCGGTATGAGGAACAAGCATCAATGTTGTTTTGTCTCAGGCCAAATGAGTACTGTGATATAGTTCTTTTACGATGAAACCCCTAAGCTTATCTGCAATACCAGAACCAGTGTAAACCCGCCAATTGGGTTTTATAATAGTTCAATTCTCATCCACTAGAAGATGAACTTGAATTCCATTGCGCTCCCCATCCTCTAGTCGATCATTCAACAACAGGGCTTCAAAATGATCAACCAACTAAAAGCTTTTGTCCAAAATAATAGGAGCAATGCAAGTAGGACTATCCTTTTGCACATCCTGAGTAGCATGCCTTTTGAAAGTGATCCTGGGAGGAGTTCTGACTGAGTTATCTGATTCCAAAGCACCGCCACCAGAACCATCAGCACTATCGAGATTTATGAAATCGGCGGTGACGACGTTGTGAGAGCTCAAAGGATTAACCTCGGTAGCCTCGAAAGTGGGTGCCCGAAGAGGGGCACAGAGTTAATTTGAGGAGTCATACGTTCAACGCTTGAATCACGAACTTTGTTCTTACTCTTAAAGGACTTTCCCTTGGCAGTACGAGCTAAAGCAAGTACCTTGGCTTCATAGGAGTCCATAGCTAAAGTTAACATACAGAACAATAGAATAAAAACGAAATTAATAAATTTAAATGGATGAAAATAAATACTCACCCAGAGGTACAACTGTATCAGAAGCTCGAACAGGAGCGGTGCTTAAACCACATCGAGCAAAGATAACTTCTTTCAGAATCTTTTTCAAACCAAGTTTGAAAATTATTGTAGATGAAATGAGGACCCCAAGTAATGTCCCCAATGTCTCTTGGATCAGAAACTCTCAAGTTCCAACGACAAGGAACCACCCATGGTTCGAGTTTAAATTTGGTAATAAAAAAGAACTGCGGTTTCCACTCACCATGAGACAAAGTTGTAACATCTAAACACCTAAGATGCCTACTAGGTGCTATATAGTAAGAACCCTCACAGTCTTTTCTATACCCACGATACAGATGGAATAAATTCCAAAAATGGGCAAAGTTCACATCGGCATTGAAACCCACCATTAAAACGACGAAGCAATTAATTAATTTATATGAGTTGGGCAGTAATTGTGTAGGACTAAGGTGCAACCTATTGATAATCTCGAGGTGGATATCATGAAAGGGAAATCTGAGTACGGCCATAAGATGAGCAATGTGAAAACAATGATAATGTTTAGGAGGGCAATAAAATCTATCACTAAAGCTCAGAATCTTAATTATATAGTCGTTAGGGATGAAATACCTAACCTTTATATCGGCAATCTGACTCGCAGTCATGGTAGACTTCATATTTACCCACTTTGGTAAATTTGATGATTTGGACTTATGTTTAAACAAATCTATATTGAGGTCCTAATCACCCTCACTAACTATATCAGGGACCTCTCCCTCAACATCATTATTAGAGTTATTACTTATACTACTTTGCGCACTATTATTCTCTCCACTCTGATCATCTATGGTTATGTCAAAAAGATTATCTCGACATACATTATAAAAAAAGCGCCCACGAGTACTAGACAAACCAGGAGATAAAATATGAGGCATATTTAAAGCTGGATTCATGTTTTTTACTTCGTTATTATCATTACTATGTTGAGGAATGAAAGAATCTATAGCCTTAAATGTTTCATTTGAAGTAGACTTACTACTAGAAATTTCATTATTATTATTATTATTCAATGAAGGGAACGAATAAGCACTCGTAGACATCGTATTAATATAGAGCAGAAATATTGTAAAAAGAAAAGAATTGACTAACCTAAAGACTGCGAAGCACGAGCTTCCTGCGAGATGTATACTGAGATGACCCCGAAATAAAAATCTCTCTCTCTAGAATGTGAAATTGTGAAAGTGGTAAAAAGGAGAACTTACTGTCTATTTATAGGGTAAGGTCGGAAATCAAATGGCCAACATTCTAGCGGTATTTGAATTTAATGGCTGAGATCACCCGACGTTTCATCTGAAAAGGCGGAGGAGATAATTTCAAGGAAGATAGAAGTGATGTATCGGCATAAAAAGTTGTTCCGCATTAATGACCCGCATTTATTCAGAGAATAAACGGCACGGTACCCCAAGAAATAAATCGATATTCAATTAATAGCATGAATAGAACATATATGGTACATAGCATAAGAATTGCGACTACTTCGTTAACTTTAACCTCGAATTACATCATGAAGTCAAAACTTACGCGGGGGACTAGATGATATGCCCAAAACTGGGCATATAATTTATCTATATGAAAAGGCCCAAAAGCTGTTATGAAGCCCAAGCCCAATGGAAAAAGTCCATTTTAGGAGCAGGATCCGCGTACCATTATCTGGTCATGTACGGCCCGGACAAACGACTCAGACTGAGAACCCTTCAATCAATCCACATGTCAGAATCCTATGAATACACGTGTTACCCTCATGTCTGTACATGCTGTCAACCATAAATACCTTCATTGATATCCAAATAAAGGGGATGCAATCAATACTCCAAAATTAAATTATAGAATATACAGTAGCTCTGAGCTCCGCGCTTCGACCTAGACACTGAGTAGACCTATTTACAAATTACGACGTTTATGTTAGGACTCTTTACTTGAATTGAACTACATTAAACTTGATCCTATTGACAGGTACATATGTAGCTCTACATTAGAATGCAGTCTATAATCTATAAAATTCCGGGCCGGGTCCTACTCGAACCTTGACTGATCCGAGTTGTAGCTCTTACGAAATACGATCCAGATCAGACATAATTCATTTGGTTTATTAGTTCAGCCACTCATATAGATGAGTAATGTCCAGCCTATAATCTATAAAATTTCGGGTCGGGTCTTACTCGAACCTCGACTGATCCGAGTTGTAGCAATTACGAAATATAATCCAGATCAAACATAATTCATTTGGTTTATTAGTTCAGCCGCTCATATAGATGGGTAATGTCCATCCAAACAGATGGGTTGTTATATGCATACATAATAAAGCCGTAAAATGAAATATTAAGATCATCATCCATGTGGATAGTTCATGAACTGATTGAATGTAAAAGAATATTTTTCTATTTTTATAGTAATTAATTGTGGATAGTTTATAACTGGAAATTAGTACTTCATGTTTATTTTTTTCCAATTTCTTGATATATATCGGTGTAATAATATCACCGTTTTACTCAAAAATAAAAGAGAATATGTACTTGTGTTGACAATTGATGTAACGTGGCGCCTATCCTTTTTTTTCTTATTTTTGTTTGATAATTGGTGCCTATCCTTTGGTATGTTTCGATGTCGGGAATTAGATGCAATTGTTGCGGTTGGCATGCCAAATAGGCATGGGGACTTTCTAAAGCATATATATATAGTGACTTTTTAAATTTAATGATAATGATGGTAGCGCGGTTGGCCAAAGCCCACCACATTTACTCTTCTGTCACAATTCCAACTTCATATGTAGTTGCGTCACATCAGGAATTAATTCTTTAGTCTAAATCAGGTTTGGTCCCCACTAAAGATAAACCAAGATTTTAGGTTCGAGGATAAAAGGTCTGGTTAAAAACTACATGTCCACATAACAAAGGTTAAGGTCGACATAAACGATATTTTAATTCCAAATCAAATTCGTGTTTTCATACTGTGCTAATGTCACTTTTGATTCATTATTTTTTTTTTTTTGGTACGACAAAGTTTGGGTGGGATCGGTGCCGGTCCCCCACCCGGGTCAGGGTATGCCACACGCTTTCTACGGCGCTGGGAAACTTACAGATCGCCCACCAACAGCTGTCCTCAGATCGGCAGAGGTGACTCGAACCCACAACCATCTGACTGGAAGGAGCCCGGTACTTACCAACTGCACCAATGGCTGTTGGCCATTTGATTCATTATATTTGTTGTTAAAATCACTTAAAACCCTTCATATTTAAAATGTGACGACTTTAGCATTCCAAACGTTCTAATTTGATTTCCATTTAAGTCTTTTTAGATATATTTACCCTTAATTTTAGTTTCATTTTAGTCTCTTCATGTAGTTCGGATCTTCTATTGCAAACGTTGTTACAATCTCCTATTACACTTCAGATATTAATGATGTGTATAAAATATTTCCTTTAATATAAATTGAATATGAATTATATACTCTTGTTGGGCAAACATGATAAACAATACAAAATGCAACATTATTTTGCAATAGAGGATCTCTTGTGCTGTTCATGTGAGCAATGCATCCTCACATTTAATGGTAAAAATATTCGAGAGTATTTAACTGAAACCAAATTCAAAATACTAGAGATGCTAAAATCACAATTTAAATATGAGAGACTAAAATTATTCTAGCATTAAACATGAGGGACCTAAAGTAACATTATCCCTTTCATATTTGTTGGAGTCAATGTTCATACCAGAATAAAAAATAACCTTGATCTTGTATTTCAGAATCATACTTTGACACACTAAGTGTACGTAAAAATTCTATGTTTAGTTCATATATTTTCACATTACTTGTATATACTTGATGCGAAATATGAGCTAAAAAACAAAAAGTATACAAACTTTAAAACATTACAAGTTCGATGTTATATATACTTGTGTATAAATTTCAAGTAATGTGCGTGCATGCTTAATTAGTCGTGCACAACTTCACTCCACTTCACTTCCTACATGTCTTTGTCAAAAAATATAAATAAAATACGACTAATAATAATAATAATAATAATATTAATCATATAACTGGAATTGAAATGTGAATTGAGTTGATGTTGAAATGATGGGTAGTAGGAATTAAATTTGGTCCCAATAGAAGGATTGGATGAATAATTGATAGTGTTGGTGCTCCATAATTCCAATATTTGAGGGAGGATATGAATCCATGTATACTGAAAGCAACTTCTCAGAGTGCATAGATAAGAAGGAGGTATCTTTTCAACTTGATACAGAATATGGGCAGTACGCACACTAGCTTCTGCCCTCTTACGGTTATGGGGTCACATATAAGGTTTACGACTTGGGTCATATAATTGAGGTAGTATAGCCGTCTATTGCCCTCGAAAGATGTTTTGAGTTTAAACGTATTTGTAAATCAATGAATATATCGACCATGTTTGTGGTTCATGAACATTGGTGTAGTTGGCATCTTTGGTATATTATAAACCAGTATGTGTTTTGTATATCAATCCAAAACTTACTATCCCGAACCCTAATTTTATTCATTTATGTCTTTGGAGGTTATGTTATATATTGGACTTTGAAAGATAATAAATATTTTTTATTTTTAATAGCTTAAAATTTTTTGATGTGAGCAAGGTATTAAATCTCGGTATTGGTGTCGATATTGGGATAGTAAATTTACAGAAATTTCGATGGAAATTACGTGTATATTCAAAATTTCAGTTTCAATTTTTAAAAAATCATAGAAATTTATAAAAATCTTTGGAGATTTACAATAAAACTTTGTGTAACTTTAAATATCATAATTATGCATTTTTTATATTAATAATATTCTATGTATAATATGTGCATAATGAATCTTGTTAAATAGAATTGCTAAAATCTCCTGTAAAAAATATGAAATAATGGTAGTAAAATAATAATCAAATATCATAAGAATTTCATTAAAATAAAGTGTACCACAATTTTAGTAAAAATTATTATTCAAAACCACAATAAGCTTCTAATAGGATTTTTATGAGATCTTATTTAAACAATTTTTCTGTTTAGATCTGAAATTTTATTAACTTATTGCCTAAAATCATTTTTAGATTCGTATTTAAATTTATTGCTTATTGGTTTACATAATTGGTCATTTATTATATTTTCTTTTAATATGAATGATCATTTGACCCTAATTTTTAACTATAAAATAAATAAAAAAATTAATATTAATTTAAATTTCGGGAAATTTCGGGTTTCGGTCAAAATTTCGATTGATATTTAGCAGATATTATTTTAAATTTCGAGAAATTTCGAGTTTCGACAAAATTTTGGGTTTCGGTCGAAATTTCGAAAGATATTCTGCAAAATTGGATCAAATGTACGATTTCGCTTTGGGACCCCCAAAAACCCGAAATTTTGTTGTTTTGGGTGAAATTTAAGACCATGGATGTGAGATGGTCCAATGATATGTATTGGAATCTGGCCAAACAAGATATGTTGTGCTCAAATTCTATAACCAGTTCCACCCAATTATTATGAATAAAAGGTTCCAGTGTAGGCTTTCAAAATTCACAGAAAACAAACCATCAAGAGAACGTGTTAGTGTCATTAAAATTTAAGGCCTTGTTTTTTTACGTTTTTAAAGCAGTTTCTTATTTTTATGGATCACAATTTTTTTAAAATTACACATATAATCCATTTTAATCAAATTTTTTCAATTTCACTTTATCAATCAACACATTCATCACTCTGTACCATCTCTCATCAATAATTACCTACAACAACTATTCTTTTTTTTTTCTCCCTCTTTATTGCTTTACTTTTTCTTCTAAATCATATAATTATTTTGAGCGAAATTTAAGACCATGGATGTGAGATGGTCCGATGATATGTATTGGAATCCAGCCAAACATGATATGTTGTGCTCAAATTCTATAACCAGTTCCACCCAATTATTATGAATAAAAGGTTCCAGGGCAGGTTTTCATTCACAGAAAACAAACCATCAAGAGAACGTGTTAGTGTCATTAAAATTTAAGGCCTTGTTTTTTGACGTTTTTAAAGCAGTTTCTTATTTTTATGGATCACAATTTTTTTAAATTACACATATAATCCATTTTAATCAATTTTTTTCATTTTCACTTTTATCAATCAACACATTCATCACTCTATACTATTTCTCATCAATAATTACCCACAACAACTATTCTTTTTTTTTTCCTCTTTATTGCTTTACTTTTTTTTTAATCATATAATTATTAGCAAGATAACCAACTCAATCAATCTACAAATCACATTTAATTTGATATATTTCCACCCTTACAATCAAAACCGAAAACTAAGAAAGCATAAAAAAGGAGTACTACTCCCTTACAAGAAAAAAACCAACATCAATTACTTCATCTAAACCTAAAGCTAGGGAGCTCTAAATCCATCTTAATGCAAGCCTTGAGATAACTTGGAGCCTCTATATCTCTCATCAAAATTGAACAACGATTATTACATGCCATATTCGCCAAGTAATCTGCAGCACCGTTTCCTTCACGGAATGTGTGACTGAACCGAATTTCTATCTTTGATTCATGATCGGAATGCGTTGAAGAAGATTTTTTAGCATCGAACGCATACTACTAGGAAATTCGAGTCTTGGCTTCGCAAATCGCCCGGCTAAAGGAGAAATCTTCAATATAATTGAGGAAAATGTTTCCTCAATTATATTGAAGTCACGAGTCCGGTGGAACATCCTTTGTTTTCTCTCATACTACTTGGTTCTGCATATCATTTTTATCATCACATTGTAACTAGAACCGTCTCTGGAACTAATAGTTTCAATTTTATTTTATTGTTATTTTTAAGGGAAAATTACACACAGACCCCCTAAACTATTCCTACTATCGCATATACTCCCTAAATTTTAAAAGGTATCAAAATAATCCCTCATGAAAATTCATGAGATATGCCAAATGCTCCATCCCAAACACAACCTTACAACATTAAAGCACCAAATGAACTTACTTGGTTAATTCTGTTTTTTTTTTTTTTGAGGGAATAGCGGTCGTTATATTTCATTCAATAAAAAGTTTACAACGACAAGAAAAATACAATTTAGACCGTCTCTAACAATGTCGTAATAACAATTGAAACACCTACTATCAAATTTCTTCAAGATAACAAATCTGAAGAGCTAACAAACGAACATAAGAAAACTCTTGTGCAATTGACCACACTCTTATTGAAGAGAGATGAAACTCTCATTCGAGAGAGAAAATAAACTTTCATACGAGAGAGAAAATAAAATATTAAACGAAAGATCTATAAGCTATATATATATATATATAAACTAATATTTCATCCGTCTTCATCTCATCAAATCTATCTCTGTCTGATTAGATCCATCCCTGTCTCATCAGATTTGAATTGGGATATACAGCTTGAAGGAGGATGTTTGGAATTTCATGTTAGATGTTTTGATGATGACAATTAGGATTTTATGTTAGACCCCAAACTATATAAGTTTGATTTTATTTAAAAATCTTGTATAAGCTTTGAAGCGTTAGAATTGTAATAGGCTTTATAGGCTTTGCTTTATTTTACTCTAGATTGTTACGCTAAGTGTTCTTAGACTAAGTGTCTGATAATTTCTGAGTGAGCTTATCAGTAGTCAAGGTTGGAGACTCAAGCGCCTGAAGTCTGAATAAAGATGAAGATTCCAAGCGTCCAATTGACCAGCTATATCAAGCGTCACTTATAGGACAAAAGTAATTCAAGGATGAATGAGCGTCTATTAATGACTGATTTCGCTTGAATTTATTTCTAAGTCCAGAAGGAGTTTAATGCAAATATTCTCAATGCATTAAGTGCCAACGGGCATTTAATTCAAATGCATTAAATGCTGATAAGCACTTTCAGACGTACGGAGAAGCCACCTTATTGGACTGTCAACTATTCACAGACTGCAGCACCAACTTTTGTGCAGCAGATTTTCAGGAAAAGAAGACAAAAGTTGTTCACTCGTGGAAGTGAGAGACACGCGCCAGCGCATGTGTCAAACAGACACTTTTTCAAGAATGCCTATAAATAGGACTTCAACAACAAGCCAAACACACCCGATTAATTCCAAGCCAAATTACTGTTGAATTGAAGTATCGTTCCTTAAACTCTCAGAAAAGCCAGAATATTCAAGTAAACATTCTTTTTGCTTTTCTTCAAAACCTGAGACAGTCAACCAATATCTCAAACCTTCTTTTCAGAGAAACCTACATTACGATTGAGATATTCCCAATTGTTTGAACTTTATCAAAATCAAACAAACCATCTAGGAAAACCCCATCCAAGCCTCGCAATCTGTGTGAAGTCGAAGTTGGATACTTGCATTATTTCTGAGTGAAAGAAGCAAGAGGATTGAAGTGATTTGGAGCAAAAATCTGTGTGATCAAGGAGCTCAAGTTATCGACATCCATCTGTCCCTAATTTGTACAAGATTCTGTGTGATTCTTTGAGAATCATTTTAATGGATTGCCTCCAAGTGCTCAAGGAGAAGAAGGACATAGTTGGGATTACATCACCCGATGAACTTTACAATTATTGTGTTATTTACTTTACAGTCAATTTTCTTATCATCATATCATTATATAAATTGATTAGGTAAAACACAATCAAACGCTAAGCAACTAAGATATTTTATGTGACGCTAAAGCTTTCATAAGAGAAGACTTCAAAATCATTCTGTTGTGCTAACACTGATCAAAGAACTGAACACTTAAACCTATTTGGTTATAGTTTTCAAATCTTGAAGTCTAAGTTAACTTTCTAAGACAGTCTTCATTAGACACTCAAGTCAAGCGCCTACTTTTCAAGCGTCCAACGAATTTCAATACGAATCTTTTTAAAGTAAAAAAAGACTTTAGGGTCTATTCAATCCCCCCCCCCTCTAGACCCTTTCGTATGCCATTTGGGACCAACAAGTGGTATCAGAGCAGTTAAAATTGAAAATTTAAAATTTCCAAGCATAACTGCTTGTTTAGATCTTGTTTTTAATCTAGTTGCTTTTAAATTTTCTTTATGGCATTTGCTAAAGTTCCCAAACTGACTGAGTCAAACTATGACACATGGAAAGTCAAAGCATTTACATATCTCTGTTCATGTGATGATGACATGTGCGATATTATTTCAGATGGGCCAATCAAAATATATAAGGTTATCACTAGAGCGCCTGGAGCTACGAAAGACACTCCGGATGGTTACGTGGAAAAGCCAAAACAAGAATAGTCTCCAGATGAGCGTCGAAGAGCAAATTTGGACAATGTTGGTTGTAATGCTCTATATACAGCTATCGGTGATAATGACAACTTATTCAACAAGATTAAGTCATGCAATACTGCTAAGGAAATCTGGGATAAGTTAGCCATAATTTGCGGTGGTTCAGCTCAGATTTAAGAGAACAAGCTTTCCATTGCCAAGGAAAGGTTTAACAGTTTCAAGATGTTGTCCAATGAGACTTTAGAACAATTAGATATAAGATTCACAGCTCTTACTACAGAATTAACATCTTTGGACATGGATTTACAGAATCGGGAAATGGTGGTCAAAATTTTTAAAAGTCTACGTAGTAGATTTTTCATGATGACAAAAGCTATGAGAGAGTCAAACAATTTGGATAGTTTAACTCCAGAATATGCTTTTTCAGAACTTAAAGCATTTGAGTTTGAGTTGAATTCGGCTAGTGATGCAGTGAGCAGTCCAGTGATTGAGTCTGGAGCGCTTATAGCATCAATCAAGCGTAAATCGGGTAACAAAGGAAAAGTTTTAGATATCAGTGAGGATGAGAAACTAGCGCTTCTAAATAGATTCAAAAAGTTCTTGAGATATGAAAAGAAAGGAAATAGTCCTAAGCATCAAGGACAGAGTTCATATCAAGCGTCTGCTCCAATACAACAATAGTATCAAGCGCCTCAATATTCTACACCCTCTCCTTCAGCACCAATTCAGTAACAAGTGTCAAATCAACAGAATCTCTGAACGCCCATGGTCTCAAAACCACATACTGTAAGATTAACAAATGAACAAACGATGAAAACTAATCTTTGTTATAATTGCAGGAAACCAAGGGCACTACCAGGTAAATTGCCCTTATCCAAATGTATCCAAGCCCTCAAGGCAGGATTACGTGGATAGAAACCAATTCAGGAGGAACCTTCACCAACAAGGTTTGCTAGCGGAATCAGAACCAGCGTCCACACCTGAAGATTTGGAGTCTTAAGAGGAGAGTAGTGATGATGATGAGCCAGTGGATGACTCAGCGCTTATTTGTTTCATGGCCAGAGATGATGAAGCGTCTCCTGAGGTAAACACTGAATTATCTCTTCCTCTCTCTTATGAAGAATTGCTTGACAAAGTCAAAGAATATTATAATGATTGTCAAGATGCCACCAAATTATACCAAAATCACTTTAATATCATTTCATCGCTCACAAGTGATAAAGTGACACTCAAGGCAGAGTTGCAAGTTTAGCAACAATGCATTGAGAAAAACCAATCGCTTGAGAGTGAAATAATCCAGTTGAAAAGTGATCTTGATATAATAGTCAAGAGAGAAGCTGGGCTGATTGCTAGACTTGCTAAATCAAAAAAGCTCATCTCATCATTGTCTAAAGCGTCAAGAAAGCTATACAATGTGACTAAGGTAACAAGGTTATTTGGTGAAAAGACCAGTTGAGGATGCAATAAATTGGGTAAACAACTAAACAAATCTAATGTTACAACAAACAACTAAGGAAATGGTGTTTTCTTTGTTTAAGAAAGTTCATGAAGTCAAACATATGTTGAACCAAGCGACAATGGTACGAGGCCAAATGAGAAAGCCAAAGCTGACTCAGGTAAGGGTAAGGCAAAGGCAAATGATTTACAAAGACGGGTTCATCCAAACACTCAAAAAGCTAAGGATAAAACTAACCACTGTGAATCAAGTGCTAAACGTCCAGCACCAAAAGTGCACCCTAAGCCAGCGCCAAGGAAATACCAGCGTCAATATCCACAACGGTCTAGATCATATTATCGCTACAATGATGGTTATGATTATGACTATGATTATGATTACTGTTATAATCAAGGATATTATTATACACCCAAAAAGCACACACAACATAATGTGAAACCCAAGAAGGTCAGTATTCCTACAATGAAGATTAGGGAAATATGGGTTCCTAAAGTTCTAATTCAAACTAACAATGCTACTAATGTTAAAGGACCCAAGAAACAATGGGTACCTAAACTGTTAGGAATTTTATGTTAGATGTTTTGATGATGACAAGATAAGATTTCATGTTAGACCCCAAAAGAATGTAAGTTTATGTTTTCATAGAAATATTGTATAAGCGTTTGAAAGCTAACTTATTTGGTAAGGCTTGTAAATTTTGTCTTTATAGATTTTAGACTATGTGATACCAAATCACTAATAGAGTTCTGTGTGAGTCTATTAAGTGATGAAGTTGAAGATCAGCATCTGAAATCAAAAGAAGATGAAGATTTGTTCCAAGCGCTCACTATTCACACATACTATTCACGCGTTGCTATTCACGCGTTACTATTCAAGCGCTCACTATTCACGTGTTACTATTCAAGCGCTCAAGCGTCCAGCGACTCAAGCGTGAAGCGCTCACTATTCAAGCACTCACTATTCACATGCGTCATTATTCAAGTGAACAGTATTCAAGCTCTCGGAGTTTTCAAGCGTCACTATTCGGATGAACAGTATTTTCAAGGCCCAACTGAATAGTTTTACTCTTCAGGAGTTACTATTCAAGCATCACTATTCAAAGCGCCAGCTGAATAGTCTACTATTCATGTGAATAGTGCTGTTATTCAAGCAATTATTTCCAATGGAAATAAAGACAAGATGCATTAAAAGTTGGATAAAGTGCATTAAAGTATGAGCACTACAATATGGGCAAACTACCTTTTTGACCAAGACTATTAGATTCCAAAAACCAAGAACATATCTGACTATTTAATATAGCCAAATGTCAGGAATGTTGGAGACAAGGAATGTTTAGGGAACCGTGCTCCTAATTGTGTCAAACGGAAAAAATTCCAAGAAACACTTAAATAGTACTCTTTCAGCAAAAACAAAAGGTGGTGACAAGCGTGACAATAGTGAAAAGAGACCGAGATCACACGCTCATATACACTGAAAAAGGTCCAAACTTTGCTGAGAAAATCTTAGAAACTTCATAGCCGAAATCCTTCAAGCCTCTCAAATACATTCCAAAAAACAGTCACCAATATTTCAAACATCTTTTTAGAAGAACCCTACACTATTACTGAGATATTCTAAGTTGTTTGAACTTCCCAAAACCAAACAAAATCGTTACAAAAATCCTCAACATCTTTCATCTGAGTGAGAAAGTTTGTTGATTCACAAGCAGTATTTTTGTGTAAGAGAAGCTTGTTGAAGTTGATCTCTATTGGAGCTGAAATCTGTGTGACCAAGGAGTTCCGAGATCGGTTGTAACTTGCATTATTTCTGGGTGAAATAAGCAAGGGGATAGAGGATCTTTATTGGAGCTGAAATCTGTGTGACCAAGGAGTTCCGGGATCTATATCCAATCTCTCTCTATTTTGTAGAAGTCTCTGTGTGACTCTTCGATAATCATCATAGTGGAAAACCTCCCTGATAAAAGGAGAAGAAGGACGTAGCTGGGATTACATCACCCAGTGAACCTTATAAATATCCTGTGTCATTTACTGCTTTAACTATTTACTGTTTTGTTGATTTACTATTCATATTGCATATACTTTGATAAAGTTTTAAAACAACTAAGCGACTACTTTTGATTAACAAACCGAACGCTAAGCTATAAAATACTTCCGCTGTGCTAACCCTGGTTTAGTGACTAAACTCTGCCCTACTTTGGTAAGCGTCGAAATCACCAAGTCTAAGTTAACTTTTCCCAAGCGCCTGAAACTAGCGCTTAAGTCATCATCTCTCAAGCGCCGCACCCAGCGCTCAAAGCTTTCCGAGCGTTCAAATACTTCAAAGTGATACGAATTTTTAGAAGTCGAAAAAGACTTTAGGGTCTATTCAACCCCCCCCCCCCCTTCTAGACTCTTTCGTATACCACTTGGGACCAACAAGTGGTATCAGAGCGATTGAAGTTGAAACCTAAGCGTTTCCAAGCGTAACTGCTTGTTTAGACCCATTTTTCTAAAAATAGTCGCTTTAAAATTACTTTAAATTTTTCATGGCATTTTCTAAAGTTCCCAAGTTGACCGAGTCAAATTATGATTCATGGAAGGTCAAAGCGTTTACTTATTTGTGTTCATGTGATGTTGAAATGTGTGACATCATTTCAGATGGGCCAATCAAAATATACAAAGTTATCATCAGAGCGCCCGAAGCCACAGAAGAAACACCTGACGGTTATGTGGAGAAGCCCAAACAAGAATGGTCCACCGATGAGCGTCGACTAGCCAATCTAGATAATGTCGGTCGGAATGCCTTATACACAGCTATTGGTGACAATGACAACTTATTCAACAAAGTCAAATCATGCAATACAACCAAAGAGATTTGGGATAAGTTGGCTACTATTTGTGGTGGCTCAGCACAAATTAAGGAAAACAAATTATCAATTGCCAAAGAAAAGTTCAACAGCTTTAAGATGCAGCCCAATGAGACGCTAGAACAATTAGACGCGAGATTCACTTCACTCATTACAGAGTTAGCATCACTAGGCTTCGAGTTGACCAACAAGGAAATGGTCAACAAGATATTCAGAAGTCTTCCCAATAGATTTTTGATGAAGACAATTGCTATGAGAGAATCACAGATGTTGGAGATTCTAACTCCAGAGCATGTGTTTTCGGAGCTAAGGACTTTTGAATTCGAACTGGGAGCAATCAGCGACAAGTCGACTTCAGCGACTGAATCCAGAGCTTTAATCGCCAACATTAAAAACAAGGGAAAATCAGTCAGTGAGGCGGAAGCGACAGAATCGAGTGAAGAAAAGGAAATGGACTTATTGGTCAAGAAATTCAAGAAATTTCTAAGATATGAAAAGAGAAAATCATGTTCTTCATTCCAAGACGAGGTATGAATGATTTAAACGCTTAATCATTATGCATCATATTTTCATTAGACATATAATGTAGGGGGAATTCACTTTATTATTTTGTCTAAAAGCGTTTTCAAAATTGTTACAAGTTATCAAATTTAGGGGGAACCTTAAAATTGTACTTGTACATATGTATAAGCGTCAATGATAAAAAAAAAAAACTGTTTTCATGTGCATCGGTCATCAACGCTTATCGTTATTTGTGCATGATATGTTGGACGCTCAAACATAAAAAGATTTAATTTCAAGCGTCAACATAAATCTTACAACAAGTGATATCATTTTAACTAGTACATGTTAAGCGTTGAACACACTCCCTTCAACACTTAATAGAAACTTTTATAAAATTCATGCATAATTTAAAATATATATATATATATATAAATTAATAATTACGAGAGAACTAGAGGCCAAACATAGTTGGTTGTTGATTTACCACCAAGTGGTATCAATGGTGGTGGAAATCTCTAGAGAATTTTTTCACTGTCCGTCCAGACGTGGATGCGACTGTGGAATTCGCTAGAAGATATTATTTTTCTTTCACTGTCCATCCAGACGTGGATGTGACTGTGGACGCTGAACGGTCGATAGAAGTGGCCGAGTTTTTCCCCACACCAACTGGTCCTCCTCCTCTAGTATGTATCGCTTGAACTGCAGCCTTCCCTTGATGATGCCAAGAAGGGGGAAGAAGAGAAAGAAAAGCAATTTAAGGAGACGAGAAGGAAAAGTCTTTTTGAAAAGGAAGAAAGAGAAAGAAAAAATTTTAAAAAGAAAGAGAAAGAAAAACCTCTTTAAAAAAAGATCATGAAGAAAAGGCATGTATTCATTGTTTCAGTATAAATCATATACGCTTTCAATTCTATATATATGAATGAATGATTTATTGCTGAAACATCTTGTTGAAGCTAATCTAACATTAGCTAACTTATCTAACTTTCCAAACACTCACTTATATTATTTTGGGCTTTTTCTTTGAACTCTTAAACTATAAAAGAGTTATAAGAGTTAAGGTCTTGACATCATCAAAAAGGGGGAAATTGTTAGGAATTTCATGTTAGATGTTTTGATGATGACAAGATAGGATTTCATGTTAGACCCCAAAAGAATGTAAGTTTATGTTTTCATAGAAATATTGTATAAGCGTTTGAAAGCTTACTTATTTGGTTAGGCTTGTAAATTTTGTCTTTATAGATTTTAGACTATGTGATACCAAATCACTAATAGAGTTCTGTGTGAGTCTATTCAGTGATGAAGTTGAAGATCAGCATCTGAAATCAAACGAAGATGAAGATTTGTTCCAAGCGTCCGTCAAGCGCTCACTATTCACGCATACTATTCACGCGTTGCTATTCACGCGTTACTATTCAAGCCCTCAAGCGTCTAGCGACTCACTATTCACGTGTTACTATTCAAGCGCTCAAGCGTCCAGCGACTCAAGCGTGAAGCGCTCACTATTCACATGCATCACTATTCAAGTGAACAGTATTCAAGCGCTCGGAGTTTTCAAGCGTCACTATTCGGATGAACAGTATTTTCAAGGCCTAACTGAATAGTTTTACTCTTCAGGAGTTACTATTCAAGCATCACTATTCAAAGCGCCAGCTGAATAGTTTACTATTCATGTGAATAGTGCTATTATTCAAGCAATTATTTCCAACGGAAATAAAGACAAGATGCATTAAAAGTTGGATAAAGTGCATTAAAGTATGAGCACTACAATATGGGCAAACTACCTTTTTGACCAAGACTATTAGAGTCCAAAAACCAAGAACATATCTGACTATTTAATATAGCCAAATGTCTGGAATGTTGGAGACAAGGAATGTTTAGGGAACCGTGCTCCTAATTGTGTCAAACGGACAAAATTCCAAGAAACACTTAAATAGTACTCTTTCAGCAAAAACAAAAGGTGGTGACAAGCGTGACAATAGTGAAAAGAGACCGAGATCACACGCTCATATACACTGAAAAAGGTCTAAACTTTGCTGATATTATTTGAGAGAAAAAGCTTAGAAACTTCATAGCCGAAATCCTTCAAGCCTCTCAAATACATTCCAAAAACAGTCACCAATATCTCAAACATCTTTTTAGAAGAACCCTACACTATTACCGAGATATTTTAAGTTGTTTGAACTTCCCAAAACCAAACAAAACCATTACAAAAATCCTCAACATCTTTCATCTGAGTGAGAAAGTTTGTTGATTCACAAGCAGTATTTTTGTGTAAGAGAAGCTTGTTGAAGTTGATCTCTATTGGAGCCGAAATCTGTGTGACCAAGGAGTTCCGAGATTGGTTGTAACTTGCATTATTTCTGGGTGAAAGAAGCAAGGGGATAGAGGATCTTTATTGGAGCTGAAATCTGTGTGACCAAGGAGTTCCGGGATCTATATCCAATCTCTCTCTATTTTGTAGAAGTCTTTGTGTGACTCTTCGATAATCATCATAGTGGAAAACCTCCCTGATAAAAGGAGAAGAAGGACGTAGCTGGGATTACATCACCCAGTGAACCTTATAAATATCCTGTGTCATTTACTGCTTTAACTATTTACTGTTTTATTGCTTTACTATTCATATTGCATATACTTTGATAAAGTTTTAAAACAACTAAGCGACTACTTTTGATTAACAAACCGAACGCTAAGCTATAAAATACTTCCGCTGTGCTAACCCTGGTTTAGTGACTAAACTCTGACCTACTTTGGTAAGCGTTGAAATCACCAAGTCTAAGTTAACTTTTCCCAAGCGCTTGAAACTAGCGCTTAAGTCATCATCTCTCAAGCGCCGCACCCAGCGCTCAAAGCTTTCCGAGCGTTCAAATACTTCAAAGTGATACGAATTTTTTGAAGTCGAAAAAGACTTCAGGGTCTATTCAACCCCCCCCCCCTATAGACCCTTTCGTATACCACTTGGGACCAACATAAACAAAAATATAACTTTTCTTTTGATTGCAAGTACCTAGAGCTAGAGCCAATGCATCTGTTTGGTACTTCGATAGTGGATCGTCAAGGCACATGACTGGTTCTAAATATCTTCTAATCAACTATCGAGCTGCCAACAGTCCTCAGGTTGTATTTGGTGAGAACTCCAAAGGTAAAAATAAAGGTATAGGTACTGTGCATAAGGGGAACATCATGATAAGTGATGTTTATTACATTGAGGGTCTGAAGCACAATTTATTAAGCATAAGTCAATTCTGTTATAAAGGCTTTGAGGTCATATTCTCGAGCGACTATTGCTACATAAATGACGCTAAGACTAAATCTACTAAATTGAAAGGTAAGAAAACAAACAACGTATATTTGGTAGATTAGGGTTCAATAATTGATAACAACCCAACATGTTTTGCTGCTAAACATGAATCTAAAACGGGTTGGTTATGGCATAGAAAAGTGAATCACTTCAACTTTAAGATAATCTCTCAGCTTATAAATCTAAATCTTGTAGAGGGATTACCAAAAGGACCATTTCATAAGGATAGCCTTTGTGAGGCTTGTCAAAAGGGCAAACAAGTTAAATCATCTTTCAAGAGAAAAACTCATCTATCTACCTCTAGAATGCTTGAACTACTTCACATGGATCTGTTTGGACCAGTTCAAAAGATCAGTGTGAGCAGTAAAAAGTATACTTTGGTGATAGTGGATGATTTTTCTCGATTTATGTGGGAGGAATTTCTTTCATCCAAAGATGAGACATGTGACAAGTTAACAACGCTTATTCGGCTTATTCGGCAACATCAAACATTGAAAAATCTTAAGGTTGCAAGAATAAGAAGCGATTACGGTACTGAGTTTACTAACAAGGTTGTTGAGAAGTTTTGTGCAGAGAATGGAATACATCATGAGTATTCAACTCCCAGAACTCCCCAACAGAATGGTGTTGTTGAGCGCCGGAACAGAACGCTCAAGGAAGCCACTAGGACGATGTTAGCAGAGTCCAAGCTTGCTCCTAGGTTTTGGGCTGATGCGATCAACACTGCTTATTACACTCAAAACCGTTGCGTGATCAACAAATAGCATGGGAAAACTCCATATGAACTATGGAAAAGACGTAAGCCAAATGTTTCATACTTTCACGTCTTTGGTTCTAAATGTTTTATCCATAATAATGGATCCCAAAACCTAAAGACATTTGATCCTAAAGCGGATGAGGGAATCTTTCTAGGCTATGCCATGAATAGAAACAATTCTCACATCCTAAACAAGATCAAGTCAAAGGTTGAGGAATCTATTCATGTTGTTTTTGATGATGCTAATTAAGAACCGAGTAAGGTTAATATGAATAATGTAGGAGTTAAAGATCTGTGTCATCAAGTGTCTGAGATTACCATTGATAATGATAGTGACGACGATGATGAGATCTCAGTGCCACCTCCTAATATTACTCGTGAGGTTACTTTGGATAACAATGCAAGATTTTGTGATGATCATGAAGAGAGTGATCATCAAGAGCAAACAAGGATCTGTGAACTTGAAGCGCCTACACAACAAGGTAGTCAAGCGTCTGATCGTCAAGCGCCTGTTTAACCTCTTAACCCTTTCCAACCAGATAGACTATGGCTGCGTGGTCATCCACCTGAGCAGATTATTATTGATATTGAAGCGCCTGTTAGGACTAGAGCCGCTATGTTCGCAAGCTTTCTATCTCAAATGGAACCTAAGAAAGTGGATGAAGCGCTAAGCGATCCAAGTTGGATTGAAGCCATGCAAGAAGCACTTAATCAGTTTGAGCGTAGTAAGGTTTAGACACTAGTACCAAGGCCAACTCACCAAAGAGTTATTGGGACTAGATAGGTTTATAGAAACAAGATGGATGAGAATGGTATTGTAACAAGAAACAAGGCCAGACTCGTAGCTCAAGGTTATTGTCAAGAAGAGGGTTTTAACTTTGATGAGACATATGCTCCTGTCGCCCGTCTTGAAGCAATTTTTATGTTTCTAACATATGCAGCATTCAACAAGTTTACGATATATCAGATCGACGTGAAGAGTGCGTTCATGAATGGTAAACTCCAAGAAGAGGTATATGTGGAGCAACCATCAGGATTCATCAACAACCATGGTAAGGGTATGGTCTATAAGCTAGATTAAGCGCTTTATGGGCTTAAGCAAGCACCCCGAGCATGGTATGACACTCTCTCTATTTTCCTTATTGGTAAAGGCTTTTCAAAAGCCAGCGTTATTTAAAATTACTAATAATGAAGATATTCTCTTAGTCCAAATGTATGTTGATGATATCATATTTGGTTCTACTAACAAGCGTCTGTGTGAGAAATTTTCGAAAATGATGTAAGAACGATTTGAAATGAGAATGATGGGTGAATTAACTTTCTTCTTAGGATTACAAGTTAAACAACTCCCGAATGGTATATTTATTAACCAAGCTAAATACACACGTAATATGATTAAGAAATTTTGTATGAAAAATGCATCAATTTCAAAAATTCCAATGAGCCAAACGCTTAAGTTAGATAAAGATAAAAGTGGGAAGAAGGTTGATATCACTAATTATAGAGGTATCATTGGATCATTTCTTTATCTTACTGCTAGTCGACCTGATATTATGTTTTCGGTATGCATGTGTGCACGATTCCAAGTTGATCCTAGAGAGTCACACTTAATTGTTGCCAAGAAAATCCTAAAATACCTAAAAGGCACACAAAATGTGGGCTTATGGTATCCTAGGGATTCTCCTTTTAAACTAATTGGTTATTCAGATGCAAATTTTGCAGGTTGCAAAATAGATTGTAAGAGTACTAGTGGTACATGTCAATTTCTAGGTGATAGGTTAGTTTCATGGCATAAGAAGAAACAACAATCCATAGCTACTTCTACAGCCGAAGCTGAGTATGTAGTTGCAGGAAGTTGTTGTGCACAAGTGCTATGGATGAGGCAACAACTTAGAGATTATGGTATCATCCTAGGTCTAACCCCCATTCACTATGATAACCAAAGCGCTCTAGCCATGACTCAAAACCCTGTTCTTTATTCCAGAACCAAACATATTGACATTAGATACCATTTTCTTCGTGACCATGTTCAAAAGAAAGATATCTCCATGCACTTTATTGGAACTGACAAACAATTGGTAGATATCTTCACCAAAGCTCTCAATGAACAACGTTTTCTCACTTTGAGAAGTGAACTATGTATGATCGATTTAAATGCTTAATCATCATGCACCATATTTTACTAGACATATAATTCAGTGGGAATCCACTTTATTTATGTCCAAAAATCTTTGAAAAGTTGTTGCAAGTTAACAAATTTAGGGGGATCCTTAAAATTGTACTTGAGCCTGACTGTAATCGTCAATGATCAAAAACGTTCATATGCATGATCATCAACGCTCAAAATTATTTATGCATAATATGTTGGACGCTCAAACAAAGAGTTGATCTCAAGCGTTAACATAAAACAATTACAAGTGGTATCTGTTAAGCGTTGAACTCATTCCCTTCAACACTTAATATAAAATTGTTTGTAAAATTCATGCATAAATTTTACATGGTTCTTGAAGTAGTGGATAAACTCAACAGTCTATTGTGCACTCTATTCACACGCTTCCATCACATCAAATTGGCGGGTAATCAAAAACTTTTCAAAATGATGTTTCAGAGATAGCATGTGTTTGTGTACGTTCCAGTGTACCATCATGCGCGTGTGCTACACTCTGAAAATCCCAAACGTTTTAAAACTTTAACTCGGATGTCAAATCTTTATATATGGGAGTTACCAAATGTAACTTCTCTCTCTTACACAAAACTCGCGTCCGCAGTTAAAAATATTCATGGCTGAGATTAAATAACTTTACATGTGTCTATATCTTATTGAGATGAGAGAACATAAGTTTCAAAATTATCCTTCTGTGTCATTTAAAACACAATTTTTAGCAGAAAATTATTTACTTTTACTCTCTGCAAATTTTATTTTCTCTCTCTCTCAAAGCAAAAGAAAATCTCAGTTAATCTCCTTCACTAAAAATGGCACCAAAGAAATCAACTTCTACTTCTGTCGAGCCTACCATCAAGGTTACTGAAGGCCTTGTTGTCGACTGGAAATTTCTTTATGAGCAACCTCAGATTAACCTGACAGACATGATGGACCTTGTCACCAAGGCTGGGCTTAAAACATTCTTGACTGAATACTCCTATTTGTTTCCCACGGAAGTTAACACCTTCTGGAAAACTGCTAAACTCTCCCAAGACAGGAACTCGATCTCTTGTCTCATTCCATTATCCAAGAAGGAGTCACCAAAAGAATTCGTACTGTCTGCTGCTTCCATTGCCTAGAACTTCAATCTCCCAAAAGAGGGTGAGGCATTGGATTGCATTACTTTGGAAAAAATTAAAGAAGCATGGACTACTATGAGTGCTTATGTTGGTGTACCCTACAAACATCACTTTGAAAAGAAAGAACTGGTATCCAAATACCGACTGATGGCTGATTTCTGCAGCAAGATCATAAAATGCAGAGTAGGTACCTTTGATAAGGTGAACCCATTGCAGTTTCAGATGATGACAGCAATACTACTCAACATTAAGATCAACTGGAGTGAGTATGTCTTTGGAAGGTTTCGGGACTGTTTAAGCGCCACAAATAAACTGTATGGGCTTATTTTGAGTGACCTGCTGTATCGATCAGGATGTGTCTACTCGTCTGGTCCTCTTCTGATAAGGCCAAGTTGCTGGGAAAAAGGATTATGAAAAATTTCTTCAATCTTCCCAAGGTTGGTGGTGCTGCTAGACCACTGTCTGAGCGTCTGGAAGTACGCGAAGCATCAGACAAAAAAGCTGAGCGTCCAGTTCCAGAAGAAGCCGTGAAGCATCAGACTGTTACCAAGAAAAGGGCTCCCAGAAAGCCCAAGGCTTAAGTTATTCCATATCCACAAAAGGACGATGAGGAAACTAATGAGGATACAAAGGATAAGATCCCTATGATCAAGCGGAGGGAGCTGGAAGAATAAATCAAACCAATTGATTTTGAAGAACCAGCTGCTGCTCCTCCCACCCCAACGCTGAAGCTCGTTGAAGGAGTCAACGTGAAGAAGATTTTCAAGCGTTCCAGGACATGCAAGCGTCAAGATGTTCCTGTTCCTGAAGAGCCTGAGACGATTGAGCCAAGCGCTCAAGTTGCTGTTGAGACAAGTTCTCAGGGTAAGTTTATTTCTTCCCACAGCATTTCTATTCCTACATCGGTAGAAGATCCTGCTCTTATAGAGGATAATTCTTGTACTACAACTTTAGTTCCAGCTGCTGTTGAAGCATCAACAGATGTCCATCTGTATTTTGAGGTGACAGAGATTGTGGCTATTGCCAAAGACGTTGCCGCCAAAGCTGCTGTAATTGAAGTCGAGGAACCTGCTCCCAAAGAGGTTCAAACGTCAACTATTGTCCCAGCTATAATAGAGGCATGTTCAGAAGGTCAAAGCGTTGCTGAGGACATTACAAAGCCAAGACACTTATCCAAGCTGGACCCACTGAAGACTATTGATCATTCAATCAATTATATGCCTCCAGCGCTCGAAGAAGATTTCATCCCAACAGGATATAATGAAGAAAAATACATTACTGCTGATAATAAAATTGCCCTGCTGATTGACATTGACAGTAAAATCAAGGATATAGAGGAAATATTATCTGGCCATTCAACTTGGTAAAACTCCTATCCAGATACCGTCTTCTCTTATTCTTCAACAAGACAGACAAGGAGGTAGAACTCCTAGGTGTGATGCGGATCTGGCTTACTACCTAGACTATCGGCACAGCAAGTCAACCGGTTTTGCTCTAAGAGACTACAACATCCGAGTGTATGATCCTTTTCGCCCTACCTTTCTCAATCCGTTAGAGGCAGTCCTAAACAGAGAAGGCTACACACATTTTTCTCACATAGCAAACAGTGAAGAGAACAGGAAATCTGTTAATCCACTTCGTTTGTGGAAGAATAAAGGAGTTCACGCCGGTGAGCGTCTCGAATCTCTAACGGATGTGATTCAATCAAAAGCTGGTGTATACTTTGACAGCGTCTGGAATGCCAGCTATCAGGCTGATAGATATCGCTTTGAATCCATCAGAGATATCCACCATGAAGGCATTCGCGCTATGGTCAATGCTCAAACAGATTACTGAATGACTGAAGTCAACTGGGTTGAAGCATATGTGGGCCATCGATACTCTTTCGTAGAGCTGATTAAAGCTTCCCATCTTTTTGGCATAAGCATGCATGACAAGAAGCGTCAATTCGCCAAGTATTACCTTAGGAAGCGTCAACAGAGAGTTGGACCTGTACTTAAGCTCCCAATAATTCGTCATCAAATTGAGTAGTGCTTGCGTCAAGACCTTCAGAGACTATCCACAACTCCTCTTCACTTCAACGCTCAAACATCAACCAGTGGCAGTGCTTCAATATCTAGCTTGAACTTCTCTCCCAGCCACTGTGACGATAACTTTAACTTGATGGTGAAGATTATGACTCTCCTATCTCATTTCGACCAAATCTTCACTGAAAATCTCAGACAATGGAACGGCTCAGTAATTAATCCCTTTCAAGGATATCCATTGCTCCCGTATATTCGCAAAGAGGTACTCAGTCACTATGCGTT
Source organism: Buddleja alternifolia (assembly GCA_019426215.1). NCBI lineage: Eukaryota > Viridiplantae > Streptophyta > Magnoliopsida > Lamiales > Scrophulariaceae > Buddleja > Buddleja alternifolia. The sequence goes on from CM033392.1 coordinate 24,110,391, forward strand.
TGTCCTCTCACTGCTGGAAAGAAATCAGGGACTGGCGCAAGCTATCTATCCCTACCTGGAAGAGTACTACAATTCTTATGTACCTGAATTGCAGCATCTCCAACATCTTCCAACAGATAGGTTGATTGGATTTTCTAGGGATTACTGCTCAGACACGATCTTCTCTATTTGCCAAGCGCTGTCCAAAATCTTTCCGAATCATGTGCTAGATATCATTGGACCTATGTACATCAGGGCCATGGATAGTCCAATTCGCACATTCATTCAAGGTACATGCCTTCCTCTTCAGCATCTGACTGAACTTCTGGAAGCTGCTTCTAATTCCTATGCCGGTATAGCCAATTGGAACTTCCAATGCTATGAATTTCGCCAACCAGTGTCAGCGCTTGAGGAAGAATTTGCTAAATTGGTTAAAGTGTCTGCACCAGCGTCCACTTCAGAAGTTGCAAGTATTCCAGCATCTGCTGAAGAACCAGTTCAAGTATCTCCACCAGAGGCTATTCCTAATGCTCCTGAACTAGTTGATTCTAATATTGCTGATACTGCTGAGGATCTACAAATTGATGTACGCGGTACAGTATTTGATCCTGCATATCAAGCTCCCCTTAACTCACTTATGCATACATCCAGATTCAAGCGACCGACTACTCAAGTGGTTCCATCGGATGTGAGTCAAGCTTTTGGCCCTTTGTTAAAATCCGTCTTAGTGGAGGTGAGTAATCACACCACTCAGAATGAATAATCCCTCCACTGGATTAAAACCAATTCGGCAAAGATTGAATCTCAAACGAAACTATGAGCGCCCAGATTGCTCATTTGCGCAGTTCTGCTCAGGCCGCTATTGGTAAATGTCACCAAGAATTTCAAGAAATGAATAATGCTACTCGGGCCAACCAACTCGCCATGAAAGAATATTTTGACAAGCGCCTAGAGAACCTAGAGACTACACTGAATGATGCTACCAGCGCTAAGCTACTCGCAAGGTAGGAACATTTCGACAAGCGTCTGGATGATCTTACAGCTTCAATGTCTCAGATTGCCTCTCAGGTTAGCTTACTAACAGAACATTTTAAGGCTGATGATGGCAATAAGGGGGAAGAGAAGAGAAAAGGAGAGAAGAAGAGAGCGTCCAGTTCAAGATCTCAAGAACCTCCGCCGCCGCTAAAGCGTCAGCTAACTTCTTCTCCTTCTACGCAAAGATATAATTTCCCATCTTGGATAATGACTTATGGGGTAAGTGATCTTGCTGGAGCACCTAGTTGAACGCTAAGAGAACCGCCAATGGCACTATATCCAAATCTACCAATACCTTCTCGAGCAAGGCTCGAACAGTTTGACATCCCTCTTCAATAAGCATCTATTCCAGAACCTACAGATCCAAGAACCTTAGCTGAAGAGAGGCAAATGACTGACTTCAACTGAACTTTCAGAATTTGCCTAAGGTCTATGGGTATTGATCCGACTGAATGAGACAAATACTTTTCTTCTTACAAAAAGAGACAAAAGGAAGAGAATAAGCTCAAAATCCACAAAGATCATGCTGCGATGATGACTTTGGAAGATAACCTAACTGAAGCTATCCGAGCTTAAATGCCCAAGCGATACAAAGTTAGACCAAGTCATTAGAGCATTTGTCTTGCATTATCTATATTCTTGTCTCTTATGTATTTTTGTTTAGTTGTAAAAATGCGTGTACTCATTGATATATATAAAGATGCATTTTTCAGCTGAAACATCTTGTTGAAGCGTAACTAACATCAAATAACTGTTACTAAGCAAAGCTAACTTTTATTTTTGGCTGTCTAACTCTTCAACTATAAAAGAGTAAGTATTGCCATCATCAAAAAGGGGGAAATTGTTAAGAATTTCATGTTAGATGTTTTGATAATGACAATTAGAATTTTATGTTAGACCCCAAAATACCTAAAATATGTAAGTTTGATTTTATTTAGAAATCTTGTATAAGCTTTGAAGCATTAGAATTGTAATAGGGTTTGCTTTATTTTACTCTAGATTGTTAGGCTAAATGTTCTTAGACTAAGCGTCCGATAATTTCTAAGTGAGCTTATCAGTAGTTAAGGTTGAAGACTCAAGCGCCTGAAGTCTAAATAAAGATGAATATTCCAAGCGTCCAATTGACTAGCTATATCAAGCGTCACTTATAAGACAGAAGTAATTCAAGGATGAATGAGCTTCTATCAATGACTGATTTCACCTGAATTTATTTCTAAGTCCAGAAGGAGTCTAATGGAAATATTCTCAAAGCATTAAGTGCCAACGGGCATTTAATTCAAATGCATTAAATGCTTATAAGAGCATTAAATGTGATAAGCACTTTCAGACGTACGGAGAAGCCACCCTATTGGACTGTTAACTATTCATAGACTGCAGCACCAACTTTTGTACAACAGATTTTCAGGAAAAAGGATAAATGTTGTTCACTCGCGGAAGTGAGAGACACGTGCCTGTGCATGTGTCAATCAAGCATTTTTTCCAAAAATGCCTATAATATGACTTCAACAACAAGCCAAACACACCCGATTAATTGCAAGCTAAATTGCTGTTGAATTGAAGTCTCGTTCCTTAAACTCTTAGAAAAGCTAGAATATTCAAGCAAACATTCTTTTTGCTTTTCTTCAAAACCTGAGACAGTCAACCAATATCTCAAACCTTCTTTTTAGAGAAACCTACATTACTATTAAGATACTCCCAGTTGTTTGAACTTTATCAAAATCAAACAAACCATCTATAAAAACCCTATCCAAGCCTCGCAATCTGTGTGAAGCCGATGTTGGATACTTGCATTATTTCTGAGTGAAAGAAGCAAGGGGATTGAAGTGATTTGGAGCAGAAGTCTGTGTGATCAAGGAGCTCAAGTCATCGACATCCATCTGTCCCTAGTCTGTAGAAGATTCTGTGTGATTCTTTGAGAATCATTTTAGTGGATTGACTCCAAGTGCTCAAGGAAAAGAAGGACGTAGTTGGGATTACACCATCCAATGAACCTTACAATTATTGTGTTATTTACTTTACAGTCAATTTTCTTATCATCATATCATTACATAAATTGATTAAGTAAAACACAATCAAATGGTAAGCAACTAAGATATTTTCTGTGACGCTAAAGCTTTCAAAAGAGAAGACTCCAAAATCATTCTGCTGTGCTGACACTGATCAAAGAACTGAACGCTTAAACCTATTTGGTTATAGTATTCAAATCTTGAACTCTAAGCTAACTTTCTAAGACAGTCTTCATTAGACACTCAAGTCAAACGCCTACTTTTCAAGCGTCCAACGAATTTCAATACGAATCTTTTTTAAGTCGAAAAAGACTTCATGGTCTATTCACTCCCCTCATCCTTCTAGACCCTTTCGTATGCCACTTGGGACCAACAAAGGGTGCTCTAACCCAGCCCATCGACAATGGTGGTGATATCAGTAGCGATGGAGGCGACATTCACTAAACCATCATCAGCGGACAAAAAGAGAAGAAAATAGCTAGGGTTCTGAGAGAGAGTGGGGAGGGAGGAGGCGGCTGAGATAACTGTATTTAATTCCATTTTTTTATTGAACTTATAAGATACGTAAGAAATTTCAGACCTTATAAATTTCATTCAGGATTTAAACATGATTTGTTAGCTGATACAATTAAATCACTTGACTAGTTGTGTATGATATAATTGGAAAATACAAATCTTATAAGTTTAAATTCACAATTTAATGTTAACGGATATTTGTTAATTTTATTAATTTAAATTAAAGATTTTGTAACTGATAAGTTATAATTCACAAACAACAAGGTTTAAATGATTTGTTAATTGGTAAGATTTAATTAAACAAGATAAACAATAAAAATGATTTGTTAATATTGATAAATACAAGATTTAAATGATTTGTTAATATTGAAGACTTAAATTTGATAAATTCATTTTAAAAAGGGATTATCGGGTAAGTAAATTTAGTGCTTAAATAATGTAAGGTTGTGTTTGGATGGAAGAGTTTGGTATTAATCATGAATTTTCACGAGGGGCCATTTTGGTACCTTTTGAAATTTAAGGGGGTATATGTGACAATTGGAATAGTTTACGCGGGGGGGGGGGGGGGGGGGGGGCATTTTGTTTTTAGCCCTATTTTTAATTTTGTTTCTTTTGGTCAAAATTATTGCATTATAAATTCAGAATAAAGTTTGGTTTATTTCAGCAAAGTTGCAAGTTTAGTCCCATAGTGTAGGGCTAATTTAATCCTAGTCGTGCGCTTTACGCGATTTTAGAAAAGCCCCAATAATTTGACAAAGTTGCAATGTGATGCGTGTCGTAGTACACCCAAAATATTATTTAAGTTTAGCTTGATATATATAATGATGATAATCAAGGGTCGAACCCAAGAGAGTGTAGATCAAAATATAATTGTTAGCTACTTGTGACAAAGCAATTGGGGGGGGGGATTGGTTGTAATTAGATCATAACTAAACAAACGAGAATGTAAAAATTAAGCAATCAAATGATAGAGATAAACAATAATGGAGAAATCTGGTCAATTGTAATCACCCTTCATGATGGTCTCAAGTAGCATACGAGAGGGTCTAGAAGGGGAGGGGGCGTTGAATAGACCATGAAGTCTTTTTCGACTTAAAAAGTTATCGTATTACTTTGAAGAATTTGAACGCTTGAAAAGCTTAGCGCTAGGTCAAGCGCTAAGAAATAGATAACTTAGGCTTAGTGATTTCAACAATTACCAAAGTAGGGTAATGTTTCAATCTCTTAATCACGGTTAGCACAGCGGAAATGATTTTATAGCTGAGCGTTATTTTGAACATAAATTAGTCGCTTAACAGTTTTGAATGCTTTTTCAAGATATAATATGCAACTGTAAATAACACAAGATATTGTAAGGTTCACTGGGTGATGTAATCCCAGCTACGTCCTTCTTCTCCTATGCACTTGGAGGAATTCACTAGAATGATTATCAAAGAGTCACACAGAAACTTCTACAAAATAGATGAAAGGGAAGACGATCTTGAGCTCCTTGATCACACAGACTTCAGCTCCAATGAAGATCTTTTTCAACAATCTTCTCTCACACAGAAATGCTGCTTGTAGAATCAACAAACTTTCTCATTCAGTTGAAAGGTGTTGAGGGTTTTGTCACGGCTTTTTTTGATGTTGTAAAGTTCAAACAACTTGGGATATCTCAATAGAAATTTGGGGTTCTTCTCTGAAGATGTTTGAGATATCTATGACTATCTTTGGAATGTATAGGAAAAGCTTGAAGGATTTTGGTTATGGAGTTTGTAAGCTTTTCTTTCAAGTTATTTCAGCAAAGTTTTGACCTTTTTCTTATGCATGTATGTGTATATTATTTAGGGTTTGCCGAAGGGTACTATTTATAGGGTTTCTTGATATTTGTCCATTGGACACATGTGAGCGCGTGTACCTCATGCATCGCCTTAAACAGTCCCTTTCTGACATTCCTGAAATTCTGCTGGTTCCGATTGGATAGGAGCAGGTTTTGAACTCTGAAATCTGACAGTCTAGTCAAAAGGTGGTTTGTCCACAAATCATAATAGCTTATCAAATTTAATTTACTTTTTAGGTATTTAATGGATTTGAATTTATTTTCCATTGGAAATAAATGTCCGTTGATGATTGTATTTAAGTCCTTCATGACTTGAGAATTTATTTCAGGTGAATCTGATCCTTGATCGCTTGAGTGCTTTGAGCGCTTGATTCAACAACCCTGAAACAGTCCTTTAGCGTTTGACAGATGCTACGAACAAATCTTCATCTTCACTTGACTTCAGACGCTGATATTCAACTTCATCTCTAATAGACTCACTTAGAATTCTACTAGCGACTTCGTATCCAATACTTAGTCTAAAATCTACAAAGATAAAAATTACAAGCCTAACAAAATTACAAACTTTCAAACGCTTATACAATAGTTCTATGAAAACATAAACTTACATTATTTTTGGGGTCTAACATAACGTCCTATTCTTGTCATCATCAAAACATCTAACATGAAATTTTCTAACAATTTTCCCCTTTTTCATTATGTCAAGACCTTAACTCTTATAACTCTTTTATTGATTACGAGTTTTAAGAAAAGCCCAAAATAATCATAAGTTAGCAATAGAAAGTTAGTTAAGTTAGCTAATGTTAGATTCGCCTCAACAAGATGTTTCAACGATAAATCATTCATTTATATATATATATGGAATTTGAAGCATACATGATTTTTACTGAAAGTAAATAGCGACATCATACATAAAGAAATAAAAGATAAATCCATAGAGAATCATTTTCTTTGTCGCTTCTTCGAAGACTCTTCTTGATAGATTTCATTTTCTAGATTTAGAAAAACTCGATCGATGTCTATCATTGTTGTGTGATAGACTTCATCATAGTCATTGCTTCGATTCTTAGCACTTCGATTCAATTCAAGTAACCTTTCCATCCAATCCCTTGCAGGCATTCCTAGTTGTCTAATTAAGTCATGGTAAATGTCCTGTATTCGATCGTTGGAAGGTTTCCATTTGATAGGTCTTCTCAGCGGTGCCACGTGCCTACCTTGGTAGTATCTTGGCTTTCGCTTCTTAGTGAGCATCTTCTTTAGACTCACTATTTCTTCAAACATGGAGCGCTAGTTCTTGTTGCCAGTCTTAGAAATTGGCTCCGTCAAGGCTTTTCCTTTGGCTTTAGACATTTGATGCTTTTCTTGCCCATCTTTCCCCTTATTGGCATCATCAAGGGAGGTCTTGAGGTCAACGATATCTCTTCGAAATAGCCTAACTTCTTCAACAAGTAGAGCAACTTGTTCAGCGATACTTTGAGCAACAGAGTTAGAAGTATTGTCGCTCAGTATCTGCAGTAGCGTTCTTGGCTAAGTGACGATTAAACTCTTCGAAAAGACTAGAGATCAACGGTGATATGCTGTTCATTATTACTATAGTGCTCTTGGTAGCAACTTTTGCAATATCACGGCTTCTAGTGTTGTAGATTAACTTGATATTTCTATCATCATTTTCAAGTATCTTGGAGCAGGAACCCTCGATGGTATTGAGCGAGTTCCAAATGACTCGTCTAATGTCTCGTGTCTGTTGATCACTTTCCGAGTTGGAGTCTGAAGAAGGAGAGCGCTCAGGAGACGGAATGAGTCCGTATGAGCTAGAGACTGCAATCTTTCCTTTTGATTTATCTCTGATAAACAGCTCTTCAGCAATTTCTTCATGTACTTCTTCCATCGCTTGCTCAACAGATACAGATGCATTATCGATATCTGCAACTTGAGTAACAATTGGAACCTTGACTACTGGAGCGCTAGGGGCAACGTCAGTTTGCATATCAGCATCTGGTGTAGGAGCAACTTCCTCAGTAGAAGCTTGTTCCAATTCCATTCCAACAATCTCCACTTGAGGAGAAGGTTTCTCAACAGCAATGACCCAGAGCGGGCCAGTCGCTTCCATCACGTACCTTAGACTGATCACGTTCGTCTGTGGGATAAAGAATATAGCATCTTCGCATTCTTCAGTACTGAGTGAAAAATGCACATCCTCTGTCAGATCGATACCTGAAATGTATGAGGTGAAAAAGTCCAAATAAATGGCATAAGCGCTTGAGTAGCTTCTCAATCCACTGGCCTGATTAATGATAAAAGTTTGGCCACTTGGATATTCTGTTCGCAAAAGAAGACGGGGTATAAGTTGTACTAATGGAATTCACTAAAACTGAAGTGTTGGTTAAAAGTGATATCCATCGATCGAGAGACGTCGCGACAATCGCTCGTCTTTCATGGTGAAATTCTTCAAAATCGTCGGTGATATGAATTTGGGTATTGCATGGTTCTGAACTCTCATCCTGCTTGCTGGTAGAATCGTCTTCGTTTAAGTCAATTTGGAGTTGCTGAATAAGATTCAACTCATGGCCTCCTTGACTTATATGTCTAAGTTGATCACGGATGTAACTTTCCATACCTCATCGATAATAAGGTAGGGCATCTATTGGACCCACAAGGGATTCTTTCCTCTGCAACAGAAATAAGGCATATGCTCTACGCCTATATTCAATTCCAAAATTGAATAAAAATGGATACCGGAGCATCTCATCAATTGAATGAAAATGCAAAAAAAATCCTCTACCCATCTCGATGTATCCAATATCCAATGTTTTCCAAGAGTGTTAGCAAGTTCTCTATCAAGTCTTGTAGTGAGCAGTGGCTTGAATCGCTGCTTCTCTTCTACAATACTTTCTGCCCAAACTCTGGCAAGGAACTCTCTAGCTTCATCTTCAATCCAAAAATTGATAAGGTTGGGGTGTTCTTGAAGTATTGCACTTTTTCCCTTCCATAAACGTAGCAGCTTCTTGGAAGACTTATTGGCTTCAGAATGGACAACTTTGGGAAGCGCTGAATAGCCCATCTTGTTCAACTATTCTTCATCTGTATTCTTTCCCCAATCGCCCATATGAGGATTCCTTATCTGGTCATGAGTCCGACGGAATGGATAATTGTGTTCCATGCTTTTTCCGACTTCTTGAAAGCGATTGATCTCGAACTCTACCAGATCGTTCTGTGGAATTTCCAAATATTCTGAGCAAGCAATGATTTCTTTCATCGTAATGACGCCGCTGTTTGCAAGTGTTTCAAAAATAATTGACTTCTCAGCGTCTGAAAGAGATGGATTGTGGAACGTGGTTTGAAAGTTGAGCTCCATATCAATCAATTGCTTAAGCGTCTTTTCTCTCCAGGCATAATAATACTCCAAATCTATAGTATAGCCTCTGGGAAAGAAATTGACCGCTTGAGGAAAAGGACCAGCTGGTGTGGGGATGATCTCGGCCACTTTTGTCGACCTCTCAGCGTCCATAGTCGCTTCTTTAGCTGGTGAAATTTCAGCATCTGGAAGGACTACGTCTAATTCTTTAGCGATTTCCACCACCGTTGATAAGTCAATGTCCAACTCTATGTCTGCCTCTGAGAGAGGAGGTGCATTAGCGTCTTGTGCACTTTGAGCATGCTCTTGGTGCTTGTTTAAGATCATAGAGTGCCTTATCCAATTTGTAGACCATACTCTTGCCACGGTTGTTGATGAATCCTGGGGGTTGCTTCACGTATACTTCTTCTTGGAGTTTACCATTCAGGAAAGCACTCTTCACGTCCATTTGGTACACTGTAAACTTGTTGAATGCGGCAAATGCTAGGAAGATCCGAATCGCTTCTAGACGGGCTACTGGAGCATAAGTCTCATCAAAATCAATACCCTCTTCTTGGAAATAATCCCGAGCGACTAGTCTGGCTTTGTTTCTTATAACAATGTCGTCTTCATCCATCTTGTTCCTAAAAACCCTTCTAGTCCCAATAACTCCTTGGTGAGTTGGTCTTGGTACTAGCGTTCAAACCTTACTTCTCTCAATTGGTTAAGTTCCTTTCGCATCGCTTCTACCCAACTTGAATCACTAAGCACTTCATCTACTTTCTTTGGTTCCATTTCAGATAGGAAGCTTGCAAACATGATCTCATTGATTGTAGTGGCCCTAGTTCTAATAGGTGCTCCAATATCTCCAATAACTAGCTCTGGTGGATGATCTCTAAGCCATATACGATCTGGTTGGAACGGGTTGAGAGATTCTTGATTATCAATTGCTTGACCCTCATTTGCCTCTTGCGTAGTCGCTACTTCATTCACAGTTCCAATTTGCTCTTGATGATCATTCTCTTCATGATCATCAGCATTTCTAACAATATCATCATCAGTAACCTCACGAGTAACCTTAGGATTGGGCACAAAGATCTCATCATCACTATCATCACCAAGATTGATTTGTGACGCTTGTTGCGCAAGATCTTCAATTTCTACATAATCAGTATTGACCTTACTTGATTTTTGATTAGCATCATCAAACACAACATGAATGGAGTCTTCAACCTTTGATTTGTTCTTATTTAGGTTGCGAAAACTCTATCCATTTTTGGCATAGCCTAGAAAGATTCCCTCGTCAGCTTTAGGATCAAATGTCCTTAGATTGTGGGATCCATTGTTATGAATGAAACATTTTGAACTAAATACATGAAAATATGAAACGTTTGGCTTACGTCCCTTCCACAATTCATATGGAGTCTTATCATGTTGCTTGTTGATTATACACCAGTTCCGAGTGTAGCAAGTAGTGTTGGTTGCTTCGGTCCAAAACCTTTAAGGCAACTTGGACTCTACTAACATCGTCCTAGCGGCTTCTTTAAGAGTTCTGTTCTGTCGCTCAGCCACTCCATTCTGTTAAGGTGTTCTAGGCGCAGAATACTAATGAAGTATTCTAATATCTATACAAAACTTCTCAACAATACGGTTAGTAAATTCAGTTCCTTTATCGCTTCTAATTCTCGTCACCTCTAAATCTTTAGAGGTTTGTAATTGATGAATTAGCGTTGTGAGCTTGACACTAGTTTCATCTTTGGTCGGTAGAAATTCTACCCATGTATAGCAAGAGAAATCATCAACTATTACTAGCGAGTACTTTTTACCACTAACACTCATGATTTGAATAGGACCATAGGAATCCAAATGCAATAGTTCAAGAATTCTAGAAGTAGATAGATGAGGTTTCTTCTTAAAAGATGATTTGACTTGTTTACCCATTTGGCATGCATCATATAAGCGATTTTTCTGAAAGAAACCCTTAGGTAATCCCTCTACTAGATTTAGCGATATTAACTGAGAGATTTCCTTAAAGTTGAGGTGATTCATTTTTCTATGCCATAACTAACCCAATTCATTTTGACTTTTCACAACAAAGCATGTAGGGTTGTTATCTATTGTTGAACCCCAATATACTAAATACACATTGTTTGTTCTTTTTCCTTTCAATTTAGTAGACTTAGTCTTAGCGTTGTTAATATAGCTACAGTCGCTTGAGAATTTGACTTCAAAGCCTTTATCACAAAATTGACTAATGCTTAAGAAATTATACTTAAGACCCTCAATATAATATACATCACTTATCATGATGCATGATACTTATACCTTTGGTTTTACCTTTGGAGTTATCACCGAATATAACTTGAGGACCGTTGGTTGTACGATAGTTCACCAGGAGATCCTTTGAGCCAGTCATGTGCCTTGACGACCCACTATCGATGTACAAAACTGAAGTATCGGTGTTGGCTCTAGGTACCTGCATTTAAAGGGCAGTTCTAATTCTTCTTAGGTACCCATTTTGTCTGGGGTCCTTCAACGTTAGTAACTTTAGTTTGAATTAAAACTTTTGAAATCCATATTTACCTTGTCTTCATTACGGGAGGACTGGCCTTCTTGGGTTTCGGTTTGTGTTGTGTGTGCTTTTTAGGTGTATAGTAATATCCTCGATTATAATAGTAATCACAGTTGTAATCATAATCATAATCATCATCATCATAGTATCAATGATATGATCTAGATCTTTGAGGATATTGATGCTGATATTTTCTCGGCGTTGGCTTAGGAGTCGCTTTTGGCAGTTGATGCTTAGCGTTTGATTCACTTCCATATGGTTTATCCTTAGCCTTTTGAGCGTTTGGATGAACCTTCTTATGTGAATCATTCACTTTCATATTCTCCTTGTTGCCTGAGTTGGTATTGACCTTATCATTGGGCCTCTTATCATTGTCCTTGGGTTCATTCAACGTTTAACTGTTTGAACTCTTCTCAACAAAGAATACACTTTTTCCTTTGTTGGTTTCCGTAACCTTAGATGCTTTTTTTTTTTTACCAAATTTATCACAACCTACCGGTCTTTTCACCAAAAAGTCTGGTTACCCCAGTCACATTATCTAGCTTTCTTGACGCAAGCTATTCTGATTTGGCAAGTTTAGCGATCAATTTAGCTTTTCTCTTGACTATTATATCAATATCACTTTTCAGTTCGGTAATTTCACTTTCAAGCGATTGATTCTTCTCAATGGATTGTTGTTGAATTTGCAACTCTACCTTGAGAGTCATTTTGTCACTTGTTAGCGATGAAATGACATCAAAGTGATTTTGATATAACTTGGTGGCATCTTGACAATCTTTATAATAATCATTTACTTTGTCAAGTAATTCATCATAAGATAGAGGATGATATAATTCAGTGTTTACCTTAGATAGCTAGTCATCAGATGCTTCTTCATCTCTTGCCATGAGACAGATTAACGCTGAGTCGCTTGATGGCTCATCATCACTGCTTTCATCTGATGATTCCAAGTCCTCTTTAGGTGCGGAGAATGGTTCAGATTCTGCTAGCAAACATTGTTGGCGAAGGTTGCTCCTGAATTGGTTTCTATCCGCATAGTCTTGCCTTGTAAACTTAGACACATTTGGATAAGGGCAATTTACCTAGTAGTGCCTTGGTTTCCTACAGTTATAACAAAGGTTAGTTTTCATTTTCTATTCAGTTGATAACCTTTTGGAAACTATTGGCGCTGAGAGATTTTGAGTAGGAGACAGAGGTGCTTGGTATGGAACTGGCGCTACTGGTTGAGGTGCAGAATACACTGGCACTTGATACTAAGGTGCTGGTGCAGGGGAAAGGGTTTGAAATGAAGTTTGTCCAATAGGGTTTCTCTTTTCATATCTTGGAAATTTTTTAAATTTCTTGACCAATAAAACCATCTCTTTTTCCTCATTTGATTCTGATTTCTCCTCACTAATCGCTTGATTTGTTCTAGAGTTAGAGTCTCCAATGTCTATGATTCTTTCATGGCAACAGTCTTAATCAAATACTTGCTTGGAAAACTTTTGAATATCTTGTTAACCATCTCCTTTTTGGTTAACTCCTTGTCTAGTAATGCTAACTCTGTGATGAGCAAAGTGAACCTTACGTCCAATTGATCTAGCATCTCATTGGGCTGCATTTTGAAATGCTCAAATATTTACATGGTTATGGAGTGCTTATTCTCCTTCATCTGTGCTGAACCTTCACACACGATAGCCAACTTATCCTATATCTCTTTTGAAGCCTTCCATTGCTTGATCTTTTTGAACAGTGCATTATTGTCTCCTAACGCTGAGTATAGAGCACTTCGTCCAACATTATCTAGATTCGCTCTTTTTCGATCTTCTGGCGTCCATTCTAACTTAGGTTTCTCAACATAACCATCTGGAGTAGCCTCAGTCGCTCCAGGGGATCGAGTAATAACTTTCATGATCTGAATGGGGCCATCTGTAATTACATCACACATCTCATTATCACAAGAACATAAATATGCAAATGCTCTAAGTTTCCATGAATCATAGTTTGACTCAACCAACTTAGACATCTTGTTAAAAGTCATGATATGAGATTAAAAGAAATAAAGCAACTAAGTTTAGAAAATGGATCTAAACAAGCAGTTTCGTTCGGAAATGCTTAGGTTTCTACTTCAACCGTTCTGATACCACTTGATGGTCTCAAGTGGCATACGAAAGGGTCTTAGAAGGGGGGGGATTGATTAGATCCTGAAGTCTTTTTCGACTAACAAAGTTTTTGTACTACTTTGAAGAATTTGAACGCTTGGAAAGCTTAGCGCTGGGTCAAGCGCTTAGAAATAGATAACATAGACTTAGTGATTTCAACAATTACCAAACTAGGGTAATGTTTCAATCGCTTAATTAGGGTTAGCACAGCGGAAATAATTTTTTAGCTTCGCGTTCTTTTGAACTTAAATTAGTCGCTTAACAGTTTTGAATGCTTTTTCAAGATAAAATATGCAACTGTAAAGTAAAGCAATAAAACAGTAAATAACACAAGATATTGTAAGGTTCACTGGGTGATGTAATCCCAGTTACGTCTTTTTTCTTGTATGCACTTGGAGGAATTCACTAGAATGAGTATCGAAGAGTCACACAGAGACTTCTACAAAATAGATAAAAAGGAATACGATCTTGAGCTCCTTGATCACACAGACTTCAGCTCCAATGAAGATTTTCTTCAACAAGCTTCTCTCACACAGAAATACTGTTTGTAGAATCAAAAAACTTTCTCACTCAGATGAAAGGTGTTGAGGTTTTTGTCACGGGTTTGTTTGATGTTGGAAATTTCAAACAACTTGGGATATCTCTATAGAAATTTTGGGTTTTTCTCTAAAGAGGTTTGAGATATCTATGACTGTCTTTGAGATGTATATGAAAAGGTTGAAGGATTTTGGCTATGGAGTTTTGACCTTTTTCTTGTGCATGTACGTGTATATTATTGAGGGTTTGCTGAAGGGTTTCTTGAGATTTGTCCGTTGGACACACGTGAGCACATGTACCTCACGCAATGCGTTAAACAGTCCCTTTTTGACATTCCTAAAATTCTACTGGTTCCGATTGGACAGTAGCAGGTTTTGAACTCTAAAATCTGACAGTCTAGTCATAAGGTGGCTTGTCCACAAGTCATACTAGCTTATCACATTTAATGCACTTATTAGGCATTTAATGCATTTGAATTTATTTTCCATTGGAAATAAATGTCCGTTGATGATTGCATTTAAGTCCTTCATGACTTGAGAATTTATTTCAGGTGGATCTGATCCTTGGTCGCTTGAGTGCTTTGAGCGTTTGATTCAACAACCTTGAAACAGTCCTTTAGCGTTTGATAGACGCTAAGAACAAATCTTCATCTTCACTTGACTTCATACGCTGATCTTCAACTTCATCTCTAATAGACTCACCTAGAATTCTACTAGCGACTTGGTATCCAATACCTAGTCTAAAATCTACAAAGATAAAAATTACAAGCCTAACAAAATTACAAACTTTCAAACGCTTATATAATAGTTCTATGAAAACATAAACTTACATTATTTTTGGGGTCTAACATAACATCCTATTATTGTTTTCATCAAAACATCTAACATGAAATTTCCTAACACTTCATCTTCTCGATTTGATCATAGATACATGAGATTAATTTTAATCAAGTAGCCAACTAAGAGAATCAATCATAGCATGTGAATCCCTTACTCTAATGGATAGCCAGTCAATAAATCTTTTCTTCTAAAACACATCTAGAGACTAGACTTTTGATTAATTAGAGGAGAAGCATTAATTACTAGAAAAGAGTTGGCATCAAAAGCTAATCCACCTAGCATGAATTGAGTCTAATGACATTGATTTTACCCTAAAGGTGTAATAGGCCTTAGTTGCAACTAAATAAGGCCCTAATTGATATCAATTTAGCCTTAACTAACAATGATCAATAAAACATAATAACAAAGTGTATATCTAAGTTAAGCATTTCATCAAACACTGTGCATGTAAACAAGAAAATCAAATACTCAATTAGAAAAAGTAGATTAAGATCAAATCTCAAAAATCAAGATGATGAACTCGTACTGCAATTGTCTGGATAAGGTTTTTATCCTCTCAAATTCAATTTCAAAGTAAAAATCATCTAAAAGCGTGAAAGAATACAAAGAAGAACAAGACTTGGGGGAAAAATAATAATAAAATGTGTTAAGGGCCTATTTGTAGGCCCAAATTCGATTCTTTACTCTAAGTCTTGCACTGCAGTGAGCATTTTTGGCTCTCTAGCAAGAGCAAGCAGTAGCTTTGGCCCGTTCGTGCTGCGGCGAGCATTTTTTTGTAACTGCGGCCTCATTCGTAATCTTGGTAAATTTGGCATATCTCTCTCTACAAACATTGGATTGAGAAGATTCAAGATGCTATGGAACTCTAAGACAAAGATCTACAATTACTTAGAAGGACCTAAGAACGGATGGATTCTTTAAGGATAGGAAAGATCCATATCAAAATGATACTTTGTTTTGATCTTCCGCGCTGTCCACTTCCGATGTCTTTTTCGCCTTCTTATGGACATTTTTGATGTTTTTCTTTCATATGTAAAATAAATATACATCTCTTAGATTTACAATGGCATAAGAGTGCAGGGAATTGGATATCCATTGAGAGAGTTACGGTAGAAATGCTAACGCTGCGCTTGCAGAACCGTTTCTTCTTAATTTCATGCTATTTTCTTCATTTTCCTAAAATGTCTTTGGATGATCCTACAATATAAAATCAAGAGTTTAGGAAAATATTTAGCATCACATATCAAATAAAAGCATTATAATTGGACGTATTACTAATGATGTAAAGCACTTGTCAAACACCCCCACACTTAGCCATTTGTATGTCCTTGGGCAAGGAATAAGAAAAAGCACACTTTTCTCAAATTCATTAAAGTGGAAGATAAATGATATAGATAACATGAGACAAAAACAATGGTTGAACACTATAAAGATTGAAATGCATTATAGCTAATATTCACTTGCAAACTTGATCAAATATCTAGTATACAAGAGTAGAAATGTTGGGGATTTAGTAAACTTTCTCACAATCCTCTCCTAAAACTCAAGTGTATAGGGATAACGTGTTTCACTCAAATCTTGCTATGTAAATGCATTCCCATAGGCTTGCTCATATACCAAAATCTCCACTACTTTAGAAATGTGCACACAAGAATCGAAAGGTCTTAAACGCAGTTGTAACGGGGTTGAGGCTCGGGTAGGAAAACAAAGGGTAAAGAAATATAATTCCGAGAAACTAGTAGAGCTTCAAGATACACTTGGGTCAATGGTGTAAAGAGGACCCAAAACCTATTAACAACACATCTTTTACTCATGTTTCAATCATACATTTGCTTCCCATGTTTCACAACTAAATTTTGCTCTTTTTCATTTTCAACATCTCTTCTTCACTTTTTCTTTTCGTTTACTTTTTCAATTTTTTTTCTTGATTTTTCAACCACGAAGCCGATCAAAATAGCGAAGATAAAATGACAATGAAGCAAAAGTTCTCAAGCTCTTTTTTCCCACAAATCGAATAACACCCTTTAAATTCATCAAAAGCACCCCCACACTTACTCTAAATATGCCTTCTATTGAAACCAATGAAGTACATCCTTATAGCTCTACTCATTGTTTGATGGGTAATGCAAGAGGGAACAAAGAAAATAGTAAAATCTCATAATTCGGGTATAATCAATAAAAAGGCCACAAGCTCAAAGGGCATTTACTAGAGATAAAGATGCATAAGGTAGGCTTTTCGGGCTAAGTGGGTTAAAATCCTAAGTGCCTTTGTCATCTTTAAGTGTGCACAAATCAATGTAATTTCGACATGGTTCAAAGCTAGTTCTAGTAATACAAAAACATAGAAGATATACGCAATGAAAGAAAGAAGTTTTCCATGAAAATCCAATAAAAAAAAAGGCTCAAACGCTGGCATGGTTGGCCAAGTCTATTAAAACCCAAAATTTCACTTCATAGTTCCATCATTATATCAAATAATGCTCAAGAAGCGAGTTGTTATGTTGGTCCCAAGTGGCATACGAAAGGTTCTAGAAGGGGGAAGGGGTTGAATAGACCCTGAAGTCTTTTTCGACTTCAAAAAGTTTCATATTAAAATGATTTTGGGCGCTTGAAATGTAGACGCTTAACTGAGCGTTTACTTGAAATATAGACGCTTAGGCTAAGCAACTGAGGAAGACTGTTTTTAGAAAGTTAACTTAGACTTCAAGATTTGAATATTTCAACCAAGTAGGTTTAAGCGTTCAATTCTTTAATCAGTGTTAGCATAGCAGAATAATTTTAGAGTCTTCTCTTTTGGAAATCTTTAGAGTCACAAGTTGTTTTTTAGTTGCTTAGCGTTTGATTATGTTTTACTTAATCAATTTATGCAAAGATATGATAGATAAGAGAATTGACTATAAAGTAAGAGACACAATATTTGTAAGGTTCGTTGGGTGGTGTAATCCCAACTACGCCCCTTCTTCTCCTTGAACACTCGGAGGCAATCCACTAAAATGATTCTCAAAGAATCACACAGAATCTTCTACAAATTAGGAAGAGATAGATGTCGATGACTTGAGCTCCTTGATCACACAGATTTCTGCTCCAAATCACTTCAATCCCCTTGCTTCTTTCACCCAAAAATAATGCAAGTATCCAAGTTCGACTTCTCACAGATCGCGACTCTTGGATGGGGTTTTCTAAACAGTTTGTTTGATTTTGATGAAGTTCAAACAACTGGAAATATCTCAATAGTAATGTGGTTTCTTCGAAAACAATGTTTGAGATATTATTTGGCTGTCTCAGGAATTGAAGAAAAGCAAATAGAATGTTTTCTTGAATATTCTGGCTTTTCTGAGAGTTTAAGGATTGAGACTTCAATGCAACAGCAATTTGGCTTGGAAATTAATTGTTTGTTTGGCTTGTTGTTGAAGTCCTATGTATAGGCTTTCTTGGAGAAAGTGTCCGTTTGAAACATGCACAGGCGCGTGTCTCTCACTTCCGCGAGTGAACAACTTTTGTCCTTTTTCCTGAAAATCTGCTGCACAAAAGTTGGTGCTATAGTCTATGAATAGTTGACAGTCCAATAGGGTGGCTTCTCCGTACATCTGAAATTGCTTATCACATTTAATGCTCTTATCAGCATTTAATGCATTTGAATTAAATGTCAGTTGGCACTTAATGCATTGAGAATATTTGCATTAAACTCCTTCCGGACTTAGAAATAGATTCAGGTGAAATCAGTCATTGATAGACGCTTATCCATCCTTGAATCACTTCTGTCGTATAAGGTGACGCTTGATATAGCTGGTCATTTGGACGCTTAGAGACTTTATCTTTATTCAGACTTCAGGCGCTTGAGTTTTCAAATTTTACCACTGATAAACTCACTCAGAAATTATCAGACGCTCAGCTTAAGACTACTTAGCCTAACAATCTAGAATAAAAACAAAACAAAGCCTATAAGGCCTATTACAAATATAACGCTTCAAAGCTTATACATGATTTCTACTAAAATCAAACTTACATATTTTGGGGTCTAACATAAAGTCCTAATTGTCATCATCAAAACATCTAACATGAAATTCCTAACAATTTCCCCCTTTTTTATGATGGCAATACTTACTCTTTTATAGTTCAAGAGTTAGACAGCCAAAATAAAAGTTAGCTTTGGTTAGATAACGTTAGTTAAAATTAGTTATGCTTCAACGAGATGTTTCAGCTGAAAAATGGATTTTATATATATCAATGATTACACGCATTTTTACAACTGAACAAAAATTTCATACGAGACAAGAATGTAGATAATGTAAATCAAAGAAACCTTAATGACTTGGTCTAACTTTGTATCGCTTGGGCATTTCAGCTCGGATAGCTTCAGTTAGGTTATCTTCCAAAGTCATCATCGCTTCATGATCTTTGTCGATTATGAGCTTATTCTCTTCCTTTTGTCTCTTCTTGAAAGTAGCAAAGTGCTTGTCCCAATCAGTTGGGTCAAGACCAATATACCTTAGGCAAATTCTAAAAGTTCAGTTGAAGTCAGACATCTGCCTTTCTTCAGCTAAAATTCTTGGATCTGTAAGTTCTGGAATAGATGCTCTTTGAAGAGGGATGTCAAACTGTTCAAGCAGTGCCCGAGAAGGTATTAGTAGATTTAGATACAGTGCTCTTGGAGGTTCTCTTAGCATTCTACTAGGCGCTCTAGCAGTTATCCAAGATGGAAGACTTAGCGCAGAAGGAGGAGATAGTAGCTGACATTTCGAAGGCGGAGGAGGTTCTTGAGCACTTAAACTGGACGCTCTCCTCAGCTTTCCTTTCCTTTTCTCTTCCCCCTTATTGCCATCATCACTCTTCAGAAAATGTTCTGTGAGTAAACTGACCTGATGAGCAATTTGAGATATAGAATCTGTAAGATCATCCAGACGCTTGTCGAAACGTTCCTACAAAGCGAGGATCTTAGTGCTGGTAGCATCATTCAATGAGGTCTCTAAGGAGTCCAGACGCTTTTCAAATTGTTCTTTCATCGCTAGTTGGTTGGCTCGAGTAGCGTCACTCATTTCTTGAAATTCTTTTTGACACTCACCAACAGCCGCTTGAGCAGAACCTTTCATATGACCTATTGAGCGTTCAAGATTTGGGATTCAATCTTTGCTAAATCGGTCTTAATCCAGTGAAGAGATTCTTCATTCTGAGTAGCGTGATTGGTTATCTCCTCTAATACAGATTTCAGCAAAGGTCCAAAAGTTTGACTCACATCCGATGGAACCGCTTGAGGAGTCGGTCGCTTGAATCTGGATGTATGCTTGAGTGAGTCGAGGGGAGCTTGATATGCAGGGTCAAAAATTGTACCGTGTACAACAATTGAGAGATCCTCAGCACTATCAGCAGCAACAGAATCAACGAGTTCAGGAGCATCAGAAATATCCTCTGGTGGAAACGCTTGAACTGGTTCTTCAGCAGACGCTGGAATACTTGCGACTTCTGCTGGTTCAAACACTTCAACCAACTTAGCAGATCCGTCTTCGAGCACTGAATCTGGTTGGCGAAAATCATTGAATTGGAAGTTCCAATTTGCTGCATCGGCAAAAGAATTGGAAGCGGCTTCCAGAAGTTCAGTCAGATGTTGAAGAGGAAGACAAGTACCTTGAATGAATGTGCGAACTGGACTATCTATGGCCCTGATGTATATGGGACCAATGATATCCAGCACATGATTCGGGAAGACTTTGGACGGCGCTTGGCAGATAGAGAAAAGTGCATCTGGGCAGTAATATCTAGAAAATCCAATCAATCTATCTGTTGGAAAATATTGGAGACGTTGAGATTCAGGTATGTACAAATTGTAGTATTCTTCTAGATAAAGATAGATAGCTTGAGTCAGTCCCTAATTTCTTTCCAGCAGTGAGAAGACAAACTCATAGTGATTGAGTACCTCTATGCGAATAGAAAGGAGCAATGGATATCCTCAAAATGAGTAGAGTACTGAGCCATTCCATTGTCTGAGATTTGCAGTGAAGATGCTGTCAAAAAGAGATAGGGGAGTCATAATCTTTACCATCAATTTAAGATTATCTTCGCAGTGGCTTGGAGCGAGACTCAAGCAAGATACGGAAGAACTGCTACTAGTAGATGTTTGAGCATTGAAATGGAGAGGAGTAATGGACAATCTGTGAAGCTCTTGACACAAACACTGCTCAATCTGATGTCGAATGATTGGGAGCTTGAGAACAGGTCCAACTCTCTGTTGACGCTTCGTTAGGCAATACTTGGCGAATTGACGCTTCTTGTCATGCATGTGTATGCCAAATAAGTGGGGAGCTTGAACTAATTCTGTGAAGGTATATCGATGACCCACATACGCTTCGACCCATTTGATTTCAGTCAAACAGTAGTCTGGTCCAGCATTGACCATAGCTCGAATGCTTCATGATGAATATCTCTGATAGATTCAAAGCGATATCTATCTGTCTGATAGTTGGCATTCCAGACGCTGTCAAAGTATGCATCAGCTTCAGTCTGGAGTAAATCCGTCAGAGATTCGAGATGATCACCGGCATGAACCCCTTTATTCTTCCACAGGTGAAGAGGATTGGCAGACTTCTTATTCTCAGCACTGTTTGCTATAAGAGGAAAATGTGTGTAACCTTCTCTGTTTAAGACTTTCTCGGAAGGGTTGAGAAACACTGGGCGAAAAGGATCATATAGTCTGATGTTGTAGTCTCTCAAAGCATAACCAGTTGACTTACTGTGCCCACAGTCTAGGTAGTAGGCCAAATCCACATTGTACCTGGAAGTTCTACCTCCTTGCCTAGCGGTTGACACTATATCCCTGATCTTATTGTCAGTGTCAATCAGCAGGGCAATCTCATTCTCAGCAGCAATGTATCTTTCTTCATTATAGCCTGCAGGAATGAAATCTTCTTCGAGCGCTGGGGGCATATAGTTGATTGAATGATCAATCGTCTTCAGCGTGTCCAGCTTGAAGAAGTGCCTTGGCTTTGTAACATCTTCAGCATTGCTCTGAACTTCTGAGTGTGCCTCTGTTATAGCCAGAACAGAATTGATGTTTGAACTTCTTTGGCAGCAGGTTCCTCAGTTGCAATTGCAGCAGCTTCTGCGGCAACGTCTTTGGCAATAGCCACAACTTCTGTCATCTCAACATCTAAGTGGACGTCTGTTGATGCTTCAGCAGCAGCTGTAACTATAGTTGTAATATATGAACTATCCTCTATAAGAGCAGGATCTTCTACAGATGTAGGAATAGAAATGCTGTGGGAAGAAATAAACTTACCCTGAGAACTTGTCTCAACAGCAATTTGAGTGCTTGGCTCATCCGCTTGAGAGGTAACTTGTCCTCTCCATCCTCATCAGTTTCCTCATCACTCTTTTGGGGAGAGTGAACAACTTGAGTCTTGGGCTTTCTGGGAGCCCTCTTCTTTATTGCAGTCGGACGCTTCATGGCTTCTTCTAGAACTGGACGCTCAGCTTCCTCATCGGACGCTTGACGTCCTTCCAAACGCTCAGATAGTGGCCTAGCAGCACCACCAACTTCAGGAGGATTGAGGAGATTACTCAGAATCCTTTTTCCCAGCAACTTGGTCTTATTCAGCGGTTGACCAGACGAGTATATACACTCTGAGTTGTACAGCAGGTCACTCAGAATAAGCCCATAAGGTTTATTCAGGGCGCTTAAATAGTCCCGAAACCTTCCAAAAATATACTCACTCCAGTTGATCTTGACGTTGAGGAGTATCTCCGTCATCATCTAAAATTGTATTGGTTTACCTTATCAAAGGTACCCACTCTGCATTCTATGATCTTGCTGCAAAAATCAGCCAGCAGTCGGTATTTAGATACCAGTTCTTTCTTTTCAAAATACTGTGTGTAGAGTACACCGTCGTACGCACTCATGGTTGTCCATGCTTCCTTGATTTGATCCAAAGTAACGCAGTCGATGCCTCACCCTCATTTGGGAGATTGAAATTCTTGGCAATGGAGACAGCAGACAAAATAAATTCCTTGGAAGGCTCCTTCTTGGATAGAGGAATTAAACAAGAGATAGACTTCTTGTACTCTGAGAGTTTAGCAGTTTTCTAGAAGGTGTCAACTTCCATCGGAAACAGATAGGAGTATTGAGTCAAGAAAGTTTTAAGCCCAGCCTTGACTACCATATCCATCATATCTGTCAGGTTGATTTGAGGATGTTCATAAAGAAATTTCCAATCGACAACAAGCCTTCAGTAACCTTGATGATAGGCTCGGCGGAAGTAGCAGAAGATTTCTTTGGTGCCATTTTTAGTGAAAGAGATGAACTCAGATTTTCTTTTTGCTTTGAGAGAGAGAGCGACAGTAAGATTTGCAGAAAGCTTTGAGAGAAAGTGAATGATTTGTCTGCAGAAATTGTGTTTTAAATGACACATTAATGAATTTTTTGAAACTTGTGTTCTCTAGTCTCTGTAGGATTTAGACACGTGTAAAGAGTTTTAATCTCAGCCATGAATTCATTAACTGCGGATGCGAGTTTTTTGTACAAGAGAGAAGTTATATTTGGTAATTCCCATACATAAAGATTTGACATCCGAGTTAAAGTTTTTAAAAACGTTTGGCATTTTCAGAGTGTAACACACGTGCCTGATGCTACACTGACACGTACACAAACACGTGCTATCTCTGAACAGTCATTTTTGAATAGTTTTTTATTACCCGTCAATATGCATACCAAAAATATAATATCAGGTCTACTAGCAGTAAGATAAAGAAGTGATCCAATGATACCTCTATAATTAGTGATATCAACTTTCTTTCCACTTTCATCTTTATCTAACTTAAGCATTTGGCTTATTGGAATTTTTTAATATGGTGCATTCTCCATACTAAATTTTTTAATCATATCTCTTGTATATTTAGCTTGGTTAATAAACGTGCCATTACAGAGTTGTTTAACTTGTAATCCTAAGAAGAAAGTTAAGTCACCCATCATGCTCATTTCAAATTGTTCTTGCATCATTTTCGAAAATTTCTCACACAAACGCTTGTTAGTAGAGCCAAATATAATATCATCAACATAAATTTGGACTAAGAGAATATCTTCGTTATTGGTAATTTTAAATAACGTTGTATGAACGCTGCCTTTTGAAAAGCCTTTACCAATAAGAAAGATAGAGAGAGTGTCATATCATGCTCTGGGTGCTTGCATAAGCCTATAAAATGCTTTGTCTAGCTTGAAAACCATACCCATACCATGGTTGTTGATGAATCCCGGTGGTTGCTCCACATATAATTCTTCTTGGAGTTTATCATCCAGGAAGTCACTCTTCACGTCCATCTGGTATACCGTAAACTTGTTGAATGCTGCATACGCTAGAAACATGCGGATTGCTTCAAGACGAGCGACAGGAGCATATGTCTCATCAAAGTCAATACCCTCTTCTTGGCAATATCCTTGAGCTACGAGTCTGGCCTTGTTTCTTATTACAATGACATTCTCATCCATCTTGTTTCTATAAACCCATCTAGTTCCAATGACTCCTTGGTCAGTTGGTCTTGGTACTAGCGTCCAAACCTTACTACGCTCAAACTGATTAAGCTCTTATTGCATAGCTTCAATCCAACTTGGATCACTTAGCGCTTCATCCACTTTCTTAGGTTCCATTTGAGATGGAAAGCTTGCGAACATGGCCTCATTGAATGTAGCGACTCTAGTCCTAATAGGCGCTCCAATATCTCCAATAATCTGCTTAGGTGGATGATCATACAGCCATAGTCTATCTGGTTGGAAAGGGTTAAGAGGTTGAACAGGCACTTGACGATCAGACACTTGACTACCTTCTTGCATAGGCGCTTCAAGTTCACAAATCCTTGTTTGCTCTTGATGATCACTCTCTTCATGATCATCAACATTTCTTACATTGTTATCCAGAGCAACCTCACGAGTAATCATAGGATGTGGCACTGAGATCTCATCGTCGTCGTCACTGTCATCATTAATGGTGATCTTAGACGCTTGATGACATAGATCTTCAACTCCTACATCATTTATATTAACCTTACTCGGTTCTTGGTTATCATCATCAAAAACAACATGAATAGATTCCTCAACCTTCGATTTGATCTTATTTAGGATGCGAAAATTCTTTCCATTCTTGGAGTAGCCTAGTAAGATTTCCTCATCCGCTTTAGGATCAAATGTCTTTAGGCTATGGGATCCATTATTATGGATAAAGCATTTAGAACTAAAGACGTGACAATATGAAACATTTGGCTTACGTCCCTTCCATAGTTCATATGGAGTTTTCCCATGCCATTTGTTGATCATGCAACGGTTTTGAGTATAACATGCAGTATTGATCGCTTCGGCCCAAAACCTAGGACCAAGCTTGGACTCTGCTAACATAGTCCTAGCGGCTTCCTTAAGTGTTCTGTTACGGCGCTCAGCAACACCATTCTGTTGGGGAGTTCTTGGAGCTGAATACTCATGATGTATTCCATTCTCTGCACAAAACTTCTCAACAATCTTGTTAGTAAACTCAGTACCGTGATCGCTTCTTATTCTTGCAACCTTAAGATATTTCAATGTTTGAAGTTGCCGAATAAGCGTTCTTAACTTGTCACATGTCTCATCTTTGGATTAAATAAATTCCACCCAAGTAAATCGAGAGAAATCATCTACTATCACCAAAGTAAACTTTTTACTGCTTACACTGATCGTTCGAACATGTCCAAACAAATCCATGTGAAGTAGTTCAAGTATTCTAGAGGTAGATAGCTGAGGTTTTCTCTTGAACGATGACTTGACTTGTTTGCCCATTTGACAAGCGTCACAAAGTCGGTCCTTGTGAAATGGTCCTTTTGGTAATCCCTCCACGAGATTTAGATTTATAAGCTGAAAGATTGTCTTAAAGTTGAGGTGATTCATTTTTCTATGCCATAACCAACCCATTTTAGATTCATTTTTAGCAACAAAACATGTTGGGTTGTCATCAAGTGTTGAACCCCAATCTACCAAATATACCTTGTTAGTTCTTTTTCCTTTCAATTTAGTAGACTTAGTCTTAGCGTCATTTATATAGCAACAGTCACTTGAGAATATGACTTCAAAGCCTTTATCACAAAATTGACTTTTGCTTAATAAACTGTGCTTTAGACCCTCAACATAATAAACATCACTTATCATGAAGTTCCCCCTATGCACAGTCCCTATACCTTTGGTTTTACCTTTGGAGTTGTCACCAAATACAACCTGAGGACCATTGGCAGCTCGATAGTTGATCAGAAGATCCTTGGAACCAGTCATGTGCATTGACGATCCACTATCGAAGTACCACACAGATGTATCGGCTCTAGCTCTAGGTACCTGCACTCAAAAAGGGAAGTTCTATTTCTGTTTAGGTACCCATTGTTGCTTCGGTCCTTTAACATTAGTAACATTGTTAGTTTGAATTAGAACTTTAGAAACCTATATTTTCCTAGTCTTCATTGTAGGAATATTGACCTTTTTGGGTTTCACATTGTGTTGTGTGTGCTTTTTGTTCACCCTGTGTTGTGTGTGCTTTTTTGGTGTATAATAATATCCTCGATTATAATAGTAATCATAATCATAGTCATAATCATAATCATCATAGTAGCGATAATATGATCTAGACCTCTGTGGATTTTGACGCTAGTATTTCCTGGGCGCTGGCTTGGGGTGCACTTTTGATGCTGGACGCTTAGCGTTTGACTCACAGTGATTAGGTTTATCCTTAGCCTTTGGAGCGTTCGGATGAACCTTTCTTTGTGAATCATTTGCTTTCGCCTTTCCCTTGCCTGAGTCAGCTTTGGCTTTCTCATTTGACCACGTACCTTTATCGCTTGGTTCATTTTGTGTTTGACCTTATGAACCTTCTTCAACAAACAAAACACCCTTTTCTTTGTTGTTTGCCGTAACATTAGGTTTGTTTGGTTGTTTACCGAATTTTTTGCATCCTAAACCGGTCTTTTCACCAAACATTCTTGCTACCTCAGTCACATTATCCAACTTTCTTGAAGCTTTTGATGATGATGAGATGAGCTGCTCTGATTTGGCAAGTCTAGCGATCAGATCAGCTTCTCTCTTGACTATTATATCAAGATCGCCTTTTAATTGAATATTCTCACTCTCAACTTTCAACTCTGCTTTGAGCGTTACTTTATCTCTTGTGAGTGATGAGATAATAGCGAGATCATTTTGATATATTTTGGCAGCATCTTGACAATCATTATAATATTCATTAACTTTGTCAAGTAATTCATCATAAGAAAGAGGGTAAGATATGTCAGTGTTTACCTCAGGAGAAGCTTCATCATCTCTGGCCATGAGACAAATAAGCGCAAAGTCATCCACTGGCTCATCATCATCACTACTCTCCTCTGAAGACTCCAAATCTTCAGGTGCGGACGCTGGTTCTGATTCCGCTAGCAAACCTTGTTGTCAAAGATTGCTCCTCAATTGGTTTCTATCCACATAATCCTGCCTTGAGGGCTTGGATACATTTGGATAAGGGCAATTTACCTGGTAGTGCCCTAGTTTTCTGCAATTGTAACAAAGGTTAGTTTTCATCTTTTGTTCACTTGTTAACCTTGTGGTGTGTGGTTTTGAGACCACGGGCGCTGAGAGATTTTGAGTAGACGCTTGGTATTGAGCAGGCGCTTGGTACTGTTGTTGTACTGGAGCGGGCGCTTGATATGAACTCTGTCCTTGATGCTTATGACTATTTTCTTTCTTTTCATATCTCAAGAACTTTCTGAATCTATTCAGCAAGGTCAACTCCTCTTCCTCACTGATATCTGAAGCTTTTCCTTTATTACCCAATTTACCCTTGATTGATGCTACGAGTGCTCCAGACTCAATTACTAGACTGCTCACTGCATCACTAGCCGAATTCAACTCAAACTCAAATGCTTTGAGCTCTGAAAAAGCATCTTCTGGAGTTAGGCGATCCAACATATTTGATTCTCTAATGGTTTTTGTCTTCATCAAGAATCTACTAGGTAGACTTCTAAAGATTTTAACCACCATTTCTCGGTTCTGTAAATTCATACCCAAGGATATGAGTTCCGTAACAAGAGCTGTGAATCTTACGTCCAGTTGCTCTAGAGTCTCATTGGTCAACATCTTAAAGTTGTTAAACCTTTCCTTGGCAATGGAAAGTTTGTTCTCTTTAATCTGAGCTGAACCACCACAGATCGTGGCTAACATATCCTAGATTTCCTTAGTTGTGTTCCATGAATTAATCTTGTTGAATAGATTATCATTATCACCAATAGCTGTATACAGAGCATTCCGACCAACATTGTCCAAATTTGCTCTTCGACGCTCATTTGGAGACCATTCTTGTTTCGGTTTTTCAACGTAACCATCCGGAGTGTCTTCCGTGACTCCAGGCGCTCTTGTGATAACTTTATATATTTTGATTGGCCCATCTGAAATAATATCGCACATGACATCATCACATGAACAGAGATATGCAAATGCTTTAACTTTCCATGTGTCATAATTCGACTCAGTCAGTTTGGGAACTTTAGCAAATGCCATAGAAAAAAAAATTTAAAAGTAACTAGATTCTGAAGAAGGATCTAAACAAGCAGTTATGCTTGGAAATTTTTAAATTTCAACTTTAAACGCTCTGATACCACTTGTTGGTCCCAAGTGGCATACGAAAGGGTCTAGAAAGGGGGGTTGAATAGACCCTGAAGTCTTTTTCGACTTCAAAACATTTCGTAGTAAAATGGTTCTGGACGCTTGAAATGTAGACGCTTGACTGAGCGTTTACTTAAAATATAGACGCTTAGGCTAAGCGTCTGATGAAGACTGTTTTTAGAAAGTTAACTTAGACTTCAAGATTTGAATACTTTAACCAAGTAGGTTTAAGCGTTAAGTTCTTTAATCAGTGTTAGCACAGCGGAATAATTTTAGAGTCTTCTCTTTTGAAAATCTTTAGCGTCACAAGTTGTTTCTTAGTTGCTTAGTGTTTGATTGTGTTTTACTTAATCAATTTATGCAAAGATATGACTGATAAGATAATTGACTGTAAAGTAAAAAACACAATATTTGTAAGGTTCATTGGCTGGTGTAATCCCAACTACGTCCTTCTTCTCCTTGAACACTCGGAGGCAATCCACTAAAATGATTCTCAAAGAATCACACTGAATCTTCTACAAATTAGGGAGAGATAGATGTCGATGACTTGAGCTCCATGATCACACAGATTGCTGCTCCAAATCACTTCAATCCCCTTGCTTCTTTCACCCAGAAATAATGCAAGTATCCAACTTCGACTTCACACAGACCGCGAGGCTTGGATGGGGTTTTCTAAACGGTTTGTTTGATTTTGATGAAGTTCAAACAACTGGAAATATCTCAATAGTAATGTGGTTTCTTCGAAAAGAATGTTTGAGATATTGGTTGACTGTCTCAGGAATTGAAGAAAAGCAAAGAGAATGTTTTCTTGAATATTCTGGCTTTTCTGAGAGTTTAAGGAATGAGACTTCAATGCAATAGCAATTTGGCTTGGAAATTGATTGTTTGTTTGGCTTGTTGTTGAAGTCCTATTTATAGGCATTTTTGGAGAAAGTGTTCGTTTGACACATGCAAAGGCACGTGTCTCTCACTTCCGCGAGTGAACAACTCTTGTCCTTTTTCCTGAAAATCTAATGCACAAAAGTTGGTGCTGCAATCTATGAATAGTTGACAGTCCAATAAGGTGGCTTCCCCATACGTCTAAAATTGTTTATCATATTTAATGCTCTTATCAGCATTTAATGCACTTGAATTTAATGCCCGTTGGCACTTAATGCGTTGAGAATATTTGCATTAAACTCCTTCCGGACTTAGAAATAGATTCAGGTGAAATCAGTCATTGATAGATGCTTATCCATCCTTGAATCACTTCTGTCCTATAAGGTGACGCTTGATATAGCTGGTCATTTCGACGCTTGGAGACTTTATCTTCATTCAGACTTTAGGCGCTTAAGTCTTCAAACTTTACCATTGATAAACTCACTCAAAAATTATCAGACGCTCAGCCTAAGACTACTTAGCCTAACAATCTAGAATAAAAACAAAACAAAGCCTATAAAGCTTATTACAAATCTAACGCTTCAAAGCTTATACATGATTTCTACTAAAATCAAACTTACATATTTTGGGGTCTAACATAAAGTCCTAATTGATCATCAAAACATCTAACATGAAATTCCTAACATGTTACAACTATAATATTTCTATCTCATTTATAATAAACTGGTTCTAATTCATGTCATCCAAATCATGTTACTCCAAAGAAATGAAATTTCGAAAAAGCTTGCTTTTCTCATGGCAATTAAAATCTCGAATCCACACAAAAGCATCAAACTAATCAAATCTCCAACTTATTCAAACAAAACAAGCAAAAATAAAAAGAGCCAATTTTAACCCCTGCCCCACACGTAAAACTTACATTGTCCTCAATGTAAAGCTCCCAACGATAAATCATGAACAAAGAAAATAAAAGAGAGGGTTAAAGAGATCAAATCTGGAGGTGGCTTTTCAGCCACGCTTGTGTTGCCTCCCAAGAAGCGCCTTTGTTTAGTGTCATTGGCTCGATGTGCCACCTTCAATCAACCGAGATCTCGCAATGGAACTTTTTCTAGTGCATGCTCTTTGTGGTCCTCCATTTCCTGCACCATCATTTTATCTTTATCAACAAAGGAAATAAATTTCGCATCCCAAGGACACCTCGTGGAGTCAAGTATGTTGAATTTGACAATTTCACCGTCAAACTCCATGGAAAGAGTGGCCTCATAGACATTCACAATTGTTTGAGCCATCTTAAGGAAAGGACGTCCTAAAAGAATGTGGGCGGGATTTATGGAACGATCATTTCCCATGTGCAAAACATAGAATTCTGCTGGAAAAATTAGTCCGTTCACCTCTACCAAGACATCCTCAAGTACCACATCGGGGTAAGCATTAGAATGATCTGCTAATTGAATAATTACCCCTGTTAGCTTTAAAGGACCCAAATTCAAAGATGTACAAATTGATAATGGCATGACATTGATAGATGCACCTAAGTTTAGAATGGCATGATCAAATTTTATCTTACCAATCATATATGGAATCGTGAACATACCGGGGTCTTCACATTTTGGAGGTGACTGAAGTTGGATCACGGTAAATATGTTCCCACCCACGCTCACATATCATTACCTCTCAATTTTCTCTTTTGTGTGCATAAGTTCTTGAGAAACTTGGCATACTGGAGTACTTGGCGAATAACATCAATAAGAGGTATGTTCACTCTACCTTCCGAAAAATCTCTAAGACCTCATTCTCTTTGTCCTCTTTCTTTGATTGTGCAAACCTACTTAGGAAAGGAGGCTTAGTAATAATTGGAACAAGAGAAGGATTAGACGTTACCTTCGAAGGTGAAGTGGAGTGAAAAAAAAGCTTGGTAGCCTCTTTCTCCTCTTCCTCTTTAATATCATGCCCCGGTGGTGGCTTGAGTTGTACTTCAATTTCTTTTCCACTTCTCCATATGATAGCACTAATATTTTTCTTAGGTTTGATGGTTTGAGATGGTATCTTTCCTGACCCTTAAGCCTCAATCCTACTCATGGAAATACCCAATTGACTCACTTGTGTCTCTAGATTCTTTAAACTCGCTTTAGTTTGAATATAGCTTCTAAAGACAAGTTGGAGATTGAACTTGAACTAGGAGAATGGTCTTGTGCCATAGGTGGAAAAGGAGGTGGCGGTCCTTGATTATACCCCTGATGATTCCCTTGATAGTTGGGGTCATTTGAATTTCTATAACTAAAGTTCGGGTGATCCCTCCATCTAGAATTGTGAGAGTTTGAATAGGGATCATAGTGGTGTTGCGGTGGTCCTGAAAATCCTCCCATGGAATTTGCATACTCAATTGGTCTTTCTTAGAGAGGGGCGCACATGTCGATGGGATGATTCATATCAGCACAAATCCTACATGCTTTCACTTTTTGTACCTTATCAATGCCTAAATGAACCAGATTTTACCTTATTTACCTTACTTGGTTGAGGTTCATACCGAAACTAAATTGTTGAGAGTTTGTCGACATGTTTGCAATCAATAACCGAGAAGCCTCAAGAGTTGGATCAACTAATGCCCCTCCACTAGCTGCATCAATCATGGCCCTCTCGGTAGGAAACAGTCCTTCATAAAAGTATTGGATGAGGAGTTGCTCGCTAATTTGATGATGAGGGTAACTAGAACATAGTCTCTTGAATCGCTTCCAATACTCATAGAGAGTTTCCCCGGATATATGTCAGATGCCACATATCTCCTTTCGGATATTGGCAGCTTTAGAGGCAAGGAAATGCTTCGCTAAGAACATCCTCTTCATCTGAATCCATGTATTGATGGACCAGATTATAATAGTAAAGTCAATCTGTTACCGAATCCACCAAAGAAAAGGGGAATGCCCTTAGCTTGATTTGTTCTTCGGGTATCCTGATGGGCTTCATGCTAGTACATACCATGTGAAACTCCTTGAGATTCTTGTGAGGATCATCACCTGCAAAACCATGAAAATTGGGGAGGAGATGAGTTAGACCGGATACTAGTTCAAAAGCAACATCAAGGGCGGGGAATATATGCATCATGGTTGGTAATTAAGATAGGGTGTCGCCAACACCTTAAGAGTGCAATTGTTTTCTATTGTTTACCATAGATTCTTCTTCGAGATTGGTTGGATGGAAGTAAGATGCTAAGTTAATAGCAATATTGATCCCGAAAGTTGAAACTTGAGGTGCTTCCCTTTGTAGCCTATGAAACGTCTTCTCAATTTCTAGATCAAATGATAAATCGTGAGAGAATCGTGACATAAACAGAAAATACCAACAAAAATAAAAGAAAAACACAAGGAATAACCAATTAACTAATCAAACATTCCCTGGCAACGGCACCAAAATTTTATGCGTGTCATAGCACACCAAAAAGACTATTTATGTTCACCTTGATATCTAGTAATGGTGATAAGCAGGGGTCGAACCCAAGAGAGTGTAGATCAAAATATAATTGTTACTTGTGACAAAGCAATAAAAAGGGTGGGGGGGGGGTGTTGGTTGTAATTAGATGATAACTAAACAAACAAGAATGTAAAAATAAGCAATCAAATGATAGAGATAAACGATAATGGAGAAACCCTATCAATTGTAATCACCCTTCATCTTCTCGATTTGGTCATAGATAGATGAGATTAATTCTAATCAAGTATCCAACTATGAGAATCAATCATAGCATGTGAACCCCTTATTCTTCCTTAATTGTAACTTAACAATGGATAGCCAATCAACAAATCCTTTCTCCTAAAACACATCTAGAGACTAGGCTTTTGATTAATTAGAGAAGAAGCATGAATTACTAGAAGGGAGTTGTCATCAAGAGCTAATTCACCTAGCATGAATTGAGTCTAATGACATTGTTTTTCACCTAAAGGCCTAATAGCCCTTAGTTGCTACTAAATAAGGCCTTAATTGATAGCAATTTAACCTTCACTAACAATGGGTCAATGAAACACCATAACAAGGTGTACGTCTAAGTTAAGCATTTCATCAAACGTCTGGCATGTAAATAAGAAAATCAAATACTCAACTAGAAAAAGTATATTAGGATCAAATCTCATAAATCAAGAGGCATTTTTCATTCTCCCATTTCCCATGATAGCCAATTCGTCCAGGAGCGGAATGATGTTTCAAGGCAGGTTCGTACTACAATTGCCAAGATAAAGCTTTTAGCCTCTAAAATTCATCTTCAAAGCAAAAATCATCTAAAAGTGTGAAAGAATACCAAGAGAAACAAGACTTGGGGGAAAAGATAACAATAAAATGGGTTAAGGCCTATTTATAGGCCCAAATTCGGGTCCCTACGCTAAGTCTCGTGCTGCAGCGCGAGCAAGCAGTAGTTTCGGCCCGCTCGTGCTACATCGAGCATTTTTTCTCGCTGCAGCTTTCATGCGCAGTCTTGGTAAATCGACCATACCTCTCTCTATAGACATCGGATTGAGATGATTCAAGGAGCTATGAAAAGCTAAGATACAGATATACAATCCATTAGAAGGAGTTAAGAATGGATTCATCTTTTAAGAATAGGAAAATTCTATATCAAAGTGATACTGTGTTTTAATCTTCCGCGCTGTTCACTTCCGATGTCTTTTTCGCCTTCTTATGGACATTGTTGATCTTTGTCTTCAACACATAAAATAAATCTACATCTCTTATCTTTAAAAGGCACAAGAGTGCAGTCAATTAGATATCCATGGAGAGAGCTAAGGTAGAAATACTAACGCTGCGCTTGAAAAATCGTTTCTTCTTAATTCCGTGCTATTTTCTTCATTTTTCTAAAATGTCTTGGGATGATCCTACAATATAAAATCAAGATTTTAGGAAAATATTTAGCATCAAATATCAACTAAAAGCACAATGCTAGTCCTTTTTTTTTAAGTAATGTTGATCCCGCGCTTTATTTTCCGTTAGTTTTAACAGAAAAGCTAACGGAGTTGACCATTCCATCAAAAACTAACGGAATGGACAACTGAAAATTGCATTTTGCCCTGTGAAACTATATACCTTGTATGAAACACCTCCTAAACATATTCTTTTGTCATTTACCCCATGAAAAAAAAAGAAAAAAAAAGAAAACATAAACATCATCTTCCCTTACTGTTTTTAAATTTTTATTATTTTTAAGGGATAAGTGACATTAATATTTGTTTACGGAGTAATTAATACAACTTGTATAGTTTAGGGGGCAAAATTCTAATTTTTAAAAACACTCTGTTAGTTTCTGTTAACTTTTAACGGAAAATAAACCATGGGACTAACATTATATAAAAAAAGCGCTAACGTTGCAATTTTTTCAAATTATTGAGACTGTTTTTAAAATCATGTAAAGTGTGGGACCAAAACTAAAACGGCCCTATCAAGTGTGAATAAATCTTGCCTTTTATTTCACTGTATTAAAAAAGTTTCTAGAACTCTAATTCATTTCTCCTTTAGACATTTTATTGTTCACGTATAAAACACTATGATTCGTGATAATATTTGTGGATTATTTTGATAAGAATATAGATATGTAATTTGATCTATCATTAAGATTTATTTGGATTTTTGATCAAAATATAGGATAGATGGATGTTAAAAGACAAAATTTCAAGGGACATAAATACAAATAGCTCGATAAAATGTTATTATGAATATATGACCAAAAAGTGATAAATGTGGATTCGGAAAGACAAAACCTCACGAAAAATGGATGTAACACCGCAGCTTTAAGTGTCATTGTGTTGTTCATCCACTTTTTATATTTAAATGTGATTGATATCCATTTGTATTAATCCTCTGTAACAATATATAGTTTATCTGTTTGTTTATGGGTGAAACAAGAATAATTCATGACTAGTGTTTTCCATTAGGTCTCTGGATGATTTGATTAATAATAGGTCAAGTTTAAAGTAAATACATAACCAAAGAGAAACTAATTGGTCTTCTACGTACTTGCACGAAGTTTATTGATGCAATACTTTTCAAAATACCCAAGAAACGTGTAATTTTATGTTGGTTTGGTGCGATAGTTCAATTATAATTATCAGTGTTTACACTAAAAATAAAATAGGTTAAAAGACCTAAGAAGGCCCAAAGTGAAAGACTAAAACAGGCCCAACAGCGATTAATGGGCCCAAAAGTTTAAAAGGGTAAGCCCATCGTAATAACAATAAACCAGGTCTGATGAAGCTAGAGTCAAAGGCCCGACAATAATATCCCGCCAAAACAAAAGAATTTTAAAAAGAGAAGTTGGAAGCAGTTCTCGACGGTTGAAGAAGCAAGCCCACGATGCAGAAGTACAAAAGAGGGAAAGAAGAGAGAGAAGAGAATCATCAAATCAAAGAACAACTTATTTTTCTCTCTTATCATAGGAGTAGGCGTAAATATAATTAGGAGTAGTTTGTAGTGTAGATTTGTTCAAGAATTGCTGGATCCAATCCCGGAGTTATACCGGTGTTTCATTCATCTGTAACTAGCACGAATTGAAGACTTTTATGGAGGTATAGATTACATGCTTTCAGATTTCATTATTTGACAGTAATTTGTATCTTGACCTGAGTTTTCTATTCATTTTCATCGTTTTAAGAAAAGAAGATTCTCACGTAGGTATAGAATTATTTTGTGTCAGATTTAAGTATCAGGGAAATAATTCTTACCTGTACTTGAATTGTTCTTTTATAATATTATCGTGTCATTTGAAGACAAAATATATATATATTTCAGTCAGTTGCGGTCCGAATAATTAGTTTAAACAACACGGCGAAGTATTAAATTCCGAACCACCGTCTAGCGTATCGAACTCGAGCGCGGGGGTTGAAAGATAATTCTAAGATAAGAATTATCGCGGGGCTTGGAACACGCAGTTGGATCCACCTTAATCTAGATTGTTTTTTTTTACGAAACAAGTTTTGGCGACCACAGTGGGAGTCGGTTTTTCTTAAAAAACTGACGTTTTGATATTTTCTAAAGATAAGATTCTTGTATGATGTCTGAGGATTCATTCAGAGACGATTTGGTTGACGATTGTGATACTCAACCAATTTCGAAACATAAAGTCAGAGTGGACAAAATGTACGAACAATTTGTCCGAGTTATGAAACAGACCCTCGCGGGTGCTCGCGAAGATCAAAGAAGAGAATTCAATGATCAATTCCGAGCATTAGCACAGAAGTCAGCCCGAATATTTACTGCAATTGTGCAGGATATCGCAATAAACGCTCGAGATGGTTTGGCTCGAGAGGTTACTAGAGTAATTACAGAATTAGGAGAAATTTTTAATCAGACATACCCAAGTAGCTTCAGCGCTCGAACCCTTAATTAACAGACATAACATTCTGGTCGAAAAGGTGTCTCAATTAGTGTCAGTAGAGCCTGGGATTCGAACCAGAACAGTTAATCTAGATGAAGTTCCTCTTGGGTATCCTCGAGATACTCGAGCTCTGGAAGGAAGATTCGAGTTTGGCCAGTGCGCGAATCAGATCCCTCCTACTTCAAGTCAAGTACCCTTCGAGGGGCAGTATTTCTCGAATCCTTGTGGTGCTGAGGGGCATCCACGTGCGAGTCAGGTGAATGCTTATACAACCCAGCCTATTCGAACTCAGGAAGGGAGGTTCGAGATTGGTCAAGGCTCGAATCGAATTCCTCCTGTTTCGAGTCACGTGCCCTTCGAGGAACAGCACTTCTCGAATCCTCACAATGCTGGGGGGCATCCGCGTGTGAGTCAGGGGAATGTTTATACAACTCAAGCTATTCCTCAGCCAACCACTCAAGCTATTCCTCAACCAACAAGACCGAATGTCCCGGTACCACCGAACATTTCAGGATCAATGCCCGCTGGGTATCCACCTAATATCAATTTTGGAAATCTTGGACCAAATATTGGTTATAGTCAGGGATATTACAATGGGCCGCAGGGTGCGCCTCAGAGTTACCCATATGTGGGACCTTCGAACAACCCTTTTATAGGAAGTCAAGGTTTTCCTGCAAACCAAAACTTCCCTTTTATGAGTAACAATGTGCAAATCTCATATGCTGGGGAGCAATATACGCCTAATAATTGCTTGGGGGGCAATTTTGGACCACAAGCACTAGTTCAAGATCCTCTTCAAAATCAAGTGGAAATGGCTATCGAAAGAATATATGGGCCTGGTTTTCGAAGGAACCACCGTTTGATTCCTGGGAAACCTTACCCCGACTGGGTAGACAGGAATTTTCCTTTCCCAAGAACATATAAAATTCACAACTTCACTTTGTTTTCTGGAGAAGACCATGTGTCAGCTCTCGAACATTTGTCTCGATTCACTTGCCAATGCCGAGAGGCAGCTGATCAGGATTATCTCAAATTAAGGTTATTCCCTAGTTCTTTAACCGGGTCAGCGTTTAACTGGTATACGAATTTATCACCTAATTCGATACATACTTGGGATGAAATGCAATTTCAGTTCCAAAATCATTTTGCTCGAACGGAACCGAGCATGACCATGAGTGACTTAGCCAAAATAAGACAGAATCCTGGAGAATCAATAGAAGAATTCTTGGCTCAATTTAAGAAAGCTAGGATTAAATGTCATTTGAACATCCCCGAATCTGAGTTTGTTCATTTGGCTCAACAAAACATGGCTTTTGATTATAGAGTAAAATTCGACGGAATGATGTTCTCTGATTTTAGAGGTTTGGCAGAGAGTGCGGTGAGATACGAAAATATGTTAAGAAAGGAAAGCCAAAGAAAACATCAGGGTTTCAATGCCTTCGAGGTGGAGATTCCATGGGCATTCGAGGACGCCTATGAAATCGATCTGGCAGAATTTGTTAAAGGGCCATCGTTTCAATGCGGAGCTCTCGAGAGAAAAGACTGTGTAGCTACAGGATCTTTACAGACAAAGAAAGAAAAGGAATATAGTTTCGATATGACTAAAACCGAGCGAATATTTGACTGGCTTCTTGCGAATAAAAAACTTAGGTTAAAAGGGAGACATAGAATACCTTCGAAATCAAAAATTAAAGGAATACCATATTGCAAATGGCACAATGCTTTTTCACATGAAACGAATGAATGCATTATGTTTAGGAATTTGATACAAGAAAAATTGGATTCGAAAGATATAATTTTTCCTGACAATCAAAAAACAGATATAGATGAGAATCCATTTCCAGTTCTAAATTTCGAAATTAACACGGTGGATATTAACTAGTTCGAAAATTTTAATATGCAGGTACGAAAAGAGGCCAAGTTGGCAAATCAATTGTTCAACAGGCTAATTGATGAAGGTGTACTAACGTTCCCGAAGTTGAAAGACGAAGGTCTGGAAGGCATGTGCAGATGGCATATGAATACTCTGCATACCACTGACCAGTGCCATATTTTCAGGCGATTTGTAGCGAAACAGTATGAGAGGGGTACGATATGCTTGTCAGGAATCGACAAGAGAATCCTGGATTTTGATCAGGATGGAAAGCCAAAGAACAAAGAGGTGGTCGGCGAGACCAAATCAATTGCTCAAGGGCAAGGGGAAAAATCGTATAAGGAGGTGCTCGAAACCCCTGCTCGAGAAATTGTTTACCAGACACCTGCCAAGGTGGTGACGAATTTAACCCAAATGCAGAAGGTTTTGTGTGGACAGTGCGCAGATACCTTATATTACGAACTAGTGAGACTGCAAGTTATTCCAAATGACCCAGATTGGATTCCCGCATATCAAAGGGAATGGAATAAAAGACAAAGGTATGAGACGAACAACCAAGGGTTTGGAACTATGCCTTATGATAGGCACTTTCGAGGAAGAGGAGGCAGAGGATATGGAAGATCGGCCTCATCAGGGAGAAATTCACCTTTAGAACGTCTTGGAGGATATCGCAGGAATGTCGAAAGAAAGAGAGATGATCATCCGAGGGTCATCGCTCAGCAAGTAGCTTATTCTCGAACAGCGGTAGCCTTGGAAATGCAACAACAGGCGATGATTGCAAATCTCAGGGTGGAGGAAGAGGCTTTGTCAAAAGGAATCTTGAAGTCGAAGATAGTCAAGAATCCTAGTGAAGAAGATTTTGAGAAAGATGTCGATCGTTTGAGTGACCAGTTAAGAGAAGCAGCCTTGAAAGGAAAAGGTGTTACAACTGAAGAAGATGAAGAGCTGGGAAATTTCGAGTCAGGCGACGACTTGGATATTCTACTGGGAGATACACTATGCGAGGAATCAGCAAACGAAGCTGATTTAAAAGCAAAAGAAGCTACTTTGGCGAGAGTACTGAAATTTGAGGAAGATCGAAACATAGAAATGGTGACTGTGCTGCCAGCCGAATTCGCAGCCAAAGAAGGAACGGATGAGGAAGGAAATAGCCTTGAATTCACATCTGACGAGGAAAAAGGTAACGTTTCTTGTTTTAAAATTCGTAGTGATCAATCACTTGAAGATAATGAACAAAAAGTCAAAAATTTGTCAAAATTACTATTTTCGAAAGAAGAAATAGACAATAATCACATGAAACCTTTGTTCATAAAGGCAGAAATCGAGGGTATTCCCATTAGTAAGGTATTAGTCGATAATGGGGCCACTGTCAATATTTTGCTCGCAAAAACGTTAACAAGGCTGGGCAAAAGCTCGAAAGATTTAGTAGTGGCTGATGTAGCGGTCTATGGATTCTCGGGCCAAGCTACTAAAGTCTTGGGAGTTTTGCCATGCCGGATCAAAATAGGAACCCAGAGTTCCTACTCAGCATTTTTCGTAGTAGAAACGAATTCATCATCGTTTAATGTTTTGTTAAGAAGAGATTGGATACATCAGAATTATTGTGTCCCCTCTACCTTACATCAAATATTAATTTGTTGGAACGGACATCAATTCGAGGTGATCAAAGCAGAAAAAAACAATTATTTTATCGATACTCAAATTGTTAATGCCAGGTATGAAGCTGGAAAGCTCGAAGGAAGTGATTGGCGATTCACCGGAGATGCCATAGAAAAGCCAGCGAAAGAAGGAGAGGGAATCCATGAAGAGTCTACATCCGAGATGGGCTCTAAGTTAGCCGAAATCAAATTAGATCTAGTTTAGATATTGTAAAAGTTATGAAGAATGTCGATGTAATGAAAGATGATGTTGTTTCTAATATTTTTCGAAGGTTAAGTATTCAACGAATGGAATCGAAATTGTGTGCTTACGATCGTGATCATGTTAGTTATGATACGTTTAATTCTGAATATTGTCATAATGAAATACGTGAATCAAATTCTCGAAAAGAATTCTCTCGAGATCTAGTGTATGCGATGGGTCCCAAAATGAATAATTCTTGCAATGAAATATATACGGCAGGTGCTATTCATAATGAAGGTTCTCGAGATAACAAACATAGAATAAATAATCATAATGGAAAGGATACAGTTAACTTTCAAATGGGGAATATCGAACATGGTATTATAGAACCAGACGAAGAGATTAGGAAAAATGGTCAGGACCAGTTGGAAGAAGTTAATCTAGGGACAATCGACAACCCTCGAGTAACTTACATAAGTTCGAAGATGACTCAAATGGAGAAAAATGACCTAATCGATATTTTGCAACAATTCAAAGATTGTTTTGCTTGGGCACATCATGAAATGCCCGGAATTGATACTAATATAGCTCGACATGAACTACCTATTAAACCAGGCTTCAAACCTGTGATACAAGCACCCAGACGTTTATCCCCAGATCTAATGGGAGCAATTAAGGAAGAAATAGAAAAGTTGGTCGAAGCCAAATTCATTAGGCCCACTCGATACGTCGAATGGTTAGCTAACATCGTACCAGTGATCAAAAAGAATGGTAAGGTACGAATATCCATCGATTTTAGAGATTTGAATAAAGCTACTCCAAAAGATGAATATCCGATGCCAATGGCTGACGTACTGATAGATGCAGCTGCTAGACATAAAGTAATGTCCTTTATGGATGGCTATTCCGGGTATTATCAGTTGGAAATAGCTGAAGCGGATCGGCATAAAACGGCTTTCAGGTGTCCAGGAT
Organism: Buddleja alternifolia; assembly: GCA_019426215.1. Classification (NCBI taxonomy): domain Eukaryota; kingdom Viridiplantae; phylum Streptophyta; class Magnoliopsida; order Lamiales; family Scrophulariaceae; genus Buddleja; species Buddleja alternifolia. The sequence continues at coordinate 24,151,722 of CM033392.1, forward strand.
CCATAGGGAATTTCGAATGGAGGGTTATGCCGTTTGGTTTAAAGAATGCCGGAGCCACGTACCAGAGAACTATGAATTACATTTTCCATGATGTAATCGGGAAGTCTTTGGAGATATACATCGATGATGTAGTGGTTAAAGCTCAAAATCATGAAGAGCACAAACAATTTTTGGTCGAGTCGTTTAAACGAATGAGACTCTTTAATTTAAAAATGAATCCTTTGAAGTGTGCTTTTGGAATGGAAGCTGGAAATTTCCTGGGATTTTTGATACATCATCGAGGTATTGAAGTAGATCGAAATAAAGCTAAAGCGATTATCGAAGCAAAGCCTCCAAGAAACAAAAAGGAACTTCAGAGTTTCTTAGGGCAAGTAAATTTTGTACGAAGGTTTATAGCCAACCTAGCCGGAAAGACGAAGGTTTATAGGGTAAGTAAGTTTCTCCCCCCTATTACGATTAAAAGATGAAAATGAATTTGTATGGGGTGATGAACAAAATAAAGCATTTGACGCTATCAAAAGGTATTTAATTCAGCCTCCTGTGCTGATTCCCCCTCGAAAAGGAAAAAAGTTAAGATTATATATATCAGCAGCGGAAATGTCAATAGGATGCCTTTTAGTACAGGAAAATGACAGAGGCTATGAACAGGCGGTATTCTATTTGAGTAGACTATTGAATGACACAGAGAAAAGGTATACTGCGATGGAGAAATGGTGCCTCAGCCTATATTTTGCCTCTACCAAACTAAGACATTATTTTGCTGCATACTCAATCGAAGTGGTATCCCCTACCGATATCATCAAATTCATGATAAACCAGCCTTTGGTTAAGGGTCGATTAAGTAAATGGAGTCTTAGCTTACTCCAGTTTGACTTGATCTATGTACCACAAAAAGCAGTAAACGGTCAAGTTTTGGCTGATTTTTTAGCAGAACATCCATCTATGGATAAGGAAACCAGTTTCGAAACTGATGTCATCAGCATCGCTCCTTGGATCCTCTATTTTGATGGATCAAGCACTCGAGATAGTGCAGGGGCCGGTATATATATAATATCTCCCTCTAAAATAATTACTAAAATGTATGCAAAGATCGAAGGTGATTGTACTAACAACGGAGCAGAATACGAAGCTCTTATTTTAGGATTAGAAGTGCTACGAGACATGAAAGCAAAGAATGTGAAAATAAAAGGAGATTCCCAGTTGATAATAAATCAAGTAAAAGGGATATTTAAGTGTGTAAGTCCCGTAGCCATAGCTTCTTTTGCTCGAATAAACGAGTTGTTCAAGGGTTTCGAGACAGTCGAAATCTCGTATGTGCCACGGGAAGAGAATCAAATATCTAATGATTTAGCTCAGTTAGCGTCGGGATATAAAATCGATTCAAATATGTTTGAGTCAGTTATCCAACTCAAACCAAGGGTGGTCCTACCTTTCGAGCAAAGAATTACTCGAGTACACAAGGTAGATATTCTTAAAGGAGAACAAGATTGGCGTTCTGAGATCATCGAATATCTCCAAGACCCAGCTAGGGGAACATTTTCGAATAAGCTAAAGTTGATGGCACATCATTATTTTTATGATGGGCAAGAATTATATAGGAAGGATCCTCAAGGTGTTTTGTTAAAATGTCTCGATTTAGAGGATGCATTAGTTATAATGGCAGAAACCCACGAAGGGGTATGTGGAGCCCATCAATCAGGACAAAAAATGAGATGGTTGATACAAAGATATGGTTTTTACTGGCCGACTATCTTGCGAGATTGTATAAATTATGCGAAGGGATGTACGCAATGTCAAAAACATGGGAAATTTTAAGGCAACCGACCGTAGGTTTGAATTCCATAATAAAACCCTGGCCATTTCGAGGGTGGGCCATGGACATAATCGGAGAAATTAAACCAGCTTCATCAAAAAAGCATAAATACATATTAGTAGCCACCGATTACTTTACCAAGTGGATTGAGGCTAAACCTTTCGAAAGTATAAGTTCCAAACAAGTGGTCGAGTTCATTAAGGAGTATATTATTACCAATTTGGTATTCCAGAAACCATAACTTTCGATCAGGCTAGAGTATTTAATAGTATAGAAATATTCGAATTTCTGGAACAATTCGGAATAAGATTAATCAATTCGACACCTTATTATGCTCAAGCAAATGGCCAAGCTGAATCGTCGAATAAATTAATAAAAAATTGCGTTTCGAAAATGATAAGCCAGAATCCAAGAAATTGGCACGAATTGTTAATCGACGCGATTTGGGCGTTAAGGACAATCAAGAAGGACGGCCTAGGAATATCTCCTTTCCAATTAGTATATGGACATGAAGCAATAATTCCTTTGGAGATCAATATCAAGTCTAGACGAATAATCGAACAAGCAAGACTTTCAGCCGAAGAATATGTCGAAAACATGAATATCGAAAAACTAGATCATGAAATCTTGCAAATACAAGCATTGCAACAAATAGAATTTCAAAAGAGTAAAGTTATAATAAGAGTAAACGAGATTGAAAGAAAAGTTATACCCTATAAGAAAGTAAACGCAAGATCTTTGCCGAAGTAGGAGATCTCAAACCGCTTTGGAAAATGATTTTACTGTAGTATTGCAGAAGGATCAAAAGATCATTTTTATGGGAAATGGTCAGCTAAGTGAGAAGGACCATTTCTAATATCGAATAAATTATTTGGGAATGCTTTTGAACTCCAATGGACGAATGGAGATAAATATGGAAAAGCATTAAACGCGAGATACTTAAAAAAGTATACACCAAGTATATGGAAAGAAAACGAAACCATTATATTTAAAAGATTACCCGAAACCGGTATGAATTTTTACAATAACAAAATATAAAAAGTAGCATCATTCGAAAATGTACTAAGATTGAAGAAAAAATAACGAGTTCGACAAAACATCTAACGATGAATCAAAGGCATCCCTTTTGAGGGCGGCAGGCTTGGCTATTTCTTCAAGCTCGAGTGATAGAGCTGCAATCTGGTCATAATCTGGTCATTCAGAGTAGAGATATTCTCGTTGACTTGGTTGGCGGATTGAACTAAGCGATCCCGTTCGAGTTGGAGATCAGCAATCTGGGCATCGAGAGCAGCAACTCGAGCCATGTAACTGTCACGGGAACCTTCCAAGATGGTGACCTGGTCACGAAGTTGATCTAGTTGTTGGGTGTGATTCGAGGAAACGGCTTCGGTGAAAGGGTTGATGCCCTGATCCGCTAAAGAGTGAAGGCGAGCAAGGCTATTATTGAAAACCTCACGAGCGGCTTGGAACAGAGGTAGCCAAGTACTAGCCATTCTCAAAGCCGCTTCATCGAGGAGGAAACGAAGTTCCGACAATAAATGAGGATCATGGAGATTATGCCTTATGTCCATAAGGGCTTCGTTTAAAGCGACTTGAGAAAATACAGTCGGCGCTACATTGTTGAAAGAAAGAAAATCACGAAGTTTCGAATGTCAAACACCAGAATGAAATAGAACATTGTACATTTCGACGAAATAAATCTATACCTTTAGCCGGGATAGCACGGACCATGGTAGAGCTTGAAGGTCCAGGGTCCATGACCGGACTAGGTGAGATAGCCAACAGAGAGATATTAGCAACCTCTTCTATTCGTACTGAAGAGGAAAGAGGAGAATCCAGGGTAGGCCGAAATTGCGATCCAAGAGCAAGGTTCGTGCCAATTCTGTGAAAAATGGCAGAGTCCATGACAATGGTGGATATTCCCGCTGTAGTACCAATTGAGAATCGCACCGAAGAAGGTAAACTAGGCATGCCTGGAGGGTCGAGGAACAAGGTTATTCAGGAAAATGAATAATTAGGTTGTTAAAAATTTGCCTAAATATAAAATGTGGACATGATAAATTGTCTTACCTGACGAAAGAAATCTCGAGAGATTGAGAGTAGTGCCCGTGGTAATCTCGGAACTAGGGTCTATTCTCTCGAAAGTGTCACTGGATAAGTTTTCTAAAAAAAAAAAAACATCAAGACAGGGTAGAATAACAAAAGCCCATTAATGATTATACAGCGCGAGAAAATCATAAAGGGGTTAAATAATTCAAGGGAATATACGACACTTTCAAAAAATACCTGAATAATGATCTGTTTCGATTGGGTCTCGATGAGTCTCAGAATCAGGTAAAACATCTTCGAGGACAGGCGAAGACGGTCGGGGGTCAAAGTTGGGTGAACCCTCTTCAAGAATGGGTTCGAGGATATCTTCGACACCAGCCCCAATAACCGGTGTTTCCTTTTCGAGATCAGCAGCTCCACTCGAAGAGCCTGCACGAGAAATATGAATAAGCAAATATCGAATGAAGAATTAGCCCACAATTTATGAATGAAAGCTAAGAATATCTGAATAGTTGCTTGATTCACCGGAAGCCTCTTGCATACGTAGGCGTTTCCTGGATCTGGGTTGAAGAGCGTATTGAGCTGCATCGTTGTCATCCTGCTCTTTCTCTTCTTCATTAAGTATTTGAGGGGGTACTTCTTGAGAAATAGAAGATGCAGGCTCCCGGATGGTAAGAGCACTTCATTTTCGGGTAACACGAGTAGGGATGAAAGATGGCTCAGTCGAAAAGGATGAGTCTTGATAAGAGGTGTTTTTACGTGTTTTTAAGACCGTAATTCTTATGATTTGGATTCACTTATTGCTTAAATCATGTCACATTTGCATTTAATAGGTGTGTTAAGTGAATACAGGTAATAAATGAGAATACATGAAGAAAAGGGAAGAAAAACGATGTACAAAACAAGTTCAAGCATGTTTTTCAACACCTAGGCGGTTTATGCATCTCATACCACATTCGAGCGATAATTCCGTATATTTCGAGACCGACTTAGACAAAGTTTCCTTCTACAAAGTTTTAGATGTATGTCTTATCTTCAAATAGGAACTTGAAACATCCAAATCGGAGGTCTATAGAGATAATTGTGAAGGAAATACGATTGCTGCGCCGAACAGAGAAGTACATGTGTCAGGATACGCCCCAGCGCCCTCCTAGTCATGCCTAGGCATGGATAGTCCGAATGTTACTCCTTTTTCAGCCTAAATTCCAGCATTATATGATGGGTAAGAATCACTTTTGGCCATAATTCAGCACATGTGTTGAGGGGTTGTCATAAGTGTGTTTCTTGGTAGATTTACTTTATGGGCGCCAAATCAGAAACAACCTCCATGTTGAAACGTAATTTAGGTATACTTAGAAACCGAATTTGACAAAATGTCCTTCTGCAAAGTTGTAGATCTATGTGTTATTTGAACATGGGGACTTGAATCATCCAATGTGGAGATCTGTGGAGAAGTTTATGAGGAAAATACTAAGACTGCGCTGGAAAGCAAGAAAATGGCAGCATGCATGTGTTTTGTTGAAGTTTTCACATGGTATGCTTGGTGGAATTTTATGGCCGAAAGGTCAACATTTTTAGCTGGTTGGAATCTTAAAAGCCAAACTTTAAGCATCACCTTAGGTGGAATTCTCATTGGGGAACTTTAATGGGAATTCTTAAAGCATACTTTAGTGGAATTTTGCTATAAAAGGAGGGGGAACCATACTCTTCATCATTCACTATCAATTTCAGATTCTTGGAGGAGAGGAGGAGGAGGAACAGGTCCTCAAGCTTCATTCATCACCATTTTTCATCTCTAAGAGGAGAAAGCTAGGAATGAAGTTCCAATCAAGGGGCCATCATCTATCACATTAGAGGGAGTTTTATAGCCTTTTCATTTCATTCATGTCTATGAACATGTGTATTTATTCATTATGTTTTCATAATAACTATCATGAACTAAATTCTAAGACTAAGGCCATGTAAGGTCAAATGTGCTATATGCTTATAATAGATGATTGTAGAGGTATACTTATATGTTATGTGATGTGAATTTGTGTTTTACCTATCTTGCATATACTTGATCACTATATGTTAGAATCTTATGCCTAGGTTGATATTTCGGGAGAAAAATTAACTTAGGGTGCAAGAGATTCACATCATGACCCGCAACTAATGAGGAATGCCCTAGACATAGGTAAAGATTCCCGGGTGAAGTTGTTCGATTCTAATCGAGTGAACTCTAGTACGTTAATGCATGTTTAGTGGTTAGATTTCCGGATAGGAATATTTGGGAAATCACGATCTAAGCATAGGAGTTTATACGCGAGACATCGGTTATTCTCTACCCTCGGAGCTCTCACCATAACAATATAAGTGTAATCCTTCAACAAGAACCTTTATAAGTATATTTGATCAATTTGAACCTAGCATGTACCTTAGTCTCCCTTTATAATTGGTTTTAAATCACTTACTCATCTTTGTTCTTGTTCTTTACAAATTTTATTTGAATTTATTCTTACTTTGTTTATTCACTTCATTACAAATCTTAAACTAGAATTCAAGTCTCCGTGGTTCGACAACCCGGACTTTTCGTCCACACTTATTACTACACACGACTAGTGCACTTGCTACAATAGCACGTTAGCTTTTAGCGTGTCAAGTCTCGAAGAGCTTGAGACAGTGCCGTCGCTTCTCGGACTTGGGGGTTATCTCGCTCAAATCTCCACCCCAAAGTTAAATCATAAGGAATGATGTAATCATCATCCTATAAGAAAGAGTATCAGAATGAATCCTAACTATTGTAGTCGAAGATTATAATAGTATATGAAAGTTACCTGATTCGATAAGAGATTCGAAAGATGAGCCATGTCCACCGTGCCAGTGCACATTCTGGTGATATCTGTAATCTGCTTACGGATGATTGGTCTCGAATAACTGCGTGTTAAAACCTTGTTCCAAAAGTCTGCGAAACATCTCTCGACTCGGATGATTCTGCAAAAAATAGGAACAAAACATGGCGGAATCTGACTAGAGGCTTGGTTCTGAATAAGAGCTTCAGCTTTGGCCCTTTGATGATTTGCAATATGAAATTGCCTCCTTGACCAAGGGCGATTCATAGTGCCCAAGAATGGTAAAGAAAAGCATTGGGTTACACCAAATTGCCGCGAGCATAGCTGCAGAATAAAGATGATTTAAACAAAACTCAGTTGTCAAACTGTTTGCTCAAAATCAAAAGTACTTGAAGGAAGCAAGCTCGAAGAATAGCTCATTCGAGATCTGGTAAATTTGAAATCGAACCTGTTCGAAATCAAGCAATGCTCGAAACCGAGATGCTCAAGACCAAGCAGGCTCGAAATCAAGCAATGCTCAAAAGCAAGATGCTCGAGACCAAGCAGACTCGAAATCAAGCAATGCTCGAGATCAAGCATGCTCGAAATAAGCATGTTCGAGATCAGGGGATATCCGAGATCAAACATGTTCGAGAATAAGGATATTCGAGAAAGCTATTTTCGAGATTAAGCGTACCCGAAATAGGTATGTCTAAAGTTAGCATATTCGAAATCAAGCATGGAAAGAGATACTCGAAGTTGAACATGTTCGACACCGAATATAACAAGTTTATAAAGTTGTCATATTTTATTCAAAAAACATATTTAGAATACTTGGGGTGGTAAACTTCAACTCCGGGGCTATGATCTGAATTATTAGGTAAATCACCGGGGGGAATGACAAAATAGACCTCCAGTAGCTAGGGATGAGTGTATATAGAGAGTCTAGCGAATCCAAGCGTTGCAATCCAATTGGGTAGAGCATGTTGTGCGGAACAATGGAAGGAACGGATGAGGAAGGAAATAGCCTTGAATTCACATCTGACGAAGAAAAAGGTAACGCTTCTTGTTTTAAAATTTGTAGTGATAAGTCACTCGAAGATAATGAGCAAAAAGTCGAAAATTTGTCAAAATTACTATTTTTGAAAGAAGAAATAGACAATAATCACATGAAACCTTTGTTCATAAAGGCAGAAATCGAAGGTATTCCCATTAGTAAGGTATTAGTCGATAATGGGGCCACTGTCAATATTTTGCCCGCAAAAACGTTAACAAGGTTGGGCAAAAGCTCGAAAGATTTAGTAGTGGCTGATGTAGCGGTCTACGGCTTCTCGGGCCAAGCTACTAAAGTCTTGGGAGTTTTGCCATGCCGGATCAAAATAGGAACCCAGAGTTCCTACTCAGCATTTTTCGTAGTAGAAACAAATTCATCATCGTGTAATGCTTTGTTAGGAAGAGATTGGATACATCAGAATTATTGTGTTCCCTCTACCTTACATCAAGTATTAATTTATTGGAACGGACACCAATTCGAGGTGATCAAAGTGGAGAAAAACAATTATTTTATCGATACTCAAATTGTTAATGCCAGGTATGAAGCTGGAAAGCTCGAAGGAAGTGATTGGCGATTCACCGGAGAAGCCATAGAAAAGCCAGCGAAAGAAGGAGAGGGAATCCATGAAGAGTCTACATCCGAGATGGGCTCTAAGTTAGCCGAAATCAAATTAGATTTAGTTTAGATATTGTAAAAGTTATGAAGAATGTCGATGTAATGAAAGATGATGTTGTTTCTAATATTTTTCGAAGGTTAAGTATTCAACGAATGGAATCGAAATTGTGTGCTTACGATCGTGATCATGTTAGTTATGATAAGTTTAATTCTGAATATTGTCATAATGAAATACGTGAATCAAATTCTCGAAAAGAATTCTCTCGAGATCTAGTGTATGCGATGGGTCCCAAAATGAATAATTCTTGCAATGAAATATATACGGCAGGTGCTATTCATAATGAAGGTTCTCGAGATAACAAACATAGAATAAATAATCATAATGGAAAGGATACAGTTAACTTTCAAATGGGAAATATCGAACATGGTATTATAGAACCAGACGAAGAGATTAGGAAAAATGGTCAGGACCAGTTGGAAGAAGTTAATCTAGGGACAATCGACAACCCTCGAGTAACTTACATAAGTTCGAAGATGACTCAAATGGAGAAAAATGACCTAATCGATATTTTGCAACAATTCAAAGATTGTTTTGCTTGGGCACATCATGAAATGCCCAGAATTGATACTAATATAGCTCGACATGAACTACCTATTAAACCAGGCTTCAAACCTGTGATACAAGCACCCAGGCGTTGATCCCCAGATCTAATGGGAGCAATTAAGGAAGAAATAGAAAAGTTGGTCGAAGCCAAATTCATTAGGCCAACTCGATACGTCGAATGGTTAGCTAACATCGTACCAGTGATCAAAAAGAATGGTAAGGTACGAATATGCATCGATTTTAGAGATTTGAATAAAGCTACTCCAAAAGATGAATATCCGATGCCAATGGCTGACGTACTGATAGATGCAGCTGCTAGACATAAAGTAATGTCCTTTATGGATGGCTATTCCGGGTATTATCAGTTGAAAATAGCTGAAGCGGATCGGCATAAAACGGCTTTCAGATGTCCAGGATCCATAGGGAATTTCGAATGGAGGGTTATGCCGTTTGGTTTAAAGAATGTCGGAGCCACGTACCAGAGAACTATGAATTACATTTTCCATGATGTAATCGGGAAGTCTTTGGAGATATACATCGATGATGTAGTGGTTAAAGCTCAGAATTATGAAGAGCACAAACAGTTTTTGGTCGAGTCGTTTAAACGAATGAGACTCTTTAATTTAAAAATGAATCCTTTGAAGTGTGCTTTCGGAATGGAAGCTGGAAATTTCCTGGGATTTTTGATACATCATCGAGGTATTGAAGTAGATCGAAATAAAGCTAAAGCGATTATCGAAGCAAAGCCTCTATGAAACATTAAGGAACTTCAGAGTTTCTTAGGGCAAGTAAATTTTGTACGAAGGTTTATAGCCAACCTTAGCCGGAAAGACGAAGGTTTATAGGGTAAGTAAGTTTCTCCCCCTATTACGATTAAAAGATGAAAATGAATTTGTATGGGGAGATGAACAAAATAAAGCATTTGACGCTATCAAAAGGTATTTAATTCAGCCTCCTGTGCTGATTCCCCTCGAAAAGGGAAAAAAGTTAAGATTATATATATCAGCAGCGGAAATGTCAATAGGATGCCTTTTAGTACAGGAAAATGACAGAGGCTATGAACAAGCGGTATTCTATTTGAGTAGACTATTGAATGACACAGAGAAAAGGTATACTGCGATAGAGAAATGGTGCCTCAGCCTATATTTTGCCTCTACCAAACTAAGACATTATTTTGCTGCATACTCAATCGAAGTGGTATCCCCTACCGATATCATCAAATTCATGATAAACCAGCCTTTGGTTAAGGGTCGATTAAGTAAATGGAGTCTTAGCTTACTCCAGTTTGACTTGATCTATGTACCGCAAAAAAGCAGTAAAAGGTCAAGTTTTGGCTGATTTTTTAGCAGAACATCCATCTATGGATAAGGAAACCAGTTTCGAAACTGATGTCATCAGCATCGCTCCTTGGATCCTCTATTTTGATGGATCAAGCACTCGAGATAGTGCAGGGGCCGGTATATATATAATATCTCCCTCTAAAATAATTACTAAAATGTATGCAAAGATCGAAGGTGATTGTACTAACAACGGAGCAGAATACGAAGCTCTTATTTTAGGATTAGAAGTGCTACGAGACATGAAAGCAAAGAATGTGAAAATAAAAGGAGATTCCCAGTTGATAATAAATCAAGTAAAAGGGATATTTAAGTGTGTAAGTCCCGTAGCCATAGCTTCTTTTGCTCGAATAAACGAGTTGTTCAAGGGTTTCGAGACAGTCGAAATCTCGTATGTGCCATGGGAAGAGAATCAAATATCTAATGATTTAGCTCAGTTAGCGTCGGGATATAAAATTGATTTAAATATGTTTGAGTCAGTTATCCAACTCAAACCAAGGGTGGTCCTACCTTTCGAGCAAAGAATTACTCGAGTACACAAGGTAGATATTCTTAAAGGAGAACAAGATTGGCGTTCTGAGATCATCGAATATCTCCAAGACCCAGCTAGGGGAACATTTTCGAATAAGCTAAAGTTGATGGCACATCATTATTTTTATGATGGGCAAGAATACTATAGGAAGGATCCTCAAGGTGTTTTGTTAAAATGTCTCGATTTAGAGGATGCATTAGTTATAATGGCAGAAACCCACGAAGGGGTATGTGGAGCCCATCAGTCAGGACAAAAAATGAGATGGTTGATACAAAGATATGGTTTTTACTGGCCGACTATCTTGCGAGATTGTATAAATTATGCGAAGGGATGTACGCAATGTCAAAAACATGGGAAAATTTTAAGGCAACCGACCGTAGGTTTGAATTCCATAATAAAACCCTGGCCATTTCGAGGGTGGGCCATGGACATAATCGGAGAAATTAAACCAGCTTCATCAAAAAAGCATAAATACATATTAGTAGCCACCGATTACTTTACCAAGTGGATTGAGGCTAAACCTTTCGAAAGTATAAGTTCCAAACAAGTGGTCGAGTTCATTAAGGAGTATATTATTACCAGATTTGGTATTCCAGAAACCATAACTTTCGATCAGGCTAGAGTATTTAATAGTATAGAAATATTCGAATTTCTGGAACAATTCGGAATAAGATTAATCAATTCGACACCTTATTATGCTCAAGCAAATGGCCAAGCTGAATCGTCGAATAAATTAATAAAAAATTGCGTTTCGAAAATGATAAGCCAGAATCCAAGAAATTGGCACGAATTGTTAATCGACGCGATTTGGGCGTTAAGGACAATCAAGAAGGACGGCCTAGGAATATCTCCTTTCCAATTAGTATATGGACATGAAGCAGTAATTCCTTTGGAGATCAATATCAAGTCTAGACGAATAATCGAACAAGCAAGACTTTCAGCCGAAGAATATATCGAAAACATGAATATCGAAAAACTAGATCATGAAATCTTGCAAATACAAGCATTGCAACAAATAGAATTTCAAAAGAGTAGAAGTTATAATAAGAAAGTAAACGCAAGATCTTTCGAAGTAGGAGATCTAGTTTGGAAAATGATTTTTTTTTTTTGAATAAATGACCCTATGACAGCGGTTCTGCCGAAACCGCTGCCATAGGGTCACCCTACTGCAGCGGTTTCTATAGAACCGCTGTCATAGGGTGACCTATGACAGCGGTTCCGGAACCGCTGCCATAGGGTTTTGACCTATGGTAGCGGTACCTATGGCAGCGGTTCAAAACCGCTGTAATAGGCCCAAAAAAACCGCTGCTATAGGTCATTTCTGTAGTAGTGCAGAAGGATCAAAAGATAATTTTTATGGGAAATGGTCAGCTAAGTGAGAAAGACCATTTCTAATATCGAATAAATTATTTGGGAATGCTTTTGAACTCCAATGGACGAATGGAGATAAATATGGAAAAGCATTAAACGCGAGATACTTAAAAAAGTATACACCAAGTATATGGAAAGAAAACGAAACCATTATATTTAAAAGATTACCCGAAACCGGTAAGAATTTTTACAATAACAAAATATAAAAAGTAGCATCATTCGAAAATGTACTAAGATTGAAGAAAAAATAACGAGTTCGACAAAACATCTAACGATGAATCAAAGGCATCCCTTTTGAGGACGGCAGGCTTGGCTATTTCTTCAAGCTCGAGTGATAGAGCTGCAATCTGGTCATTCAGAGTAGAGATATTCTCGTTGACTTGGTTGGCGGATTGAACTAAGCGATCCCGTTCGAGTTGGAGATCAGCAATCTGGGCATCGAGAGCAGCAACTCGAGCCATGTAACTGTCACGGGAACCTTCTAAGATGGTGACCTGGTCACGAAGTTGATCTAGTTGTTGGGTGTGATTCGAGGAAACGGCTTCGGTGAAAGGGTTGATGCCCTGATCCGCTAAAGAGTGAAGGCGAGCAAGGCTATTCTTGAAAACCTCACGAGCGGCTTGGAACAGAGGTAGCCAAGTACTAGCCATTCTCAAAGCCGCTTCATCGAGGAGGAAACGAAGTTCCGACAATAAATGAGGATCATGGAGATTATGCCTTATGTCCATAAGGGCTTCGTTTAAAGCGACTTGAGAAAATACAGTCGGCGCTACATTGTTGAAAGAAAGAAAATCACGAAGTTTCGAATGTCAAACACCAGAATGAAATAGAACATTGTACATTTCGACGAAATAAATCTATACCTTTAGCCGGGATAGCACGGACCATGGTAGAGCTTGAAGGTCCAGGGTCCATGACCGGACTAGGTGAGATAGCCAACAGAGAGATATTAGCAACCTCTTCTATTCGTACTGAAGAGGAAAGAGGAGAATCCAGAGTAGGCCGAAATTGCGATCCAAGAGCAAGGTTCGTGCCAATTCTGTGAAAAATGGCAGAGTCCATGACAATGGTGGATATTCCCGCTGTAGTACCAATTGAGAATCGCACCGAAGAAGGTAAACTAGGCATGCCTGGAGGGTCGAGGAACAAGGTTATTCAGGAAAATGAATAATTAGGTTGTTAAAAATTTGCCTAAATATAAAATGTGGACATGATAAATTGTCTTACCTGACGAAAGAAATCTCGAGAGATTGAGAGTAGTGCCCGTGGTAATCTCGGAACTAGGGTCTATTCTCTCGAAAGTGTCACTGGATAAGTTTTCTAAAAAAAAAAAACATCAAGACAGGGTAGAATAACAAAAGCCCATTAATGATTATACAGCGCGAGAAAATCATAAAGGGGTTAAATAATTCAAGGGAATATACGACACTTTCAAAAAATACCTGAATAATGATCTGTTTCGATTGGGTCTCGATGAGTCTCAGAATCAGGTAAAACATCTTCGAGGACAGGCGAAGACGGTCGGGGGTCAAAGTTGGGTGAACCATCTTCAAGAATGGGTTCGAGGATATCTTCGACACCAGCCCCAATAACCGGTGTTTCCTTTTCGAGATCAGCAGCTCCACTCGAAGAGCCTGCACGAGAAATATGAATAAGCAAATATCGAATGAAGAATTAGCCCACAATTTATGAATGAAAGCTAAGAATATCTGAATAGTTGCTTGATTCACCGGAAGGCTCTTGCATACGTAGGCGTTTCCTGGATCTGGGTTGAAGAGCGTATTGAGCTGCATCGTTGTCATCTTGCTCTTTCTCTTCTTCATTAAGTATTCGAGGGGGTACTTCTTGAGAAATAGAAGATGCAGGCTCCCGGATGGTAAGAGCACTTCATTTTCGGGTAACACGAGTAGGGATGAAAGATGGCTCAGTCGAAAAGGATGAGTCTCGAAGAGCTTATGAGATTCAGCTTAAATCATGTCACATTTGCATTTAATAGGTGTGTTAAGTGAATACAGGTAATCTCGATGTACTTGGTTTTTCAACACCTAGGCGGTTATGCTCGAGCGATCAAATTTCGAGACACCCCAAAGTTTTAAATGTCTTATAAGGAATGATTTATATAATTGTGAAGGAAATACGATTGCATCATGTGTCTACGCCCCAGCGCCCTAAGAAAGTCCGAGTTACTCCTTTTTCAGCCTAATGATTATATGATGGGTAAGAATCACTTTTGGCCATAATTCAGCACATGTGTTGAGGGGTTGTATAAGTGTGTTTCTTGGTAAGAAATTCCATAATAGGTATACTTAGAAAGAATTTGACCTTCTGCAAAGTTGTAGATCTATGTGTTATTTGAACATGGGGACTTGAATCATCCAATGTGGAGATCTGTGGAGATTTATGAGGAAATACTAAGACTGCGCTGGAAAGCAAGAAAATGGCAGCATGCCACCGTGCCAGTTATGCTTGGTGGAATTCTTAATGGCCGAAAGGTCAACATTTTTAGCACTTATTTAAGCATGGTGGAATATCTGGGAATAAAGCATACTTTAGTGGAATTTTTTGCTATAAAAGGAGGGGGAACGATTCTTGGATCCTCAAGCTTGGGAGAAAGCTAGGAATTGAAGTTCTCGAACATCATCTGCGTGTGTAAATTACCTATGTTTCCTAAAAGTCTGCGATGAACATCTCTCATATACTTGGCTCGGATGATTAACTGCAAAGAACATCATGACCCGCAACTAATGAACATAGGCCCGGAAGTCGATGACTAGACGGCATGTGGGTTCCGGATATATTTGGGAGAGCATTCAGACATCGGTTGGAGCCCTTATAAGATGATTTGCAATATAGCAAATTTCCTTGACCAAGGGCGATTCGTCCACACTTAGTAGTGCTCACAGCAAGCTGCGTAAAGAAACAGTGCACTTGGGGGTTACAAATCCCACCCCAAAGTTGCATCGCAGAGCAACTATTGCTGCAGAATAAAGATGATGTTAAACATAAATCTCACGGATTTGGTCTGAACTGTTTGTTCTCAAACACCAAATTCTGCAAAAAATAGGAACAAAACATGGCGGAATCTGACTAGAGGCTTGGTTCTGAATAAGAGCTTCAGCTTTGGCCCTTTGATGATTTGCAATATGAAATTGCCTCTTGACCAAGGGCGATTCATAGTGCCCAAGAATCATTGGGTTACACCAAATTGCCGCGAGCATAGCTGGTAAAGATGATTTAAACAAAACTCAGAAATCGTAAAGGAAGCAAGCTCGATTCGAGATCTGGTAAATTTGAAATCGAACCTATTCGAAATCAAGCAATGCTCGAAACCGAGATGCTCGAGACCAAGCAGGCTCGAAATCAAGCAATGCTCAAAACCAAGATGCTCGAGACCAAGCAGACTCGAAATCAAGCAATGCTCGAGATCAAGCATGCTCGAAATCAAGCATGCTCGAAATAAGCATGTTCGAGATCAGGGGATATCCGAGATCAAACATGTTCGAGAATAAGGATATTCGAGAAAGCTATTTTCGAGATTAAGCGTACCCGAAATAGGTATGTCTAAAGTTAGCATATTCGAAATCAAGCATGGAAAGAGATACTCGAAGTTGAACATGTTCGACACCGAATATAACAAGTTTATAAAATTTGTCATATTTATACTCAAAACATATTTAGAATACCTGAGGGTTGTAAACTTCAACTCCGGGGACATTATCTGCATATAGTAAATCCCGGGATGACAAAATAGACCTCCAGTAGGGATGATTGTCTATAGAGGAGTCTAGCGAATCAATCGTTCGCATCCAATTGGGTAGAGCAGTGTGCGACCAATGATTTTGGGCTTGGTCGTGCCTTGTTTCGAAAAAGGGGCACCATGTGGAAACATAGAGCGGATTATAAATGGTGCTCAAAACTTCGAGATACGACACCTTCTCGAGAGGAACTAATAAATTTATAGCGGCCTCACCATAGCAAACCCATTTCGAAATTGGTTCGAGCCGGAAGTTGGAGGGTTTTTTCGACAATTGTCGTTGCTTAACCGATTTTTCGAACGATGTTATAGTCCTGATATTCAATAACTCAGGGTAATACAGAAAAGACCAACAAGTCAATAACCAAAGGGGGCCGGATAATTTGTGAGCATTCGAAGGGTCATTGCTCAAATTAAACATCATACGGTAAAAGTGAGATAGCATTAGCGGAGCCAGCTCGATGGGGCCCATGGTGACAGCAATATTAGCAGACAAAGTAAAAAAGGTTTTATTCACCACGCAACCGGCATTCATAAACAACCGGGAGAAGACAAAATTTAAAAATAAAACTTCTTCGAAGGGCGTCGGTGGATCATCACAATTGATAAAGAATTTGACTAAGGCAGTATAAGCAATATTTGCTCCCTTTGATTTACCATGATGTTTTAGCCAATTTTCGGTAGATAGTAAGAGAGCTTGAGAATTAGGCAAAGGTTCACCCGTAGGAAGATTCATGCCCGCGGGAGAAAGACCAGTAATTAAAGCAACATCTTCCAATGTAATTGTTTGGAAACCACGAGGTAATACGAAACAATTGTACGAAGAATGCCAAGAAAACGAAAGGGCGTCTGTTGTTACCTGTTCGAAAGGAATGACCGGGTAGCAGGTTATTCGAATAAGCCCCAGAATTCGATTACCTTCCCATTTGTTCCAAAGATGATGCAACCTTTCAAACCAAGAATATGCATCGACGGCCCCAATCCACCCATTGATAGGTTTGGTTTTGTTCGTCCAATTATATTTGTTTTCTACTCTCGATTGAAAAAGAGGAGCATCTCCCTCTAAAGAGGGCCAAGTACCTAGTAAATTGGGAATACTACCCTCGGAAGATTCGAACACTTCAGATTGAAATCAGGGCCCGAGCCCAATATAGTTGATGGATTGACCCTGGCGATCGCGGGCCCATGGTGGGATCATATGGGTAGATCCCAAAGTCGAAATCTTCACATCACTATGGTAAGCTTCGAAATCCTTGACGATTTGATAAAGATCTTGGGCGTCTTCGCTATCCAAGAGAGTCGCTCGAGCAACTAGGCGAGAAATAGCGTGAGGATTAGACATACTTGAAAGCAATTCGAGAAGTTGTCGAGAAAAGTGGAGAGGATTTCGAAGAAGAAGGAATTTTCGAAAGAGAAAAAGATAAAGAAGGAAGATGATGAATAGTTGGAGAGAGAAAATAAAGTGAAGGATGATAGTGATGGCAGGAACAAGATATTTATAGGGCTCTAGGTGTTCGATCACGAAAAGACATTTATATGCAGATCCGGAAGAGGGAAATTTCAATCGTTTTTACCTGTTTAAAAATACGAAGAGGCTCTTACAGAAAGATGACGTAAAAACGTAAATAAAAAGAAAGGAGGTTTTAAAACCCTGATCACGAAAAGGTGCCGAGAAAAGGAACGAACACGTTCGTCATATCATTCATAAACCCTTTTGAAACGAAACGATGATTAATAAGGAGACGTGTATATTAATATACATGAACTTGAAACGTTCATATACATTAGGGGGGCATTTGTTTACACTAAAAATAAAATAGGTTAAAAGACCTAAGAAGGCCCAAAGTGAAAGACTAAAACAGGCCCAACAGCGATTAATGGGCCCAAAAGTTTAAAAGGGTAAGCCCATCGTAATAACAATAAACCAGGTCTGATGAAGCTAGAGTCAAAGGCCCGACAATAATATCCCGCCAAAACAAACGGATTTTAAAAAGAGAAGTTGGAAGCAGTTCTCGACGGTTGAAGAAGCAAGCCCACCATGCAGAAGTACAAAAGAGGGAAAGAAGAGAGAGAAGAGAATCATCAAATCAAAGAACAACTTATTTTTCTCTCTTATCATAGGAGTAGGCGTAAATATAATTAGGAGTAGTTTGTAGTGTAGATTTGTTCAAGAATTGCTGGATCCAATCCCGGAGTTATACCGGTGTTTCATTCATCTGTAACTAGCACGAATTGAAGACTTTTATGGAGGTATAGATTACATGCTTTCAGATTTCATTATTTGACAGTAATTTGTATCTTGACCTGAGTTTTCTATTCATTTTCATCGTTTTAAGAAAAGAAGATTCTCACGTAGGTATAGAATTATTTTGTGTCAGATTTAAGTATCAGAGAAATAATTCTTACCTGTACTTGAATTGTTCTTTTATAATATTATCGTGTCATTCGAAGACAAAAAATATAAATTTCAGTCAGTTGCGGTCCGAATAATTAGTTTAAACAACACGGCGAAATATTAAATTCCGAACCACCGTCTAGCGTATCGAACTCGAGCGCGGGGGTTGAAAGATAATTCTAAGATAAGAATTATCGCGGGGCTTGGAACACACAGTTGGATCCACCTTAATCTAGATTGTTTTTTTTTACGAAACAATCAGTTACATAGGGAAACAAATAATAAAAAGCCCATCATTCCAAAATGATTTAATAATGAGAAATGAATCACAGATATTGCACTCAAACCTATGTATACTATGATGATGTTAATGACAAAATGGACTCATCCCCAAGATTGACACTCAAAACCATTGTTGACAAGCGCCATAAACCAAGAAGATCTACGTACATTGTACCTTACAATTATCACGTTGGGACAAAGATTTTAGATCTTTTCCAACATATCAAAAAGGCTCCTTAGTATTGGGTTAGCCTTTATCACAAGGAATAGAAAACAGAATTATGTACTCCTCACTCGTTCTAAGGATGTTATTCTGTTTCAAATTAAAGCATCAAGTACATGGGAAAATTCTATGCTGGGCCGAGACCAATAGTCTCGGCCCAGCCAAGGCCGTTGGATCCCCCCACAGGGGGGGGGGGAGTTAAATGGGATTTTGACCCCCCCTGTTGGGGGGATCCAACGGATGAGCTAGGCTGAGACCATTGGCCTCGGCCCAGCATAGAAACGCCCCAAATACATGTGGTTGATGTATATGTTTTCTACAACTTTTTCCCAATTCTATCTTTATGGATTCAATTTGACCTCATACAAAATTTTAGAAAAAAGTTGAAAAAGAAATAGAAAATATTACGATATTATTACCCTTAAATGTAATAATTAAGATGTTTTTTCAGTGAAGTAATTACAAAAATATTATGTAGTAAAAACCAACAATCAATTATTAACAACTACCAATAACTAACAATAAACTAATTAAATGTTGTGGGAGTTGATAAAGACTTGCATGAGATCTGAACATGAGACCTCATGATCATGAGACCTCAACTTCATCATTTGATTAGATTGCATTTGGTAATATAGCCGATGGTTAGTTATGTCATATAAATCACTATAATTTTAGGTAGGGATATTTTGTGGAAAATAATTGTATATATCAGGAAATAGAATTTTATTTAGGAACATCTTAAAAAGAAAATTAAATGAGAGCGAGCAGTACTAAATGAAACATAATGAGTAGCATGTTAATATGCTTTCATCTGTGGAAGAGTGTTACGAACAAACTTTAGTTTAAATCGATCAAACCTGGCCCATGGGCAAATTCAAACAATACATTGAATACTGGTCAAGAGTAAGATATTATATTATACACATCAAGTGGACATAGCATATTAGTTATTACACTTTGAATAAGTCCCAACTAATTGAATAAGTAGTCCATAGATTGAACTTGTGATGTTTTCTATTGTTATGTGACACTGGGGCAAAATTGTAAATTTAATCCCTTAAGATAAGATTATTTTAATTCTAGTCCCGCACTTTACATGATTTTAGAAAGAGTCCCAATAATTTGACAAAGTTGCAATGTTAGTCTTTTTTTAAGCAATGTTGATCGCACGCCTTATTTTCTAACAGAATGGTCAATTGAAAATTGCATTTTGCCCCATAAAATTATATACCTTGTATCAAACACCTGTAAAACAAAAAATAATAATAAAGAAATAAACAAAAACATCATCTTTCCCAATTGTTTTCTTAATTTTTTAATATTTTTCAGGGCTAAGATACATTAATATTTGTTTAGGGGGTATTTTATACAACTTGTATAGTGTAAGGGGCAAAATGTTATTTTTAAAAAAAAATTTGTTAGTTTTCGTTAACTTTTAACAGAAAATAAACTTAGGGACTAACATTATTCAAAAAGGGGATTAATGTTGCAACTTTTCTAAATTATTGGGTCTATTTTTAAAATCACGTTAAGCGCGATACCAAAACTAAAACTGTCATATCCTTTGGGACTAAATTTGCAATTTTGCCAATCACTGGGAACTTATTTTTTTAGGATCCATATTTCTAAAATTTATAAATTATTTCACGGATTAGTTCTTTGTTTTCTTCTCACATTTTTTGTGATGGAAAATGTTTTTCATTAATCTAATATTCATGTATATTTATCCAATATTCTGTTCAAAATTAATGAAGTCCTAACAAAAATAATGGATAGATGTGATTAAAATTCCTTCAAATGCGATCTTTTTCACCTTCAAATGTGAGTTGAGGGTCTATTACGTCATTTTGTCCATTGTACTTCATTTATCTTATGATTTTACACTTAAAAAATTAATACATTAGTGAAAAAATGTCAAGTGACAATGTTAAAGTTGTCACTAATTAAAAAATTTTAGTGATAATAATTTTTGTTTTGTCACAATAATAAGTTTTACATGTTTAATAGTGACAATATTTGCGTAAAAGTTGTCACTCGTGATAATTAATGACAAGGAAGTTATTGTCACTATTGACAATTAGTGACACATCTTTGTAACAACTTAATGAAAACAATTATAGTTGTCACTATATATGTATCAGTAATTGTTAATAACCAAAATTTATTGTTACTCATTGTGTATATCTAGTGACAATTCTATTATTATTATTTCAAATTGTGTCACTAATATTACCTTGTGTTGTATTGTTAGGAGAATCATAAACAAGATATTATGGGTAGTATATAATTAAGCGCATAGATGTTGAGATAGGATTTATCATTGATCTTGTATGTATTTCATAATATATTGACTAAAAGAATTTCTGACCGAATTGGATCACTAAGGAGATAAAGAGCCTAACCTAGATAGATGGATAATGATGTTTAACGTTATCCAATGGTAAATCCTAAAAGCAAGGGTTAAGAGTTCCCAAGTTAAAATAGTGTGAGAATTGCACTTTTTCATGATAAAAAAATAATAATTGAGTTTGCACATTTTTGTGTTCTAAAAAGATTGGAGGATAAGATATATATGTCTCATGTTTAATTATTTGATCATGATTCATATAGCATACGTGGCCAAGCTTTTTTCCAATTCTTATGCTTATCTAACCATAGCAAGAAATTGTACTGCAGAAAGGTTGAAAATACTGTCATTGGCCTTTTGCATTTGAGCCAACACGTGAACCCATATTGCAAATTCGCGAGGTGTTGCAATTCTACTCGATGGGAACTGTGGTTTTATTAACAAAGCGAAGTTTGTGCTAGCTTGTGATAAAGACCATGTCATAATTTCAAGCCAAAACGCCATATCATAAGTTATTTGGGTTAAATGCATACGACCCTTATAAATTACGGACACTACAAAAAATTACTACGGGCATTGTCGGCCGCATTTGGGCACCGACACTTGTCAAACACGGATATCCTGTGTCCCTAATTAAAATAAATTTTAAAATGTGGACACTGTGCCGAACACGGCCAAGGGCGTGTCCGACACGGTTAGGACACAGATGATAACCTTTTCTAAAATACTAAAACTTTGGGGGGTCAAATTGTAAATAAAAAGTCATTAATTTTCTAAATCTAATTCCTTTCTTTCAATAGCGGCAACAGAACACAACACGGCTTTAGGCTTCCTTTCTTGAAGAAACACGCTCAGGCCTCTCTTCTTCTCCGCCGTCCGCTATCGCCCATCGTCATCGCCCGTCGCCCGTCGCCGGCAGCCATCGAGGTCCCTAACTCCAAGCCACAATCGCAGGTTTATCTTCTTACTTTTCCACTCCTATTTCACAAATTCAAAACCCTAAATCCCCAAACTGAAAAGACCTATATTATTTCAAAATTATTATGCTAATTAGTGATTAACTTTGCATAAATTGAACAAAAATTTCTTGATTATTTGATACTTTCATGAGAATGGTTTGTTAGTGTATAAAAGAACCTCTTTTGTTTCTTGAGTTATGGCCTCTTTTGATTTGTTTGGTGATGATCATAGTGTTTGGTGTACAAAATGACCTCTTTTGTTTTCCACTTTTCCACTTATTGAGTTATTGTTATTAAATAATAACTAATTAGTAGTTGAATTATTTGCAATATAAATAGCTTTACGAAAAAAAATAAGTAAAATACAAATTAATATATAATATATATATATATTAAAAAAAATAAAAATTTGACAGCCGTGTCGTGTCCTATATTTTTTAAAAAATACCGTTCCCCGTGTCCGTATCGGTGCATCATAGTACGACCCCTTGGAAAGCTTAATTATCTACCCACCTCCTGTGAAAAAAAAAACAAATATCAAAGAACCTCTTTATCATTTCTAAAAAGATATCTACCGCTTCCCTTGAATATTTTTGTCTACAAAAATTCTATAAAGATCAAAATACCCTTGCCTATTGAAAATATTTTCACTATTATTTACTCTAATTTTTTATATTATTTCTATTATTTTATATTGTAATTTTTATTTACCTTTTTATATTGTTTTCTTTTATTTTCATCTGCTTCCCCAATTCATTCCTTTCCCCAAAACCCTAACCCTAATACACCATTTTCTTATCTAACCAAAATTAGCCCCCCTGAACGCACCATCATCCTACTCATCTTCCCCATCCCAATTTACCGGGGCGGCGTCGAACTTAGGGAGATTTACATTGATTGTAGAGGGGTGGGTGGCCATGGCGATTGTAGAGGGTGACGTTAGGTTTTGGGCGGCGATTTACAATGCTTGGGACGGCATTTTGCTGTAGGCTTGGGTGGTGATTTACAGACATCGGTGGCGATTTGCAGAAGGGGTGGCGGCTGTGCTTGAGGTGGGGATTGGTAGGTGGAGACCGTGCGTCGGCGGTATGGGCTTTGCTGGGTTTTGGTGTTGCTGTGCAGGTGGTTTCTTTACAGGCAGTAAGGACGATGGTGGGGCAGAGGCAAGGGTAAAGGCTGCCAATGGTGGGGCGGAGACTGGGGTAGAGGCGAAGAAGACGATGTTGTATATATGTGTGTGTATATATACGTACTATATTTTATTTGTTATAAAATATATATTAGATATTTAGACGAAGGGGAATACTTTGACCCAACAAATGCGAGTCGATAATGTTTAAACATGGGCCACACAGACCCTATACCCCAAATAAGAAGAGAAAAGTCACAACTTGTGATAGCCGGGAATTGAACCCAGGACCTCTCACGTGAAAATGAAATCTGATACCACTAGGCTAACAAGCCTTGGGTTATTAATATGTTTCTTATATATTTGAATTTTAAAGGAGTATATATATTTATATAATTATAAGATCTATAATATGAATCGTTGATTTCAATCAAGATCTAGGGTTGTTATTAATTGAATTTAGAAATTATTTAAAAAAAATGGTGACCATTGATTTTAAGAGATTAGATCCAACGGTTGGTAGATCAGAGGTAAAATTGTCATTTACTAATAAAAATCTTATACCCAATCGCATAAAACGCGAGTGCCATGCGTGAAGAGTTAAATTGTTTTTCTTTTTTTTATCCTTAAGGGGGTTCTTTGATAATTATTTTTGTCACAGGGGGACTAGTAGATAATTAGGCTCTTCACAAGGGGGGGTCAGATGTATTTAACCGTAAGTTATTTTTCAGATGCCCAATGAAAATTGGGCAATACTTATTTTTTTTAATTTTTTTTAGAACAAGCTATTTTATTTTATTCATTAAAAGTACGAGTTCGCAACAAACGACTACAACAAATCGTCTCTAAAAAAATTAAGAACCATTGATGTACATGCAAAGGACTAAATAACGATAAAAAATAAAGCCCTAAAGGGATCAGTAATTGTTATTTAGGACAGCAACTGAAACTTTCCTGTGAGAAAAGAAACAAAATATCAAATTACAACTCGAAAGTCAAACTAAAATAGCGAGACAATTGCAGTGCCAGCCTCCATAAACATCAAGGTTTGTAATTAACCATAGATACAAAAATTGGTGGTGGTGATGATGATGAAGGTGCTAGTATATATGCACCTCCGGGGTCCGGGAATCTTCAATGTTGCAGTCTTTAATGCTGGCTAGTGTTAGGAATGGTAGCATCAGATTACGAAAAATAAATAAGAAACAAAAAATCCAAGCGTAAATATGAAGATGAAAAACACGAGAATTTAACGTGGTTCGCAATAACTTGCCTATCACGAGCCAACCTAGACTACTCCTTTATTTCTTTCAAAGTGAATCAGAGTACATCAATGAATTACAAGTAGAGTTCTCATATTTATACTAGTGGAGAAGACCTAAACCCTAACAAATTAGGAAAACAATCCTAATAAACGAAGGGAATAATTCCTAAACACAATAGGAAGTAATTCTAATCATACTAGGACTCAAATATGGTAAAATCCACCAACTTGCACCCCAAGATAAGAATTCTCGCCAAAAACGCATACAGCGGCGCACATCTGCGCCTGGGCCTAGTCCTTCCCACCTTGGCGCCTGGGTGCCGCCTAGTGGGCGCTTGGGCGCCAATGCACGTGCCTGTGCTGCTCAGATCCCTTTTTTTCGACTCCTTTCTGTCCTTTAGCGATCCCGATCAACCCTGACCCTATTTTGCAACCCCGAGTCTACCTCGACCCATCTCGGCTCTATTTTACCTTCCTTTTGGGTCAATTTCCATGGCATTTTACTTTGGCTATTTGAATCATCTCCACACAAACCCATCAATATCCCACTTGGGAGAATGATCTTCAAATCTCGAACTCAACTTGAACACCACTTCACTCTCCTAAGTAAACCTTAGTCTAGTCACACCTCCAAACCCAATGGATATCCAACCCCTAGACCTCTCAATGTCGCGTCAATTTCATCGTCATCATAGTGTCCCCTTGACAAACTCTCTCTTGTGAAATCATTCCACTTTGACCCCTCGCACTGCCTATTCTTTGGTGGATCAGCCACTCTGGAATGTCATGGATATCCATCTCGGTAGATCAGAGGTAAAATTGTCATTTACTAATAAAAATCTTATACCCAATCGCATAAAACGCGAGTGCCATGCGTGAAGAGTTAAATTGTTTTTCTTTTTTTTATCCTTAAGGGGGTCTTTGATAATTATTTTTGTCACACAGGGGACTAGTAGATAATTAGGCTCTTCACAAGGGGGGGGGGGGTCAGATGTATTTAACCGTAAGTTATTTTTCAGATGCCCAATGAAAATTGGGCAATACTTATTTTTTTAAATTTTTTTTAGAACATGCTATTTTATTTTATTCATTAAAAGTACGAGTTCGCAACAAACGACTACAACAAATCGTCTCTAAAAAAATTAAGAACCATTGATGTACATGCAAAGGACTAAATAACGATAAAAAATAAAGCCCTAAAGGGATCAGTAATTGTTATTTAGGACAGCAACTGAAACTTTCCTGTGAGAAAAGAAACAAAATATCAAATTACAACTCGAAAGTCAAACTAAAATAGCGAGACAATTGCAGTGCCAGCCTCCATAAACATCAAGGTTTGTAATTAACCATAGATACAAAAATTGGTGGTGGTGATGATGATGAAGGTGCTAGTATATATGCACCTCCGGGGTCCGGGAATCTTCAATGTTGCAGTCTTTAATGCTGGCTAGTGTTAGGAATGGTAGCATCAGATCACGAAAAATAAATAAGAAACAAAAAATCCAAGCGTAAATATGAAGATGAAAAACACGAGAATTTAACGTGGTTCGGCATAACTTGCCTACATTCACGAGCCAACCTAGACTACTCCTTTATTTCTTTCAAAGTGAATCAGAGTACATCAATGAATTACAAGTAGAGTTCTCATATTTATACTAGTGGAGAAGACCTAAACCCTAACAAATTAGGAAAACAATCCTAATAAACGAAGGGAATAATTCCTAAACACAATAGGAAGTAATTCTAATCATACTAGGACTCAAATATGGTAAAATCCACCAACTTGCACCCCAAGATAAGAATTCTCGCCAAAAACGCATACAGCGGCGCACATCTGCGCCTGGGCCTAGTCCTTCCCACCTTGGCGCCTGGGTGCCGCCTAGTGGGCGCTTGGGCGCCATTGCACGTGCCTGTGCTGCTCAGATCCCTTTTTTTCGACTCCTTTCTATCCTTTAGCGATCCCGATCAACCCTGACCCTATTTTGCAACCCCGAGTCTACCTCGACCCATCTCGGCTCTATTTTACCTTCCTTTTGGGTCAATTTCCATGGCATTTTACTTTGGCTATTTGAAATCATCTCCACACAAACCCATCAATATCCCACTTGGAGAATGATCTTCAAATTCTCGAACTCAACTTGAACACCACTTCACTCTTCCTAAGTAAACCTTAGTCTAGTCGACACCTCCCAAACCCAATGGATATCAAACCCCCTAGACCTCTCAATGTCTCGTCAATTCATTCGTCATCTAGTGTCACCCACTTAACAAACTCTCTCTGTGAACATCATTCCCCACTTTTGAACCCTCGCCACTGCCCTATTCTTTTGGTGATCAGCCAACTGTTGAATGTCGTGGCATATCCATCTCGGTCCAACTGACCCTCGGATATAGGTTACTCTAAACCCGAACATGTCACAATCCAAACCGCCTCGGTCAACCCATCCACTGACATCTTTCCAGCAAGTATTTTTTCAATAGCAATCTCGGATCCCTAACATATATGCTCTCTGCCCCTGCATGAGCTATGTCTGATCCATCCGCCAACTCGATTTTCAATAGCTAACTTGCGCCAATGACATGTCTGCTCGAGCTCCCATTCCACGAGCTATGTCACATCCCTCTGCCAATAAACCCGCTACTCTACGAATCTACCTACCCGATTTTTGCATTCTGCCACCATGACTTCCGACTCTACGGTCAACCCCTCCCGGCACCATTTCCTGTCTTCATGGTTTCTCTCTCTACGTGGTCATGCCTCCACAACCCTGCCCTCTGGTCTCTCGACTACACGGTTCAACCCTCTCGGTTATCAATTCTATCATTATGACCTCTGGCTCCGTGGATTTGCTTTCTTGGCACTGTAACTCTGCCGACCCAAGTCACTACAACTCGTTCATTCTTCTTGGAAACATGATTTTCCCTCTGACCTCTGGCTTGACAGATGTTCCTCTGGAACGTCAACTGCTCCCACTGGCTTTGTGTCTACCCACTTGGTAACACGAATCTGCCTCTGCTGCTGCGGATCTGCCTATCTGCTGGCACCACGATTTTCCAATGTTTTCTCATTAACATTCAACGGGATTACTCTTCTTTAGTTGGTGATCTACCCAATCTCATCCTCCTCTGTCATCTTCTTCGGCTTCACCATGACCTCAATTCGTGCTCTACAACAAAATCTTCGAGCTAGATTGTTCTTCCATCTCCTACCATCGTTCCCATAACAAAGTTTGTGTTTAGCCAAAAACACTTCCCCATAGATCTTGATTTAGGACGTCATCTAAATCTACAACCTATGGCTCTGATACCAGTTGTTAGGGACGGTACAATCAGAGCACGAAGAATAAACAAGAAATAAGAAATTCAAGTCTAAATATGAAGATGAAAAACACAAAGATGTAACGTGGTTCGACATAACTTGCCTATATCCATGAGCCAACCTAGACTACATCTTTATTTCATTCAAAGTGAATCAGAGTATATCAATGAATTACAAGTAGAATTCTCATATTTATACTAGTGGAGAAGACCTAAACCCTAACAAATTAGGAAAACAATCCTAATAAACAAAGGGAATAATTCCTAAACACAATAGGAAGTAATTCTAATCATACTAGGACTCAAATATGCCAAAATCCGCCAACTTGCACCCCAAGACAAGAATTCTTGCCAAAAACACGTACAGCTGCGCACATCCGCGCCTGGGCGCGGCCCTTCACACCTGTGCTCCCCAGTTCCGTTTTTTTCGACTCCTTTCTGTCCTTTCGCGATCCCGGTCAACCCCTACCCTATTTCGTAGCCCTGAGTCTACCTCAACCTGTCTCGGATCTATTTTACCTTCCTTTTGGGTCAATTTCCATGGCATTTTCCTTTGGCTATTGAAATCATCTCCACACAAACCCATCAGCTAGCACTACCTGGGTGGACTTTCAAATATACGCTAAAGCATGCAATAAAGGGAGTGAACTAGTGAATTTGTGAGTGTCAGTGGATAACAGGAGGACGTAGGGGAAGAAGGTTTGCAATTAGAGTTTAGACGAAGCGAGAATGAAATCATAATGAACGAAAAAACAGCTCAAAATAAGTTTCAAGATATTTAAAATTTATTGTAATTTGAAGTCATTATTCCAATAAGTTCAATAAATTTATTAATAAATTTAAAATTCACAGTTTTTAAATTCTTTAATCTAAACACATTCTGAGTCTTTTTAGGAAACTAGCAAAAAGTACGTGCGTTGCACGTGAATATATATTATGGATAAAATAATTAGTAACACAACTTAATCCTAAAATATAATAATATCAAGGTGAACATTTCTAGTTTATATGTTACATGTAAAAAGAATAAATAAATAACTTATAACTAAACAACAAAATGATAATAAAATAGCACAAAAGCTAATATATTATAAGGTCTCAAAGTAAATAAAATGAATAATATCTCATATCTTTTCTTTTTTATTCCCTTTATTTTCTTTTATCAATTGCTTACATTATTTCTTTTCTCTTAGGGCGATTGATCATTTTCTGGTTATCTTGAATAGTTAGCTAATATCTTCATCATCATCAATCAGTTGAGCATCAATTCGTCAGAGAGAATTATAAAGTCAATATATAAAATATCATTAGGTTTCACCTTGTTAAATTTTTCAAAATCTTTCTAAAAAATGCTTTGGAAAATGTCTTGAAAATATTCTATTGGTTTTGTTTGGAAATTAAGAGAATTAAAAGTGTCTGGAAGCATGCTTCCAATAACATTGTTTTCGAAAGCTTCTATGTTACTGCAAAATATACCTTTAAAAAGGTTTAAACTTTAAGTCTATATACATATTTATTTTTGTGCTATTTCATGAAGAAAATAATTTCCTCTATCATATCCATCTTCGGAACTGCTATTATTGATCAAATTTTTGAGTAAAAAAAAGAAGTAAAAGTAATATATATATATATATATATATATATGCCATTTCTTTCAATTTTTTAAAATTGAAATTTATCTGAAAATATTCCATACGGATATGGATAAAGTATTTTAATTGCACCAAGTGAATCCAGTTAAAGACGCTTTACAATACTTTAATCAATATTTGATTATAACATCACTCAAGATAATGGTTATATATTTTACTAATAGTAAATTGCGAGTGAAATTTAATCTTTATAATAAAATCTATAATAAATAAATAATATGCATGATTTAATTTTTTGGCACCAAATTTTAGAGAGCAAGTGTATGCCTAAGAAAAAAGAAGAAGAAACAAATCATGTAAAAAAGACTGTAATATTGATCAAAAGAAGAAATAGGGAACATGGATCTAATAGAAACCCAATTAAACAATGTAAAAAGATATTCAAGGCCTCATTAGATTACCACTCACCATGAATTGGTAAAACATTTCTAAGATGTGATTTAATTTTATGCAGACATGGTAAGCTCGTATTTTACGTCTTTTCGGGCTCCTCTTTTCTTGGATTTGACTCGTTTTCTAGTAAATTTTATCCCACATTATACCTTGATTTGTTTTATTAGAGTGTATCAGGTTTAGAGCATCATTGGATCTAAAAGATGGGAGAAAAATCAAAAAAAGTTTAACACTGTGATACCGCAACATCACTATGTATAACGGCTGTACGGCTCGACTCTTGGATGCCGCAACATCCCGCCCGCGTACAACAACCTATAAATAGCGTTTTAGGTCAGTTTTGGAGGATAGCACACTTTTTACAACACAAGCATTGAGAGAAAAACCTAGGGAAGCAAGAGAAAACCCTAGGAATCAAGGAAAAAGCTTAAAGACTTCGAATTTGTCTACGAAAACAAAGAATTCAAGCAACAACGAGGAAATCAAGATTGTAATAGGGAGGTTTTCACTTTCTTTTTAGATTAGTTCATTAAACATGTCTTTTAGAGATTGTTATTTCTCTTTCTTTTCAATCATGAACTAAATTCGTTTAACTAAGGTCGTGTGAAGGCCAAGCTATGAATTATCGTTTATAAGATTTATGTTTTTTGATTATTGCTTGGCATGATATGTGTTCAATTTGTTGTATTTAATGCTTATGAGTGCTTGATCACCACTTGTTTGATAAATTGCTTAGTTTAGATTCCGAGAGTATATAGGTTAAGGATGCTTGGGCAATTGAACATCACGTCTTAGAATTGACTAGGGATAGATTCGATTCACTCGTGTAGCCTTTCGGTAATTGAGAATCTCATAAATCTTGTTAATGCATGTATATTAATTGAATTCTCATATAGGTATATAGCGAATCATTAATTAACTTAGACGCGCTATACCAAGAGATTGGATAGTGTATAATTTTGGAGTTTCTGCGATAGCATGATAAGTAATAATTGAATAACACGCTTCATAATCGATAACGAGTAGTTTGGTCGGATCACGTGTCTTACTTATCTATCTCCCTCTGATTTTCAATCTCTACGTATTTTACATAATTAATTTTCTTTAGTTTATTTAAACAATCACACCTTAAATATTTGATTTAACTTGGAATTAGGTAATATAGTAGTTTCGATACTTAAATACGTTGTCCCTTGGGTACGATAATCCAGACATAAATATCCACTATATTATTTGCATGATCTAGTACACTTGCTAAGTTTTCCCGTGTCAAATTTTTGGCGCCGTTGCTGGGGATGATTGTTTATTTAATATTGAGATTCTCTTATCTGTTCTAAGCTTAAGTCATTTTTTTTAATTGATGAGATGAATGATTATAACTGTAATTGGTCACAATGAGGATAGAGTGCAGGAGCTTATGAGAGTCATATTCAAGATTTTTGTTCGTGGTGTGGAGGTATTCATCAGAGTGACTACTGCCAGGAAAGATGGAGAAATCATCAGGACTTGCCTTTGATGCAAGAAGAATCTCAATCGATTCATTTTTAAACCCAAGGGAATTATCAACAACATGATATAATCCCGAGTTTTGAAGAGCTGGTGATCCAGTAGATGAAGTCGAATGATGAGCGCAGTCAGAATATCGAAACATGCATCATGAACGTCCAAGCACAACTGAACCAAATCTCTAACTTATTGGCGAGGAGTTCACCAAACACCACATGTATTAGCACATAAGAGAATGATGAGGCTCCAGAAGCAACATCACTAGAGGACTCACAATTCAGCACAGAGTCTTCATAATCCATCCCATCAGATGACCAAGAAAAAACATTAGAAATCTTCAAGAATCCAACACCACCTACCATCATATCTCTTGATTTCTTAAGAAAGTGCATCGATCAGAGAGATAAAGTGGAGGATGTTGAAGCCAAGGTATACAATTATAGTGACCCGTTTGAGGCATACACTAAGAACCCTAGTGATACTACGGTTGGGAATGAGGACATCAGACGATATAAAAATCAATGGAATATGTCACCACTAAAACTGTCACAACCAAGACTAGGAGAGTTTGGGACAACCGCGTACCTATTGAAACCATCAATGGAAAATTCCCCATCATTAGAATTCACTTTAAGTTTTTTACAATTTTATGACATTTTTATAAAGGTGAATCTGAGCTCATAGTTTAGTTTTTCAGGATTTGTCACTGTGATGGGATATGAGAAACCTCTACGCAACTGGAAAAAGAACAAAAGGCTTGTCCATACAAAGTTGGCACTGCTCCTTATGATCCACCATGAGCAGTGCAAAGGTCAAGCTAATGACTTTAAATAAACGCTTCTTGGGAGGAAACTCAACTTTTTATCTTTTTGCTTGGCTTTCGTTTTTGTTAGTTTAGATTTTATTTTGGCCGTGTCTATTTTCCTCTTTCTTACGTTGTTGAGTTGGTTAATCTCCCTTGTTCCTTTTTATGGTTTCTCTATTTTTGTGTAGTGACACGAAAAATCCTTACGTGTTTGCACAGCAAGTGGACTTGTCGTGTGTAGTAATAATGTGGATTTTTAAGTCCGGGATGTCGAACCCACAGAGACTCGTATTTTAACTTAACAAGTTAATAACAATTAAAATTAAATCAAAAGAGGATGATTAATTGACAATGAAAAAGTGAAAACGATACTTGACAAATTGATTAAGATTCTTATGTGAGAAAGCAACTATGGCACATGCTTCAACCGTTATTACTCATTAATATAAATGAGCGATTATTCGAATTATTAGACTACTATTGCTTTGGTGGAAAAAACCTTAATTAATTACTACCCGATCTCTCGACCGTAATAATCCTATGATTACGTGACAGTTCTCTAAATAATTCTATCCGAGAATCAAATCATTAATCATGCATTCACGTTTTAGAATTTCCCCGGATTAATCCAGCTAACAGCACCTGAAAATCTATACCTATCTCTAGGAGCAATTTCTCATGTTTTTTGGATGATCTGATGATTTCTTTGAACCCTAATCTATATTCTCTCAAATCATAAACTAGGCTAATTAGCAAGCATATGGTGATCAAGCATATGATTGGAATTAAAGCACAAAATCAATACACAAAGTAATACTAGAATTATTAACAAAGATTACTTCATATATACAAACTCCTAAAATTGGCATTCACATGGCCTTAGTTAAAGTAAATTAGGTCATACTCATAATTGGAAAAACAACTAAAATCGTCGAATTATTCATAGACAAATAATCTAGAAAATAAAATTCTCCCTATTACGAATTGATGAATTCGTGTAGAATCGTCGTTCTCTTTGTCTTGCTCGTTTCTTGGCTCCAAACTCTCTTCCAAAGCTGAAAATTTCAAATCTTAATGATGTTGGAAGAGGTTCTATTTATAGATGATGATCTCCAGGTCTCCTAGTTGAATTAGGAATGAAAACTTTCCAAAAATCTTCCAGCTGCCTCTTACGTCCGGACTGCACTTTTCCCACGTACGTACGTTGACCAGTCAACATCCGGACTGCATTTTGGCCACGTCCGGACTGTGAAGGCAGTGTAGAAAATTTGTGTTTTTCTGCTCCTTTTGCTCGATTGTAAGGTTTTTACCCCTGTACTCATTTAACAAACATATCAAAGCCACAAGTGGTAAAAATCACTCATAATCGATTCTAAATCAAACAATTATCGGGCCCTAAAACACGTAAAACTCAAGCTTATCAACACCCCCAAACTAAACATTGATCGTCCCCGAGCAATCAAAACAAAAGAAAACTAAGACTTACACAACACCACGATAAAGAAAAAAAACAAAAAAACAAAACAAAGCTCACTTTCGTAGAGATCACGATTCATTTAGCGTATGCAACAAGCCGTTAAACCTCAATTTTACCAAAGGAGGACGAGTGTTGTCTTGTGAGGGTTTGCAGATGATATACCCACAAAATCCAACCAAATTTCAGTCGCTTTATCAACACAAATCAAATCCACTTACATTCCATCACAATTATATACACATATCAAAGACTCGCTCATGTTACACCTTGACTTGAATAAAAACCTCCAAAGGGTGTAGTGATTGTAAGTCTAAGGCATTATAGTCAAGTGGCATCCTTACCAAATTTCAGATTTTCTCCCATACCTATTAACCTTCGATCAATCCTAAAGCACAAGCCTCATAGAAAACTTCAAATCCACTTATATTTCATCACTTAAACCATTTAAACTTTAAACTTCACATGAAACTTCCATTTAAATTCATTAAGGCTAGGCCATGTGCAATGTTCTATTCCCTTAGGCTTTCTATGACACCCATGTATCGAGTTTTAAACCAATGACTCCCAAACTAGATAGTTTTAGGGCATTAAGTGTCCAGACACTCCTTAAGGATTCAATCACTCGAGTGCCAATGGCCACGAAATAAAACTAGACCTTTCATTCACTTTCAACTTTAATTGGCTTGAGCTTAGCTCAAATTAGCATAACAATACAGTTTATAGGCATGTAACTTTTCACCTCCAGTACATATTAGCCTGACTTTATAGTCATACCAATTGTCAACCTTATTCATTAATAATTAGGCATATGAAGCAACTACTCAACTCATGACCTTAAGAAGAATCTAAGTCAATATTGCCGGGAGAAATTCCTTAAGTGTTTCAGAATGATTATCCAATTAACTCCTCTACCATCGACTAATTGTGCATTTGTGCTTCATCTAAGGAAATTCTACTCTCATCTAGGGTCCCACAAGCAAGGTAAAGACATGTGTATTGCATTAAACAAATATGCCATTGAACTCATGTTAATCAGTTTCATTGCATTAACTGGTGGCTAAAAAAAAAATTCATGCTCGATTTTCTTGAATTTCTCAGTATAACCACAAAACCTGAATATAACTAAGCACTACCTAACAACACCCGCAAACTTAAACCTAACATTGTCCTCAATGTTACATCTAAACTCAAACCACGAAAAGGGTTAAAGGGAGTACTTACAACCAAGGATGCTGAAAAAACAATCCTTCCTCTCATATGCATTTCAAAACAATGAGAAACTGCTACTATCCATGCTCACTATACTCAAACAACTAAACCATCAAGCAGAAATAGACACATGCCAAAAGTGCATGTTTAGAAAAATAAACAGAAAGGAAACCTAAGAAAAACTAAGCAAAACAAAAAACTAGAAAACAAAAGAAAAACTTACAAACTTGGGTTGCGTCCCAAGAAGCGCTCGTTTATAGTCAAAAGCTTGACTGTTTCGCTCTTTGAGGTTTAAATGGGTGGCCCATTCAGCACGACAATATCTTTGTCGTTTCTCTCCCTATCCTCTGGTTGCACACCCCTTCTTGTTGCCAAATTGCAACTTGAACCCCTTCTTCCTTGTATTACCCGAGTGGCATCGTCCAGACCGAATGGATTTATAGTGTAAAGCTTCCTCCACTTATCTTGAGGTTTTTCGTGTTTATCAATTTCACGAACACCTTGACATTGTTTAATATCTTTCATACATGTATCTTCTTTACTCACCTTGTCCCTTTTCTTAATGGGAATGTCCTCATCCAACTCACGAGCACCTTTAGCCTTGCCACTCTGACATTTCTCATTAATCAAAGGGTTCAGAGCATCAACATTTAAACAAGTATGATTATCCGTAGATTGTTTCTTATTATCATAAACATCGAATAGAACTCTTTCCTCTCCTACCTTTAATGTCAACTTACCCTCGCCAATGTTGAGCTTGGCCTTACCAGTGGCTAGGAAAGGTCTTCCTAAGATCAGAGAAACATCAGTATCTCCATCCATCTCTAGAACCACGAAGTCCACTGGGAAGTAAAACTTGTCGACTTGCACGATCATGTCCTCTAGGATTCCTTTTGGGTGTTTTATCGATCGATCTGCAAGTTGAAGGCTCATCGAAGTTGGTTTCAAATTTCCCAAGCCAAATTTCTTGAACAACGAATAGGGGAGTAGATTTATGCTGGCTCCTGAATCACACAACACTCGGTCAAATTTTAGTTGCCCGATTGTACACGGGATTGTGAGGCTTCCCGGATCCTTGAGTTTCTTTGGTAACTTGTTCAATACCACTGCTGAGCATGCTTCAGTCAAGCATACCGTTTCATTCCCTTCCCACTTTTTCTTATTTGAGAGAATATCCTTGAAGAACTTAATGTAGTTGGGCATCTGCAAAATCGCATCGATAAAAGGAATGTTAATTCTAACTTCTCGAAGAATTTCTAAGATCCTAAGAAAGCTCTTATCCATTTTTTTTTAATTATTTTTATGTGCGAGGGGGAAGGGGAGACGTATTTCAACTGGTTTAGAAGAAGAAGGAGATAAAGTTTTAGAAGAATTTCGTTCTGCCTCTGACGTCTAGACTGTGGATTTCCCCTGGGTTCTGACCACGTCGGGACTGTGAAGGCAGTGTGTGCGAATCCTCGAGATTTTCCAATGTTCAGATGTTGCCCTCTTCATGTTCGGACGTTGGCTGTTGGGGAGGTGCATTTGTCACTTCTTTGCCACTACAGAGGGTAACGGCATGGCACTGTTCCTTCGGATTCTTCTCTGTATCGCTCGGCAGTGTCCCGGGTGCTCTTCCACCCGCATCAGCCGATAATAGTGCAAATTGGTGCTGCATCTCTTTCATTCCCGTCATAACACACTGTAACATCAATCGAAGCTCCGCGAATGATTCGTCCGATTTTTGCATGTGAGCCTCCAATCTTTCTTCGACAGTCAGAGGTCTTGGAACTTGACCTTGTGGCTTAAAATTTCTAGGCCTTTGAGTTTGATTGTTGTTAAAAGGAGGCCTCGGTGCTTGGTAGATGCCTTGTTGTGCATTTTGTGCCGGATTTGGCCTTTTCGGAAAATTCTCGGGTGTGTGGAATCTCAATCGAGGCTTGTTTGAATTTTCGACATAGTTCACATCACCAATGGCTGGTTCTAACTCTAGATTAACATCTTGTTCTACCTCTTGAGCAACAGCAACCCTTCGGGATTGTGGAGGAAACTCATCGTCATCTTCAGGGTACAGTTCATCCTCCCGTGCCATCTGCTCTAGTTTAGCCCACACTGTTCTGCTATCGAGACCCAAAAGATCACCATCGGCTCCTGCATTAAGTCTGTGACGAATCCGAGACCGGACTCCATTAAAGAAGTGTAGCACTCGCTCGTCTCTTGAATAGTTGTGATAGGGGCACTTTCAAAGCAGACTCTTATATCTTACCCATGCTGATGCTAACGATTCATCCCGTTTTTGCTTAAAACCCTGGATCTCGCTTCTTATATCTTACCCATGCTGATGGAGGAAAGAACTTGTTGAGAAACTGCTCGACTAACTCTTCCCACGTTTCAATGGATTGTGGGGGCAACGACTTGCACCACAAAGTCCCTTTATCCTTAAGCGAAAAATGGAATAATCGGAGGAGGATGGCATCAAGATCTCTTGGGTGGAATTGCATGGTAGATAACACATTCTCGAAGTGCTCCAGATGGTCATGAGGCGACTCTTTCGGATCACCATAAAATTGTTCAGCCTAAACCATGCTGAACATGTGAGGTGGAATGTGGAAGTTCGGCGTGGCAAAATTGGGGACTACAACAGGCCCCGGCGTAGTGTGTACACGAGGGGGTTGGTTACCGCGAACAGATGCAGGTGGTGCCGGAGGTGCTGGTTGCATAGCTTGAAACAGGTTTTGAAACCATTCCCTATTCTCTGGGAGATTGATGTTAGGAAGATTTCCAGCCATAGCTTGATTCCTGAAGTTTGCTCAAAATGTTTGTTCGATCTCGGGGTCAAATTCTTCCAAAGCATGTCCGGAGGCTCGGGTCATTCGCCACAAAGACACCCTGTTTAAATAACGAAGCAAATCACAGGAATGCAGGGCTAGAAAATAAAATTAATAATAAAACGATAACAAGCAAGTAAACTAAAAATTGCAATAAACTTATAAACTAAAATAAAACAAGTCCCCGACAACGGCGCCAAAAACTTGACACGAAAAATCCTTACGTGTTAGCACAACAAGTGGACTGGTCGTGTGTAGTAATAAAGTGGATTTTTAAGTCCGGGATGTCGAACCCACAGAGACTCGTATTTTAACTTAACAAGTTAACAGCAATTTAAAATTAAATCAAAAGAGGATGATTAATTGACAATGAAAAAGTGAAAACGATACTTGACAAATTGATTAAGATTCTTATGTGAGAAAGCAACTAAGGCACATGCTTCAACCCTTATTACTCGTTAATATACATGAGTGATTATTCGAATTATTAGACTACTATTGCGTTGGTGGAAAAATCCTTAATTAATTACTACCCGATCTCTCGGCCGTAATATAATCCTATGATTACGTGACGGTTCTCTAAATAATTCTATCTGAGAATCAAATCATTAACCATGCATTCATGTTTTAGAATTTCCCCGGATTAATCCAGCTAACAGCACCCGGAAATCTATACCTATCTCTAGGAGCAATTCCTCATTTTTTTGGATGATCTGATGATTTCTTTGAACCCTAATCTATATTCTCTCAAATCATAAACTACGCTAATTAGCAAGCATATGGTGATCAAGCATATGATTGGAATTAAAGCACAAAATCAATACACAAAGCAATACTAGAATTAATACGAAAGATTACTTCATATATACAAACTCATAAAATTGGCATTCACATGGCCTTAGTTAAAGTAAATTAGTTCATACTCATAATTGGAAAAACAACTAAAATCTCGAATTATTCATAGACAAATAATCTAGAAAATAAAATTCTCCCTATTACGAATTGATGAATTCGTGTAGAATCGTCGTTCTCTTCGTCTTGCTCGTTTCTTGGCTCCAAACTCTCTTCCAAAGTTGAAAATTTCGAACCCTAATGATGTTGGAAGAGGATGTATTTATAGATGATGATCTCCAGGTCTCCTAGTTGAATTAGGAATGAAAACTTTCCAAAACTCGTCCAGCCGCCTCTCACGTCCGGACTGCATTTTTCCCACACGTTGACCAGTCAACGTCCGGACTGCATTTTGGCCACGTCCGGACTGTGAAGGCAGTGTAGAAAATTTGTGTTTTTTTGCTTCTTTCGCTCGATTGTTAGGTTTTTACCCCTGGACTCATTTAATAAACATATCAAAACCACAAGTGGTAAAAATCACTCATAATCGACTCTAAATCAAACAATTATCGGGGCCTAAAACATGTAAAACTCAAACTTATCATGTAGGTTGCAAATAAGTTTGGGGGTGGCATCGGGCAACTAACGTAAGCTATTGTTTAAATTTTGTTAAATTTAGAGTTTATATATGGGATTTTTTCTATTGTAATGATATTGTAATTTAGGGTTCAAAATTTGAATTTTTAGTGATAAATTCGATTTGTTAGCTATAATTTTTGCATTTTTGCTATAATTATCGAATATGTTGATATAATTATTAAATTAAACTGTTCATTTTTGATCTTTAGGTTGAATTTTCACCTTTTGGTATAATGTCAATTTTTAATGTTATTTTTTATGGTTTTTTGGTATAATTTTTGAATTATTTGGTATAATGTTGGAATTGGTTGGTATAACTGTTGAATTAGTAGATTGATTTTTGATATTTAGGCTCTATTTTGACTTTTAGGTATAATGTCAATTTTTAGTGTTACTTGGAAATTATTTTGTACAATTTTTGAATTGTTTGTATAATGTTGGAATTTGTGGTATAATTGTTGAATTAGTAGATTGATTTTTGATTTTGAAGCTCAATTGTGAGTTTTAGGTAAAATGTTAATTTTTTAGTGTTATTTTGGCATTATTTGGTATAATTTTTGAATTGTTTGTATAATGTTGGATTTGGTTGGTATAATTGTTGAAATGTTCGGTATAATTTGTATTTTTAGTGTTTAATTTTGAATTGTTAGGTTTGGTTTCTAGTTGGTAGGTTTAATTTTTGAATTGCTTGTATAATGTTGGAATTGGTTGGTATAATTGTTGAAATGTTCGGTATAATTTGTATTTTTAGTGTTTAATTTTGAATTGTTAGGTTTGATTTCTAGTTGGTTGGTTTAATTTGGAATTGTTTGGTATAAGTTCGAACTAATAGGCTTAATTTCGAGTAGTTAGATTTATTTTTGAATAGGTTGGTAAATTTTGCAATTGTTTGGTATAAGGTTAGAATTAGTTGCTATAATTTTCAAATTTGGAGTACTTAGCTTTAATTTTAAATTGGTTGCTATATTTTTTGAAATGTTTGGTATAATTTTTTAATTGTTTGGAATAATTTGAATTTATAGGTTTGATTTCGAATTGTTTGGTTTAATTTCGAATTAAATGGAAGCGTTTTCTAAATGTTCGAATTGATACGTTTAATTTGGAGTATTTAGGTGTAGATTCGATCAGTAGTTCAAATTAGTATGTTTAAATTCGATTTTTTAAATTCAAATTAATATTTTATTTTATTTTATTTTGTAAGTGTAATCTCCAATTTTTATGGATAATCTCTAATTAGTATGTTTAAATTCCTTTATTTAGGTATATTTTTTGAATGATTAGGTATAATCTCTAAATTTTAATTTGTATGTATAATCTTTATTGATTATGTACAATTTAGATTTAGTGGGTTTAATTTCAAATTAATAGATACAATTTGCTAAATATATAAATGTAATTTATATCGTAGAATGTAAATTAACATTCTTGGGGATATATAAATGCAGGATGACTGAGCGTAATGTATATGGACCGGTTGATCCGAGCGTATTATATGATCCGGACAATCATGTATCTGAGACAATTGCTCATTATCCAGACTTCACTCAACGTGTCCGGCGAGCTGACACTGCATATTTCGAGATTGCCTTTGGACATCCTCTACATCACCGCGTCAAGGTAAAGCTTGATGAGATTGGGTTTTATAGGGTATACCAGTTATCTCATTTTACAAATGATCTGGGCCTTGTGAAGGCCCTAACTGAGAGATGGGGCCCAAAGACGAATACATTTCATTTTAGGATCGGAGAGGCTACGATAACTCTCCAAGATGTTGCTATTTTATATGGTCTACCAGTTGATGGTAGGGCTGTAGTTGCACATAGGCAGTTCCAAGGATATGAAAGTTACGCCTTATATGTATATGAACTATTAGGACTATACTTAATGCCAGCGGATTTCAAGCACGGTTATAGAATATCAGTACGAAAACTTCCTAACCATGTGGTGAGTGCGCCATTCCAAATAAATTCTGAACAATTTTTAGTTGATCAGGTAGCCCGTTATTAGGCCCTTTTGTTGTTAGGGAGTGTGATGTGCGCCGACACCACAGGAGATGTTATTCATGTAGTGTGGTTGAGTGTGTTTGAAGATATAAACTTAGCATGCACATACAGTTGGGGGAGCGCGGTATTGGCTCATTTATACCTAGAATTGTAGAGTGGTTCTCAAGTAGATTGCAAAAATATTGGAGGTTTCATGCCATTATTACAGGTGAGAAAAATTATTATTTAGACTTTATTATTTATGGTATAATAATTCGTGGTTATTCAATTAATATATTTCTCATTTAATAGATATGGGCGTGGAGTAGGGTTTGGATTGTAAGGCTTGATGGGGTACCTAGACAGATGGTGGGAGCTGACGTGGATGGCATTGCCCGAGCACCTTATGTTTCATGGTAATTTACCATTTGAAGATTAAGTTTAATTAAGAAACGTTCATTTTTTTTTAATTATTTTCATTGATTGTTGTTTGAATGTGGTATCGACCTACTACAAATACTGCTTCAGTCACTCACAATGTCCAGGCAATTAAAGATGGTCTAGATCAGATGGCGGATAGACATGTGAGTCGAGAATTTTTTGTTTTTTTTCAAATTATTATGAAGTTATAATTATCTCATACTAATATATTCTAATTTTCGTATTTCAGTTTGTTTGGACACCGTACAACCTCAATCATGCAGACATTGTTGTGTTGCCACCTCGATGTTTAAATGATAACGTATGGCGAGCATCAGTTTCGATGCTATTCTTTTCCATCGTAGAGTATCATCGTCCTGAGCGTGTTCTTCGACAATTCAGAATACACCAATCTATTCCACACACACCTGGACGTGTTGGAAGGGTCACCGGAAAGGGTAAGTCCACGACTAATTGGTTGGCTAAACATGCTCAGGAAATTGCAATGTGGAATAATCGTCAATAGTACGTTGTGACTGGACACTATATTTAGGAGGGGGGAGACCAGACCGATGAAAGATACGAAGAGTGGTATGTGTTAGGAATTTTATGTTAGTGGTTTTGATGATGACAAGATAGGATTTCATGTTAGACCCCAAAAGAATGTAAGTTTGTACTTTCGTAGAAAACTTGTATAAGCGTTTGAAAGTTTGTTAGCTTGTTAGGCTTGTAATTTTTTATCTTTGTAGATTTTAGACTTAGGATTAGACACCGAGTCGCTAATAGAATTCTGGGTGAGTCTATTAGAGATGAAGTTGAAGATCAGCGTTTGAAGTCAAGTGAAGATGAAGATTTGTCTTAAGCGTCTGTCAAACGCTTAAAGTCTATTTCAGGAGTTATGAATCAAGCGTTCAAAAGAATGTTCTTAGCGCCTAGCTAACGCTAAAGGACTGATACAAGGAGTGTTGATGCAAGCGCTCAATTACTCAAGCGATTCACCTGATATATCCTCAAGTCATCCGATCAGCAAAGGTCATTTATTTTTCCAGTGGGAAATAAATTCAAAGTGCATTAAATGCGACAAGACTCTCTGACTTGTAGACAAGCCACCTGTTGACTAGACTGTCACTTTTCACTGTTCTACCTGCTCCTGTCCCATCGGATTCAGCAGAATTTAAGGAATGTCAGAAAGGAACTATTCTAACGGACAAATCCCAAAGTCCCTATAAATAGTATCCCCTCAGCAAATTCAAAAGAGAGTGTGTGAGAGAATGTGCGAAGAGCCAAAACTTTGCTGAAATAATTTGAGAGAAAAAGCTTCCAAACTCCATAGCCAATTGGAATTCAAGAAAGTTAATTCTTTCAACAA
The DNA here is from genome assembly GCA_019426215.1 of Buddleja alternifolia. NCBI lineage: Eukaryota > Viridiplantae > Streptophyta > Magnoliopsida > Lamiales > Scrophulariaceae > Buddleja > Buddleja alternifolia. Next base: position 24,194,671 of record CM033392.1, read on the forward strand.
GAAGTATTTTTGTGTAAGAGAAGCTTGTTGAAGAAGATCTTTCTTGAAGCTCCAATATCCTTTAAAGCTTCTCAAATACATTCCAAGACAGTCACTCGATATCTCAAACCTCTTTAAAGAAGAACCCAAACTATTATTGAGATATCCCAAGTTGTTTGAACTCCCCAACATCAAACAAACCTGTTACAATAAATCCTCAACACCTTTCATCTGAGTGAGAAAGATTGTTGACTTCCACAAGCAGTATTAGTGAGTAAGAGAAGCTTGTTGAAGAAAGGTCTTTATTGGAGCTGAAGTCTGTGTGATCAAGGAGCTCAAGGTCGCCTTGAAGAAGATCTTTAGTGGAGCTGAAATCTGTGTGATCAAGGAGCTCGAGATCGACTTCACCTCTGTCCCTAATTTGTAGAAGATTCTGTGTGATTCTTTGAGTATCATTATAGTGGATTGCCTCTGAGTGCAAAGGAGAAGAAAGACGTAGCTGGGATTACACCACCCAGTGAACCTTACAATTTATTGTGTCACTTTACTGTTTTAATGCTTTATATTGCATTTGCATATTACATATCTAAAAAGCATATAAAACAGTCAAGCGTCTAATTTAAGTCAAAAGTGAACGCTAAGCTTTCAAATCAGTCTTAAGCGCCCAGCCAAGCGCTAAGTCCTCGAAGCGTTCAAAACGAGTTTAAAGAAAAGCAACTAAGTTAAAATCTTGTGATGCTAAAGCTTTCAAAAAGAGAAGACTCCAAAAATCATTCCGCTGTGCTAACACTGATTAAAAGAAGTGAACGCTTAAACCTCACTGCTATAGTATTCAAATCTTGAAGTCTGAGTTAACGTCCTAAAAACAGTCTTCATCAGACGCTTCGCCAAAGCGCCAATATTTTAAGTGAACACTTAAGTCAAGCGTTAGACACTTCAAGCGTCTATCTCTTTCAAGCATCCAAAAATCTTTTTAGTACGAAACTTTTTAAAGTAGAAAAAGACCTAAGCGTCTATTCAACCCCCCTTTCGTATGCCACGTGGGACCAACAAGTGGTATCAGAGCGGTTGAAAGTGAAATTTTCATATTTCCGAGCATAACTGCTTGTTCATATCCTTTTAAAATTTAGTTGCTTTAAAAATTTTCTCTTCCATGGCATTTGCTAGAGTTCCTAAGTTGACCGAGTCAAATTATGACTCATGGAAGGTCAAAGTATTTGCTTATCTTTGTGCTTGTGATGATGAAATGTGTGACATCATTTCATATGGACCAATTCGAATATTCAAAGTCATCACTAGAGCGCCTGGAGCGACTGAAGTGACTTCAGATGGTTATGTGGAGAAGCCAAAGCATGAGTGGTCAGCTGATGAGCGTCGAAGAGAAAATTTGGATAATGTTGTACGGAACGCTCTATATACAGCCATTGGAGACAATGATAACTTATTCAACAAGGTCAAAACGTGCAAAACTACTAAGGAAATTTGGATAAGTTAGCCACGATATGCAAAGGTTCAGCACAGATGAGAGAAAACAAGCTCTCCATAGCCATGCAAAGATTTGAAAACTTTAAGATGATGCCAAGCGAGACGCTAGATCAATTGGATGCGAGATTTTCGTCACTTATTACAGAATTAGAGTTCTTGGACAAGGAGTTAACCAACAAGGAAATGGTCAAGAAAATTTTTCGAAGTCTCCCGAGCAAATATCTGATAAAGACTGTAGCAATGAGAGAATCACAAAAGTTGGACATCATTACGCCAGAACATGTGTTCTCGGAGCTAAAAGCTTTTGAATTTGAATTAGGAGAAGTCAGCGACACCTCGTCTTCAGTGACTGATTCCGGAGCATTAATCGCTACAATCAAAAATAAAGGAAAATCAGTCAGTAAGGTGGAAGCGACAGAATCAGATGAGGATCAGGAAATGGATTTATTGGTCAAGAAATTCGAGAAATTTCTAAGACATGAAAAGAGAAATCCTGCTTCTCATTTCTGAATATATAATTTAAACGCTTAATCATTATGCATCATTTTTTATTAGACATATAATGTAGGGGGAATCCATTTTATTGTCTAAAAGCGTTTTTTTCAAAATGTTACAAGTTATCAAATTTAGGGGGAACCTTAAAATTGTACTTGAACATGTGTAAGTGTCAATGATCAAAAATTGTTTTCATATGCATAGATCATCAATGCTTATCATTATGTGTGCATGATATGTTGGACGCTCAAACATAAAAAGAATTTAATTTCAAGCGTCAACATAAATGTTTCATCAAGTTGTATTAAGCATTGAACACATTCCCTCCAACACTTAATAAAAACTTTTATAAAAAAAATGCATATTTTTTTAAAGGAGAACCTGAGGCAGACTTAGTTGGGATGTTGATTCACCAACAAGTGGTATCAACCGTGGTGGAAATCGCTAGAGAATTTTACTGTCCTTCCACACGTGGAAGCGACTGTGAGAATCGCTAGGAAATTTTTTTTACTGTCCTTCCAGACGTGGAAGCGACCGTGGATGCTGAGCGGTTGATAGAAGTAGCCGAAAGATTACCCCCACACCAACTTGTTCTCCTCCCCAAGCGCTCAAAACTCAATCTCCTTGAGTAGCTTGCCAACAGCACTTTTCCTACAACCAAACGCTTAGAGCAGATTCTGCAGCCTTTCCTCTGATGATGCAAAGTTGATGATTGATGATGCCAAGAAGGGGGAAAAGGTAAGAAAAGCAGTTTAAGGGGGAAGTAACGCTTAAGGGGGAAAAAAAAACAAGGTACGACTTTTCAGTATAAATCATTACGCTTTCCATTCCATACATATGAATGAATGATTTATCGCTGAAACAATTTGTTGAAGCTAATCTAACTTTCTAAATGCCAATCTACATTATTTTGGGCTTTTCTTTGAACTCTTAAACTATCAAAGAGTTATAAGAGTTAAGGTCTTGACATCATCAACAAGGAGGAAATTGTTAGGAATTTTATGTTAGTGGTTTTGATGATGACAAGATAGGATTTCATGTTAGACCCCAAAAGAATGTAAGTTTGTACTTTCGTAGAAAACTTGTATAAGCGTTTGAAAGTTTGTTAGCTTGTTAGGCTTGTAATTTTTTATCTTTGTAGATTTTAGACTTAGGATTAGACACCGAGTCGCTAATAGAATTCTGGGTGAGTCTATTAGAGATGAAGTTGAAGATCAGCGTCTGAAGTCAAGTGAAGATGAAGATTTGTCTTAAGCGTCTGTCAAACGCTTAAAGTCTATTTCAGGAGTTATGAATCAAGCGTTCAAAAGAATGTTCTTAGCGCCTAGCTAACGCTAAAGGACTGATACATGGAGTGTTGATGCAAGCGTTCAATTACTCAAGCGATTCACCTGATATATCCTCAAGTCATCCGATCAGCAACGATCATTTATTTCCATGGGAAATAAATTCAAATTGCATTAAATGCGACAAGACTCTCTGACTTGAGGACAAGCCACCTGTTGACTAGACTGTCACTTTTCACTGTTCTACCTGCTCCTGTCCCATCGGACTCAGCAGAATTTAAGGAATGTCAGAAAGGAACTATTCTAACGGACAAATCCCAAAGTCCCTATAAATAGTATCCCCTCAGCAAATTCAAAAGAGAGTGTGTGTGAGAGAATGTGCGAAGAGCCAAAACTTTGCTGAAATAATTTGAGAGAAAAAGCTTCCTAACTCCATAGCCAATTGGAACTCAAGAAAGTTAATTCTTTCAACAAGAAGTATTTTTGTGTAAGAGAAGCTTGTTGAAGAAGATCTTTCTTGAAGCTCCAATATCCTTTAAAGCTTCTCAAATATATTCCAAGACAGTCACTCGATATCTCAAACCTCTTTAAAGAAGAACCCAAACTATTATTGAGATATCCCAAGTTGTTTGAACTCCCAACATCAAACATACATGTTACAATAAATCCTCAACACCTTTCATCTGAGTGAGAAAGATTGTTGACTTCCAGAAACAGTATTTTTGAGTAAGAGAAGCTTGTTGAAGAAAGGTCTTTATTGGAGCTGAAGTCTGTGTGATCAAGGAGCTCAAGGCCGTCTTGAAGAAGATCTTTAGTGGAGCTGAAATCTGTGTGATCAAGGAGCTCGAGATCGACTTCACCTCTGTCCCTAATTTGTAGAAGATTCTGTGTGATTCTTTGAGTATCATTTTAGTGGATTGCCTCCGAGTGCAAAGGAGAAGAAGGACGTAGCTGGGATTACACCACCCAGTGAACCTTACAATTTATTGTGTCACTTTACTGTTTTAATGCTTTATATTGCATTTGCATATTACATATCTAAAAAGCATATAAAACAGTCAAGCGTCTAATTTAAGTCAAAAGTGAACGCTAAGCTTTCAAATCAGTCTTAAGCGCCCAGCCAAGCGCTAAGTCCTCGAAGCGTTCAAAATGAGTTTAAAGAAAAGCATCTAAGTTAAAACCTTGTGATGCTAAAGCTTTCAAAAAGAGAAGACTCCAAAAATCATTCCACTGTGCTAACACTGATTAAAAGAAGTGAACGGTTAAACCTCACTGGTTATAGTATTCAAATCTTGAAGTCTGAGTTAACGTCCTAAAAACAGTCTTCATCAGACGCTTCGCCAAAGCGCCAATATTTTAAGTGAACGCTTAAGTCAAGCGTTAGACACTTCAAGCGTCTATCTCTTTCAAGCGTCCAAAAATCTTTTAGTACGAAACTTTTTAAAGTAGAAAAAGACCTAAGAGTCTATTCAACCCCCCTTTCGTATGCCACGTGGGACCAACAGTATGACTGAATCACTCATCGTTACATTTCACCCTGATGGACTAGGAGAGGTGCGGGACACCAGCTCTGGTCAGCCTCTCTATTGCAAAATGTGGTTAGTATTTGGTATTGTTTTCCATTGATACTTAATTTAATGCTATTTATTTAGGAACATTTTTTGTTGATAGTATTTGTTATTTTATATTTTCAGTTCATGGAAATTGAAGAGGTTCAAAATGAAATGGAACAAATTGCCCAAACTAGTGATCCCACGGCAATTAGGGAACTGCAATATAGAATGAGGAACATCCAGGATATGGTCGCATGTAGTGGCAATGTAGCCATCGGTGCTCGTGTAGATGAGGAACATGCCGGAGGATCGAGCTCAACTTTCCATAGTCACTTCAATGATGGAGGATCGAGCTCAGGTTTTCATGGTCACTTCCATGCCGGAGAATCGAGCTCAGCTTATCATGATCAATTTAATGTCGGAGGATCGAGCTCGGCTTATCATGATCAATGTAATGCCGGAGGATCGAGCTCGGCTTATCATGATCAATGTAATGCCGGAGGATCGAGCTCGGCTCAACCTCATCCCAATCCTAACGACGTTTACATTCCCACCATGGCCCAATCACTCGTGACTAATGTGCCCGTCAATTTTCACAATCAAGGACATCCCAATCCTAACGACGTTTACATTCCCACCATGGCCCAATCACTCGTGACTAATGTGCCCGTGAATTTGCACAATCAAGGACAAGGTTTTAGTACGCCGACATGGAATTTGACTGATCTCGGTATGGACCAGTGGAGTGATGCACCTCTACATCATAGAATTCCACATCCGTCTCCTATATAATTTAATGTATCACCAGTTCACTACAATGATGGTGAGGAAGAAGCAAATAGGAGAAGGTCTACGAGGACGAGGCAGTCCCCAGATTGTGGAACGGGTGGACATCGGGGTTATCGGTCACATAGACAGTTTATTTAGACATTGGTCATTGTGTATATGAATTTTTTTTTTGTGGTGGTGACTAATGTGCCCGTCAATTTTCACAATCAAGGACAAGGTTTCAGTACGCCGACATGGAATTTGACTAATCTCGGTATGGACCAGTGGAGTGATGCACCTCTACATCATAGAATTCCATATCCGCCTCCTGTACAATTTAATGTATCATCAGTTCAGTACAATGATGGTGTGGAAGAAGCAAATAGGAGAAGGTATACGAGGACGAGGCGGTCCCCAGATTGTGGAATCGGTCGCATAGATAGTTTATTTAGACATTGGTCGTTGTTTATATGAATTTGTTTTTTGTGGTGTTTTGGATAATGCATGTTAATAATAAAATTTTATTGACATAATTGTTTTATTTGAAGCCAAAACAATTACGAAATTAATACGAACATTGAATTAATATAAAACTAATTGAAAGGAATCTAGTTATTCTCCTCATCAGACATTTCAATATCCGATCGATACTCAGGACCTATGCTAAGCTCCCACCGGGCTCTTACTTCTTGCACATAACCACATAATGCGTATTCTAAAGAAATTTTTTAGTAATTTAGACGTTGCATACCCATAACCATCCTGTTATTCTCCTCACGTATCCTATTGAGTGCTGTAGTTTTTTCCTGTGGCGTTACACGAGGCATGAGTATGGATCTTAGTTTGGGGCAGCAAATTTGACGTTCACGACAATCCACGACAAGCCCGTCTTGTTCTTGGACCCAATGAAGCCATTCATTTTCCATCGTTCGCAAATATCTTTCTGAATATCTTTGATTTGGATTCAATGAGTAATAGTAATCATCATCCAACTGCCAACTATGACCCATGGCACGAAAAATATCACCAGGATTGTAATACAACTTTGAGGCTCTAAACGGCTCCATTTTTAATAATTATTGTTGAGATTGGTGTTCACTCCCTTTGTATATATACTCATAATTCCGAATACAATAGTTCACAATTTTCACAATCCGTGACTACAATGCAGACAAAAATGCGGAACCCGTGACTACATATATACTCACAGCCCATGACTACAATGCAGACAAAAATGCGGAACCCATGACTACAAAAATGTGTAACCCGTGACTACAAATTCCGAATACAGTAGTTCACGCCCTTTGTATATATACCGACTTCACACCAGAAATCACTTCACGTTACATTATTTTGAGATTCAACACAAAAATGGGAGATAATCATAACTCTAAACATCGACAAACATGGTTATTAGTAGAAAGAAATGATAACTAGGAGGAGTTGGTTAATGAGGACCCTATTGAGTATTATTGTGGGCTCAGAAGGAAATAGGCTCATCGGGTGCTCGAATCTGAGGAATTGGTTAATGATATTCGAAGACTTGGCGTGCGAATTCCACGACATAGATCCTTGATGATGCCCAGAGATGGTGAAGAAAATTGTAGGAGGGATGTTTCAAGAATAAGAATCAAAAACAACATAATGATTTTACGTTGTTGTAGATATCACATGCTTGAACTTGCAGAAGAACTTGCATTCGCACAAGGCCAAAGACTCACACGTCATGAAATACGAAATGTTTTGACTCATCCTTCATACAGATCAGACTACTACATGTTAGATGAAGATGAGTAAAGTAAGTGAAGTTTTTATTGTATTGTAATTTCAATGAATTTTTTTTATTATTGACTAATTTGCAAAAATAGTTTTTTATTCTGAGCCAGAAAATAAAAAAAAAATTACGTAGTTATTGATGAGAAAGAGCGTCAAGTAGGTCTGTTTTGAATAAATACTTTTTTATTGTATTGTAATTTCAATTAATTGTTTTTTATTATTGACTAATTTGCAAAAATAGTTGTTTATTCTGAGCCAAAAAATAAAATAAAAATTACGTAATTATTGTTGAGAAAGAGCGTCGAGTGGGGTTGTTTTGAATAAATATTTTTTTATTGTATTGTAATTTCAATGAATTATTTTTTATTATTGACTAATTTGGATAAATAGTTTTTTATTCTGAACCAGAAAAGCAAAGAAAAAAAATTAGACTATTTTTCATTTGGCTCAAACGGGCCTGTTTTGCGTGGCCATATCTCTTCACTCGGGCATCGAAATGAGCCAAATCGTACATGCTTACAAAGCTCATAACACCACCTTCAACTTTTATGTTCAAGTCGTAGCCAAAAAACGCACAGAAACATGCCAAATATAAGCCTAAAAATCAACAAAAATAAGTATTTTAACATACTACTTTCCAAACGGGCCTGTTTTGCGTGGCCATATCTCTTCACTCAGACATCGAAATGAGTTAAATCTTACATGTTTACAAAGTTCATAATACCACCTTCAACTTTTATGTTCAACTCATAGCCAAAAAATGCACAAAAACATGCCAAATACAAGCCTGAAAATCAACAAAAAATAGCTTTTTAACATACTACTTTCCAAACAGGCCTGTTTTGCGTGGCCATATCTCTTCACTTGGGCATCGAAATGAGCCAAATCATACATTTTTACAAAGTTCATAACATCACCTTCATTTTTTTTGTCTAAGTCATAGCCAAAAAACACACAGAAACATGCCAAATACAAGCCCGAAAATCAACAAAAAATAGTCGTTTTTTTTACATAAGATTGTGTGATTTTAGTCTAATCTGAGTCTAACTCTGGCCGGTCCATCTCATTGTGAATGCGAGTGCTCCGCTGCCGGCCTACACTAGGTGTCTTCCTTAGATCAGGGTCATAGACCAACTCAAATTGGGAGTATCCTAATAATGTGATTCCAACAACGAGTAGAACCTCCCTTCGTATGTTTTCAAATATTCGGAGGTCAGGTAATATTTTTCAACAAGCTCGGTCGACCTAATCCCTAATTTTGTACCTAATTTTATTGCATGTGAGCACGGAATTCGATGAAGAGTCCATTTTCAACAAGAGCAATATTTAGCTTTGATGTCGACCAAGTAATGATGATTACCGGACCCGATCTGTCAGCCTGTTTTAACGTGACCCATCTCATTCTGCTAAGAAAAAACTTCTGCCCAATGATTTGTAGATTTTTTGTCCCACTCATTGTACATTTTATACGCATATGTCGTGAAAGGTTGTGCCCTCATTGCATGAGACATTCGCACTTGACCAGCAAAATATTGGACGATACGATAAAATGTGCAGTCAACAATTGATGTGAGTGGAAGATGTCGAGTACCTTTCAACATATTGTTTAAGCTTTCTCCCATATTCGTCATCATAATGCCTCGCTCATCCCTCCATCATATGCCAGTGTCCACTTTTCTCGTGGGATAGCTTTCAGATAATTCAACGCAACTGGATCCTTATTACCAATAAGTTCCATTGCTTGGTCAAACTGTCGTTGGTAATGTGCCATACATGCCGCATAACAGAGTTCCTTCATGGCTTTACTTTTGAATTGAGCAATAAAGTTTGAAGTCACATGTCGTAGGCAATATCTATGAGCTCCTAGTGGAGGGGTAAACGCGGGCATATATCGAGTAGCATTTAATAAGCCCTTATGACAATCTGAAATAACGCAAACATCTTCATCAGGCAAATGTTTGCAGATCAATTGCAGAAACCATAACCAAGACTCATTGGACTCATTATCAACAATAGCGAATGCTAGTGGCAAAATGTTCTGATTTCCGTCCAGAGTTGATACGCATAACAACATAGCCTTGTGACATGCGTACACATGAGTCCCGTCAACACATATAACTTGTCGACAATGTCAGAATCCATCTATACATGGCTTGAACGCCCAAAACATAAATTTCAACATTTTTGGATTTTGATCCAGATTTTTGTGTCGCCATTCAACAATCGTCCTCGGATTCCACTTCTTCATTGCTCCCAAAAATTTAGGCAACCTTGTAACGGACTCCTCCCACGTCCCGTATATAATCTCATTTACACGTCGCAAACTGTACTAAGCCTTCCCATATGAAATATCAAATTTCCATTTTTCTGCACCGTTAGTACAATTAGACCGACTTTGCATGACGGATCCTTCCTAACTTCAGGTAGAATTTCATTTGCAATCGTGTTTATGTCCAAGTTAAAGTGGTTCTTGGAACAATCTTCAGCAAAACATGTGTGTGCCCCTTCATACCTTGTAATTTTCCAAAAGTTAGTATTCTTCAACAAAGCTCCCCGCAGTTTAAAAGGGCATCCATTTTTGCATTCTACAGTATACACCCTCGGATTACTAATTATGATCTTAAACTCGCGCTGTGCGTGCTGCACATGGTAGTTTTTCACCGCTGCTTGCAAGCTGAGTTTGTTGTCAAAAACTTGGCCCTTACAAAGATTACCTTTCGCATCATCATAAATTATTCTCCTGCTCAAACCTGAACTTTTTCGATAGGTGAATCTCCTTCTACTTTTGGGTATGTGGTGAAATAGAAGGGGAGCACTTCATGAAGTCTTTCTTCGGCTCTTGTGGGAGGGACATCTTCATTCATCGGGACATTATTATCATGATCATCTTCATCCTCATCCATTGTTGCATTGTTGCGCCGTTGTTTCAACTCGGCGTCTGTATGATGATGGATTGAACAGTCAAAATCACGACTGTCATCGTCACATCCATTATCATCATTCCCAACGTTTGCAAAATCACTAAACCCAAAATTGGGTTGCTCAAAGTCATGACGGCTTGGTCTAGACGGGCCTACAATTAAAGATAAATATGACGATAGTATGTAAAAATAAGAATAACAAGTCATGAATCAAAGGAATACAACAATTATGAAACTTATTAGAAGATTCATAATTACCTGCTTCCACGTTAGGAACTACAAAATTCCTCAAACGACGATTCTCCAAAGGGAAATTTCGCCTAGAGGGACCTACAATTAAAAAGATATATTGTGACACTATGTAAAACTAAGAATAACAAGTCACAAATAAAAGGAATACAACAATTGAAGAAACTTATTAAAAGATTCATAATTACCTGCTTCCACATCAGGAATTACAAAATCTAAAGGGGAATTTTGTATATTTTGAAAATGACCAAACGAATGACACGATGTAGAAGCACCTAAAAATGCAAATCTCAAAAAGGTTAACTCATTTTACAATTCTGCAAAGAAAAATACACAAATATGAAATTTAAAAATAACCTACATAATGTAAATAAAAGAATACACTACCTTGATGCAAATCGTGAATTGTAGAACTCCCCAAACCACTTGAAAAAAAATCATGATACTCACAATTTTTCAACACATGTGAATGCGACTACGTGTTTAAATCTGGTACTGTGGGCTGTGTATAATACGACATGAATGAGGATTGTGATTGCACATTCAAATCGGGCACTGAGGGCTGTGTAAAGTACGGCATGAACTGGGGTGGCGTTAACGACATCACTTGGGTTAACAGCGAGCTATTTTGACTCTGATGTTGGATTGGTTCTTTCTCAATATAAAGCTCGATGAATTTATCAACATTGTTAGGATCCAAGAAAAGCCCTAAAGTTTCATCATCTTTGATCTCCATTGTGCTCTCCCTCATCACATTTCTCATTTCAAGTTCAAAATTTATAATTACTTTTAATGAAAAATGATTCTGATCAGTTCTTGTTCTCGCATATAACTTCTCCAACAATTTAGCGTATGTGATCGTACGAGATATTCTACTGTTAGTGCTTGGACGAGTGCTATATCTCACTGAATTTGAGTCTTCAATAATTTGACCATCCATATATACCAAAACGTCAACTGTGTTCGCCATCGACATTTTCTATTTAATATCAAAATTCAAACCACAAATAAGCACTAAATTTAAAATTATAGTCAAAAACAAAATAATACCTACAAATTATACATAAAATTGGAAATTACATACCTACAAAATTAGAATTTATATATACAAACTATACTTCTATATTACAAGTTAAACCTAAAAATTATAACTACTCATTCGAAATTATACATACTATGTAAACCTAAACATCTGAAATTTCATTTGCAACTTATATGAAAATTTAAACCCAAACAATAAATTCAAAATTATATCTCTGAAATTATACTTAAATTTCTACACAATTACAAACTAACACTTATATCAAATTTCAAACCATAAAAATAACACTAAAAATCTACATTATACCTTTAGGATCATAATTTAACCTAAAAGTCAAAATAAAACCTACTAATTCAACAATAATACCAACATATTCGAGAATTATACCAAATAATCCAAAAATTACTACTAGCTAATTGAATTTATACCTAAAAATTCAAGTTTTGAACCCACATTACAAAAAAATTAAAAACAATATACTAACTCAAAATTTAAGTAAGTTCAAAAGTATAATACATAGAATTACCTTAATTTTGTAGTTGATGAACAAATTTTGAAGAAAAATTCGTGCTTGTCGACAATGGTGGTGAAAAATAGAGTGAAAAATTTGACGTGCAGAAGGAGAAGAGAAAAGAAGAAGAGAAAGAGAAAGAAGAGAAAGAAAGAGAAGAGAAAGAAAAGAGAAGGAAAAAAAATGTGTGAATAGTGAGACGACATAAAGTATGTCGTCTCACTATTCATGTCAGCTGAGCTAACACAAGATTTAAAAAAAAACAAAAATTAAGGTGTTACGACATACCTTATGTCGTAACAGCTTAATTTATATAAAAAAAAAGTTAAAATGTGTTACGACATGAGGTATGTCGTAACACACCTTAATTTATATAAAAAAAATTGTGTTACGACATGGGGTATGTCGTAACACGGCTATTATGACATACCCTATGTCGTAACATGCTAGTTCCTGATCACCACCAACTTTGGTGGTATTTTCTGATTTTTGATTTATTTTTATATTAATTATTTAATTTTCTCTGAAATAATCCGGCTGATTGCTTGATAATCCGAGCAATCCAAAAGTGTTGCCTCTAAATTGTCTCGCCGGAAAAACTCAAATAGAAAAACTTCTTCTTCTTTGGTACAGTGACCGACGGCTAGAGGAAGAGGGGAGGGGAGGAATTTATTTCTTGGGGCTCAAGTGTACAACTAATGTTATGACCTAGGTATTAACTAAGGTGATATATTTATATCACTTAATTTATAACCTTGGGCTTAAAAAGCCCAGTTGGACGCCTCCTATCCGCCCCAGGTCGGTCATGGTGTGACTTTTGGTGCACCAATTTGAGCTTGGTCCAATTCTTTATTTAATTAATTAATTCAATCCAATTAATATAATTAAATAATAGATATGTTATTTAATTAATTTTACTTCTCCAAGAAATAATATATTAATTAAAGTATAAATGAATTAACTTATTTTCTCAAATAATTAATTCCATTTAGCTAATTTTAAGTATCTAATACTTAAAATATTGCCATAAGAAATATACCACATTTTCTTTCGATTTTTTCTTTTTAAGCGTGACTCTTTAAGTTCATCTATATTTGGCAATGGGAGGATTCCATTGAATGTGGGTTGCACCTAGCCAGTCAAGCGGTCCGCATTGTATCCCAAATACGATGAAATTATTGGATCATTTTACCTTTCCTATTGTAAATACCGTGTGAATACAAACTCTTCAATTTCTTATCTTGGTCAAGTTAGAGTCATGATTTAGGTCAAACTCACAAACTTGACTCTATGCTATAGTTATAATAAGTCTAGATCAATGAATTGCACTGGCCAAAGACTTTAAGATCTAACTTACTTATAAATGCATAGGATAATTTCTCGTTCACTTTCGAGGGAACGAATCTCATCTTGGATATCAGTTAAGACTACTACTTGCCGATTTGGTTGCAGTTCGAGGTTGACCACACCAAAGGGTGAATTGGGTCTAACTACTCTACTGACAAACCTAATGTCACAATTACATCTTCAACTCGATTCCTCAAGTCTAAAGTTCAGACACACCTATTAAAATTTAATCAATTTTGTCATTGACTGACAAAGAGTGAAAACTCATATGACAGAATCGATGCGAGTCATGTCTGAATACCACTATGTCCATCAGTGAACTTATGATATGAGTTCTTCACTACTTCCTAGTGACTCACGGGCACCTTTCTCGTCAAAACTAACATCATACAAGTCTTGATGATTTTCAATGACCAATTGGGAATCTTTGATTTGATATGAGTTCATGGACTTATGGATGATTGCAATATATAAATGCCAATATAATAGTAAACAACTAAATACCTTTTATTAAAAGAATAAAAAACAATTACAATTTACTTATGTTCTTTCATTCTCTAATCCTCTAGTGGCATTTGAGGACATTAACCTAACACAAAATTCACGAAGAAATTGAAAATGTAAGGAAAATAGGGGAATATTCGAGGCGAGAATTAACTCTATCCTTAACACAAAATTGCCCTTGCTATAGGTGGTACTGACTTTGACAAAACGTGTACCAAGATACAATGAATACTTTATGAAAATAGAATCAACAAACTTTATTTTCTACTTTGAAACCTCGAGAGGAGGAAAGATGAACACAAGAACACAAGAGAGAATTGTGATTGTGTTTGGTGTGAAATTTCAGAATGTTGGAGAGGGCTTTATATAGCCTCTGAAATCAGACAAAGAATTAAAAATGATTTAATTCTTCCATAAGTATATCTGTAACAGCAAACGTTTCTGATGTTACAGATATTCTGACTGTTGACTGTAGTCAATAGTCCTTCTAGAAGCAAGTTTAATAACTGAATAAAATTTGTGGCCAGCAATTTTATTCAATTTGTTTTTAATTAATTCAGATTTCTGTTGTTGGATTTTTCTTTTTTTCTGGGAGAGATCCAATTAAACTTTGTCTAAAAGGATTAATTGAGAAGCCCAAGCCACAGGCCCACGACCGTCCAGGCGAGCGGCGGTGTTGCGCTAGAGCACGTGTGTGGTGAACTGGATCATGGCTAGGTCCTCTCCTCTCACAATCCCACAAAACTTGAGATAACCCAAGGGCCAACTCTTAGTCTCAAGGTAATTGTATATAAACAAGTCTAACTTTTGTTCCACATCCTATGTGTGACAAACTAGTTTCAAGACCTAACTTTAAAAATTAATTTCTCATTCGTTATAAACCCGATTTGAGTTAAAATGCTAAAGATACCTAATTGGAGCGTAAATCAATATTATCCAATAATATTTAGTAGCCCGAATACTTATGGTGTTAGAATTTCGTACGTAAAAGTGGTAGAAACCACAGTTTGCATACTCACTTTATCCAACAATCCTCCACGCGAATGAAATTAATGCAATGCATGATCTCAAGAGTTCGTTTGAAAGTTTATCACATTAGAAGAGGTAGCTTTTGGCTTTGAACCTTTCTTAGTGAAATATCATCGAATTTGCTAGGCTACCGAAAGAACGCAATGTCTTGAATCGGTCATTCGTGTAAACTCAGACAATGATATTCACATAATAAACTCTCAGTAGTTTCCATTTTGGTTGTGGCACCCCATTTGGATTCATAAGCGTTTACACAACATTGAGGCGGCCTACACCTCACACTTACATAGGTGACTTCCTATTTAAGAGTATCCTGCCATACTCCACTTCGTTTAGACACTATAGGAATCATTAAAAACCTAGCTTAACCTTTTTTACAACTTGCAGGTTGCACTTATTTATCCTAGGTAATAGGTTTGGAGTTTATTAAACTCTTAAGTGCCTCATTTAATGTTCACAACTTAGTTGTCCCATTGAAGCAAAATCTTGGGATCTCTAGTCAACATGGTTGGGTTACCGTTGTGTTCATTCTTAATTTATAGTCTTTAACCCCATTCCTCTTGATAGGCATTCTATTTGATCTCTAGACAATCCTTTCGTCAAAAGATCTACAATATTCTTCTTTGATTTCACATAATCAATGGAAATAACTCCGTTAGAGATCAACTGCTTAATGGTAATGTGTCTATGACAAATATGTCTAAACTTACCATTATACATACCACTTTGTTCCCTACCAATTGCCGACTGATAGTCGCAATGAATTAAGATAGGGGGCACTGGCTTTTCCCAGTAGGGAACATCTTCTAAGAAATTTTGTAGCCACTCAGCTTCTTCACCAGCTTTGTCTAAAGCTATGAATTCTGATTCCATTGTGGATCGGGCCATGCAAGTTTGCTTAGAAGATTTCCATGGCACCGCTCCACCACTGATGGTAAATACATACCCACTTGTGGAGTTAGAGTCGTTTGTGTCTGATATCCAATTAGCATCGCTGTATCCTTCTATTACAGCTGGATATCTTGAGTAGTGTAATCCAAAGTTCTTTGTGTGCTTTAAATACATAAGAACTCTAGTTAAGGCCTTCCAATGGTCTAAACTAGGATTATTTGTGAACCTACTCAATTTGCTCATAGAATAAGTTAGATCAAGGCGAGTACAGTTCATGATAAATATCAAACTTTCAATGATCCTAGCATACTCTAATTGTGATACGGGTCCACCATGGTCCTTGCGCAAATAAACTCATGTCCACTGGCCTTTTGACAATCGCACTGTCACTACAAAGGATTTTTTCCAAAATTTTCTCAACATAATGAGACTGTGACAATACAAGTCCTTTAGATGTACTAGAGATTTTAATCCCTAATATAACATATGCCAACCCCATATCCTTGATGTCAAAGTTCTTCTTTAACATTCCTTTAGTATTCATGATAATTTCATGATTACTACCCATTATTAAGATGTCCTCTACATATAAACACATGACAACATATGTGTATTATGTTTGTCTAACATACATGCATTTGTCACACTCGTTAATATTGAAATCATTTGACAACATGGTGTAATCAAATTTTTCATGCCACTGTTTTGGCGCTTGTTTAAGTCCATACAAGGACTTTACAAGTCTACATATTTTTCTCCTGTCCAGGAGCAACATAACCCTTAGGTTGTTCCATGTAAATTTCTTCATCTAATTCTCCATTCAGAAACATAGTCTTAACATCCATTTGATGTATTTCAAGGTTATGCAATGCAGCAATAGTGATGAATAATCTTATGGATGTTATTCTCGTTACTGGAGAATAAGTGTCAAATAAATCAAGACCCTCTATCTATCGGTATCCTTTGACTGCCAAACGGGCCTTCTAGTTGTCAATAGATCCATCAGTCTTTACTTTCTTTTCATAATCCATTTACAGCTTAAAGGCTTACTTCTGTTTGGAAGATCAACCAACTCCCTGGTATGGTTGTGCATAATAGGCTCAATTTCACTATTCATAGCCTCTTTCCAAAGTTGAGCGTCTGGACTGGACATTGTTTCCTTAATCGTCTTTGGTTCACCTTCTAATGTATATGATACAAAATTAGGAACAAACAATTTAAGAACTCTTACCCTTTTGCTATTATGTGGTTCTTCATCCCTGGGATTAGAACTACTCGTAGACGCATCATGTGTTGTTTTTAGAGGAACTTGTTCGTTTTTTTCCTTACTTGGAAAGATATCCTCAAAAAATAAAGCATTTCTAGATTCCATGATTGTACCCTCATGAATCTCCGATATTTGAGAGCACAGTACGTTGAAAGTTGTAAGCTGTGTTCGGGGGGGAGTTATTGTCTATCGTTTTATTTTCCTAATTTCACGAAAGGAAGAACTCACGTTTTTATCTTGTTGATAGAGACTTCTTGACTTATATACCAGAAATCAATAAGCGCTACTATTAAGTGCATAACCTATGAATATGCATTCAATAGTTTTAGGCCCTATCTTCACTTGTTTGGGTTTTGGTACTTCTACTTTAGTCAAACACCCCCACACTTTTAGGTACTTATATGAAGGTTTGTGACCTTTCCATAGATCTTACAGAATCTCACTCCTACTTTAGTGAGGAATATTATTAAGAATGTAATTGGCAGAGAGGATCGCTTGCCCCCACAAATTCTGGAGTAGTCCAGAATTAATCAACATCGCATTCATCATTTCTTTGAGAGTGTGATTCTTGCGTTCAGCAACACCATTTGATTGAGGTGAATATGGTGCCGTCATTTGATGAATAATTCCAGAGTTGGTACAGTATTTATCAAATGGTGCTCCGTATTCTCCACCTCTGTCACTTCGGATGGCTTTTATCCTTTTCCCAAGTTGATTTTCAACTTCTATTTTGTAATGTGTAAATGCTTCAAGCATTTCTTCTTTACATCTTAGTGAATACACATAACAATACTTTGTGCAATCATCTATGAATGTAATGAAGTACTTTTTCCCACATCTAGTTTGCACAAACTTTAAATCTTAGATATCACTGTAAACAAGTTCTAGAGGTGCGAAGTTTCTTTCTACGGAAGGAAACTGTTGTTTGACTAGCTTTGTTTCAACACATATCTCGTATTTGTGTTGAGAATCAACTTTAAAAGTTGGTAATAAATTTAAATTTATTAGTCTTCGCATAATATTATAATTTACATGTCCTAGTTTAACATGCCATAAATTAAAATACTCAAGCAAGGAAGCAGAAAAAACAATATTATTATCATCATTTTTTGTTACAACGTGAATCACACTCATTACATTTATTTTTAAAAAGCCCTGCTCGAGGTAACCTTTTCCTACATAGTTTGCACACTTCGTAAAAGAAAACCTATCTACTTCAAACACTAACTTGAACCCATTCTTCACCAAGGCAGATCCTGACACCAGATTCTTGCGAATATCAAGAACATGCAGCACCTCGGTCAGAGTCAGCTCTTTCCTGAAGGTCATCTTTAGCACCACCTTCCTAATTCCAAGAACCGGAGAAGAAGCCGAGTTACCCATAAACAATCTACGACCATCAGAAGAAGAGTATGATGAGAGCACCTCCTTGTTAGAACAGATATGGCGGGTAGCCCCAGTGTCGATCAACCACTCCCTCAGGTTGTTTACCAAATTAGTCTCAAACACAATAGCAGTGAGATCGAGTTCAGAAAAATCAAGAGAAACCAGATTGTCAGACAGGTCATCGATCATTTCGTTGATGCCCTGGATGTCATCAATAGCTAAGTGAACCTGGTTCGGAGCCTGGTTCTGAACCTGTCTGCCTTTGTTCTGGTTTTGACCAGAACCTTGCCCTTGAGACTTATTTTTCTTGGTCTCCTAGCAGTCTCTGGCCCAAAGACTAGTATGACCATATTAAAACAACCCTCTCCCTATTTCGACATGCCTTTCCCAGTCTGCTTTTTCTTAGAATTTCCTTTGGATTCTCCCTGGAATTTCCTCTTTCGGTTGGATCTTTGCGGAACTTCTGTGATGTTTGCCATCGCCTGCACAAGAGGCTTCTTGTCAGAGCCCTGATTGTCTTTCTCAATTCTGAGTCGAACAACCAAGTCCTCTAGACTCATCTCCTTTCTCCTGTGTTTCAAGTAGTTCTTGAAATCCTTCCACGAGGGTGGTAACTTCTCTATAATGGAAGCTACTTGGAAGGTCTCACTCACAGCTATATCCTCAGCATAAACTTCATGTATGATTATCTGAAACTCTTGAGTTTATCTCATTACGGACTTGGAGTCCATCATTTTGAAGTCTAAGAACTTTGCGACCACGAACTTCTTTCGTACGACGTCATCAGTTCTGTACTTCCTGTCCAATGCCTCCTAGAGGTCTTTGGCAATCTTCACTAACAGATAGACTCTATAAAGTGAACCATCTAACCCACTGAGGATGTAATTCCTGCAAAGATCAGAGTTGTGTCGTGCATCATATGCCACCCTCAATTGCTTGTCAGTTGACTCAACCAGGACAAAGGGAGCATCCTCTCTCAAGAACCTTCACAGGTTCAAAGTCGTGAGGTAAAACATCTTCTTTTGCTGCCACCTCTTAAAGGCAGCCCCACTGAATTCGACGGCCTTTCAGCCTGTGCCGGAATGACCTGATTAGTTGATGGAACAAATGGTGGATTCGGACCGGAGCCATAAGCGAAAGCAGGACCAGAACCGAAACCAAACTCGACACCCCCACCGAAACCAGAGCCAATACCGAGACCAACGCCTGTACAAGGTTCAAGGCCAAAATTGAGGGTATCATCAGCATCATCACGTAGCCATTTTCAGAATTTCAGAGAGAATGAAATCAACAACAGAATTTCGTGTTAAGTTTGTTGATCAAAATTCACGAACAGACTGAAAATGTAAGGAAAATAGAGGAATATTCGAGGCGAGAATTAACTCTATCCTTAATACAAAATTTTCCCGGCTATAGGTGGTACCAGCTTTGATAAAATGTGTCCCAAGATACAACGAATACTTCCTGAAAATTGAATCACTTCTATTTCAGAAACAATGAACTTTATTTTCTACTTTGAAATCTCAAGAGGAGGAAAGATGAACACAAAAACGCAACAGAGAATTGTGATTGTGTTTGGTGTGAAATTTCTAAATGCTGGAGAGCACTTTATATAGCTTCTGAAATCACACAAAAAATTAAAAATGATTTAATTCTGCCATAAAACATATCTGTAACAGAAAAATGATTCTGCTGTTACAGATATTCTGACTGTTGATTGCAATCAATAGTCTTTCTAGAAGCAGATTTGAAAATCACATAAAAAATGTGGCTAGTAATTTTATTCAATTTATTTTTAATTAATTCTGATTTTCTGTTGTTGGATTTTTCTTTTTTTCTAGGAGATATCCAATAAAACTTTGTTCAAAAGGACTAAGTGAGAATCCCAAGCCCAAGCCCACGCCATACTCACCTAAAACCTCAAGCTCAAACCCACGACTCACAACCAGGACCCGGCTCGGCCCGGAAGCGGCGGCGCGGGCGCGTGTGTGTGGTGAACCAGACCATGGCTAGGTCCTATCCCCTCACAATCTCACAAAACTTGAGATAATCAAGGGTCAACCCTTAGTCTTAAGGTAATTGTATATAAACTAGTCTAAGTTTTGTTCCACATCCAATGTGGTACAAACTAGTTTCAACACATAACTTTAATAATTAATTTCTCATTCGTTATAAACCCGACTTAAGAAATTTGAAATGCTAAAGATATCTACTCGGAATGTAGATTAATATTAGACAATAATATTTAGTACCCCGGATATTGTTATTGTTTGAATTTCGTATGCAAAAGTGGTGGAAACTACACTTTGCATACTCACTTTATCCAACAGTGTTGGTAGAAGATGGTGGTAATGGCATATCTGGTTTTGTGTGGTAGTTGCAGATTTTTGATATGGTAGCATAGTGGTTCTAGTCTGGGTAGTCTGGTAGTGTGGTGATGATGAAAATCTGGTATCGTGGTGGTATAGATCTGGAATGGTCGAAATTGTGCGATTGGACCGTATTTGGTGGCGGGTGGTGGCGCTGAACCATATTTGGTGGCAAAGGGTGGTTTCGTCTGTGTTTTCCGACGCGGGGAGGGTGGAATGTGTATGGCAGCGATAAGGTGGTGGTGCAAAGACGGCGGGTAGGGAAGGGTTGATGGGAAGAAAAAAGGGAAAAAGGAACTTAAAAAGAAATAATATAAAAAGGAAAAGAAAAATGTAAAAAAAGGTATGGGTTTTGGGTTTGGATAACCCAAATCCAATATATCCTACCCAAATGTACCACATCCTATTCAAAATTTAATATTTATTTTTTAAATTCTCAATTGGAGGGACTAAAAAGTCTTTTTACATGTTTACTACGCACAAAAAGCTATCTCAGTCTCGGCTTGGCGCATGCACGATACCCTCCATAAGATTGTGACAGAGAGGGGTTTTGATGCAGAGGTGGGGTTTCAACAAAAAACAACTATGACATGGGTATCATATGTAATAAACCCTTAAAGTTTCTAATCGTTTCCAACAAAAATCTGAGAACATTTGCATTTTCAAGTTAGCAAAAACTAAAATAAAATGTAGTTTTGAGATTTTTCAGTTTCCATTGAAACACGGGATTTGTTTAGTAATGTTTTTGGGTTCAAATCCTGAATTTTTTTCGGTAAATGCGTACTATGGGTATTCGTGTTAATTTGATGTAATGTATTGGTGTGTTTGTTTATGTTTTTAAAATGTGATTAGAATTTGTAAATTGTGTCAAATCAAAAAGGATTAGTTGATGTATGATGAGTTAAATAATTATAAAGTGTGAACGAAGAAGATAAAAATATTTAAAGTAAATAAATATTAATTGATGATTGTTTGAAATTGATGGATGTAGTGATTGATACGTTGTTATATTGAATAATGAAAGTAAATTTAAAAAACAAAGTGTATTTGGTTGAAAATTGTTTGTAATGTGGATTTTAGAATTTTGTGATCCAGAATACTAAAAATAGATTAAAAACATAAACAAACATAGCCTTCTTTTTCCTTCATTTTTCACGAAACATTTCAATTTTCGACCATAACTTTTTAATTTTTCCAAATATTCCAACAAACTCTTATTTGTAATCATTTACATATGAATTCTTTGTATCATATTATTATTACAAAGTTAATAATAATTGTTAACATTATTATAGAATATAAATGATTTGTAGTCTACATGTTTGAGGTATTATATACATTATAGTTAATTCTTATTACTACCGCAGTAGTTGGTTGTACTAAGGATAAAATGTCACACAGTGGCTTTGAATATTGATAATATCAATAATAATTTAACATGGTTGAACGAAAAGAAAAATGAATATGCGCCAATTGCAAATGTAAACTAATTTATCTCATGATTTTTCAATGTTATTTTTTTAATTTTACAATGTTCCTTATTGTTTCTGAAATGTTCCAAAAAGTTTCTAATAATTAATTAAGAGCTCGCAACACATGCCAAAAATTAAACTTTGATTTGTGGTTGAAATCATTTTTCTATTTAGTGCCAACCTCCTAAAATAATATATCAATACTAAGGACTGATTGAGTTCTTCAATTTTTTTATTTTAGATTGTTGTTTTATCTGATATTTCACTTCTTGTATACATGATCAATGAAAATTTAATATAATGTTCTTCTTTTATATATTAGTTTTTTTTTTTTGTTATTTGTGATTGATATTTATCTTTTTATCTTTTTTCTTTTCTTTTCCGACTTGACAGTATAATTGAGTATAACTTTATTTTTTTCGAACTGGTAATCGCATTTTATATATCACTAAACACAAATACAACTACTCCAGGCATCCCTGGGAATATACACCATCAAATTTGCTTTCTATAGTCTGTCATATCATTTCAACAATTGTTTTAACATTGTTTCGACCAACGTCAAAGGCTCTCCTATTTCTTTCCATCCACAAAAAGTATATTATGGCTAGAAAGAGGGCACTCTTTTTACAGCTGGTGACAGTTTTCCCTTGCTAATTTTAAGAATCTTAACCCAAAAACATTCAAAAGGCATTCTTTTGATGACTGTTTGGTTAATGGAGGAAAGCCATTGAAGAGCAGTCCGAGTATCAGATTCACATATGCAAATTCATTCATGTATCTAATTGAATTCAAATCTGCCAAGTTTTGCTCATTGAGATAAGAAGATTTTGGAGGTACAAATAAAATTGAAAAATCCAACATCTAAACAGCCAGGAGTACAAGCATGCTAGTTGTTTTGGTGATTATATATATATTTTTTGAAGAAACGATTACAACATCATAATACATCGGTTGCAAGAAAATCTATTACAAATCAGCATCATAAGCAAATACAATCATAAACTACAAATTATAACAAACAAACTACTATTACAAGTAGAGAGAAAACTCACATGCATCCAGTGGGAGTCGAACTCATAACCTTATAGGACCTCAACCTTAACCAACTAGGCTGGGCATCATTGGCTTTTGGTGATTATATATGGTGATAGTAATTTTGTAAATATACTGTGGTTAATTGAAATTGAGTTTGATTATGAGAGCTTTTGTTCTAATTCAAATGAAGTTTCAACAAAAAACCACTATCACATGGGTATCATAAGCAATTAACCCTTAAAGTTTCTAATCGTTTCATTGAAACTCTGAGAACGTTTCCACTTTTAAGTTAGTAAAAACTAAAATAGATTGTAGTTTTGAGATTTTTCAGTTCCCACTTAAACACTTTAGCTTCGTTTGTTAATGTTTTTGAGTTCAAATCCTGAATTTTTTTTCGGTAAATGCGTACTATAGGTATTCGTGTTAATTTGATGTGATTTGTTGATGTGTTTGTTAATGTTTTTAAAATATGATTAAAATTTGTAAATTGCGTCAAATCAAAAAGGATTAGTTGATGTATGATGAGTTAAATAATTGTAAAGTATGAACGAAGAAGAAAAAAATATTTAAAGTAAATAAATATTAATCGATGATTGTTTGAAATTAATGGATGTATTGGTTGATATGTTGTTATATTGGAGAATGAGAAAGTAAAATTTTTTTAAAAAAAGTGTATTTGGTTGAAAATGGTTTTTAGTGTGGATTTTTAGGAATTTCCAATCCAAAATACTTAAAATAAGAATTAAAAACATAAACAAACAAGGCCTTATTTCATCTTCATTTTTCACGAAACATTTCAATTTTCGACCGTAACTTTTTGATTTTTTTCAAATATTCTAACAAAATCTTATTTGTAATCATTTACAAATGAATTCTTTGCACTATATTATTATTACAGAGTTAATGATAATTAATAACATTATTATAGAATATAAAATGATTTGTCGTCTACTTATTTGAGGTATTATATACATTATAGTTAATTCTTATTACTACCGCAGTAGTTGGTGGTACCAAGGATCAAATGTCACATAATGGCTTTGAATATTGATAACATCAAAATTAATTTAACATGGTTGAATGAAAAGTAAAATGAATATGCGCCAATTGCAAATGTACTCTAATTTATCTCATAATTTTTCAATATGATTTTTTTAATTTTACAATGTTTCTTATTGTTTTCGAAATGTCCCAAAAAAAATTTAATAATTAATTAAGAGCTCGCAACACATGCTAAAAACTAGACTTTGATTTATGGTTGAAATTATTTTTCTATTTAGTGCCAACGTACTAAAATAATATATCAATACTAAGGACTGATTGAGTTCTTCAATTTTTCTATTTTAGATTGTTGTTTTATCTGATATTTCACTTCTTGTATACATGATCAATGAAAATTTAGTATAATGTTCTTCTTTGTATATTAGGTTTTTTTTGTTATTTGTAATTGATATTTATTCTTTTATCATTTTTCTTTTTCTTTTCCTACTTGACAATATAATTGAGTATAACTTTTTTTTTTTTAGAACTGGTAAGCGCAGTTTATTTATCACTAAACCCAAATACAACTACTTCAGGCATCCCTAAGAATATACACCATCAAATTTGCTTTCTATAGTCTATCATATCATTTCTACAATTGTTTTAACATTGTTTCTACCAACATCAAAGGCTCTTCTATATCTTTCCATCCACAAAAAGTATATTATGGCTGGAAAGAGGGATCTTTTTTTAGAGATGGTAACAGTTTTCCCCTTGCTGATTTTAAGAATCCATAACTTCACATCCTCCCAGGTATTTTGTCTACAACCAATCTTCAATCTGCTCCAACATTCTTTGAAAACCTGCAAAGTAAATTGACATTGAAAGAACAGATGGTTTCTACTTTCTTTATCCTGTGCACATAGTCAAAAAATTTCATCCTAAACATCCTTCCAAACACTTAGCCGATCTCTTGTTTTAAGCCTGTTTAGAACAGCTAGTCATAAAATAAATCTATATCTAGCTTGAGGTCTTTTTTTCCCGAACTAACTTTCTCTACTCCAGTTCATCTGAATGTTCCATAACATGAGTATAGGCCTGTTGCATTGAGAATTTGCCAAATCTCCATTTTTTGTGCACCTCATCAATAGCTTCGATAAATTTCCTTCTAATCACCAGCAGTCTCTTCCAAAACCACGAGAAGGATTCTTTCACTTGAATTGACCATATCTTGCCATTTTTAATGTAGTAGGCATGTATCTATTTGACGCATAGGGAGTCAGTTTTCTGAGGAATATTCCAAATCTGTGTAAACAGAGTAGCTATATTCCATTCCACCAGTGATATTTGGCATACACACATCTTTCCATTTAGCAGCTGCATGGTAGGCTCCTATAGCCTTTACACTCCATAAGAAGGCTCTACAAAGCCTTTCAATTCCTGAACCGCTGTATTAGGAAGGGAAAATATCTGGCTCCAATACATCTGAACCCCAAAGACCACTGCCTTTATCAAAAGGACTCTCCCTGCAAAAGATAACAACTTTGCACTCCAGCTTGTGATTCTATGAAGGATTTTCTCAATAAAGGGTTGACAGTTGCTAAAAGTTAATCTAGAGGAAATGAGGAGAACCCTAGATATCTCATTGGCATACTTCCCTCCATAAAACTAGTAGACTCTAGAATTTGTTGTTTTATCTTCTCCCTAACCACTCCACGTATTATTTGGCTCTACTCTAAGTTTGCTTTCAAACCAGACACCTCAGAGAAATGGTCAAAACTATTCTTCACTTTACTAATAGACTGTAAGTCACCCTTATAGAACATCATAAGATCATCTACAAATCACAAATTGATCCATATTACCTTCTTGCATTTAAGGTGGTAATGAAACTGTTTTTCCTAATGCAAGAGCTTAAACCCCCTGGACATAGAGTCCATAACCAGCACAAACAAATATTAAGACATGGGGTCTCCCTGCCTCAGTCTCCTCTGCCCCTTAAAATTATCAAACGTAGAGCATAGTAGAATAGCTAGCATTTGTGACACATAGCATAATCATATTAACAAAACCCTGGGGAAAACCAGCTGCTCTTAGTATCTTTTCCAGAGAACCTCAACTATCAGTATCATAGGCTTCTTTAATGTCTACTTTCATTTTCACTCTTGGTGTTTTTCCCTTTCTATTGTATCCTTTAACAAGTTCATGGCATAACACAACATTACCCACTATTGACCTACCTTGAATAAAAGCACCCTGAGCCTAGTCAATTATCTTTGGAAGCACTACTTTCAGTCTGTTATAGATAATCTTTGAAATGATTTTGTACTTCACAAAACAACAGACAATTGATCTGAAATCACTTATAGTGGAAGGATTCTGACACTTAGGAATAAAGTGCAGCAAGGTGTGGTTGATTTCCTTAAGCATTTTCTGTTTGGCAAAGCAGTCCATAACTGCACTTGTCACTTTTTCTCCAGTAAACTTCCAAATTCTTCAGTAGAAATAGGAACTATACCCATCTGGACCTCGGCTTTTATCCTCAGGTATAAAAAACACCACTTGCTTCACTTCTTTTGGTGTAATTTGCTTCTCCATCAATGATAAGTCCCCAACCGACAAAGTGTAGCCCTGCGCTATTATTTCCTGGTTTATCTCTTCTGTAGTTGGGCTTGTTGTCCCCAAAAGCTGCTGGTAGAACTTCAAAATCTCCCTCTTGATGTCCTCTGGTTCAATAAGTAAAGTGCCACTATTGTCCTTTAGAGACTGAATGGTCCCTTGAGCCTTCTTTACTCTAATTCTAGCAAAGAAATATCTGGAACACTTATCTCACTGCTGGTGAAATTCTAATTTGGCTTTTTGTCTCAAAAGCTCATTTTGCACTTTAGCTAAGTGCTTGAGCTCCACATACTTGATTTTCTCCTATTGAATAAGTGTTGCATCAAAGGGGTGCATCTTTATACTGTCCCTCACTTCCTGCAATTGCCCCCTGACAGTATTGCATTCCAATCACCATAAGGACCCACACCTTCCTAGGTTGATGTCCTTGAATCCCCAACTTAGGTTAGAACCATGGAACTATGATCAGATAAGTCTTTATCCTTAAAATCCACAATAAATCCATCCATC
Source organism: Buddleja alternifolia (assembly GCA_019426215.1). Classification (NCBI taxonomy): domain Eukaryota; kingdom Viridiplantae; phylum Streptophyta; class Magnoliopsida; order Lamiales; family Scrophulariaceae; genus Buddleja; species Buddleja alternifolia. The sequence continues at coordinate 24,222,149 of CM033392.1, forward strand.
TGAGTAAACCATTTGTCTTTCCTTGCTTCTATCTCTATGTATCCCCTGTCACTTCATAGGTTCATTACCCCCATCATATGGGCATAGACTATTGACTACCATAATGGGCAAGCTAATGAAGCAATTTTTCCCTATAGTAACTCTGTTGGTTATATGCTGATCAGTGACAGCTATCACACTGCACTTCACGGAGTTTTTCCTCCACAAAACCTATATCCTCTCATAAGTTGCTGCAATAAAATAATTCATAACCTCCCAGTTGTCACCAAAACTTTTTGTAACCTTACTATAGTTACCTGGCCTTACTCGCATTTTGACAATCCCAACTATATCCAACTTATTGACTGAACACAGCTTCTTCACAGCCTGCTGCTTCTCTGCAATATTCAATCCTCAGATGTTCCAAGCTCCTATACTCATTGATCAGAGGGATCTTGTATTGGATTCTCTTCTTCCACAACATTGCCCACTTGACTGAGTGCTTGAAACAGGTTTCATAATGCAAGTTGCACTTCAATGTTTTGAGCTTTCTTTGCCCAGTGACTTCCTTTCTCGTTTTTAGACCCTTTTACCTCTTGCCACTAGACACGCTAGAACTTAACGTGTTTTTCGTAGCAAGTATACTAGATGTGTAGTAACAAAAGTGGACAAACTAAGTCCGGATTGTCGAACCACAGAGACTTGGATTTTAGTTTATGATCTGCAATAAGAGAAAAGACAATTAAAGTAAAGTAAGAGTAAAACAACTAAGTAAATAAAGAACAAAAGTAAGAACAAGCAATGGATTTAAACTCAAGTGTGAAAATAGACTAAGGCACATGCAAGACTTGATTTGATCCTTATTCTCACAAAGACTTTCGTTGAATTATTAGACCTAGTTGTTATGGTGAAAACTCCTAAGGTAAAGAATAACCGATGTCTCGTGATAGACTCTTATACTTTAATGGCGGTTTCCTAAGTATGTCTACTAGGAAATCTAACCTCTAAGTATGCATTAAAGAACTAGAGTTTATTCGATTAGAATCGAACGACTTCACCCGTGAGTCTTTACCTATGTCTAAGGCAACTCCTATTTGGTTCAGTGATGTTAGAAATCCCTTGCACCGTAGTTTAAGTCTTTCTCAAAATGCTAAACTAGGCAATAAATCATACATATGGTGATCAATCACATGTAAGAAACATAAGCACAAATTCATAACACATAGCAACATAGGAATTAATTCAACGATTATCAATAATATGAATAAGTCACATATCAATTCTTACAAGGCCCTAGCCATATGAATTTAGACCATAACCATCAACATAGAAGAATTCAACATATTCATATACATAAGTGTAAACACAAAACACAATAAACAATGAGTAAACTCCCTAAAAGGTTGAATGGTGATGGATCCTCGAGTGGAGCTTCAATCCTTAGCTCTTATCTTCTTCTTTCCCTTCAAGGTAGGTGAAAAGATGGCCCAAAACCCAGAAAAATGCTTCCAACAATCCCCCCAGATTTTGAACCCCTCCCCCCCTCCCCTCCCACTCCAATGCTGAAATTTAGCCTTTATACCTTGAAAAATGGTTACATCGGCACCCAGGCGCGACCTAAATGGCGCCTAGCCATGGGTGAGGTCGCGCCTAGGCACCATTTAGCGTCCAGATGCAGGAGTTTGAACCGTTTTCTTGCTTTTCAACGCAGCAATCGTGTTTTCTTCATAACTTTCTCCACAGACCTCGGATTTGGATGATTCAAGTTGCCACGTGAAGCCAAGACAGAGATCTACAACTTTCTTGAAGAAAAATTACTTAAATTAGATTTCAAAATATACTAAAATAAAGCTCATCGAATCATAGGCAACTTTAAGGTTAAATTGTTCTCACTTCTATTCACTTTACATTGACATTTCACGCTTTGAAACGAATTAAGCTTATAATCAACATAAGGACTCATGTGATTTTCTACCCTTTTAGATCTTCTCTGCCACCCATGTAATGGGCTTTGGGTCAACAATTTCCAAACCAGAGGGTTTTAGGGTGCTAAGTGTTAAGACACTCCTACGAACTTAATCACCCTAGTGGCAAAGGCCACGAAATAGAACGAGTTCTTTTATTCAACTCATTCCCGATTGGCTTGAGCAACGCTCAAATTAGCTCAACGAGTATAGTATATATGCAATGGTGCTTTGATGACCTCCAATACTCGTTGGCCTAACCGAATTTTCGAGGTCATACCAATCTTATCTCAATCATTCATTCAACTAACACAATTATGAACCCCTAAGCAACTAATCATCTCAAAATAACATGAAAAATCTAGGTTAATATATCCGGGGGTGCTCCTCACATGTCTCTGGATGGGAAACCCTTTTCAATTCCTATACCTTCGACTTTTGTGCAACATGTATCATCTAAGGAAGATTAATTCTCAACTAAGGTTGAAATGAGCAATATCAAGATGTGTAATTTTTCATTTTAGACCATTAATAGAACATACAAGATATCATGCCATTGTCTCGAGTTCTCAAGTCTAATTGCACCAATTGGCAAGCTAATATCCTAGAACAAAATTTTCTTATGCTTGATTTTTCTTAAAAATTAGTACAAAACACATGCAATAGCAACGATTCCCCCAAACTTGAGCTAAAAACAAGATCACATGACACATAAAACCGATAAGCACTACTCATATACCCCCCTCCCCCACACTTAAACTCAACATTGCCCTCAATGTTGGCTCAACCATAAGCACTCAAAAAGGGTAAATGAGAGTACTTACACCAAGGATGCTGAAAAGCAAACCTTATTCACATGAAATCCATTCGAAGCTCAAATCCGCAATGAAAGATTTTCCAAAGTAAAACATGGCTACTACATGTCAAGTACTCACAATACAAAACCATCAAGACTCAAAGAGAAGCATGCCAAAAGTGCATGCTTGACCAAAAAATAAAGAAACAAAACTAAACATGACAAAAACGAAAGCAAAAAGAAAAGAAAACCTACAAACTTGGGTTACCTCTCCAGAAGCGCTTGTTTATAGTCATTAGCTTGACTTTACCGAGTTGGCTCAAGGAGGATGACGTATGAATGCTTTGTTCACTCTCCAATCAAGAATGAAACTTGGCCCGGTGTTTGTGAGCTTGAGTAGGGACCAAGCAATCACCCACTCAAAAATTTGTTTAAAATCCATCAACACCCTTATCATCCTTTCTTCCCCATGTGTCGGGTAATGATATGGACTATTCTCTAAGCGATGGACACTAGATCTTTTTCCTTCACCCATTGAAGTGACAAACTTGGAGTTCATGATGTAGGACTCGAGGAGATTATTGGTTCTTCTGGCCTGAAAAAGCTCAACACTAAAAGGATCAAAAGCATCAATGCGTAAAGATAATGTAGAATCAACTGGATGCTTAAAAACCTCATAGTTATCACAAATAACCATGTCATCTCCTACACTAGAGGACAACTTACCATCATGGAAATTAATTCCCTCTATACCCGTGGAGAGGGGAGAAGGTAAGGGAACTTCAACTGGGTGAGAAGGTGTAGGAGTGGAAGGCTCGGTGCTAGAAGTTTCTATCTCGAACGCTTGGGCGTGGCTATCAGAAAGCACAGTTGTGCTATATAGTAACATTTCCAATTCTGCTACTATTTCAAACGCTTGAATGTTAAACTCATCACGCTCGGGCATTGAAAAAAAAATGAAGAAAATCAAAGCAAAGCCAAAGATATACAATAAAATCACAAATTAAAATAAACAAGTCCCCGAAAACGGCGCCAAAAACTTGACACACTAGAACCTAACGTGCTTTTTGTAGCAAGTATACTAGACGTGTAGTAATAAAAATGGACAAAATAAGTCCAGATTGTCGAACCACGGAAACTTGGATTTTAATTTATGATTTGCGATAAGAGAAAAGACAATTAAAGTAAAGTAAGACTAAAACAATTAAGTAAATAAAGAACAAAAGTAAGAATAAGGCAATGGATTGAAACTCAAGTGTGAAAATAGACTAAGGCACATGCAAGACTTGATTTGATCCTTATTCGCACAAAGAATCTCGTTGAATTATTAGACCTAATTGCTATGGTGAAAACTCCTAAGGTAAAGAATAACCGATGTCTCATGATAGACTCCTATACTTAAATGACGGTTTCCAAAGTATGTCTACCCGGAAATCTAACATCTAAGTATGCATTAAAGAACTAGAGTTTACTCGATTAGAAACGAACGACTTCACCCGGGAGTCTTTACTTATGTCTAGGGCAACTACTATTTGGTTCGGTGATGTTATAAATTCTTTGCACCCTAGTTTAAGTCTTTCTCAAAATGCTAAACTAGGCAATAAATCATACGTATGGTGATCAATCACATGTAAGAAACATAAGCACAAATTCATAACACATAGCAACATAGGAATTAATTCAACGATTATCAATAATACGAATAAGTCATAAGTCAATTCTTACAAGGCCGTAGCCATAAGATTTAGCCCATAACCATCAACATAGAAGAATTCAACATATTCATATGCATAAGTGTAAACACAAAATGCAATAAACAATGAATAAACTTCCTAAAAGGTTGAATGGTGATGGATCCTCGAGTGGAGCTTCAATCCTTAGATCTTACCTTCTTCTTGCCCTTCAAGGTAGGTGAAAAGATGGCCCAAAACCCAGAAAAATGCTTCCAATCTCCCCAGATTTCGAACCCACCCCCCCCCTCCAATGCTGAAATTTAGCCTTTATACCTTGAAAAACGGTTACATCGACGCCCAGGCGCGACCTAAATCACACCTCGGCACGGGCCCGGTGGCTTAAGTGGCTTGCGGAATAAGCTTACCAGCACCTAGGTGTGGGTGAGGTGGCGCCTAGGCGCCGGATGCAGGAGTCTGAACCATTTTCTTGATTTTCAACGCATAAATTGTGTTTTCTACATAACTTTCTCCACGGACCTCAGATTTGGATGATTCAAATTGCCACGTGAAGCCAAGACGGAGATATAAAAACTTGTAGAAGAAAACTTCCTTAAATTCGATTTCAAAATATACTGAAATACTTTGTTTTTGTGCACTTTACGTCGATTGCAGTGATTTTTCACCTTTACTCAATAAGTACATAGATTATACGCATATGTGGCATAAATCAAGAGATAAATGAATCAAAAACATAAATGTAAGTGCTTAAAAACCCGTAAAAATGACTCTTATCACCAGTCATGCATAATAGCCTTCCATTAGAGGTACACTGGGCAGGTGGAGTAAATTTAGGCACCTCTGTCCCTCTAGGTGTCAGGTTAATGTCCTCAAATGCCACTAGAGGATTAGTAAATGTTAGGACATTCGAATTCTATCAGCAAAAGGCTATTAGTTGTTTACTATTATATTGGCATTTTTATATTGTAATCATCTATAAGTCCATGAACACAAGAGTTAACTCTCTAAGGCACTAGAGGAGTTTGATACTTATGTACTAAAATAGTCTACAAGTCAATGATTTTCAATTGGGCATTGAAAATCATTAAGACTTATATGACATGAGTTTTTACGAGAAATGTTCCCGTCAAACACTAGGAAGTAGTGAAAAACTCACATTATAGGTGCACTGATGGAGATAGTGGCACTCAAACATGACTCGCATCGATTCTGTCACATGGGTTTTCACTCTTTGACAGTCTATAACAGAATTGATTAAATTGTAATAGGTGTGTCTGAACTTTAGACTAGAGGAATTGAGTTGAAGATATACTTGTGACAATAGGTTTGTCATTAGAGTAGTTAGGCCCAATTCACCCGTTGGAGGGGTCAACCTCGAAGTGCAACCTAATGGGCAAGTAGTAGTCTTAACTGATATCCAAGATGGGATTCGTTCCCTCTAAGGTGAACGAGGAATTATCCTATGCATTTATAAGTAAGTTAGATCTTAAAGTCTTTGGCCAAAGCATTCACTAATCTGAACTTATTGTAAATATAGCATAGAGTCAAGTCAGTGAGTTTGACCAAAAGCCATAACTCTCACTTGACCGGGATAAGGAAACAAAGAGTTTATATTCACACAGTATTTACAATTAGAAAGGTAAAAATAATCTAATCATTTCATCTTATTTGGGTTAAAATATGGACCACTTGACTGGTTAGGTGGGACTCATATTCAATGGAATCCTCCCATTGCTAAATATAGATAAACCTAAAGAGTCATGCTTAAAAAGGAAAAATCGACAGAAAGATGAAATATTTCTTGTGGTGATATTTTAAGTATTGGATACTTAAAATTAATTAAATGAAATTAATTATTTGAAGAAATAATTTAGTTCATTTATAGTTTAATTAATATATTATTTCTTGGAGAAATAAAATTAAATGAATAGATTATCTATTAATTAATTAGATTAATTAATTGGATTGAATTAATTAATTAAATAATGGATTGGACTAATCTCAAATTGGTGCACCAAGTGGCACACCAAGGCCTACATGGGGCAACCAATAGGCGCCAGCGCCTTTTTTTGCCTAATTTGAGCCCAATGTATTAACTTAAATGATATAAATATATCACATTAGTTAAGACCTAGGGAAAGAAGTCATAATTTACTTAAGCCACAAGAAAAGAAATCCTCTCCCTCTCACTCGCCTAGCTGTTGGTCATCACTAAGAAAAAGGAGGAGTTTTTTTTTCTCATCAAGTTTTTCCGGTGAGACAATTTAGAGGCGGGACAATTGGACTGCTCGGATCATCAAGTTTTTAGCTAGATTAATTTCGTGAAGAAGTTGAAGGATTCAAGCTCGTGAGTTTCTCCAACCACTTCTCTACAACGGGTAAAGTTTATTTTATCCTATAGTACATACGTCTGATAAAACCCAGGGATTGATCATGTTATGGGGAAATCCAAAAAAAATTAAATTCCGTTTTCGCTACGTTTGGTTATTTTTCTCCAACAGTGGTATCAGAGCCAAATCGCGGGGTTCAGTGTATGTAATTTATATGTAAATATGTGATAAAGATGCATGATTTACAGTATTTTATTGATGCATGATTAAATATGTGGATTTCACATTATTTATGTTCTTGAAGATTTTCTTTATTTTATTCGTTAGAAATTAATAAATCATGTTTTTTGTAAATGTGATGTGATAAAATAATCACGAAAAGATGGGGATCGGAAATTCCCATCGACGGCAGCAACCGGCAGCAGAAGCCTCCGGCTACTAGGCTGCACACAATCAGACTGGGTCTTCCGTGTGCAGGCCCAGTAGAATGGGTTTGCTGTGCAAGCCCATTCGCACGGACAGCTGGGCTGTCGAGTGCGAATGGGCCGCATAGCGACGATCCATGCTATCGAGCTTGTTGTGCCAGCCCAAGAGCACAGCGGCTAGGTCGCTGTGCAATTGGGCTTCGCAGCGAGCCCACCCGTGTGTTTCCAAGACACGGGTCGGTCAAACGACCCGGGTTGACCTGTGGGTAACCCGGGTTGACCCGTGGGTAACCCGGGTATATTATTAAATAAATATATTTATTTAGTTTTTGATTAAAATTGGAGTTTAATGCAAAAATAAATAATTATTTTTTATTTTTAATATTCCAAATAATCTACTATTAATTAAAGTTAGACTTTGAATTAAATTGGATTCCTTCTTTTGTGAAATTAATTTTAATATAGTTAGAGATTAATTTTTATTAAAATTGGATTTTAATATAAAATTAATTGGAGTTCATTAAAATTGAATTTTCAAATGGAATCAAATAAATTTAATTTCCTCAAGAATATGAAAAACAATAATTGAATTTGGAATTTAATTAGAAATTAACATATATGGTTTTCGTGTATTATGTGATATATATCATGTTTGACATGTAATGTGATGGAAGACATGATTCATGGACTTAGGCTCGTTTTTAATTTTGTATTTCTTTTCGATGGATTGTAAAGGCCTTTTTTAGCCTAATTTTATTTTCTTTCTAGATAAATTTTGTATAGGTGTCTTAGATTGTAATGTAATAATTAGAAATAGAGTAGGCCCAAAGGAGAAATTCAAGTCGAGCCGAGGAGATACAAGAAGGAGCTTTGGAAGCTTCAGTATAGTTTCTTTTTATTTTTGATTGAGACATTAGCTTGTTTCAATCTAGGAATAAAAGTCCATGAATCATGTGTTGTTCGCTTTCTAGGATTGCTAATTCTTATTATTTAATCCGTGTTTGTATGCTTACTATAAAATGGATTATTGTGCAAAGTGAGACCTAATAAATAATCTAAATTCTCTCACTTTGAAAATTTTTAAGTTAGGGTACTAGGTATCCTGTCCTCCACTGAACTTGGGAGAAATTAAAATGATATTTAATATCTAATATCGTCCCTAAGCAATGGGGGTTAAATATTGAAATATATTTTTAAAAAAATTCTAAGTGCATGAAATGCCGTTGGTCGAAACAAGTTTCACCCCACATATAACAAAAGGTTGCAAGATGAAATTCAATTGTAAGACTAATAGACAGTCAGTGGGTTGAACTTAAATTATTCAAAAATCAATAAGATCGTTAAAGGGTTGAGATTTGATGAATAATAGACAAAGGGATTGAATCATTCATTTGATGGGTTGATGTTGGACATCACTTTAATAGATTGATTAGGCCAAATACCAGTAAAAGGTTGCAACCTATTAATCTAGTTAAAGAAATCAATCACCACTACGAAGCCTTCCAACGATGATTTTCGAATTCCACAGTGGAAGTGTGGATTTTTGAAAAATGTAGTGGGAGCCAAGTTTATTTTGAAAGTCCTTAATTTAAACTTGGAACAACAATTACATTAGAATCTAATAAGTCTTTTTACTTTTCTGCAGTTATTTGCTCATTATCTCTCTCACTATGACTATCAACCCATTATCTCTACTACTTGAAAAGAACACTTTTACTGGTCCAAACTATGTGGACTGGCTCCGAAACTTGAGGATAGTCCTCAATATGGAGTCATTGGGTTATGTATTGGATACTGATATCCCAGTCGTGCCCGCAAGGACGCGTGCTAATGAGAAGGAAGTCGCGGTTCATGAGAAGTGGGTCAAAGACGACGTCCGGGTTTGTGGGTACATGCTGGGCTCAATGACAAATGAGTTGCAGAGGTCCCATGACAAAAATGGTCTCGGCAAGGGCTATTTTGGCACACCTGGTGGAGCTTTGTGGTGAGCACAGTCGCACTGCTCGATATGAGATATCGAAAGAGCTCTTTGGAGACAAGATAAAGGAAGAAGAAAAGGTTGGAGACCACATTTTAAAATTGATTTCGAAAATTGAGAGGTTAGAAGCCCTCGACTTAAACATGGACCCGCAACTGCAAACTGATCTCATCTTGCAGTCACTTCCAGACTCCTTTTCCCAATTTATGGTGAACTTCAACTGCAATGAGATATAATGCAATTTAGCTGGGTTGATGAATAAGCTGAATACTGCAGAATCTCAATGAAGCTAAAGGGAAAAGAGGCAGCCTTGGTCATAACTTCTAAGCCTAAGAAGAAGAAGAAGAAGAAGAAGAAGAAGAAGAAGAAGAAAGCTACTAGCACTCCAGGTCCACAAGGTAAGATAGACAAAGGAAAGGGAAAAGCATGAAGAGCAAAGGACCAAAGGAAACGGATAGGTTCCTTCACTGTAGTGAGCTAGACCACTGGAGGAGGGAGTGTCCAAAATTTGGCAAAGGTGCACCAGGTATGGAATTTTTGTTTTAGAAACCAATTCTTCTATAACTGTTTTTTCCACTTCGTGGATACTTGATTCTGGAGTTAGTGCTCACGTTTGTGTAATGAATTAGGATTTGCAGCAAAGTAGAAAATTGGAGCATAGAGAGGTGCTGATCAGTGTTGGCAGCGGGCAAAGTGTCGTAGTTTCTCGCATTGGATCAACTTCTTTATGTTTATCATCTGGACATGTTTTAAATTTAGAGGATGTTTTGGTTTTGCCCAACGAGCTTAAGAACATTATTTCAATTCCTATGTTGGTTAGGAATAATTATGTTTTTAATTTTATTGACAGTACTTGTAGCATTTTATTTAAGGATAATATTGTTGGCACTTCTACTTTAGTCAATGTCCTCTATTATTTAAACTTGCAAAATGAATGTGTTGTAAATGTTATCTCAAAGAAGCGTGGTAGGCAAAGTACTAACCTAATCTTAAAGTGGCATCTAAGACTAGACCATGCTGGAGAGAGAAAGATACACAAGATAGAGAAAGATAGGTTGATTGACCCATTGGGATCGGATCCCTATCTGAATTGTGAATCTTGTCTCAAAGGTAAAATGTCTAGATCTCCCTTCACGGGAACTTTTGAAAGTGCCATTGAATCATTAGAACGTGTGCACACCGAAATTTGCAGACCATTTGGAGAAATGGCTCATGGAGGTTTTCACTATTTCATTACTTTCACTAATGACCATTCAAGGTATGGTCTTGTGTATGTAATAAAATATAAGTCTGAATCATTTGATAAGTTCAAAGAATTTAAGGTTTGTTGGAAAAACAAGCTGGTCATCATATAAAGACACTGCAATCGGATAGGGGAAGTGAATATATGAGTGATGAGTTTGATCAGTTCCTCAAGGAACATGGGATAATATTGCAACTCACACCACCAGCAACTCCACAACTGAATGAGGTAGCCATTCTTAGGAATCGAAAATGTTTGGATATGGTTCGATCTATGCTCAGCTACACTGATTTACCCATCTTCTTGTTGGGACATGCACTCCTTACGGCTGTTCATGTCTTGAATAGATGTCCTTCCAAATCCGTTCCTAAGACTCCATAAGAGATATGGAGAAATAGGAAACCAATCCTTAAGTACACTAGGGTTTGGGGATGCCCTGCATACATCAAAAAGACAAAGGCAGATAAATTGGAAGCAAGGTCCCTTAAAGGACATTTAATTGGTTTTCTAGAGGATTCTATGGGATACCTATTCTACATGCAAGATGATCAAAGGATCACTGTGACACTGCAAGCGCACTTTCTAGAAGATGAATTCATTCAAGAAGGTGGTGCGTCCTCAATGAACAAGATGAAACACCAGGGAGACGACTATTTAAGAAACACACACTGAACCTGACGAAACACAACCAACATTGCAAAGATCTGGTAGAGTACCACATCAACCTGATAGGTACTATGGGTACCTGCTACATGAGGAACCGCGTGTCCACACTATAGCAGTGGGATTTCATGGGGACAACCCTTCTACTTATGATCAAGCAATGATGGACATCGACTCTGCAAAGTGGCTAGAAGTTATGCAGCTCGATACATTCCAACCAGATCTAGACTCTGGTAGATCGTCCTGATGGCATTGCACCTATACGGTGTAAATGGATCTATAAGAGGAAGATTGCCCCGGATGGAAAAGCTGACTTATACAAGGCAAGACTTATAGCAAAAGGTTATAGTCAAAAGGAAGGAATTGACTACTAAGAGACCTTTTCACCTGTGGCACTGATCAAGTCTATTCGAATTCTGCTCGCAATAGCTGCACATTTGGACTATGAGATATGGCAGATGGATGTAAAGACGAATTTCCTAAATGGATTCCTCGAAGAGGATATCTATATAGAGCAGCCTAAAGGCTTTGCATCTGGGTCTGATATTCATAAATTGTGCAAACTTAAGAGATCCATTTATGGACTTAAGCAAGCCTCCAGGAGTTGAAATCTACATTTTGACGAAGCAGTTAAAGGATTTGACTTTGTCAAAAACGAAGATGAACCATGTGTTTACAAGAAGGTTAGTGGGAGTAAAATCACTTTCGTTGTCTTATATGTGGATGACACTCTACTCATAGGAAATGATGTAGGAATGCTCACATCAGTCAAGAGAAGGATTTCAAATACATTCTCCATGAAATACTTGGGAGAAGCGACCTATATTCTAGAGATTCGTATCTACAGAGATAGAAACAAATAGAATCATCGGACTTTCCCAAACCCTTTACTTAGAGAAATTCCTAAAGAGATTTAAGATGGAAGACTCTAAGAAAGGTTTCTTGCCCATGAGACACGGGGGTGCACCTTTCAAAGTCTATGTCTCCTCAAAGTGAAGAAGATAGGAAAGAAATGAGTATCGTGCCCTATGCGTCTGCAGTGGGTAGTCTTATGTACGCCATGTTATGCACACTGCCAGACATAGCCTACGCAGTAAGCATTGTAAGTCATTTTCAGGCTAACCCGGGAAGAGAACATTGGACTGCTGTCAAAAATATCCTCAAGTATCTGAAAAAAACTATAGATAATGTACTAACATATGGACATGGAGATTTGAAGGTGGATGTATATACTGACTCAGATTTTCAATGTAATGTAGATGATCGTAAATCCACTTCAGGGTTTATTCACGCTCAATGGTGGAGCGGTGACTTGGAAAACTTCCATGCAAAGCCCAACCGCTGATTCCACCACTAAGGCAGAATACATAGCAGCTTCAGAGGCTGCCAAAGAGGGTTTTTGGATTAGGAAGTTTCGTGGAGAACTTCAAGTGGTTCATAGTTTGGAGCTGCCATTGCACTTTATTATGACAATAACGGGGCTATTGCACAAGCAAAAAAACCAAGGTCTCACAACAAATCCAAGCACATAGAGAGAAGACATCACGTAATAAGGGAAATCATTAGAAGAGGCGAGATAGCTGTTCAGAGAGTAAATTCAGCAGACAGCGTCGCTGACCCATTGACCAAGCCTTTGACACGGGCAGTGCTGGATCGACATTTTGAAAAGATGGGTAGTAGATAACATAGTGATTAGCATTGAGTACAAGTGCAAGATTGTTAGGTTAATGTTCTCAAATGCCACTAGAGGATTAGTAAATGTTAGGACATTATTAATTTGTAATTGTTTCTAATTCTATCAATAAAAGACTATTAGTTGTTTACTATTATATTGGTATTTATATATTGTAATCATTTGTAAATCCATGAACACAAGAGTTAACTCTCTAAGGCACTATAGGAGTTTGATACTTGTGTACTAAAATAGTCTACAAGTCAATGATTTTCAATTGGGCATTAGAAATCATGAAGACTTGTATGATATGAGTTTGATGAGAAAAGTGCCCGTCAAACACTAGGAAGTAGTGAAGAACTCACATCATAGGTGCACTGATGGAGATAGTGGCACTCAGACATGACTCGCATTGATTCTGTCACATGGGTTTTCTCTCTCTGACATTCAATAACAGAATTGATTAAATTGTAATAAGTGTGTCTGAACTTTAGACTTGAGGAATTGAGTTGAAGATATACTTGTGACATTAGGTTGGTCATTAGAGTAGTTAGGCTCAATTCACCCGTTGGTGGGGTCAACCTCGAACTGCAACCTAATGGGCAAGTAGTAGTCTGAACTGACATCCAAAATGGGATTCGTTCCCTTGAAGGTGAACGAGAAATTATCCTATGCATTTATAAGTAAGTTAGATCTTAAAGTCTTTGGCCAAAGCATTCACTGATCTGAACTTATTGTAAATATAGCATAGAGTCAAGTCAGTGAGTTTGACCAAAAACCATGACTCTCACTTGACCGGGATAAGAAAACGAAGAGTTTATATTCACACGGTATTTACATTTAGAAAGGTAAAAATGATCTAATCATTTCATCTTATTTGGGTTAAAATATGGACCACTTAACTGGCTAGGTGGGACCCATATTCAATGGAATCCTCCCATTGCCAAATATAAATGAACCTAAAGAGTCACACTTAAAAAGGAAAAATCGATAGAAAAATGGAATGTTTCTTGTGGTGATATCTTAAGTATTGGATACTTAAAATTAATTAAATAAAATTAATTATTTGAAGAAATAATTTAGTTCATTTATAGTTCAATTAATATATTATTTCTTGGAGAAATAAAATTAATTGAATAGATTATCAACTATTTAATTAGATTAATTAATTGAATTGAATTAATTAATTAAATAATGGATTGGACTAATCTCAAATTGGTGGACCAAGTGGCACACCAAGGCCTACATAGGGCGGCCAATAGGCGCCTTTTATGGGCTAATTTGAGCCCAATGTATTAACTTAAGTGATATAAATATATCACATTAGTTAAGACCTAGGGAAAGAAGTCATAATTTACTTAAGCCACAAGAAAAGAAATCCTCTCCCTCTAACTCTCCTAGCCTTCGGTCATCACCAAGAAAGAGGAGGACTTTTTTTTTCTCATCAAGTTTTTCTGGCGAGACAATTTAGAGGCAGAACAATTGGACTGCTCAGATCCTCAAGTTTTCAGCTAGATTAATGTCGCAAAGAAGATGAAGGATTCAAGCTCGTGAGTTTCTCCAACCACATTGCTACAACGAGATAAAGTTTATTTTACCCTATCGTACATATGTATGATAAAACCCCGGGATTGATCCTGTTATGGGGAAATCCAAAAAAATTTAATTTCGTTTTCGCTGCGTTTGGTTATTTTTCCCCAACACTAGGACTCTATACTTTGACAACCTGTGAATTAGAAGGTTTGTCAACTGTTTCTGCCATGTGCAATGCTCTTCTAACCCCCCATCCCCCCTCCTCGCTAGTGTTTAACTTGCCATTGCTGAGTCACTAGTTTATGGCAACCAACTTCCGTATGCCCCCATTTGTGACACCTTGCACAGAGAAGAAGCACCCATTCATACTTGACAGGTTTCTTTATCACTTTGTCATCAACCCCATTTCTAATGGTTATCTCTGTTGGCATCTCTCTTCCTACTTCAATATTGACAAGATTTCGAGCATATTTGAATTTCAGTTTCCTAGCAGTTAGATCATCAGTATGTATTAGTTCCCCTATTTTGCTATCAATTTTACTAAGACTGGACTTCCCCCATATCCCAAGTGATAGATTTGGCAATTGAAACCAGATTGGGACTATTTTGATTTTATCCCCTTTCACTAGCCCTTCAGTCCATCTTTGCAAAATCAAAGGTTTGGAGTAGAAGAACTATGTACCTTTACTCAGAGCAGCCTGCATCTCTTTTTCAGTCTCAAACCGGAGTGAAAAGTATCCCTCTTGTTTTTCCACCTGAGGTATTTTCAGTCCCTTCCATCGGTTTTTAAGAAAACTCACCATAACCGTCGAATATCCTGGTCAGGACATTGGCGTACAAGGAAAACTGCCTGTAAGCCAATTCATCTCCACATCCTCTCATGTTAAAAATATATCCTCCCCATCACTTTATATGTGTTGTTGTTAGTGTTCCCTCAGATGCCATAGATGATAGATTGTATAGGGCATATTAATTGTATTTGAACATTTAATTATTAATAAAGGCATTTATGTTGTTTTCTTATTGTCATTTGTAAAATTATAAAAACTCAAGTCCATGACATCAAGGAGAATCTTCTACTCCCTATGGGTTAGGGAGATGAGCACTAGAAGGGTTCGGTACTTGATGTCTAAACTCGTTCGCAAGTTGTAGAGAGTTTTGACTGGAGATCACAACTGGATAAGACTTGTATGACATAAGTTTTGACATGGAAGTACCAATCGAATACTATGGGTTAGTGGGAGCTTGTGTCATAGACACATGAGTGAGACCGGTGAGTTTGAACACGACTCACATCGGTCCTGTCATATGGATTTCACTCATTGACAGTCAATAACAAAACTGATTTGTTGTGATAGGTTGCGTGAACCTTAGGCCTGAGGAATCACATTGGAGATGTACTTGTGATATCAAGTTCATCATTAGAGTAGTTAGACCAAATTGACCCATTGGTGGGGTCGACCTCGAAGTGCAGCTTGATAGTCAACTAGCAGTCTCAACTGATTACCAAGATAAAATTTATTCTCTCATAAGTGAATGAGCATATATCATATGCCATCATGGATGGAGGAGGTCAGAAGTCTTTGGTGAAACAAATGGAGTTGCTCGTGTTAGACACAAGAGTAAACTCAGTGACCTCAACTCATTATGATTTAAGCATATGGTCAAGTATTGTGAGTTTGAGTAAACCATGACTCTCACTTGATTGAGATATAAAAATAAAAAGTTTATACTCGTACGGTATTCACAGCAGGAAAGGTTTAGAATAATCATATTTATTCGTTCCCAATAAGGTTATGATATGCACCATGTGACTAACTAGGTGTTACTCACATCATTTGGTTTCCTCTCAATTCTCATTTAAGATGAACCTAGAGAGTCGCGCTTAAAGGAATTGCAAAGGGAAATATGATTTAGATTTGAAGGGTTTTTCGATATTTGATATCGATGATTTATTGGATAAAACAAGAATGAATTAAGTATTTAATTAGTCATTGGACGAGCTAATAAATTAATTAATAATATTAATGAGTCAATTAATTTCTTAGAGAAATTAATTATTGAATTAATATATTTATTTATTTATTGAATAAATAATAATATTAAATAAATAATAATATTGGAACCAAGTGGGTGGACTAGCTCGAAGGCTAGTACATGCCTAAGTAGGAGTCCAATATGGATGCTATTGCTTGGAGTCCATGGGCCTGTTCTTTCCTTGTGTAATATATATATGTTACTTAGTAAAAAAATAACTCTAACCTCTCATTGTGAAACTTAGCCACCAAGTCAAAATCTCCGACCTCTCTTTCTCTCTAGCCGTCCACCATAAGAGAAAAAGAAGAGGATTTCTGTTTTGGATTCCGGCGTGGTGATTTAGAGGCAGTGACATAGTTGCTGCTCGGATCAGATATCAAAGCGAGCTCAGATTCGCAGAAACGAGGATTATTCTCCAATCACTTCGCTACAACTGGTGAGTTTTCCTCCTTTAGGGTTTGAATATGAAAAATCAGAGTTGACCACAGTAGGGATTTATTTCTGCTGCATTTTTATTTCGGATTTATTGCATAAGATCCCCCTTTGATAAGCGAAACATGCGCCAAACACCCCTGTGTTAAGTTTTTTGCGAATCACTCCCTTGTGTTATTTTTTATTCTGCATACTCTCCTTTTTTTGGTTTTTTTAGTGTTTTTTTTCATCATAAAAGTCAATCCAAATGCATTTTTACCCCAAATATGTTTATAATAGATAAATAATTTAATTTGGGTTGGATCAAGAACATTTCTAATGGAAAAAAACACAAAAAAAAATTGAAAAATGGAAAGTATGCAGAATAAAAAATAACACAAGGAGGTGATTAGCAAATAAATTAACATAGAGGTGTTTGGCGCAAGTTTTACTTATCACAGGGGTTCTTATGCAATTATCCCTTTTATTTCGCTCCCCAACAGCTGTAACTTCAAGCCATTCTCCCCAGCTCTGTTTTTCGAGAATAAATTACTCCAATTTTGTAGCTTATCTGAATTAGGTTTGGTTGGAATCACCTCTTTCTCATCCCATTTTGGTACGTCTTCTTCCACTACCGGTGTGCCCATCTGATGCCCACTCTTATCCTCAATTAATATCTTAGATTGCTCAATCCTTAAATCCATCTCTGTATTATGCCCTAATTTCAGGCTACTGCGATCGTTTGTTTGCCCCGCCGGTTTGGAGCTACTCGGTATGGTGATGGAGTGCGTTGAGTTTTTGTAGCCGGAATGGTGGGGCTGAGGAAACCCTTATCGTGTGTTTACCCTTAACATGTGCTAAGAGCAAAAAGACTCAAAACCCAGTATTGCAATAATGACTTCATATTTTTTTAGTATAACTTTATTACCTTTGAGCTTTTCTAGGTATTTTTGTTTGAGTTTTAAACCATTTAATAAAAAGATTGAGAAAATTGCACTTTTGGTCCCATAATTTATCTGCGAGTGCACTGTTAGTCCCAAGGTTTATGGGACTTGCACATTTGGTCCCACATGATGAAAAATTGTTGCACTTTTGGTCCTCTCAGTCTATTTTAGACAAAATTGAGCGTGTGCACCTCACGTCACCGTTAGTGCGCGTACAAGTCCCGTACAATATTTGGGACCAAAAGTGCTCACTTAGATATATTGTGGGACCAAACGTGCAATTTTCTCTTTTAATTAAATAATAATTTTTTCTTTATTTTTGGTTCATTTTGCTCCCTTTTTCGTGCATTTTTAGTTTCGACTTGAACATATAAATTGTAGATTTTCAAATAAATTTTGTAACCTCACAAGAATTGGCTCATTTCGATACCCGGGTCAAGAAATAGGACAAAGCAAAAAAGCAATATTTGAGCAATTTTTTTTAAGAAAATAATGATTTTTCTTTATTTTCGGCTCATTTTTCTCTCTTTCTCGTGCATTTTTGGGTTTCGACTTGAACATATAAATTATAGATTTTCAAATAAATTTTGTAACCCCACAAGAATGGGCTCATGTCGATACCCGGGTCAAGAAATAGGACAAAGCAAAAAAGCAATATTAGAGCAATTTGTTTAAGAAAATAATGATTTTTTCTTTATTTTCGGTTCATTTTTCTCCCTTTCTAGTGCATTTTTGGGCTTTGACTTGAACATATAAATTATAGATTTTCAAATAAATTTTGTAACCGCATAAGAACGAGCTCATTTCGATGCCCGAGTAAAGAAATTGGACAAAACAAAAAAGCAATATTAGAGCAATTTTTTAAGAAAATAATGATTTTTTCTTTGTTTTCTGCTCATTTTTCTCCCTTTCTCGTGCATTTTTGGGTTTTGACTTGAATATATAAATTATAGATTTTCAAATAAAATTTGTAACGCACAAGAATTGTCTCATTTCGATACCCGGGTCAAGAAATAGGACAAAGCAAAAAAGCAATTTTTTTAAGAAATAATAATTTTTTCTTTTTTTTAAACTCATTTTTCTCCCTTTCTCGTGCATTTTTGGATTTCGACTTGGACATATAAATTATAGATTTTCAAATAAATTTTGAAACCTCACAAGAATGGGCAGAAAGCAAAAAAGCAATATTAGCAATGTTTTTTTAAAAAAAATTCTCAAATGTTAATTTTTTGCTTGTCGTATTCCTTCACCTAGGTATCGAAATGAGTCCATTATTGTGCGGTTACAAAGATTTTATGAAAATCTATAATTTATATGTTCAAGTTGAAATCCAAAAATGCATGAGAAAGGGAGAAAAATGAGTCGAAAATAAAGAAAAAATCATTATTTTCTTAAAAAAAATTGCTTTAATATTGCTTTTTTGCTTTGTCCTATTTCTTTACACGGGTATCGAAATGAGCTCATTCTTGTGAGGTTACAAAAATTAGTTGAAAATCTATAATTTATATGTTCAGGTCGAAACCCAAAAATGCACGAGAAAGGGAGAAAAATGAGCCGAAAATAAAGAGAAAATCATTATTTTCCTAAAAAAAATTGCTCAAATATTGCTTTTTTGCTTGTCATATTCCTTCACTTGGGCATCGAAATGAGTCCATTCTTGTGGGTTACAAAGCTTTTATGAAAATCTATAATTTATATGATCAAGTCGAAATCCAAAAATGCACGAGAAAATGGAGAATAATGAGCCAGAAACAAGGAAAAAGTCATTATTTTCTTAAAAAAATTGCTCTAATATTCCTTTTTTGCTTTGTCCTAGTTTTTGACCTGGATATCGAAATGAGCCCATTCTTGTGGGGTTACAAAATTTATTTGAAAATCTACAATTTATATGTTCAAGTCGAAACCCAAAAATGCACAACAAAGGAAGAAAAATGAGCCAAAAATAAAGAAAAATCATTATTTAATTAAAAGAAAAAATTGCACTTTTGGTCCCACAATATATGTAGGTGGGCACTTTTGGTCCCAAATACTGTATTGGACTTGTACGCGCACTAATGGCGACGTGGGTTGCACGCGCTCATTTCCGTCTAAAATAGACGGAGGGGACCAAAAATACAACAATTTTTCATCCTGTGGGACCAAATGTGCAAGTCCCGTAAATCTTGGGACTAACAGTGCACACGCAGATAAATTGTGGGACCAAAAGTGCAATTTTCTCAAAAAATTAGTCCTTTAATCACAATTTGTATAAATGTTTTCATAAATATTCATGTGTTTGTGAATTTTATAAACATGATATGCATATGAGAATTGAAATATATAAGATAAAATACTAAATTAAAATAGATGATCCATGGTTGACAAAAATCATGATTAAATTTAAAGATAAAAAAAGGCTATAAAAGTTAAAAGAAATACTTTTACATATGTCGAACTAAGCCAATATACCTTAATTGGAAAGTATTGCGGACTCAGCCTTACGGATTTCGCTCCTCTTTATACCCCTTCCCACCTCGGATAATATCGAGCATCTTTGATGTTATATTCAACAATAAACCTATCATTTATTTTGTATAGATATGCTTTGGATATAATTTAATAGATGTTAATAGATGTATTAATATATATACATTGAAAAGTTATGATATAATTATCAATAAACTCTTTTTTATTACAAATTTAGGTTCGATAATAACATGATATTTAAATTTATTTATATCTAGTGCAATATTTCTTTTACAATGTATCAATTAATGAAAACTTTTGTTTTCTATCTTTTCTACAAACTTATAAACTTTTTAGAATCTTTTTAGCATCCTATGATGCATTTATTTCATATCGCCCGATATGCTGCGATCGATATGAAACAACATATGCCGATATTATCACCGATACCGTGACTTTGAACCATGCTTCATATTAAACTCAGAGAAAAAGTAATGCCTGCAAGTCTGCAACCACCGTTCGTGTTATCATAAATAACCACCTACTGCTTTAGATTTTAACTAGTTGTAACCACGTGTCTTGGCACGGGATTCACAATAATAAATAATATATATCCATTTATTTATAATCTTCAAAATTAAAAGATTTGATTCAACTTTGATGATTATCATCAAATTTTTTTTATATAAGTTTTAAATCATTTTAATCTAATGTTAAAAAGATAATGTATGATTGGTGATCTTAGTCAAATAAATATTTAAAAATAAATGATTGACAACTGTCACCAATAAAAAAATATAAAAACAAAACTTAATTATTATTTGAATTCAAATTGTATCGGTACATATCTCTACTTTTAAAAATTTGATTATTTTAGATAAGATTGATAAGAATAGTTGTGATGATCAATAAAAAAACAAAGATAACTATATTTATCCATATTCATAGGATAAATATATAATAATTAGTTATATGGTACAATTAAGTACGATTAGATTATCTACTTGAGCTTACTTGGATAGCGCCAATGTTTGTGTTTATAACTTTAATATATTGTGATTTGCTTTATATCATATATCTATTTACTTTACATGAAACTAAAACAATCAATGTCATAATTTTTCAATTGAAAAGAACTAAACAATGTAGCATGAAAATGTAACATTATTTGAGGTAATTGTTTAATAACTTGGATAATAATTAGAGAGTTGGAAATTGCTAACTCATTCTATACTTCTATTGCTCAATGATTAACTATAATTTAAGTTAACACTAATTGATGTCATGTAGATGGATGTTATGTTGCAAATAAATAGTTATTTACAGATCTATATATTTATACTTTTGTTTGTTTTAACATAGCTGATTAGCTTAGCTAAGAACTAAAAACATTGATCATATGACAATGTGATAAAATAATTTATTTCCACTACAAGTTACGAAAAGCATCAGACCAAAAACTTGAGAAATGATGAGAGAATAAAAGTGGAAATATCAGCACATCAAAAGATAACTGGAAATTAATTGGACAAATCGTTTGTTTTAGATATTTGCTTGATCAAACTAATATCGACCATGTTCTCTTGAATTCTTCATAACCAAATATTTTTTTCTACTTTCGTAGTAGTAGTTAGATAATTGTAATAGTTTAGTTTGTTGTAATTTGTTGTAGTTTAATATTCGTAACACTTATTTAGTCCAAAAAATAACAGAAATAATATCTACTTTAACTGCTTTGCCCTATGGAACCAACGAATACCAAAAAAGAAAAAACCAACTCAAAATACACAAGAACTATAAAAATAATAACTACAAGTTAAAATCCTATCTGTAACCAAAAAAAAAAATTTCCAACCTGTAATACAATTTCTTCCACATACAATTTCTTATAACATCAGCCACTTTGAAATAATGGAAATTCATGTAACAGCATTCTCCAACAATGTCACAACTCTAAACGTAATCAAATAAAAGAAGATCGAGGGTGAATCAAAGCAATAAGAAACATGAGTTGAAAAATATGAGTGTGGAGACGTGAGCTCTTCTCCAGCTCTCTCATGCAACGTATGGGAGATATCATCGTGGAAAGTGGAAACCAAAAGGGCATAAAGCTTGACTTGTACAAATACTAATGAAATGTTAAGAAAAACATAAGGAAGAATTAAAAATTGTAAAAGGCATTGCCAAGACATAAGTCACATAAAGCGGGAGCGGGAGCGTCACATAAAGCGGGAGCGGGAGCCCAAAGCCGGATCGGAAGCGTAGAGCGATAAAATTTGAATAAATTTGGGAACGGGAGCGCCTTAGAGCGTATGTAACATAAATATCTTTTAAAGTTTATCTTGTCATATATCTCACATGTTACTATAAATTGTTCAGCCAAATTATCTTAAGATATTATTTTGATAAGATTATTTCATATTAAAATAAGCATTTTGATAGAGTTCTAGGGTTGTAAGGAGAGAACTCTGTGTAATGTCATTGTATTATCTGTATTGAATGATCTCAATTACAAGGAAGATGAAAATATATATACAGTAAAGAGGCCTGGGCTATACAATATGGGCCAACGTATATATCCAAAACTATATACACTAACACCTCCCCGCAATCGGAGCAGTGGTACCAACGCAAAGATTGGTCCTAAGTTGTTTGAACTTCGGCGTAGGAAGAGGTTTGGTAAAGATGTCAGCAACCTGATCAGACGTAGGGACATACTTCACCAAAACATCGCCAATAGTAACCTTTTCTCGG
Source organism: Buddleja alternifolia (assembly GCA_019426215.1). Lineage (NCBI taxonomy): Eukaryota > Viridiplantae > Streptophyta > Magnoliopsida > Lamiales > Scrophulariaceae > Buddleja > Buddleja alternifolia. The sequence goes on from CM033392.1 coordinate 24,245,014, forward strand.
ACAAAATGATAATCGATCTCAATATGTTTTGTACGAGCATGGAAAACAGGATTGAGAACGAGATATATGGCACTGATGTTATCGCAGTATACCCGAACTGGCTGAGGCAGGAATATGCCAAGATCACGAAGGATAAATCTGAGCCAGTAGGTCTCAACCACGGCATAAGTAATAGAGCGATACTCAGACTCGGTGTTGGAGCGAGAGACAGTGGCCTGTTTCTTGGCGGACCAGGAGATGAGATTGTCACCAAGGTAAACGGCATACCCGGTAGTGGATCGACGACTATCAGGACAACCAGCCCAATCAGAATCAGCGTAGACAGTAAGAGAATCCAAAGAAGAGCAGCGAATCATCAAACCAAAATCCAAAGATCCCCGAATATAGCGAAGGATTCTTTTAACCATCTGAAAATGTATATCACGTGGAGAGTGCATAAACTGACTGACAAGAGTAACAGCATAGGCAATGTCAGGTCGGGTATGAGTGAGATACTGCAGACCACCAACAATACTACGATAACGAGTCGGATCCGAGAAAAGATCACCCTCAAGAGCTGAGGGAGTAGACTTCGCAGATAGAGGAGAATCAACGGGCTTCAAACTAATCATAGCAAAACGCTCAAGAAGCGCTGTTGCATACTTCTTCTGCGAGAGAAACAGTCCCTTAGAGTCCTTAGTAGCATGAATCCCCAAAAAATAATGAAGGTCACCCAGATCCTTCATAGCAAACTCCTGAGATAAACGGGAGATAAGACTAGAAACGGCCTGTGAATCATTCCCAGTTAAGATAATATCGTCGACGTAAAGTAGCAAGACCATAGTGCCTGAACCGGAACGATACACAAACATAGACATATCAGCTTTGCTACTGATGAACCCAAGTCGCAACAAGTAAGAACCAAACTTCTGAAACCAAGCACGAGGAGCTTGTTTCAGTCCATACAACGCTTTCTTCAACTGACAGACATGAGAAGGAAACTGAGGATGTATAAAACCACGAGGCTGAGCCATATAGACAATCTCTATGAGATCACCGTGAAGAAATGCGTTCTTCACATCAAGCTGACGGATGCACCAGTGACTAGAGGTAGCAATGGAGAGAACAGTACGAATCGTAGTCGGTTTAACCACCGGACTGAAAGTCTCACCGAAATTAATACCAGCCTGTTGCTTGAATCCCTGAGCAACCAAACGAGCCTTATAACGTTCAACTGAACCATCAAATCGTAATTTTACTCGATACACCCATTTGGATCCAACAAGATTCTGAGAAGGGTCAGGTGGAACAAGGATCCATGTGTGGTTGGCTTGAAGAGCATTAAACTCTTCTGCCATAGCAGTACGCCACAAGGGATCCTTGATGGCCTGTGTATAGCATGTCGGTTCAGTAGGATGAGAGATAACAGATAGAGATGGGAGAATACGGGGTTTACGAGTGCCAGCACGAAGGCGAGTGACCATCGGGTGACAAGGGGTCTGAGGAGTAGCTATAGAAGATGACACAGGTGAGGAAACAGCTGGGGCAGGTGCAGAGACCGGAGATGGGAAAGAGGAAAACTCATCAGAAGGAGAAGAGGTAGACTCAGAGACAGGCGTGCTAGATGATAGAGACGTAGGAGATGACGGAGAGGGTGCCTGAACTAAGGGGATATCATCTATAGGAGACGAGTGAGGTGGTATAGGGAGATGAGATGTGGGACCTTGATAGGGAGGATGAGGGAAAGAGACCGAATATGAGAATGTAAGAGAGTCAGACGAATCAGAGAGGGCGGAAGTAGAGAGAGACTGAGGATAGGGAAAGATTGTTTCATCAAAAACCACATGACGACTAATATGAACAGAACCCGAGGCAGGGTCAAGACATTTGTATCCCTTATAATCTGGTGCATAACCTAAGGAAATGCAAGGGACCGAACGGGGAGCAAGCTTATGTGGGGCACGATGACCTAGATGGGGAAAACATGCACAACCGAAGGTCCGAAAAGAAGAGTAGTCAGGAGAACGACCAAAAAGAGTCTCATATGGGGACCTGTGAGCTAGTAAGGGAGTGGGAAGACGATTGATGAGATAAAGAGCAATGTATAGAGCATCGATCCAAAACGTAGGTGGTAAATGAGCAGTGATAAGAAGAGTACGAATGAGCTCAGAAATATGACGATGCTTACGTTCCGACAGACCATTTTGTTGCGGAGTGTAGGGGCAGGACAGACGAAGCTGAATTCCATATGCAACAAAAAGTTGGCGAAACTGGGCATTATCAAATTCACGTCCACCATCACTTTGAAAAATTTTGATTTTAGTAGAAAATAAATTTTCAACCAAATTTTGGAAAGCACAAAAATGAGTAAAGACTTCAGATTTTGCACGCATAGGATAACACCATGTGAATCGAGTAAAATCATACACAAAAATAACATAATATTTAAAACCATTTGACGAAATAACAGGAGAATTCCATACATCAGAATGTACTAAATAAAATGGAACAGAGCTACGTTTTTCAACATGCTGAAAAGATAACTTATGTGACCGACCCAACTGACAGGACTGACAAACTGAAAAAGAATTATCTTTAAAAGCAATAACACCACGACTAGATAACTGCTTAAGAGTAGCAATGCTGGGATGACCTAAGCGTCGATGCCATATGTCACTGGAGACGATACGAGTAATGAGAGCTGGAGATGCAGAAGAGACCAGACGAGAAGAGACAGGGTAGAGACCACTAGCTGAAGGAGACTCCAGGAGAATCTTCCCGGTGAGCTTGTCCTTAACACAAAAACCATTAGAGGAGAATTCAATGAAACAGTTGTTATCTTGACATAGTTTTCGAACAGAGAGTAAATTGTGAGATAAATGTGGAACATGTAACACATTCGACAGATGCAGAGGACGGGTAGGGGTATGTAATGTAGAAGAACCGACATGCTGTATACGCAGTAAAGCACCATTACCAACGAGAATTTTGTTAGTACCAGAATATGGTGTTAAATGAGAAATCTTACCATCATCCGGTGTCATATGAGCAGAGGCGCCGCTATCAGGATACCAAGCCAGGTCAGAGGTGTCGGCGGTAGACAGGGCTGAAAAAGATTTTGGTAAGTCTTCAGTCACATAGGCATGGTTATACCGCTGAGGACAAGAGACAGATATATGACCAGGAATGCCACAAAGCTGACATATCGGACCCCCTGCAGGAGTCGGAAGTAAGCCACGTCCAGGAGAGAAACCAGTGGGCCCGGATGGCCTAGTATAACCAGAGAACCCCGAAGACTGTCGAGATGACGGCGACTGAGAATGGTGATAAGAAAACTGCTGAGAAGACTGATGCGAGGATGTGCCTCGACCACCACGACCTTTCCCACGTCCATGACCACGACCACGACCACGACCATTTCTACAACCTCTACCACTAGGAAAAGAAGATGGTGAATTGGAGTGAGCAATAAAAGCAGGAGAAGGAGGAGGGATGGAATGAAGTTGACGACGATGTTGTTCAAATTGAAGTAGCTTAGCACGAAGGTCGTCAAAGGTAATCAGAGATGCACCAAAAACTTGACACGCGAAATCCTAGCAAGTGTACTAGGTCGTGCAATGTAATAGAGTGAACTATTTAGCCCGGGGTGTGTCGTCTCCACAGGGACAATTGGATTCAATGCTCGTAATTGCTATATTATCTAACTCGCTAAATCAAATTATAAGATGATGGTTGATTATACTATGAAAATAATTAAAAACAACTATATCATAAACAAGGTAATAAATCGAATGGAAAGAGATGATTGGGTTATGATCCTACTATGTTCTATCCTATGCTCATGAACTTCTCAATTATCCGGATTCTTAGAACGTTCTTACTATGGCGAAACCCCCTAATGTATTTATTATTCAATCTCTTGAAATAACAAGCCTATACTAGTTAACAACTTCCTATATCTCTATAGCGAAGATTGATTTAACTAACATGCATTTAGGTTCAAAGGAATTCCTTGTTTACGAAGATCCTACATTCAATCGGGTCATCTTATCACAAAAAGCCACACAACGCAATCGATTCTATCTCTAGTCAATTGTTACGTTATGATGTTTGATTTTTCGATCTCCCTTTATCTATCTCAACTCAGTCTCAAGACAAAGCATTATATCAAATACATGGTGATCATTCATGTGAAAGCATTAAGCATAAAATCAAACATGTAACAAGAATGTAATAAATCCGGAAATTAATGATTCATTAAACACAAAACATCACAAAGTATTCACATAACCCAACCACAAAGATGCTTAGCTCATACTTACAACAACAAGTGATTCAACAATTCTATAAGACATGGTTGATACACAAATCAAAGAGAAAGAGTTGAATTACTCCCTATTACAAAGTTTGAATCCAAGCTTTGATGATGAAAATGATGATGATGATGATGACTCTTCAAGCTTTCTTAGGTGGTGGCTGATATGTAAGGAGTCTAGGGTGTGTTTAGGGCATTTTCTAGGGTATCCTTCGTCCAAATGACCTGAAAGTCTATTTATAGGCCAAGTCCACTGCCTTGAATGCCGTGGCGTTGATGGTCGAACGCCGTGGTGATCAACATTCTGCCTCCGAACGCCGCGGCGTTGGTGATGAACGCCGCGGCGTTCCCCTGCTGCTCCGTACAGTTTTGGTAAAATATGCATAACTTTCTCTACCGATGTCGGATTGAGGTAATTCAAATTGATACGCGAAGCTAAGACAACGGTCTACAATAGTGAAGAAGAAACCTTAGTCTGATTCGGCTGGAAAATGGACGAAAATCGCGTTTCTATATGATCATTATGCAAAATCTTTCGTCAACTATCTCATTTTGTTTCTTTCTTCAATTTCAAGCTCAATTTGGATCTCCTTTCTCGTCTTTCATGCGTAAATCAACTTGTATTCTACAAAACAAAATCTATACCAATCAAAGCATTATGAGGGATAAAAAGTGATCAAAGTAACGATCAAATCATATTACAATGGGGCATAAAATACTGTAAAATATGGACTTATCAGTTGCATGGGGATAGTAGTGACAAAAGACTCATAATCAGAAGGTAGACCGTTTAGAGCCTGAATAACAAGATCAGCAGATGTAACCGGAGAATTTACAGCCGCAAGATTATCAGCAATATTTTTAAGCTTGCGAAGATAAGCATCACATGATAAGTCCCCTTTGCGAATATTAGAAAATTCACTTTTAAACTGAAGTTGCTTAGCAACCGATTGCTGGACGAACTGACGTTCCAATGCAAGCCACACAGCTCGAGAGGTTGAAAGAGTGTGAACTTCTTGAAGAATATCAGGGGAAAAAGTAGCGCGCATCCATGATTGAATGCTACAATCAGTGTGAAGCCAAGAAATACGAGCCGAGTTTTTGATAAGACGGCCAGAAGAGTCGACAATAAAAGAGGGAGGACACGGTGTAGAGCCATCAACATATCCCATAACATCATGACTACGAAGAATTTTGTCAAATTGGGATTTCCACAACAAATAATTGTCACTGTTTAATTTCATGGACATAAGGTGAGGAAGTGTTGAAGGAGTTTGAGTGTGAGGATGAGAAACAGCCGTGATATTATGTGCATGGGGGTTCGGTTCATTGAGAGGTGGGGAAGGAAGAATCGGTTGAGGGATAAGAGAGGGAAGAGAGGTGATAGCAGCAGCGGAATAAGATGGGTTTACGGCGGCGGCACTGACGAAATGAGAGAGTTCAGCAGCGGATGACATGAGAGAGGAAAGAGGAGGGCTTGGATAATTTAGAGATGCAGAATTAGGGTTTGCTGCATCAATATGGTAAATGGAGAAAGAAGAATTATGAGGGTTTGAGATAGATAGAGGGACACCAGCGGGTAAGGTATAGATGGCAGGTGGTGTTTGTGACATGGTGGAGACCGAGAGTTGAGGGGTGGAGGAGAGGAGAGTTGCGATATCTTTAGGGGACAGATTTAGGGATGGGGAGAGAAGCTGCCGGAGGAGATCGAGAGCATGAGGAAGGTTGGGGTCGGCTGTTATAGTTTCCGGCAGAGAGAGAGGCGGGAGAGTCATGATGGCTGCCGGAGTTATGGTGACAGAAGGTTGCTGGACATGGGAGAAGGAGATGTCGACAGGAGTGGAATTAGGGTTCTAGGGTTGTAAGGAGAGAACTCTGTGTAATGTGATTGTATTATCTGTATTGAATGATCTCAATTACAAGGAAGATGAAAATATATATACAGTAAAGAGGCCCGGGCTATACAATATGGGCCAACGTATATATCCAAAACTATATACACTAACACATTTGTTTACTTGAATTTTAAAAATAAGATGATATGATTGTCTTTTTTAGCATGCTTAAAAAATATAAAATACGATGTAACAAAGAAGATTAAGATTATTAAAATAATATTAGTTTTAGGTCCCAACACTTGATTGAAAAGGAAACTAAAGATTCAAATTCAATATTGCAAGTCATAGGTGTTGATTGTTTACAAAATCTATATTTGTTTCAGTCTTTTTATTTTGAGGGCAAATCTTTTACAAATTTTGATTACTAAAACAATTTTCATTGAATGCATATGAAATATCAACTATTAGTGAAAAAATCATTCTTATTTCGTCAAGTGTAGTTCCTAAAATTTGGTTTGAGAATTAAGAATTTTAAATGTGTCATAGAGCGAAACTCTCAAGTTCGGAGCGCAAGAGCGAGCTCGGAACGCTAGACCATTAACCCTGTATGGAGGATTATGTGATCTAGGCCAAGACTTGAGGTTTTTTGGTTTCCATCTTTTCCATCAAAAAAAAAAAAAAAGACTTGAGGTTTTTGGATATATATAGATATATAGTAGTTTTAAAATTATAAGAAAAGTAACTGTTCCATAATTGGAGTAACTGATTAAAAGGACTGAATTATTATTAATATATTTAAGTTAGCTTGAAGCAAGGAATTTTCTGACCTTATAAAATGTGATGAAAAAAAAATTATATATACAATTACATATATTAGCTAATCACACACACACACACATCTATTATATATACTATTATCTATCTATCTGTACGATTATATATTTGAAGGGGGTGTGGGATCCACAATTGCTCAATTTTGACCAAATGGTGAATTCTTAGAATTTTGAATTAATTTTATTCTCTATAAATTTTTCTTTTGCCCGTTAATATTGTAAATTTTGAGATTTGAAGCCAAATACAATTTTGCCTCGCATCTATGATAAATTTGAGTTTTCTTAAATCAGCCACCCTTCTTTTGAATGGGGTACGTATCCTATTTTTTTTAAGGGTGAATTACATGCACACCCCCTCACTTTAGTGTTAATTACCAAAACTCCTTCTGACTTTTGGTAAATTACAACGATACCCCCTCAAGGGGTCTATTTATAAAGTTTATAGGGGGTGGAATTGTAAAAAGATTTAGATACACAAGGGGTGTAATTGTTAGAATATCTGAACATGAGGGGATTTTATGTAATTTCAAAAAGATCAGGGGTTTTCGGCAATTTTGCACTAAAGTGAGGGGGTGTACATGTAATTTTATCTTTTTTCAATTTCTTTAAATTATATGATTGGTTAGATAAGGAAATACTAAATATAATATTTAACTTTTTCTTATTTATAGCAAGATGTTATGGAGTTGTTTAAGTTACCAAACTTAACATAATGAATCTATCTATAAAATGAGGAATATGGAAAGAAGCAAAGGCAATCGAATTACACAAAATGCAGCCATAATTGATTCAATACTTTCCATAAAAGAATAAATTATTGTTATTTTTCATAATTAAAGTTATTAAATTGATTACACCAATCTTAATATGAATAATCTTTATAAGTTCATAAGTACATACTTCCTAAACTACAATTCTACATAAGCTATTGTTCTGCTGCATAATTTTGCTCCCAACTTTGTCATTCGTTTATTGGGGTAATGTTCAATATACTATTCTTTCTATTAATTTTACAGTGTAAATTATCTAAAAGTTAAATTATGTTTTTTTTTTTGCATGTTCTAATTTTTAAGTAGATTTCTAAGACCCGTATAAATTCTGTATATTTACATGCATTGTATATTCTAATTTTTTTTTTAATTGAGATGAAAACAGTTTTCCTATATTGCCATTATAATAAATGTATTTTTAATATTTTATGTATTTATTAGCATTGGTATTTCTTTTTTTCTTAATTCAGGCCTAATCCGACAATCTAAAGACGATTGGAACTCAGGATCAATCAAATGAGCATTTTCTCTCTTCATCTAGGTTTAATTATGAAAACGATTAAAGTTTGACCCAATGATTTGGTAGCTCTTGATTTTTCTTTTTTGTTCAATTATTCTTTTGTGAATTTGAGGTAGTGGAGAGCCAAACAAAGATCTCAGTCTCACGTTACCAGCTTTGCATGTAATTTGGAGCTTCCTCATTTGCAATTGTACATACTATGGTTTTATTGGTTGGTTTTACTATCGCAGAGAGATTTTGTATGAACTAAATTTTCAAGCTCCATTTGTGAACATATATATAATCTCTAACCAATATTCTTAGTTTTTTTTTATAACTTTTGTTGTCTTTTTTAATATTTCCCGTAGAAGTCTAAGGAATTGACTCAACCCATTCCTCTTCCAGGTTTCATAAGGAAAAAATTTGTAATTTGGTATTGATTGGCAAGGTAAATAAAAAAAGAAGTATAAGAGCAGCCTGTTGAAGGATTTGAGGACAACTTCAAGTGCTAACAAACATGACTTTGAAATGTGCATGAAGAGAATAGAGCTGGCAGATCCTAAGATTGATCAAAATGTTAAAACTGCTATAGAATGGTTAAGGGAAGTCCCATTCTAGCATTGGTGTAGGGCTTACTTCAGAACAAGCTGTAAAAGTGATATATTGGTTAATAATTTGTGTGTGAATAGTTGAATTTTCAGCTTAAGGATTATATTGATTTATTCTGTTTGTTAGAATAGTTATATCTTAGGTGTCACTCATCTTAGTGAATTCTGAATTATAAATATATACTGCCAATGATCCAAACATAGTGATAGATAAAGTTGACTTTTCTCAGTATCTGAATCTCAACATTTTATCTTTTTTTTTTCTTTTTTAAAGAAATTTCATTTCATTTTAACTTGGTTATGAAACTCTTCCTTTGTATTCTTGATTCTAGAAAGGATAAAGTTTTGAAACTATTGAACTTGCTTTGTGTTATGAGCTATGCAATTAAATTGCACCATTGAATTAAAAGAAGAAAAAATTCATAGTAACTTTAATCAAGTTAGAATTGCACCATTGAATTAAAAGAAGAAAAAATCCATAGTAACTTTTATTGTCAGGGTTTTATATATTAAATGAGATATTTGACTAAAATAGAATATATTTGCTTAAATTCTAATCTTTTTAATATTTTGAAGTTTTTAAATTTTGTTGAGAAAAATAGTTTGACTGATGGAATCCTTAAATATTTCTCTAAATTCATTTTTTCTCATAAAGCATAAGTTGTAATCATGATCACATTACTTTCAATCTATCTAATTTTGAATTGTTCACTACAAGAATACAAGGTTTTAGAGACGGAAATTAAAGATGGATATTTTTCCGTCTCAAATCGGAGATGGAAATTGAGATGGATTTATTTTCAGTCTCAAATTAGAGACTTGATAAAATTTTCGTTTCTGAATCGGTCTCAAATCTGAATTTCTGATAGCGACGGAAAATTTCGTCTCAATTTTAAAATGTTGAGCCAGATTTACTGACGGAAATCTCCGTCTCAGATTTGAGAAAAGTGAGATCATGTCCATTCATTGTTTCGCCATTGAAAATAAATTTATTTAAATTTAAAAAATTAATATTTTTTATTTTTTTATTTTTTAATGTTTTTAATATTTTTTTTTAAAAAAAATTCAATATTTTTGTAACTATATTTGATTTATATAAATATTATATTATTATATTTTTTCAATAAATATTTATTTTCTTAAACTTTAAATTAGTTTAAAAAATACAATTTTAATATTACTGTAATTTCTTAAAATTATTTTATTTTATTTTTATGATTTTATCACATGAGATTTGGGGGTAATATTGACTTTTCCACTCATTTTCCTCCAAATATGGGTGCACATAGGCAATTACCCTCCAAATTTATGGCACATAGGCAATTTTCCCTCCACAAAATACCCAAATTCGGCGCCACATAGACATTTTTCGACCAATTTGAATTTTTCGGCGAAATTTGTACACAAATTTCTAGCCGGAATGGACCGAAATTGCCAATTGAACCTCTTTTTTTTATTATAAAAACGTACACGACCTTTTGGTGTACCAAAAATGCAATTTTTCCTTTTGCATTTATGAGCAGTTTTATTTCTTGGTTATTTATTTCCTTTAATTCTTCCTCACTCCAATTGTTTCGGCATTGTTCTTTATAATTTCCTTTAGTTAGTCATTATTCTTATAAATTAATATATTTAGATATGCATACGTAGTTGATCTTATATATAATTTTATCTCTTGATTTTATAATTTGCTTTACTCTAATTGTGCAGGCTCACTTCTTATATTGTATGGAAAATTACTAAACCCTTTCTGAAATAAATTTTTTATACCCGAAAATCCCATAAAAGTTTTTTTTTATTCAAATATCCATTCCACAATGTTTTCATTCTAAAAAACCCAAAAGTTACGATTAAAAACTTTTTGGACTGACCCTTGATCTTAAGTTAAAGATTGATCCATTGATTTTTCATTATCGAATATTTTTACTTTGGCCTTTTTAAATAGATAAGCTGTATAATATGAATTTTACTTTTTATTATTATATATTTTAAATATTTTTATATAAGTTTCTTTAGATTAACATGGTAATTATCTAAAAATATCAATATTTTAAAGGTTTTGAAGGTTTTAATAGTTTTAAAAAAATCTAAAAAATTAAAATCACAGTTAATATCAGTTATTAATATAAAAGCTTGAAAAAACAAAATAACCTTGGGATTCATTTTAAATACTATAATAAAATTTCTTTCTCAAATTCTTTGTTTTAATTGATTAGGAGAAAATGGAAAGAGAGATTTCTTTCCTTTTCTCCTTATATGTGTTTATGTTATAGAGGGAGGAGAGATTTTAGGAGAGACAATTGCTAGTTTCCTTAACTAAAGAATATTATATACTACTTGAATTAAGTGTTCGGTTGAGAAAGTATAATATAAACTATTGGATCAAGTCCTTGATGACTCATCCATTCAAGAGTGTATTGGACACAATTGGTGGGAAGAGATATTGGTGAGGAGCTAAATCCTAACTTTACCACATCGGCATCAATAATCACCCAACAATGAGATCTCGCTTTCAAAGTACTTGTAGTTTTGAATTCTTAAGGTAGTGCATGGGGTAATTGTATGTCAGATTGAGTCTAATGGTCTACGAGTGTACTATCTATTTTTCTCTTTCGCACAAATGTGTGTGAAGACCACACACAATACACTGGTAGTGTATCTTCTGTTAGATATAGATAGATTTGTTAGTGTATCTTCTATTAGATATAGATAGACCCAAATCTACATAGTTAGGATTTTATATATGTATATATATATTCTTATACTTTATCATTCATATTCATTCCAGTAATATACTTAAACATATTACACAAAGTTCAATTCTTACTTACCATGAACTCTATCATGGTATTAGTCACCTAGCAAAATGAGCATGTGGCTTCGTCTACCGCCCTCACAACAACTATATCCGCCACCTTGCTGCCTTCCCTGACCTGGGCCACCACTGGCACCGGTTCCGCCACAGACGACACCTCCCTCCCGATCCCTCTTCTTCTTCCTACCATACTGCATCTCTCTAATCTTTCTCTCGACATAATCTGCCATCTTTTCCCTACTCTTCTCCAGCATCGTCACTCACTGTCGGCTACGTCCGCTCGCTGGCGAACATGGCAACAGATCTAGCGTTATCAACAGCTATCTCTTTACTACAAAACCTTATCTCTCTCGATTACTCTCCAAAAGAAATTTCCCATATCTTATCCACTCACCCACCCCTAGTCACCTCTCCTGTCACAGCTGCTGATTTTTCGGCATTAACAACCAACACCTGTAATCTCTCTCTCTCTAAACCTTGCAACACCCCTTTGTACAACATCAGATTATTCTTCTCCTTCTATCCCTGAACTCACCACCGTACCTCTGTCCATTGCTGCCGACGGCCAGAACCTTGCTTTAACACGGAGGAAGTCCTCTCCAAAATCGGCCCCTCCATTTCTCATAGTTCAAATCCCCAATTTTCACTTATTCCACAACTTATCTCTAATTCTAAAAATAGCTCACACATACCTCCTTTTCTACAAATTAGTAACAACATAAAGCCTATATTCCACAACCGCCTCATATTCACTTTACTTTCCAAAACAACCATCATATTCCGTCCACCTTTCAAAACAGCCCCCATATTCTTTCCACTTCTCAAAATAGCCCCCATGAAACCCTACTCTCACCAAATCAGTCCATTCCCTCACCCTATTCTCACTCTACGATGCCACCTAACGTGGTCTTGCCCTCACAATCGTCGTCCACTATTCCAAATCCACATTTCATGACCACAAAATTAAATTCCAAATATTATTTCTTATGGAAATATCAGTTTGAAGCGTTACTTAGCAGTCACGATCTCTAGGAAGCACTCCTCTCAGACTCAGACTCAACCTCAGCAACCCCATCGTGAGCACTCTGGTCATTTTGGAATTACTAGGCCATTTGGGCCTTCTGGTTTTCAGTACTCTCCGGGTCCTGGTCTACTTCCGGCACCTACTCCTAGTCAGACATGTCAGTTATAAGGTATTCTGGGTCACAGTTATGTTTCCTGTCCCTAGCGGTTTAACCATGCATATGTTTCTAAGGAGCTTCCAAAGTCCTTTTCAACACTGTCTGTCGCTAACACCTCTGTCCTAGCCTTGTATCCTGATAGTGGTGCTTCTGCAAATATGATCCCAGATGATGGTAAACTTTCTAAGCTTACTCGCTATACTAGTGCGAACAAGATTGTAGTTAGTAATGGTGCACTTTTTGTCTATGAAGCATGTCAGCTCCTCTACTTTACAAACCCCTACTCATCCCCTTACTTTATCCAATGTGATGCATGTTCCTCATTTGTCTCATAATCTCCTGTCAATTAGAAAATTATGTCAACATAATGATTGTCTGATTGAGTTTTCTTCCATTGGTTTCTGTATTAAGGACAAAGCTTTAGGGAATCTTCTTTTGGACTCCCCTTCTAGTAGGGGTCTGTACACGGTCTCCCCTAGCTTGGTATCCTCCCTCGTTGCCCGTACCGTCTCTAGTGATCTTTGGCATCGCCACCTAGGTACTTTTCAGCAATTGTTTCGTAGTGGTAGTTTAAAGTCTAAAGATTGTTCTATTTATTTTTGTCAAACTTGTCAGTTAGGTTGGCCACACAAGTTACCTTTTCACCTGTTGAAAAGCGTAGCTTTGTGCTATTTTATCTAATTCACTATGATGTTTGGACTTATCCTGTTATCTCTTAATCTGGTTTTATTTTTTTATTTTTTTTTATGATTTTACCCGTTTTACTTGGTGCTACCCCATATGTACTAAATCTGAAGTCTATACTCACTTTTGTAATTTTAAAAAAATAATGAAAATCGTTTTACAACTAAAATCAAAAGGGGGGTCGTGAATTTGATAATGCTCAGTTCCGTAGCCTTTTTGCCATTTCTGGTATTCAACTTCGCCTGTCATGCTTTTACACCCCACAACAAAATGGTGTGTCAGTACGTAAGTATCGTCACATTTCTGAGTTACTTTACACTTTACATTACTACAAAAATACACTATTACAGCGCACCTATTACAACGGTTCTGGAAAAACCGCTGAACGGAGGTACCTATTACAGAGGTTCAAAAGTGAACCGATCATATTACAACGGTTTACTATTGAATTGCTGTAATAGGCGGTTCACCCTAATTTTTTTAAAAAGCCCGCCTCCCCCTACCCATTTCATCTCTCTCTCTCTCTATAGCACCACCACTGCCGCCACCACCATACAACACCACCGCCACCGCCGCCACCACCATATAGCACTGCCGCCGCTGCAACCACCACCACCATATACCGCCGCCGCCTCCACCATCGTATGCGTGGTTGTATGTATATTTGTGTATGTGTGGGTGTATATTTGTGTATGTGTGGGCGTATATATATTTGTATATGTGTGGGTGTTTGTATATTTGTGTATGTGTGGGTGTATGTATATTTGTACATACGTGTGGGTGTATCTATATTTGTGTATGTGTGGGTGTATGTATATTCGTACATACGTGTGGGTTTATGTATATTTGTGTATGTGTGGGTGTGTGCATATTTGTGTATGTGTGGGTGTATGTATATTTCGTAATTTTTTCATATTATTTTAGTGTTCTAGATCAAAATTCAACAAATTAAAATAATAATACTTAAAGGGGAAAACAAGGAAACCCTAAAATAATACGAAAAATTATTAAAATACACCTGAAACTAATAAGACGCAAATTTGAGGCCTTAAACGATCTCAGGTGGCTAAAATCACGAAACCGCATAGTCATGCATTTTGTTTAGAATGTCGTTTTGCTATGATCGTGCGAATTTCGTGTCATTGCGACACAGTAAATTTCGCAACTGTGTCGGAATGACACGAAATTCGCACGTTCATAGCGAAACGGCATTTTGAACAAAACGCATATATATGCAGTTTCGTGATTTTAGCCACTGAGATCGTTTAAAGCCTCAAATTTGCGTTTTACTAGTTTCAAGGGTATTTTTGTAATTTTTTATATTATTTTAGGGTTTTCTTATTTTCCCCTTTAAGTATTATTATTTTAATTTGGTGAATTTTGATCTTGAACACTAAGGTTACAAACGAGAAGGTAAAATAAAAAATAAAAATAAATTATACTCTATTATAGCGGTTATAGTTATAACCGCTGTAATAGAACCCCCTATTACAGCGGTTATAATTATAACTGCTGTAATAGGGGTCCTATTACGGCGGTTTTTAACCGCTGTAATAGGCTAAACTCTACTACAGCGGTTTAAAAAAAACTGATGTAATAGGCGTTTTTTGTAGTAAAGTTACTTCTTATTGCTCATCTCCCTCACTCTTTTTGGGTCGATGAAATCTATACTGCTCTTTTTCTTTTTAACCATCTCCCAACCCCTACGCTTCGCCACAAGTCTCCTTTTGAGGTCCTATTTGGTTGTTCCCTGGACTATTCCTCATTCTGGACTTTTTGCTGTGCATGCTTCTCGCATCTAGGTCATCGTGCTGCTCATAAGCTCGATCTTTCCTCTGCCTTATGTATCTTATTAGGTTATGCCCCGGATTACAAGGGTTACAGGTGCCTCGATCCCGCGTCTAGTGTTATTCACATTAGTCGTCACGTCATCTTCGATAAAGACTCCTTTCCCTATCCTACTTTACCTCCCGCTTCAGCCTCTGATACCCACTAGTCTGCTTTTGGATCTTTTTCGGTCTCTCTTTCTCATCAGCCTTATGTCAGTTCCACTAACCTCCCTATTGCCACCACCATTGTGTCTTCCACACTGCCTATCCCGGTGTCATCTCCATCACCTTTCTCTTATCAGAGTCCTCCCTGTCCTTCCCGTCCAATCCACTCTCCATCTCCCTCTCCAACTGCAATTGATTCTTCGTCTGTATCGTTTCTTGCAACTACCTCTTCCCTGGCCTCTTTCTTTTCTGAGTCCTCACCCAGTGTCCTCCCTCCATCTACTCGTCATCCTATGGTCACCTGCTTACGTGATGGTACGCGTAAACCTCATGTTCTTCCTTCCTTGTCTGTTGTTTCCCCGCCTCTCGAGCCGACATGTTATACATAGGCAGCCAAGGATCTCCACTGGCCTACCGCCATAGTTGATTAGTTTAATGCTCTTCAAACAAATGACACATGGACTTTGTTGCCATCGCATCCTTCAAAAAATACTGTTGGTTCCAAATGGGTGTACAAAGTGAATTTACGGCCTGATGGATCTGTTGAGCGGTATAAGACCCACTTAGTTGCTCAGGGTTTTAAGCAACAGGATGGTATTGACCTTGGTGAGACCTTCAGCCCTTTGGTTAAGTCGACTACTATTCACAGTGATCTATTTATTGTTGTCTCTCGTAAGTAGTTTACCAGACAACTTGATGTGAAGAATGCCTTTCTTCAAAGTGATCTTGTCGAGACTGTTTACATGGATCAGGCCTCGGTTTTACTCACCCCCAGTATCCTTCACATGTGTGTTAGTTACAGAAGGCTTTATATGGTCTGAAACAAGAGACCGGAGTTTGGTTTGAGAAATTTAGTTTATCTTTGCTGCGTCTTGGGTTCACTAGCAGCAAAGCTGACATGTCGATGTTCATCTACCGCTCTGGTTCTATCACCTTGGTTCTCTTTCTATATGTTGATGAAATTATCTTGACTAGGAATGACTCTGTTGTAGTTAGTGCTCTTATTTCTCGACTTTCACAAGAGTTTGCTATGAAGGACTTGGGGGATCTTTACTACTTTTTATGTATTCATGCTACACGGGACTCTCTTGGCTTGTATCTTTTGCAAAAAAAGAAAAATGCAACTGAGCTTTTACAACATTTTGACATGATGGCTTGAAACCTATTTCCTCTCCTATTTCTGCGAAGTCTATACCGTTCGCTCTTGAGGGTGACCTTTTCTCTGATCCAACTTTTTATTGCAGTATTGTTAGGGGTCTTCAGTATCTCACTCACACTCAACCTGACATTGCTTATGCGGTTGCCTTAAGCAGTCAGTTTATGCACTCATTCTCAGGATATTCAGTATCAGATGATTAAGAGGATTCTTCATTATCTTCTAGGCACTCTCGACTTTGGTCTTCTTATTCGATCTTTCTAATTAGAGTCTCTTGCTGTATATGTTGAATCTAACTGGGCCAGTTGTCCTGATAGCCAGCGCTCTACTACTGACTATTTATTTTGGTGATAACCTTATCTCCTGGTCCACCAAGAAGCAAGCGACTGTATCCCGATCCAGTACTGAGTTTGAGTACGTTCTATTGCCTATGCTGTTGCTGAGAATTGTGAGTTGCATTATATTCTACCGGGATAATACTAGTGTGATCTATCTTGTTCTTAATCCAGTGTTTCATGCTTATACGAATCACATTGAGATAGATTACCATTTAGTTCATAAGAAGGTCCCTATTGGTGATGTTTTAGTGAAGTATGTTCCCACTGCTGATTAGATCGCTGATATCTTTACCAAAGCTTTGTCTGCTCCTAAGTTCTCACAGTTACGGGTCAATCTTCGCTTTGGTCTCACTGCTCAGATTTGGGGGGGGGGGGGGGGGGTAGGGTTTATTCTGTTAGATATAGATAGATTTGTTAGTGTATCTTCTGTTAGATATAGATCGACCGAAATCTGTATAGTTAGGGTCTTATATATGTCTATATATACTCATGTACTTTATCATTCATATTCATTCTAGTAATATACTTACACATATTACACATAGTTCAGTTCTTACGTACTTTGAATTCTATCATATACATTACTGTGTGAGAGATATAGACATTAGGACCATTGAACTTGACATGACATAGAATTTACCATAGTGCATGAGCTCAAGATTAGTAAAATGTCAAAGATACTAGACAATCAACATTTGAAAGTAAAAATACAATCTGCATAGTGTTGGGTTAGGTGATCCCCGGGGTGACTGACTCAGCGGAAGATTAAAATTTTATACTATATGTAGCATAAATATAAAACACCCTGGCACGGATTCAATCGGCTTGATTAATTCATATTAAAATTAAAAGTGAAAAGTAAAATTACCAACAAAGAATTTTAGTCTCGGTTGGATCTTTATCAACCTGCTACGAGCTTCCAAAGCCCGTACTAAATTGCTTCACAAAAATCGCCATTTTTGCATCTCCAGTTGTAGCGCTTCAATTTCCGCGCCGCTAAGAATAGTCCACACCTCCTTGAATCTTGAATCATCCTATTTTCGATGCTAGCCAATAGAACGAATCTAAAATTTTATTCTAGGCTTATGTGAAAAGGTGAGGAATATATTTAGTGAGTAATTAAGCTCAACACATGAGCAAAATTACACCTTGAATATTTGGCTAGGGGCGCCTAAGGTGAGAGAGAGAGAGAGAAAATGAAATTTCTTCTTCTTTTCTTGTGTGATGACCGATTTTACTATGTATATTTTTTTTCTTGCTTGATCACATATATATAGAGGTAGAATTCAAACCCTAATAGAGCTTGATATAAGAGAATTACTTAATCTTCAAGGTATAGTTATTTCCTTATCTAGGAACCTTCCATAATATATAATAAATAATAATACCCATATATACATACATAATACAAGCCTAGCATGTATCTATATTATATATATATATATATTATTAACATATATGTCTAATATAGGTATAATCCTTTAAAGAATAGAAGTAATTACCAAGTATATCATCTTTCCTTAATCACATAAACCATCCAATGATTTACCTTTAATCAAGAAGTTCAAACAAAAATTCATTTTCCTTCCACATGCCTCCCTCTTAATCTTGTAGTCTAAGTTTAATTTCTTTATTTAATCCTTGACTCCAATTCATATATTACAGAGAATCTAATCCTTTTAATTAATTCCAATAAATAAAGCCCTACTTTATTTATTTCCACCAAATATTCATATTATTTATTTAACTTGAGTCCAATCCAATAAAATAAATTACTTGGACTATACTAACTCCATTAATTAATTAATTCATGATTAAATAGTCTCAATTAGTCTTTACTAATTAATTTATATTCCCAATTAGAAAAGTATTATACTTTTCCAATTTCCTCAATTTCCTCAAATTGATTAATTCACACATAAAGCGAAAACTCTACAGAGTTTGCGTGTGACCCTTTAGGCTCGTTTATGGACTAGTAGTAGGTACACTTTCCCAAAGTGCTAGTGTAGTTTTCAAAAATGGAAATACTAGATTAAATACAACTTAATTTAATCAAATCTTGAATTAGCCATCATACTAATTCAAGACACCTACAAATCGTGGTTACTGTCTAGCAACGGGCCACGAAGACCTAGACATAATTGATAAGTAAATATACGTCTTTTACAATCATGATTCTCGTATAAGTAAGATCTTTCCACCATGATCTCCCGATTAAGTTTAAGGTATAGGTTTAGTCAAAACCTTAATAACTCAATATCTATGTTTTCCATTTACAGGATATTTGACTTTGACCTTATAAACGAGGAAACCCTATGCCGTTTTAGAAGTCTTACTTCGGCCGAAGATTCCCTAAATCGACTTACTTATTATAAACATAGGAGATGCACCAACAATTCAAGTGAGAGATGGAACCCATCTCGATTCTCATGTATCTCCATATATGATCATATCATACCCAAAATACTCCATGTAACCATCTTAATAGATCATGAAGCAAGTTAAAGTGTAACGGATCATATACAAGATATCATATGGAATCTAAGGTCCATGAGGATTATTCTTATACTACGTGGTCATAGGAAGTTCCAGATTCGACTATGATTCCTTTGAAGGAACTTCCTTGGGGTGGTTCAGTTTACCTATTCCATATAGGAACCCTCATACATACACTGCTTTCACCAGGCCAGTACCTATGGAATGAGGTACACTCTCCTAGAGTATGTATCATGCAAGCAAGTCTTTCGAGTTTGTCAATATCCCTCATCTTGACAAACCCATTCATGACTTGGAACATAGTTTTAGGATCACAGTCTTAGAGACGCATTCCATAATCGCCATTCTCGACGTGCGATGACGTACCATAGCCATATGTGATTCTAAGGGACTTTATTCTACCATATGCAAGATATAAATAAAAGAATAAAGAATGCCATATAAGAATCAACTTGATTTATAGGGGAAAGATTGTCTATGGAGTCTATCCATTATAAGATTGGCAACCAAATAAATTGGTGCGCTGGGCATCTACTTTATCAATCTCCCACTTGTGCTAGAGCCAATTGTCCATGTATTTGTGGCCCATTCTTGTGAGATGTTTGTCAAATACCTTTTGGATAATGGGTTTGGTGAAGGGGTCTTCTACGTTATCTGCCGAGTCCACACGCTCCATTTGAACGTCGCCTTTCCCAATGATATCCCTGATCAAATGGTATCGCTTTTGTATGTGCTTGGATTTATGATGAGACATAGGCTCTTTTGCTTGCACAATAGCCCTGTTGTTATCACAGTACACCAGTACTGAGTTAACAATAGATGGAACGACACCCAATTCTTAGATAAAGTTCCTTATCCAAATTGCTTCTTCTGCAGCTTTCGAAGATGCAATATACTCTACTTCAGTGGTGGAGTCAGTGGTAGTGGATTGCTTGTTACTTTTCCAACTCACCGCGCCATCATTAAGCAAGAAGGCAAAACCCCGAAACAAACTTTGAGTCATCCACATCCGTCTGAAAACTAGAGTCTGTGAAGCACTCTAATTCCAATTCTCCATTCCTGTAGACCAAGAATAAACCTTTAGTTCTTTTGAGATACTTAAGTATTGCCTTGACTGCGGTCCAATGTTCTACACTGGGGTTCGCCTGATAGCGAGTACACACGCCCTATGCATATTCTACGTCAGGTCTTGTGCATATCATAGAGTACATTATGCTACCTAATACTGATGTATAAGGTATACGAGACGTCCTCTCTCTTTCTAGCTCTGTCTAGGGAGACATTACCTTAGAAAGAGCGATCCCATGTCCCATTGGCAAGATCCTCTCTTGGATTCTTCCATGTTAAACCATTTTAGCACTCTATTGATATACAAGGATTGGGAGAGACCTAGCAGCCTATTCGGTATATCTCAGTAGATCTTCATACCCACTATGTAGGATGTTTCTCCCATATCCTTCATGGAGAATTGATTGGATAACCAAAGTTTAGTTGATTGCATCAATCCTACATCATTTTCGATTAGGAGAATGTCGTCAACATAAAGTATTAGGAATGTGACCACACTCTCACTAACCTTTTTGTACATGCACGCCTCGTTAGCATTTTGAACATATCCATACTTCTGTATAACAGTGTCAAAATGCCGATTCCAGCTTCAGGAATCTTGTTTTAGTCTATAAATGGACCTCTGGAGCTTGCACACCTTGTGTTCACCTCCTTTGAATGTGAAACCATCTGGCTGCTGCACGTATATCTCTTCCTCAATTTTCCCATTGAGAAATGCAATTTTCGCATCCATCTACCAAATCTCAAAGTCAAGATATGCAAAGATAGCTAGAAGAGTCCTAATGAATTTCAGCATCTCCACCGGCGAGAAGGTTTCCTCATAGTCAATTCCTTATCTTTGAGTGAACCCTTTCTCCACGAGTCGAGCCTTATAGGTTACAACCTCTCCATCCATTCCAAGATTTCGCTTGTAAACCCACTTGCAGCCAATAGGCTTAATGACTTTAGGTGGGTCCATCAAGGTCCATACCTTGTTGGATAACATAGAGTCCATTCGGATTTCATGGCTTCTAGACATTTTCTCGAATCAATGTCTAACATTGCTTCCTCATATCCTTTAGGATCTAAATCGATTTAAGGGTCCTCTGATTTTCTCTCTTGCAAATGGCTGACCCATTTTTCAGTGGAGCATGAGACCCTTTCGGATCTTCTCAGAGGTTGTGTACTTTCAGGTTGGTCTTCATTTCGTGCTTGTTGAAAGAGTTAGGTGCCCGGCGCGCCATTTGTAGGGCGTAGTAGCTGACTCTTTAAACAGTCTTATATTATATCTTGTTAAGTTATTTAATAAAAGGCATATTCTTCTTTATCTTATCATTCTATGCAAATAGATAAAGTCCCTTAGATCACTCTTAAGCTATGAGATGTGTTTGGTATCGGGGATGCCAATCATGGAATACGTCTATAAGGTTGTGGTCTTAAAGATGTTACAAGTCATAGAATCATTGAGATAGGGATATCCATGACTCGTAAAGACTTGCACGTAAAATGCACACTCTTGGAGAGTGTATCCTATTCCATGGATACTGATACAGTGTACATCAGTGCATGTACGTGGGTTCTTGTTGGGATCGAGTAAACTGAACAACCCCGCGGAGTTTCCATATTAGAGTCAATGTCGAATTTGGAATCTCCTCGGTTACGTAGGCGTAATTTGGTCCTCATGACTTGAGGCACCATTGGTCGTCTCGTACATCACCCACTATGCTTAGATTTGTCACACGATTCTAGGTGAGTCATAAAGTGTGGCACATTGGGTCCAGTCTGGTTATGTACGAAGGTGCGTGAGTGCCAAGAGAGAATCCATCACTGATCATTAGCATCGGCGCATATCCTATGTACTTCACAGTGTATTGACCATGGGAACCTCCGGCCGGAGTCGTATCAATAAGGAGGCGCAGTGTTTCCTCGCTTGATTGATAAATTGGTTAATGTCACTTAGATCGATATACATAGAATCGAGTTACTGGGATTTCCACTGACATCCAAGTCCTAGATTCAATCGGGATATTTGATGGAAGGATTTTACTTATGCGAAAATCGTAATGCGAAAAGGTCACCTAATAATCATTCATGGCTAGGTCTTCTTGGCACGTGGCTAGTACTAACCTTGATTTGTAGGAGCCATGAATTAATCGGTAATTAATTCTTGGTCGGATTAAAACACTTGGAGTAATTAAATCTAGCAATGAAAATTGCAAAGGCACAACAGGGTTGTGTTCCTACTACTAGTACATGACCGAACCTACAATAGGATTACACACATACTCAAGAAAGTTCAATTGCTATGTTAATATTAATCCGATTTAGGATTAAAGTGAAATTGATTAATGAGATTAATTGATTAAGTGGAAGACATTTTAATTAGTAGGCCTGGGAAAATAATTGTTCTATTAATTAATCTTGGAGATTAATCATTAACGGAAATTATTATTATCCGGGAATTTATTGAAGCTACTAATTTTACTATTAATTAATCATGAGGATTATTTAATTAACAAGTCTTGGAAGACTTGGGAGCCATTTTAATTAAGTTGGACTTAATTAAATGAAATCACAAGATTCAAATACAAAGCTAGTCAAAGTTGATAGTGATGTTTTTGGAAAGAAGAAGAAAATGGAAACTACTTTTCTTACACATGGGGTGGTAGATGAGAGTTGCCAAAATGAGGAGAAGCAAGTCTTTTCCTCTCTCTAACACCATATGGCCTAATTTGGAGGCTATAATAAGTGGGTGTTCTTGCTCTTCTTTCATTCTTGATGAAAACTTAAAGGAAAGAAAGCTTTGATCGTAGTACTTCCTCTCTAGAGTTTTCTTCTAGCTTCTCTTGTGCTTCTTGAAGACTTTTTTCCATAGAACTTCTTCTTGAAGATTAGTTATAGAAGATTATCTTCCATAGATATTTTTCTTCTAGTAACTCTTCTTTTCTTCCACCTTTCACTACATAGACTCCATTTCCTTAAAGCATATATCTAGCCAATCTTTTGCTCAAGGTATGAACTTGTTTGAGGTGTGTCCTTGTAGAGGCTTCTTTCTTTAGGAGATTATGGTGGTTTGATTCGAATCCCTCCATGTTGAGGTGAGGTTCGAAAATAAGAGCCAAAGTTTTTGGTGTGGTTTTTCTTGTGTTGTGGTTATACATCCTCACTTTAATAAAACCCAAATCTTGTAATCGGTTTAAAACCCCTTTACTCGTATTAGTTTTTGTTGTGCATTACTTCGACCCCCTAGCTTGGGGTGCCATTATATATGTGTTTTACATACTTTATTTCTTCCTTTGCGCCGGCATCGCTTGTGGGGGCATACCGATCATTACACTTGTGTGGTATCTAGTGGAAGTGTCAATGGTTCTTGAGGGGTTCATTACTTTGAGTTTCCTCAAGCTCTATGACCGACCCATTTCTGTCTAATAGAAACTCTTTCTCCAAGAAAGTCGCATTCCATAAAACAATAACATTTTGTTCCAAGGGTCATACAAGTAACATCCAAGGGTTTCCTTCAAATATCCCACAAACTTACATATTGTGGATCTTGCATCCAATTTATCTCCCTGAAGCTACTTCACGTAAGTAGTGCACCCCCACACCTTAAGGTGTTTGTATGAGGGCGTCTTACCACACCACAACTCCTAGGGAACCTTAGGCACTGACTTAGAAGGCAGCATATTCAACAGATACGCCGTGGATTCCAGTGCATAGCCCCACATGGAATTTGAAACTTCAGTGAAACTCATCATAGATCGAGCTATGTCCAAAAAAGTTTGATTCCTATGCTCAGCTACCCCGTTTAGTTGAGGCGTGCCAGGTGGAGTCCACTGTGAGAGAAATCCATTCTTTTTTGGATAATCAAGAAATTCAGTGGAAATATATTCACCTCCTCGATCTGATCGACAAGCTTTAATATTTTTTCCCATCTGTCTTTCTATTTCATGTCTAAACTCTTTAAATTTCTCAAAAGATTCAAACTTGTATCTAATCAGATATACATAACCATACCATGAGTGATCATCGATGAATGTTATGAAATAATTGAACCCACCTCTTAAACTTCTGCTAAGGGGGCCACACACATCAGTGTGGATCAAATCCAACATTTCCTTGGCTCGCTCTCCTTTCCCAGTGAAAGGTAACTTGGTAATTTTTTCCTTACCTTAAGGTTCGCAAGCAGTCAATTCATCTAAATCATTAATATTCAAATGAGTTGATAAGCTTCAAATTCTCTCTTTGGAAATGTGACCTAGTCTAGCAGACCAAATGCGTGTGTCTATTTGATTATCTAGTTTGCGTTTGTTACTTTGTTGACTATGGAGATTAGCAACAGTGAGAAAAATAGTATAAAGTCTGTATTGCAGTGTCGATTTTAAGATAAAGGAAGATTCATAAAACAAAAGTACACTTTTATTACGAATCTCAAAATAATATCCATCTGAATCCAACTAAGGAATAGAAATGATATTTCTTATTATCTCAAAAATAAAATAAACAGAATTTAAAACTAATTTTCTATCTTCTAAATCTAAGTAGATAGTCCCCATGGCTTTGGCATCAACCATTGCTCCATTTCCCATCCTCAGAGTCATCTCTCCTCTACTTAGTTCCTTACTTCTTGTCATCACCTGAAAATCATTGCAAAGGTGAATACTACACCCAGTGTCAAGTATCCAAGAAGCATTGTTAACTTCAACAAAGAACATACCTTGAGCTTTTAAGGTCTCCTTGCAGTTCCTTTGCCAGTGTCCAGGCTTCCCACAGTTGAAGCAATTATCAGACTTGGCCTTCTTACTATTTTTCACCCCTTCATTGCCTTTCAGCTTCTTGTTACCATTTTTTTTCTTGCCACTTGACTTACCTTTTCAAGTTAGTGGTTGAGATGAAGCCTTAATAAGCATCACCGGCTTGTCCTTTCAAATTGTGCTCTCAGCAATCTTCAACATGTTCAACAACTCAGGAAGCTTAGCTTCTAGTTGGTTCATATTGAAGTTGACAATGCAACGAATTGGTCATAGGAACTAGGTGGTGACTGTAGGACCAAGTCCATAGAAAGTTCACTATCGAGCTCCACACATAGACTAGTTAATTTTTCAATCAACCAAATCATTTTCAGCACGTGGGCACTCACATTAGAACCTTCAGTCATTTTCGCCTTGAAAAGTTCTTTGGAAACGGCGTATCGTTCCCTCCTAGTTCGTGTACCACAGAGTTCTTGTAAATGGTGGAGAATCGACACAGCATTTTCAATCGTCTCATGTTGTTGCTCATGAAGCCAACATAAGACATCTCGCTTGCATGTCATTCTCTTTCCATGTCTGATACTCAAAGCTCTCATCATCAAATGCTTCATTGTCAGGTTCGACTTCGACAGGGTACGAGAGTATATAATCTCTCCTTTTAGATTGGAGGATGATTTTCAAGTTTCGAAGCCAATCTTCAAAATTTGAACCGGTCAGTTTTTTTTTTCAAGAACGTTTTTGATTGGATTAGACATTATGATTGATCTACAAAAATAATAAGCAAGGCAGATAATTAGTGTATTTTCTAAATAATGTCCTTCTACAATTTGGTCTTTAATTGTACGAGTCTCTCACTATTTTTCCAAATCCCACCACCCTCTTGGTGAAATTCGAAAGAGACATCATCTTTTTTAGTGGACTTAAGATCCACTTAGGTTGCAACCATACACCCCAATTTTATGAGCCCATATGATTGGTTCAAGTGGTAACTTTACTGGGCCTTCTACCTCGTTGGATAGTTCTCAAGATCGTTTATCCTCATCTTTCACATATGCCCAAATTTTATGAGCCCATATGGTAGTCATTGTTAGACTTGACCCATCAAATATCCAATGGTCAATTCATCGATCTAATTACCCCCCAATTTTATAAGTTAGTAATAGACAAACAAATCCCACAGGGCATCTGTATGCTTAGTAGTGCTCACAACCTACCTTGTATTGAATCCACCCCAATTTTATGAGCCTAGATTTACTACTTGGCGGCATTTCTCATTTCATCTACTTATGATGGAAGGCAAAGAAATAAAGATCTCATCTATTATTCGTCATAAGCCTAATATTTTCTCCGGAGGGAATTAAACATGTGATTGGTCTCATCAGATTACAATTATCTTGTTTAGGTTATCTATCCTACACATGCATTACAAACACATAACATAATATACATGATAGATAAAATAAACATCCACAAAGCGAGTAAATAAGGATGAACCATCTCGAGCCCTAACCTATGCTACCCACTGAGCCAAAGTGGGTTCGGTATTCTAGGAATGTAAAAACAACTAATCTATTACAATGAAATCTCCACAGCTTGCAGATCTTCAATTTCGCCTCCATCTTCATTCTCCATCTTTGATTAAAACTATAATCCACTTATAAACTAATCTAATGACAGAAAATAAAAGTAGCCAAACTGGCTATTTTTCCAACTCTAAAAAATTACATACAAACAAAACCAAATGTTCATCCCATATCACATAAATCATGCCAAGCTAACATAAATGCCATATATAAATCTACCCATCCGTCGTTCAATTTAAATTATGCATATTGGGATTTATTTTGATTTAACTTTAAAATATTATTTCTAGGCTTGAAATAAATAATTTTCAAAATCATAAATCTCAACCTATAATAATAATAATATATATATATATAATTTTTGAAAAACATTTCTAATTATAAAGGTTTAAAATAAAATATTTCCAAAATAAGAATTTTAAAACCTTAATTTCATAAAATTCTTTCAAATCCAATTTAAAGAATTTTATTATTCTCAAAAATTCAAGTTTTAAGAAATCATATTTTTCAGAATTTTTAATTCCCAAAATTAACATAATTCCAGAAAAATAAAAAATTTAATCAAGAATCCAAATCGGGTACTAGGTGACCCGACCCGTGGGCATCGCCAGCCAGACGATGCTCGAATTTCTTGGCAGCTGCCGAGACAGCGTCGGACATTGTCGAAACCTATTGCCGCCGTTTTTCAAGGAGGTCCCGATGGCAAACCGTGGCCGCTCATGTGGGCGGCCTTCGGCCTTTCCCACCGATCACTTTTCGTCACTTTCGGTTGTCAACGTTGTACCATAAAGAATTTAGCGCAACACCTATTTTCGATTTTAATTCTTGATACCAAATTTCATTTTAATACAAAATTCATCAAGATTACAATTAAAACAAATTCAATTCCAATTAGCATAATTCACAATTAACAACAAATATATTGATTTAGCATGCTTTTCAATTTTCATTAACATAAACGAAATAAATGAAAACACGTAAATCACATAAATACAAACTAATCGAGCTAACCAGGCTCTGATACCACTGTTGGGTTGGGTGATCCACGGGGTGACTAACTCAGCAGAAAATTAAAATTTTACACTGAACCTAGCATACATTTAGATCTGTAAGTTAATACAATACAACACATTTAATCCTTTTTTTTTAATTTTAGACGAAAGGGGTTACCTTAACCTGACAAATTCGGGCTGATAGTTTTTAATCATGGCCACACAGACCCTATAAAACTCGAAATAAGAATAGAAAAATCACAATTTGTAACAGCCTGAAATTGAAACCAGGACTCTCCACATGAAATTGGACGCTGACTAATAAGTTTTGTGTAACATATTTAATCCTTTATGTCTGAGTAAACAACCTATAGTCCTACATTTACAAGAAATGTTTAATTCAATTTAGTACTAAATAAACGTGTCGAACAACTCCCCTTTATTGGACCGAGATCACGTATTGCTCATGGTCCTCCATTTGTAATTTTGATTTTTCATCTCTGGAGACAGTTCCACCTCCAAAATAAATAAAAAAATCCCTCATTTTGCCCGATATTCCTAAATCGAACAAATTCTAATTTCAGTTCATGTGCCTCTATCCAAAGAATAAAGAATGTCTCATTTTCGGATGTAGAAGCAATAGAGAAATTAGATTTTGTTTGATTTGGGAACTCGGGCATAATGAGGGTTTCTTTTTTAATTTTTTTTGGGGGGGGGGGGGGGGGGGGGGGGAATGTTTAAAAAGATGTAAAAACGAAGTTGTATATGAAGGATTTCAAGTTCAGTAGTTGAAGAATTGATTTAGAGGAGATAAATTAGGGCTGATATGATTTGAGGATAGTGAATTGATTTCCCCCCTTTTATTTTAAGTTTAGAATTAGAATTTTGGGAGCAACTAGGGGTGGCAAAATGGTTTTGGACTCATGGGTCCAACCCAACTCAATAGGTTTTGGATTGGGTTGGGTCCAAGGAAGTTTTTGTTGGGTAAATTTGGGTTGGGTTTTATTGGGTCAAAAAACAATTTGGGTCCAACTTGTGTCCTATTGGGTCCACTCTGGGTTTTAAATGAGTTCAAGTTAGGTTCAAAATGTAAAAATTATTTTTTAAAAAAACTTATAAATAATTCTAAATTGGTCCAAGTTGGGTCCCCACACTACATATATTTTCACACTACACATATTTTCACACACTACACATATTTTCATACACACATCATATATTTTTCACACGCTACACACATTTTCACACACACATCACACATTTTACACGCATTTTCACACACTACACATGTTCACACACAAATCACATACTTTACACATACTACACATATTTTACACACACACTACACATATTTTCACACACACTACACACATTTTCACACACTACACATATTTTCACACACAAATCACATATTTTACACATACTACACATATTTTACACACACTACACATATTTTACACACACTACACACATTTTCACACACTACACATATTTTCACACAATTTTACAAATACTACACATAGTTTACACACATTACATATATTTTCACACACACTACACATATTTTACACACACTACACATATTTTACACACACTTCACATATTTTCACATACTACACACATTTTCACACACTACACACATTTTACACACACTACACATAATTCACACACCAATCACACATTTTACACACACGATACGTATTTAAAATACACTACACATTTTCACACCTACGTCACACATTTTACACACCTATCAAATATTTTAACACACGAGACGTATTTTACACATACTACACATTTTACACACACCACATATTTCACACACATATCACATATTTTACACACACTGCAAATATTTTCACACACTACACATATTTTCACACTCACTAGACATATTTTACACACACTACAGGCATTTTCACACACACGAGCACCTTTTACACACATTACATATATTTTCAAACACAAAACACACGCTTCACACACATCACATATTTTATATACACTACACATTTTCACACATCCATCAAATATTTTACACACACTACACACCTTTTCATACACACGACACATTTTACACATACTACACATATTTTCACACACTGCAGATATTTTACACACACTACACTCATCTTACACACACTACACATAATTTACACACACTACACATATTTTCACACACACTACACATAATTTACAGACACTACACATATTTTACACACTACATGCATTTGTGTAGTGTGTGAAAATATGTGTAGTGTGTGAAAATGTGTGTAGTGCATGAAAATGTGTGTGGTGTGTGAAAAATGTGTGATGTGTATGTGAATATATGTGTAGTGTGTGTGAAAATGTGTAGTGTGTGTAACATGTGTGATGTGTGTGTGAAAATATGTGTAGTGTGTGAAAATATGTGGTGTGTGAAAATGTGTTGTGTGTAAAATATGTGATGTGTGTGTGAAAATATGTGTAGTGTGTGTGAATACGTGATGTGTGTGTGTGAAAATATGTGTAGTGTGTGTAAATATGTGTAGTGTCTGAAAATGTGTGTAATGCATGAAAATGTGTGTAGTGTGTGAAAATGTGTGTAGTGCATGAAAATGTGTGCAGTGTATGTGAAAATATGTGTAGTTGAAAATAGATGTAGTGTGTGTAAAATGTGTGATATGTGCAGTGTGTGTGAAAATATTTGTAGTGTGTGAAATGTAGTGTATGAAAATGTGTGTAGTGTGTGAAAATATGTGTAGTGCGTGAAAATATGTGTAGCGTGTGAAAATATGGGTAGTGTGTGTGAAAATATGGGTAGTGTGTGTAAAATATGGGTAGTGTGTATGAAAATGCGTGTAGTGCGTGAAAATGTGTGTAGTGTGAGAAAAATGTGTGATGTGTGTGTGAAAATGTGTGTAATGTGTGTGAAAATATGTGTAGTGTGTGTGAAAATGTGTGTAGTGTGTGTGAAAATATGTGTAGTGTGTGTGAAAATGTGTGTAGTGTGTGTGAAAATATGTGTACTGTGTGAAAAATATGTGAAGTGTGAAAATGTGTAGTGTGTGAAAATGTGTGTAATGTGTGTGAAAATATGTGTAGTGCATGTAAAATGTGTGATATGTGTAGTGTGTGTGAAAATAGGTCTAGTGTGTGAAAATGTGTGTAGTGTGTGAAAATATGTGTAGCGTGTGGAAATATGTGTAGTGTGTGTAAAATATGTGTAGTGTGTGTGAAAATATGTGTAGTGCGTGAAAATGTGTGTAGTGTGTGAAAAATGTGTGATGTGTGTGTGTGAAAATATGCATAGTGTGTGAAAATATGTGTAATGTGTGTTAAAATATGTGTAGTGTGTGTGAAAATGTGTGTAGTGTGTGTGAAAATATGTGTAGTGTGTGAAAAATGTGTGATGTTTGTGAAAATATGTGTAGTGTGTGAAAATGTGTGTAATGTGTCTGAAAATATGTGTAGTGTGTGTAAAATGTTTGATATGTGTAGTGTGTGTGAAAATATGTGTAGTGTGTGAAAATGTATATAGTGTGTGAAATTATGTGTAGCATGTGAAATATGTATATTGTGTGTAAAATATGTGTTGTGTGTAGTGCATGAAAATGTCTGTAGTGTGTGAAAAATGTGTGATGTGTGTGTGAAAATATGTGTAGGGTATGAAAATGTGTGTGAAAATATGTGTAGTGTGTGTGAAAATGTGTGTAGTGTGTGTGAAACTACGTGTAGTGTGTGAAAAATGTGTAATGTGTGTGAAAATATGTATAGTGTGTGTGAAAATATGTGGTGTGTGTGAAAATATGTGTAGTGTGTGTGAAAATGTGTAGTGTGTGAAAAATATGTGATGTGTGTGTGAAAATATGTGTAGTGTGTGTAAAACGTGTGATGTGTGCGTGAAAATGTGTAGTGTGTGAAAATATGTGGAGTGTGTATGAAAATGTATTGTGTGTGAAAATATTTGTAGTGTGTGAAAATATGTGTAGTGTGTGAAAATATTTGTAGTGTGTGAAAATATGTGTAGTGTGTGTAAATATGTGTAGTTTGTCTGAAAATGTGTGTAGTGTGTGAAAATGTATGTAGTGTGTGTGAAAATATGTGTAATGTGTAAAATGTGTGATATGTGTAGTGTGTGTGAAAATATGTGTCGTGTGTGAAAATGTGTGTAGCGTGTGAAAATATGTGTAGTGTGTGTGAAAATTTGTGTAGTGTGTGTAAAATATGTGTAGTGTGTATGAAAATGTGTGTAGTGGTGAAAATGTGTAGTGTGTGTAAAATATGTGTTGTGTGTGTAAAAAGTGTGTTGCGTATGTGTCAAAAATGTTTAGTATGTGTAAAAAGTGTGTTGTGTACGTAAAAAATGTATTATGTGTGTAGAAATTATGTATAAATGTGTGCTAAACTCTATTTGACTTGATTTGATTTTGGGTCTACTTTGGGTCCAAGTTGGGTCCACTTTGGGTCATTGTTAGGTCCACTCTGGGTCCTTATATAAAACTTAGTTGGACTCAACCCAACCCGGACCCAAACCCAACCCATATTGGACCCGTGAACTTGGACCCAACCCAGTTGGACCCGACTCGACTCGCCCATTTGCCACCCCTGGGAGCAACACATAAGCATCATGTGATCAACCTCCGACAGTGGGGGAAGATGGCTAGCACGTCGATTTAGGACTAAAATTGAACCTTTTCGATATACGTCAAACATAAATGACTCAATTTGTGCGATTTTGTCAATTTACAGAACTTTATATTTTTTTCGAAAAGATAATAAACATATTCTGTCAACACCCTAATTTATAGGACTAAAAATAAAATTATACCTCAGAGAATACAAAACCCCTCCGTCCAACTAGCACAATCGGTGACCAAACTTCTGTTGGGCGCAGCGGAAGTTTTGGGTCCGAGATTTAACTTATTAAGATTCGGCAAGTCCCACCAACAAGTTAATGACAAAATATTACCCGAAAGAATATAACAATAATGCACACAAGATTTACGTGGTTCGGCAAAATCCGCCTACGTCCACGAGAGTTTCCGTTCTTCCACTATGAGAGAAATTTACCGGTACAAAAGTACACACTTGAGTTTATCGACAAACTCAAGAAAATCACTCTTGTACAACCACTCTCAAAGTTATATAGAACACTACTCTCCCAACCCCCTTTGTATTGCCCCGAAAGAAAAAGCCCACAAGTGTTTCCCGTGTAGTACAATTTGTATCTACCACAAATTACTTTCCCTAGTATACACTACACTACACTTTGCTCTCTATGTTTTTCTCTCGATTTGGGATGCATCAAATGAGCAATGGAAGGCTGCTATTTATAGCACAATTTCTACCAACCAAAACTCCTCTCATTGGTTGAAATTCCCACCATTCAAAACAAGTTGGTTGGAGAAATTCAACTTTGATGGCCACCTACCATTTTACTTTTGTATTTCAACTTTGATGGTCACCTACCATTTTATTGTTTATTTATTATTGTGGACAAATACCTAACAACTTCAACTACCAGTCATAGGTTTTTTTTTTTTTGGTGTATGTATAGATATAAAAACACAAAATAAGGGATACATAATATGTAAATATCTGCTACAAATAGCACAGAAGTTGGAATCTTGGCAAATGGGGATTCCGAGTGGTACAAGTGTAGATACAGACCATAGGAAGGGACAGTCAAGGGTGGAAGAAAAAACAGCAATTTTGTCTAACTTTTAATTTGGGGTGGAAATGACTTTACATGGGATTCACAAATGTATGTTTGGGATGTGTTTTTATCTTTCAAATGAGATTGAAACTTAATATTGTTGTCAAGACGATCAGTGTGAAAAGTTTATTGATTCGAATTTATGTTTGTATGGTGAGAAAAATTGTAATTTTAATACTGTAAATTAAAATTTGCAATTTTAGTTCTATAAATTAAGATGCAGTGACAATTTCAGGTCCTCACGTACAAAAAACGTGCCAAAGTTTCTGCCAAACTAAATATACCCAAATTCAAATAGATTCCGGCCAATTTCAGATTTTCTAGCAATGGGTGACTTCAGATCATGAGCACTGGAAAGCTAGTGAGCCAAATTTGAAACAACTAAGTTAAGTGTTCTTCAAATGAAATTCCCGAAACCCGATAATGCAGTTTTCCTAAATGTGAAATTGCTAAGTTAAGTTTTTTTCAAACCGACTCTTGAAAGGAACCATGCGTCCACAGCATTTGGGGCTCGGGAGCGCACAGATTTTAACTTGGAACCAAGAAATGATATTTCAATTTTCAACCATGAGCAATAGTTGATACTTGATAGCATGGATAGTAAAGAAAAGTTTCTGAGGAAATATACCAACACGTATATAGATGATGATGTGCAGTAAATCTAAATAAGATAGACGACTAGCCCAGCAGTTTATCACATTATAAAGCAATTCTGTGTCAAATGGTTCAAATGCTGTATAAAAAATCATGATCGCTAGAACAAAATCGCTTTTCAAAACTAGGATGAAACTCTATTGTAGAAAATATGGTTTCACAAACAGATGAGGATTTTCACTCCTAATAAACTCAGACGGAGTGGAGATAACTTTACATGGCACACTAATACGTACTATGTCAGTCGACATGCAAACGATCGTTGTTTCAGCTCTTCTATCCATTTCAATGAAGCAATACATTGGGAAAAAGCAACCGGCGGCTAATTGCTTAGACTCTTTTCCATTTTTCATTCACATCTTCAAACGGGACTCTCATCCTATACTAGACACGAGAAAAAGGCTCTTTGGTTTCGATACCCAGTGAGTTTGAATATGATATCATAATCTTGTTATTCCGCAAGAATACATTGAACTTCTTCACTAACTTCTACAGTTGAAGTCAACTGATAAACGTGCACTTAGAACTTCAATCGAAGTCTTTATTCATTCTATCTTCTCAGCAGTAATCAATCTTGCCAAAGGACCTAAAAAGAGTGTGTGTGTGTGTGTGAAACAGAGTAACTGCAGAGAAATTAATATTCAAAAGTAATATATCGCAGATGAATACTTGCACTTCCTTCATGATATAGTTCCTGATGAAAGTAAGATTCTTGCCAGCTGACCAATTGAGTTTGATATAAATAGCATCAAATTGGGAAGAAAGGACAGGTTCTCAACCCGAATTCATGATCCACTCCTCGCACACATGACACCTAGGTAATTACATGAGATGAAAATATGAACATAAAATATAAGGACCACAAATAACCTAATTGAACTAATGGACAAGATTTCGACTCATTTAGACTGTACACTAAAAAAAATTCTAACTCCTACAACCATGACGACAATGTAAAATAAGAATTTTACAGCACCATAACTAGTTACCAACTAGGAGGCAACTTTGATGACATTTCCATCTCCCTCTTCAACTTTCACTTCTTGTTTGTCCACATGAGCCATATCATAAGTGGCATGAACACCAGCCAAGACATAGTAAACTAGCATTATAGCACTACATATGAAGAAGCGCCAGATTGCCACAGTACCAAGAGATCCTATAAGAAAAATATTCATAAATATTGATAAAGATGGCAACCATGGTACAAGTGGAACACCCCACACTTTTGGAGTCCTATGTTTGGAAGTCAATGCCATTGCTAAAGTTCCCAAAGCCCATAAGCCTCCCGTTACAGCATATCCTATCCATCCTCTCTGATTACACCTCCAGAGAATCGTTATCCCGAGAGATGAACCAAAAATAACAATCAAAGACACCATAAATTTCATTGCATCACATTTCGGTGTGACATCCTTAACATAGTACCTTCTCATGAGCAATGCAACAGCCATAAGCATGAAAATGAAGAGTGTACTAAACGACAAGACACTTGACAAAACATCCAAACTCGAGAAGAAGGCGAGAATGCAGCTACCTGTGGTTATCAAAAGGGTTGCATATATTGGCGTACCGGTCTTTGGATGAACTAAAGCAAAATAAGGAGGAATCATATGTGCTCTCGCTATCTGAGTCGTGTATCGAGCTTGTCCCATTGATCCAACTAGCATACTTGTAGTCATCCCCTTTAGAGCAACTATGCTCACCAAATACTTAGCCCATTTCATCCCGATTCTCTCAAACACGACGGAATAAGCTGCATTGACATCCACTTGAGTGTATTTCACCATCATTACCAACACCAATGCCATCAAGCAGTACACCACAGTGATCAAAGACATTGAACCAACTAACCCCACTGGTATATCTCTTGAAGGCTTTTTAACCTCTTCGGCCATATTGGCGACCATATCGAAACCAGTGTAGGACCAATAAACC
Source organism: Buddleja alternifolia (assembly GCA_019426215.1). NCBI lineage: Eukaryota > Viridiplantae > Streptophyta > Magnoliopsida > Lamiales > Scrophulariaceae > Buddleja > Buddleja alternifolia. Next base: position 24,281,180 of record CM033392.1, read on the forward strand.
ACAGCAGCCGCAGTGAATACCCCTTTAGGGCCATAAGGGAAAAAGGGCACCAAATTTTCGCTCTTTCCATGTATGAATCCGACAATTATAATAAACACAATCACAGCCACACCAAAAACAGAACTAACCCAATTCAGAACCGACGTCCTCTTCGTCCCTGTCATTGCAAACCCATTCACAACCATCAAAACTACCACGGCCAAAGGATCCAATAAATTGAACCCTTCAGCAAAAGAATTAACTTTAATTCTCAAAAAATCAGGGTCACTCTTAATGATGCTAGCAAGATAAGACGACCACGATCGACCCAACCCAGCAGCCCCAACAAGACCCTCCAACAGAATATTCCCCGCCGCAATAAAAGCAATAAAATCCCCCAATTCAATGCGGAGAAAAGAGAAAGACCCACCCGCTATCGGAATCTCAACAGCGAATTCAGTATAACAAAATACGGACAGCAAAGCAGACAGACCTGAAACAGCGTAAGAGAGGACAATCGCGGGCCCCGCATGATCATGGGTCTCTTGACCGGTGATGCTGAATATACCCGATCCGACGACGGAGCCGAAGCCCATCCAAATAAGGTCCCACCACGTAAGGCACTTTTTCATCTCATTCTCCGACTGTTTCTTGGATTGGACAAGCTCATTGGCGTCGGAGGAGCGGCCGAGGAGGCGGTCCTTGAGGCGGTGAGGGGTCTTGGAGAGGGCGGAGAGGTAGGTGGAGAAGTTGTGGAATGTGGGCTCGGGGAAGAAATCTTTTTTGCTGAAACGCCAGTAGGATTTCCCGGCGGTGGCGGTGGCGGATGTATCCATTGTTGTTGGTGGGGAAGTGAGGGGGGCTGTGAGGTCTGAGGAGGATTCTGAAGGGGGTTTGCTTATAAATCCCATGTGAATAGGGAAGCAGAGTTTTCAGGTGAAAGGGAATTAGCGGGATTGGTAGAATATGGCGGAGGAAAGTGGGATACTGGGATCCCGAAAATCGAGGGGGGAATTGAGTGGAATTCAGCGACCTCTGAACATAATACGGAAAACTGGGAAAATTCTATTCATTAAGGTACAATGGGATTCAACCACTTGAGACTATTTGTCTTGGAAAAATTAAATTAATAATATAAAAAAAATCAAAAAATATTGGAAAAATGGTGGGAATTAGATATTAGAATATTACGACATAGGGTATGTTATATCGTCTAAATTAATAATATAAAAAAAATCAAAAAATATTGGAAAAAGGGTCGCAATTAGATACTAGAATATTACAACATAGGGTATGTTATATCGTCCCTTGTAAATATGCATATTTTAATTATTTATTTTTTCCCCTCATCACTCACATACTCTTTCTCTTTCTCTTCTTCCACCATTGTTACAAAGTTTTTTTATTCATTTTTACACGAAATTTCTCCATCATCAACCAAGAAATTAAGGTAAACTTGTTTTTTTCATTCATTTATACTTTTAAATTTGTTATATGTAGAGTTTGTATAATTTTTTATTTTTTTTGTAATGGTATTGTAATTTAGGGTTGAAAACTTAAATTTGTAGTGATAAATTCGATTTGTTAGCTATTGTTGGTCCCAAGTGGCATACGAAAGGGTCTAGAAGGGGGGGGGTTGAATAAACCCTAAAGTCTTTTTCGACTTCAAAAGATTTCGTACTAAAATAGTTTTTGGACGCTTGAATTGTCTAATGCTTGACTTAAGCGTTCACTTAAAATATAGGCGCTTTGGTGAAGCGTCTAACGAAGACTGTTTTTATAAAGTTAACTTAGATTCGAGAATTGAATACTATAACCGAGTAGGTTTGAGCGTTCATTTCTTTGATCAGTGTTAGCACAGCGGAATAATTTTTGTAGTCTTCTTTTAAAAGCTTTAGCGTCACAAGAAATTTCTTAGTTGCTTAGCTTTTGATTGTGTTTTACTTAATCAGTTTATGCAATGATATGATAATTACAAGAATTGACTGAAAAGTAAATGACACAATATTTGTAAGGTTCGTTGGGTGGTGTAATCCCAACTACGTCCTTCTTCTCCTCGAACACATGGAGGCAATCCACTAAAATGATTCTCAAAGAATCACACAGAATCTTCTACAAATTAGGGAGAGATGGATGTCGATGACTTGAGCTCCTTGATCACATAGATTTCTGCTCCAAATCACTTCAATCCCCTTGCTTCTTTCACCTAGAAATATGGCAAGTATCCAACTTTGACTTCACACAGATCGCGAGGTTTGGATAGGGGTTTTTCTAAAAGGGTTTGTTTGATTTTGATTAAGTTCAAACAACTAGAAATATCTCAGTAGTAATGTAGTTTCTTCGAAAAGAATGTTTGAGATATTGGGTTGACTGTCTCAGGATTTGAAGAAAAGCAAAGAGAATAGTTTCTTGAAAGTTTGGCTTTTCTGAGATTGTAAGGAATGAGACTTCAATGCAATAGCAATTCGACTTGATAATTGTTCTCTATATTTGGCTTGTTGTTGAAATCCTATTTATAGACATTATTGGAATAAGTGTCCGTTTGACACATGCAAGGACGCGTGTCTCTCACTTTCGTAAGTGAATAACTTTTGTCCTTTTTCCTGAAAATCTGCTGCACAAAATTTGGTGTTGCAGTCTTCTCCGTACGTCTGAAAGTGCTTATCACATTTAATGCTCTTATCAACATTTAATGCATTTGAATTAAATGCCCGTTGGTATTTAATGCTTTGAGAGTATTTGCATTAAAACTCCTTCTGGACTTAGAAATAAATTCAGGTGAAATTACTTCTGTCCTATAAGGTAACGCTTGATAGCTGGTCAATTTGGATGCTTGGAGACTTTATCTTCTTTCAGAAATCAGGCGCTTGAATCTTCGAACTTTATCACTGATAAACTCACTCAGAAATTATCAGACGCTTAGCCTAAGACTACTTAGCCTAACACTCTAGAGCAAATATAGAACAAAGCCTATTACAAATCTAACACTTCAAAGCTGAAAAACAAACTTACATAATTTTGGGGTCTAACAAAGGTCTTAAATGTCATCATCAAAACATCCAACATGAAATTCCTAACAATTTCCCCCTTTTTGATGATGGAAATACTTACTCTTTTATAGTTCAAGAGTTAGACAGCCAAAATAAATGTTAGCTTTGATTAGATAATGTTAGTTACGCTTCAACGAGATGTTTTAGCTGAAAAATGCATTTTATATATATCGAGAGTTACAAGCATTTTTACAACTTAAAAAAATAAAATAAAATGAGAGACAAGAATATAGATAATGCAAATCAAAAAGCTCTAATGACTTGATCTAACTTTGTATCGCTTGGGCATTTCAGCTCGGATAGCTTCAGTCAGATTGTCTTCCAAGGTCATCATCGCTTCATGATCTTTGTTGATTATGAGCTTGTTTTCTTCTTGTTGTCTCTTCTTGAAGGCGATAAAGTGTTTGTCCCAATCCGTTAGATCGATACCATTATACCTTAGACAAATTCTGAAAATTCGGACAAATTTAGACATCTGCCTCTCTTCAGCTAAAATTTTAGGATCTGAAGGTTCTGGAATGGATGTTCTTTGAAGAGGGATGTTGAACTGTTCTAACATTGCTCTTGTAGGTATTGGTAGATTTGGATATAGTGCTCTTAGTGGTTCCCTTGGTGTTCTACTAGGTGTTCCAGAGCCACTTACTTGTAAAGTGGTTATCCAGGATGGGAGACTTAGCGCTGAAGGAGAGGTTAGAACTTGACGCCTGAGAGGCGTGGGTTTTTGAGCTCTTGAACTTGACGTTTTCCTCTTTTCTCCTTTCTTCTTCTCTTCCCCTTTCTTCTTCTCTTCCCCCTTATTGCCATCATCAGACTTTGGAAAGTGATCTGTGAGTAAACTGACCTGATGAGCAATATGAGACATAGAATCTGTGATGTCATCCAGACACTTGTCGAAACGTTCCTGCAGGGCGAGGAGCTTGGCACTGGTAGCATCATTCAGAGAAGTCTCAAGGGTTTCGAGGCGCTTTTCAAGCTCATCTTTCATGGCAAGTTGGGTTGCTTGAGTGGCATCATGCATTTCTTGAAAATCTTGTTTGCACTCACCAACAGCCGCTTGAGTTGAACTACGCATATGAGCAATCTAAGCGCTCATAACGTGAGTCTCAATCTTTGACAAATCATCCTTAATCCAGTGAAGGGATTCTTCGTTCTGAGCAGCATGGGCACTGATATTCTCCAAAACGGATTTGAGCAAAGGACCGAAGGATTGACTCTCAGCTGATTGAACCGCTTGAGGAGCCGATCGCTTGAACCTTGAGGAGTGTTTCAGAGAGTCAATAGGAACTTGATATGCAGGATCAAAGACAGTACCTTGTATGTCAAGAGAAAGATCCTCAGCAATATCATCGGCCACGGGTTCAGGAGTGTCAGGAATATCCTCTGGTGGAGATGCTTGAACGGGTGCTTCAGCAGACGTTGGAATACTGGTGACTTCAGAAGTGAACGCTTCAACTGACTTAGCAGGCGCTTCCTCAAGCGTTGACTCAGGTTGACGAAAGTCATCGAATTGGAAGTTCCAATTTGCTAAATCGACATAGGAAGTGGACGCAACTTCCAAAAGTTCATCAAGTCTGGTTCTAGTCACACAAGTTCCGGAAATGAATGTGCGAAGGGGACTATCAATGGCCCTGATGTACATTGGACCAATGATATCTAGCACATGATTTGGAAAAACCTTGGACGGCGCTTGACAGATGGAGAAGATTGAATCTAGGCAGTAATCTCTGGAAAATCCAATCAAGCAGTCAGAAGGAAGAGACTGGAGACGCTGATCCTCAGGCACATAAGCAGCGTAGTACTCTTCTAAGTATGGATAGAGCGCTTGAGCTAGTCCCTGATTTCTTTCAAGCAGTGAGAGGACAAACTCATAATGATTGAGTGCCTCTGTGCGGAGAGAAGGGAGCAAAGGATATCCTCGGAAAGAGTTGATTACTGAGCCGTACCATTGTTGGAGATTTGCAGTGAAGATTTTGTCAAACAGAGATAGTGGAGTCATAATCTTCACTATCATATTGAAGTTATCCTCGCAGTGGCTCGGAGCAAAATTCAAGCACGATACAATAGAGGTACCACTGGAAGATGTTTGAGCATTGAAGAGTAGAGGAGTAGTGGACAGCCGATGAAGCTCTTGACGCAGACACTGCTCAATTTGATGTCTAACGAGTGGGAGCTTCAGAACAGGTCCAACTCTCTGTTGACGCTTCTTCAGGCAATACTTGGCAAACTGACGCTTCTTGTCATGCATGCCTATGCCAAATAAATGGGGAGCTTGGACTAACTCTGAGAATGTGTATTTGTGTCCCATATACGCTTCAACCCAGTTGACTTCATTCATGCAATAATCTGTTCCAGCATTGACCATAGCGTGAATACCTTCATGATGAATATCTCTGATAGATTCAAAGCGATATCTATCTGTCTGATAGTTGGCATTCCAGACGCTGTCAAAGTATGCATCGGCTTCAGTCTGAATTAAATCTGTCAATGATTCTAGACGCACACCGGCATGAACTGCTTTATTCTTCCACAGGCGAAGTGGGTTAACTGAAGATTGATTTTCAATACTATTAGCAGTCTGAAGAAAGTGTGTGTAGCCTTCTCTGTTCAATACTGCTTTGGATGGATTGAGAAATCTAGGACGAAGAGGCTCATACACCCCGAATGTTGTAATCTCTTAGGGCGAAGCCTGTACTCCTGCTGTGGCCATAATCAAGATAATATGCCAAATCCTCATCACATCTAGGAGTCCTTCCTCCTTGTCTGTCTTGTTGAAGGATAAAAGACGACGGTATTTGACCAGGGGTTTTTCCAAGTTCAATGGCTCTATAAAACTTTTGCTCAATCTCTGTCAACTCCGTGTTAAACACGATATCCTTGATTTTATTGTCGTCGTCAATCAACAGGGCAATTTCATTCTCAGCAGCAATGTATCTTTCTTCATTGTATCCTGCAGGAATGAAATCTTCTTCGAGTGCTGGAGGCATGTAGTTTATCGAATGATCAATCGTCTTCAGCGCGTCCAGTTGGAAGAAGTGCCTAGGCGCTAAAACGTCTTCAGCAACGCTCTGACCTTCTAAGCGTACCTCTGTTATTGCCTGAATAGGGATTGATGTTTGAACCTCTTTAGTAGCAGGTTCCTCAACTTCAAGTGCAGCAACTTCTGCGGCAACATCTTTAGCGATAGCCACAACTTCTGTCATCTCAACGTCTAGGAGGACATCTGTTGATGCTTCAGCGGCGGCTGGAACTATAGCTGTAACAAAGGAACTATCCTCTATAAGAGCAGGATCTTCTACAGATGTAGGAATAGAAATGCTGTGGGAAGAAATAAACTTACCCTGAGAACTAGTCTCAACAGCAATACTCTGAGCGCTTGGCTCAGCAGCAACTTGAGCGCTTGGCTTAACGGCGACTTGAGCGCTTGGCTCAACAGTCTCAGGCTCTTCAGGAATAGGAGCAGCCCAACGCTTGCTTGTCCTAGAGCGCTTGAATATTTTCTTCACGTTGACTCCTTCAACGAGCTTAAGCGCTTGAGCAGGAGGAGCAGCAGCTGGTTCATCAAATTCGATTTGTTTGATGATTCTTTCCAGCTTTCTCCGCTTTAGAGGTAACTTGTCCTGTGCATCCTCATCAGTTTCCTCGTCATCTTTCTGAGGAGCAGGAACAACTTGTACCTTGGGCTTTCTAGGAGCCCTCTTCTTGGTAACAGCCGGACGCTTCATGGCTTCTTCTGGCACTGGACGCTCCGCTTCCTCATCGGACGCTTGACGTACTTCCAGACGCTCAGATAGTGGTTTAGCAGCACCACCAATTTTGGGAGGATTACAAAGATTATTCAGAATCCTTCGTCCCAGTAACTTGGTCTTATTCAACGGGAGACTAGACGAGTATACACACTTTGATTTGTACAGCAGGTCACTTAGAACAAGTCCATAAGGTTTATTCGAGGCGTTGAGACAGTCCCGAAACCTTCCAAAAATGTACTCACTCTAGTTGATCTTGATGTTGAGGAGTATAGCAGTCATCATCTGAAATTATACTGGGTTCACCTTATCAAAGGTTCCCACTCGGCATTCTATGATCTTGCTGCAGAAATCAGCCAACAATCGGTATTTGGATACCAGTTCTTTCTTTTCAAAATACTGAGTGTAGGGTACATCGTCGTACGCACTCATGGTTGTCCATGCTTCCTTGATTTGTTTTAAAGTAACACAATCCAATGCCTCGCCCTCACTTGGAAGATTGAAGTTCTTGGCAATGGAGGCAGCAGACAAAATAAATTCCTTGGGAGACTCCTTCTTGGATAAGGGAATTAGACAAGAGATAGACTTCTCGTCCTCTGAAAGTTTAGCAGTTTTCCAGAAGGTGTCGACTTTACTCGGAAACAGATAGGAGTATTGGGTCAAGAACGGTTTAAGCCCAGCTTTGACGACCATGTCCATCATGTCTGTTAGATTGATCTGAGGTTGTTCATAGAGGAATTTCCAGTCGACAACAAGGCCTTCAGTAACCTTGATGGTAAGTTCGGCAGAAGTAGACGAAGATTTCTTTGGTGCCATTTTTAGTGAAAGAGATGAACTGAGATTTTCTTTTGCTTTGAGAGAGAGAGAATAAATTTTGCAGATATGTTTGAGTAAAAGTGAATTGTCTTTCTGCAGAAATTGTATTTTAAATGACACAGTAAAGAATTTTTTAAACTTGTGTTCTCTAGTCTCTGTAGGATTTAGACACGTGTAACGACTTTTGAATCTTAGCCATAAATTCATTAACTGCGGACGCGAGTTTTGTGTAATAGAGAGAAGTTACATTTGGTAATTCTCATATAAAGATTTGACATCCGAGTTAAAATTTTAAAAACGTTTGGCATTTTCAGAGTGTAAAGTACGTGTCTGTTTGTACACTGACACGTACACAAACACGTACTATCTCTGAACCATCATTTTGAAAAAGAAACTTTTGATTACCCGCGAGTTTGATGTGATAGAAGCGTGCGAGTAGAGTACAAAATAGACTTTTGAGTCTACCCACTACTTCGAAAGAAGATTGTAAACTTTATGCATGGCTTGTAAAGAAAATATTTTTATATTAAGAGTTGATTGGAATTGATTCAACGCTTAACTGATACCACTTATTGGTATATGAAAATTAGACGCTTAGGATTGAAAAGACTTTTATATTTGATCGTCCAATATTTTATGCATAAGTAATACTGAGCGTTGATGATCATGCATCTGAAAATTTTGATCATTGACACTTGAAGTTATGGTTAAGTACAATTTTAAGGTTCCCCCTAAATTTGATATCTTGTACCAATTAGGAAAATCTTTTTAGACACAAATTAAGTGGATTCCCCCTAAATTATATGTCTAATAAAATATGATGCAAAATGATTAAGCGTTTAAATCAATCATACCTAATTCACTTCTCAAAGTGAGAAAACGTTGTTCGTTGAGTGCTTTGGTGAAGATATCTGCTAATTATTTGTCAGTTCCAATGAAGTGCATGGAGATATCTTTCTTTTGAATGTGGTCACGAAGAAAATGGTATCTAATGTCAATGTGTGTTGGTTCTGGAATGAAGAACAGGGTTTTGAGTCATGGCTAGAGCGCTTTGGTTATCACAATGGATGGGGGTTGGACCTAGGATTATTCCATAATCTCTAAGTTGTTGCCTCATCCATAATACTTGTGCATAACAACTTCCTGCAGCTACATATTCAGCTTCGGCTGTAAAGGTAGCAATGGATTGTTGTTTCTTGCTATGCCATGAAACTAACCTATCACCTAGAAATTAACAATACCAATAGTGCTTTTACGATCTATTTTGCAACCTGCAAAATCTGCATCCGAGTAACCAATTAGTTCAAAAAGAGAATCCCTAGGATACCATAAGCCCACATTCTGTGTGCCTTTAAGGTATTTAAGGATCTTCTTGGCGGCAATAAAGTGTGACTCTTTAGGTTCAGCTTGAAATCGTGCACACATGCATACCGAAAAAATAATATCAGGTCTACTGGCAGTAAGATAAAGAAGTGAACCGATGATACCTCTATAATTGGTAATATCAACTTTCTTTCCACTTTCATCTTTATCTAGCTTAAGTGTTTGGCTCATTGGAATTTTTGAATATGATGCATTTTTCATACCAAATTTCTTAATCATATCTCTTGTATATTTAGCTTGGTTAATAAATATTCCATTAGGGAGTTGTTTAACTTGTAATCCTAAGAAGAAAGTTAATTCACCCATCATGCTCATTTCAAATTGTTCTTGCATCATTTTTGAAAATTTCTCACACAGACGCTTGTTAGTAGAACCAAATATAATATCATCAACATAAATTTGGACTAAGAGAATATCTTCGTTATTGGTAATTTTAAATAACATTGTATCAACGCTGCCTTGTGAAAAGCCTTTACCAATAAGAAAGATAGAGAGAGTGTCATACCATGCTCGGGGTGCTTGCTTAAGCCCATAAAGTGCTTTGTCTAGCTTGTAAACCATACCCTTACCATGATTGTTGATAAATCCTGGTGGTTGCTCCACATATACTTTTTCTTGGAGTTTACCATTCAGGAAAGCACTCTTCACGTCCATCTGATACACCATGAACTTGTTGAACGCTGCATACGCTAAAAACATGAGGATTGCTTCAAGACGAGCGACAGGAGCGTATGTCTCATCAAAGTCAATACCCTCCTCTATCCTTGAGCTACGAGTCTGGCTTTATTTCTTATCACAATGCTGTTCTCATTCATCTTATTTTTATATACCCATCTAGTTCCAATAACTCCTTGGTGAGTTGGCCTTGGTACTAGCATCTAAACCTTATTTCGTTCAAACTGATTAAGCTCTTCTTGCATAGCTTCAATCCAGCTTGGGTCGCTTAGCGCTTCATCCACTTTTTTTGGTTCCATTTGAGATAGAAAGCTTGCGAACATAGCCTCATTGAACGTAGCGGCTCTAGTCCTAACAGGCGCTTCAATGTCTCCAATAATCTGCTCAGGTGGATGATCACGTAGCCATAGTCTGTCTGGTTGGAAGGGGTTAAGGGGTTGAACAGGCGCTTGAGGATCATACGCTTGACTACCTTCTTGCGTAGGCGCTCCAAGTTCACAATTCCTTGTGTGCTCTGGATGATCACTCTCTTCATGATCATCAACATTTCTTACATGATTATCCAGAGTAATCTCACGAGTAATCTTAGGAGGTGGCACTGAGATCTCATCATCGTCGTCAGTATCTTCATCAATAGTAATCTTAGACGCTTGATGACATAGATCTTCAACTCCTACATCATTTATATTAACCTTACTCGGTTCTTGGTTAGCATCATCAAAAACAACATGAATAGATTCCTCAACCTTCGATTTGATCTTATTGAGGATGCGAAAATTCTTTCCATTCTTGGCGTAGCCCAGAAAGATTCCCTCATCCGCTTTAGGATCAAAAGTGTTTAGGCTTTAGGATCCATTATTATGAATAAAGCACTTAGAACCAAAGACGTGAAAATATGAAACATTTGGCTTACGTCCCTTCCACAATTCATATGGAGTTTTCCCATGCTGTTTGTTGATCATGCAACGGTTTTGAGTGCAACAGGCAGTGTTGATTGCTTCAGCCCAAAACCTAGGAGCGAGCTTGGATTCTGCTAACATAGTCCTAGCGGCTTCCTTAAGCGTTCGGCTTTGGCGCTCAGCAACACCATTTTGTTGGGGAGTTCTGGGAGCTGAATACTCATGATGTATTCCATTTTCTGCACAAAATTTCTCAACAATCTTGTTAGTAAACTCAGTACCATGATCGCTTCTTATTCTTTCAACCTTAAGATTTTTCAATATTTGAAGTTGCCGAATAAGCGTTGTTAACTTGTCACATGTTTCATCTTTGGATGAAAGAAATTCCACCCAAGTAAAGCGAGAGAAATCGTCTACTATCACCAAAGTATACTTCTTACCAGGTCCAAACAAATCCATGTGAAGTAGGTCAAGTATTCTAGAGGTAGATAGATGAGGTTTTCTCTTAAACGATGATTTAACTTGTTTACCCATTTGACAAGCGTCACAAAGGCGATCCTTATGAAATGGTCCATTTGGTAATCCCTCTACAAGATTTTGACTTATAAGCTGAGAGATCGTTTTGAAGTTGAGGTGATTCATTTTTCTATGCCATAACTAACCCATTTTAAATTCATTTTTAGCAACAAAACATGTTGGGTTGTTATCAAGTGTTGAACCCCAATCTACCAAAATACGTTGTTAGTTCTTTTTCCTTTCAATTTAGTAGACTTAGTCTTAGCGTCGTTTATATAGCAACAGTCACTTGAGAATATGATTTCAAAGCCTTTATCACAAAATTGACTTATGCTTAATAAATTGTGCTTCAGACCCTCAACATAATAAACATCACTTATCATGATGTCCCCCCTATGCACAGTACCATACCTTTGGTTTTACCTTTGGAGTTGTCACCAAATACAACCTGAGGACCATTGGCAGCTTGATAGTTGATCAGAAGATCTTTGGAACCAGTCATGGGCCTTGACGATCCACTATCAAAGTACCATACAGATGTATCGGCTCTAGCTCTAGGTTCCTGCAATCAAAATGGAAGTTCTATTTCTGTTCAGGTACCCATTGTTGCTTGGGTCCTTTAACATTAGTAACTTTGTTAGTTTGAATTAGAACTTTAGGAACCCATATTTGCCTAGTCTTCATTGTAGGAATACTGGCCATTTTGGGTTTCACAACGTGTTGTGTGTGCTTTTTGGGTGTATAATAATATCCTCGATTATAATGATAGTCATAATCATAATCATCATAGTATCGATAATATGATATTGACTGTCTTGGATATTGATGTTGGTATTTCCTTGGCGCTGGCTTGGGTTGCACTTTTGTTGCTGGACGCTTAGCGCTTGATTCACAATGGTCAGTCTTATCTTTAGCCTTTTTAGCGTTTGGATAAACCCATCTTTGTGAATCATTTGCCTCAGCCTTACCCTTGCCTGAGTTAGCTTTGACTTTCTCATTTGACCTCTTACCATTGTCACTGGGTTCATTTTGAGTTTGACCTTGTGAACCTTTTTCAACAAAGATAACACCCTTTCCTTTGTTGTTTGCCGTAACATTAGATTGATTGGATTATTTACCGAGTTTATCGCATCCTAAACCGGTCTTCTCACCAAATAATCTAGTTACTTCTGTCACATTATCCAACTTTCTAGAAGCTTTTGATAATGATGAGATGAGCTGCTCTGATTTCGCAAGTCTAGCGATCAGATCAGCTTCTCTCTTGACTATTATATCAAGATCACTTTTTAATTGAATGATTTCACTCTCAAGCGACTGGTTCTTCTCAATGCACTGTTTCTGAACTCGAAACTCTTTTTTGAGTGTCACTTTATCTCTTGTGAGTGATGAGATAATAGTGAGATCATTTTGATATATTTTGGCGGCTTCATGACATTCATTGTAGTATTCTTTGACTTTGTCAAGTAATTCATCATAAGAAAGATGAATAGACAATTCATTGATTACCTCAGGAGATGCTTCATCATCTTTGGCCATGAGACATATGAGCGCTGAGTCATCTAATGGCTCATCATCGTCGCTACTTTCTTCTGATGATTCTAAATCATCAGGTGCGGATGCTGGTTCTGATTCCGCTAGCAAACCTTGTTGACGAAGGTTGCTCCTGAATTGGTTTCTATCCAAGTAATCCTGCCTTGAGGGCTTGGATACGTTTGGATAAGGGCAGTTTACCTGGTAGTACCCTGGTTTTCTACAATTGTAACAAAGATTAGTTTTCATTTTTTGTTCATTTGTTAACCTTGCAATGTGTGGTTTTGAGACCACTGGAGCTGGGAGATTTTGAGTAGACGCTTGGTACTGAACAGGCGCTTGGGGTGAAGGAACAGAATACTGAGGCGCATGAAGCTGTTGTTGCATCGGAGAAGGTTCTTGATATGAACTTTTTCCTCGATTTTTAAAACCTTTTCCTTTCTTTTCATATCTCAAGTAACTTCCTGAACCTATTCAGCAGAGCTAATTCCTCTTCTTCATTGATATCTAAATTCTTTCCTTTATTCCCCGATTTGCCTTTGATTGATGGTATAAGCGCTCCAGATTCAATCACCGGACTACTCACAACATCACTAGTAGAATTCAACTCAAACTCAAATGCCTTGAGCTCTGAAAAGGCGTCTTCTGGAGTTAGGAGATCCAGCATATTTGATTCTCTCATAGCTGTTGTCTTCATCAGGAATTTACTTGGTAAACTTCTAAAGATCTTAACCATCATTTCTCGATTCTGCAAATCCATTCCCAACGATGTAAGTTCTGTAACTAGAGCTGTAAATCTTATATCTAATTGCTCTAGAGTTTCATTGGGTAGCATCTTAAATCCGTTAAACTTTTCCTTGGCAATGGAAAGTTTGTTTTCTTTGATCTGAGCTGAACCACCACAAATTGTAGCCAACTTATCCCATATTTCTTTAGTGGTTTTGCAAGACTTGATCTTGTTGAATAAGTTGTCATTATCACCTATAGCAGTATATAGAGCGTTACAACCAACATTGTCCAAATTAGCTTTTCGACGCTCAGCTGGAGACCATTCTTGTTTTGGTTTCTCAATAGTAATGTAGTTTCTTCAAAAAAAATGTTTGAGATATTGGGTTGACTGTCTCAGGATTTGAAGAAAAGCAAAGAGAATAATTTCTTGAAAGTTTGGCTTTTATGAGATTATAAGAATTGAGACTTTAATGCAACAACAATTCGACTTGATAATTGTTCTCTTTCTTTGGCTTGTTGTTGAAGTCCTATTTATAGGCATTCTAGGAAAAAGTGTCCGTTTGATACATGCAAGGGCGCGTGTCTCTCACTTCCGCGAGTGAACAACTTTTGTCCTTTTTCTTGAAAATCTGCTGCACAAAAGTTGGTGCTGCAGTCTTTGAATAGTTGACAGTCCAATAGGGTGGCTTCTCCGTACGTCTGAAAGTGCTTATCACATTTAATGCTCTTATCAGCATGTAATGCATTTGAATTAAATGCCCGTTGGTATTTAATGCTTTGAGAATATTTGCATTAAAACTCCTTCTGGTCTTAGAAATAAATTCAGGTGAAATTACTTTTGTCCTATACGGTAACGCTTGATATAGTTGACAATTGGACTCTTGGAGACTTTATCTTCATCCAGAAATCAGGCGCTTAAGTCTTCGAACTTTACCATTGATAAACTCACTCAGAAATTATCAGACGCTTAGCCTAACAATCTAGAACAAACAAAAAACAAAGCCTATTACAAATCTAACGCTTCAAAGCTGAAAAACAAACTTACCTATTTTTAGGGTCTAACAAAGGTCCTAATTGTCATAATCAAAACATCTAACATGAAATTCCTAACATCATTCACTACAGATATGGGCATTGGAAATATCTGGCTCCAATACATTTGTACGCCAAATATTACTACTTTTTTATGTAGCAATCTTCTGGCAAAAGACAACAGTTCAGTCGTCCGGTGAGTGATTCTAGCCAATATTTTTTCTATCAATGGTTGGCAATTTTTCACTGTTAACCTTGAGGAGATGAGGGGCACCCCGAGGTACCTCATGGGCATCTGGCCCTCAACATAACCAGTGTTCACCAAAATTTGCCGTTTCAACTCCTTATTTATGCCCCCACAGATAATCTGACTTTTGTCACTATTAGCTTACAATCCTGACACCGTGGAAAACTGTTCAAATATCTTCTTGATTAAGCCAACAAATTTATCATCCCCTCGACAGAACATCATGAGATCGTCTGCAAAGCAGAGGTTGATGAGTCCCACTTTCCTGCACTTTGGATGAAATTTAAAGCCCGACTCTTTATATAACATTTTGAAACTCCTAATCAAGTAATCCATAACCAAAACAAATAGGTACGGGGACATTGGGTCTCCCTGCCTGAGGCCCCTATGTTCTTTAAAGTTACCAAAAACTGAACTATGAAGCATGACTGAATAGCTAGCAGTGGACACACAAAGCATGATCATCTCTATAAGTTGCCCATGGAATCCATAAGAATGTAGTATGTTTTCCAGAAATTCCCAGCTCACTGTATCATAGGCCTTTCGAATGTCAACTTTTATAACCAATCTATGCGAGATCCCTTTTCTAGCATATCCCTTCACTAATTCATGACATAATACCACATTGTCAACAATGGATCTACCTGTTATAAATGCCCCTTGGTCTTGATCAACTAACTGAGGCAACACTTCCTTTTTCCTATTACACAATGTTTTAGAGATGATCTTGTAGAGCATAGTGCAACAGGCTATAGGCCTAAAATCACTTACAGTGTTTGGGTTTTGGCATTTTGGTATCAGGTGCAAGAGTGTGTGGTTAATTTCAGTGAGCAGTTTGGTCTTGGCAAAGCTATCCAAGACTGCATTTGTAACTTCATTGCCTATTATAGGCCAGCATGTTCTGTAGAAACTGGAGGTAAACCCGTCTGGGCCCGGACTTTTGTCCTCCAGAATTGAGAACACCACCTTCTTAATTTCCTCAGGGATAATTAGTTTACCTAGTACCTCCACATCCAAGTGATTCAAAATATAGCCCTGCTTTACAATGTCACCCTTTATCTCTGCTGTGGCCTCCTCCTTTTTCCCCATGAGAGTTTGATAATATTCCAAGATTTCCTGTTTGATGTCCTCAGGGTCTGTTAGAGTCTCCCCATTCCTGTTTTTCAGAGTTAAAATTTTCCCCTGCGCGCTTCTAGCTTTCAATCTTGCAAAGTAGAACTTTGTACATTCATCGCTATTTTGAGTGAACTCAATTTTTGCTCTTTGCCTCATAAATTCAACCTCTGCTTTGGCCAGATGTCTAAGGGTTTCATAATCTGACTTCTCTCTTTGTAGTAACTCCAATGGGCAATCAGAGATCATTCTCCTCACTTCTTGTAATTGATCCCTATCTAACCGGTTCCTGTCAGAAATATTGGAATACACCTCTTTATGTAGATCTTTTAGCCTCCTCTTTATTTGTTTACATTTCATAACAACTCTGAACATTCTACTTCCTGCCACATATTTACCCCATTCCTCTGTTATAATTCCCGCAAACTTAGGATGATGTTTCCATCCATTGAGGTTGTTGGTCCCAAGTGGCATACGAAAGGGTCTAGAAGGGGGGGGGGGTTGAATAGACCCTTAAGTCTTTTTCGACTTAAAAAAGATTTCGTATTAAACGTATTTGGACGCTTGAAATGATAGGCGCTTGAAGAGTGTGACGCTTCACCTTAGCGTTCACATAAGATATTTGAGACTTTGTGAAGCGTCTAATGAAGACTGTTTTATAAAGTTAACTTAGACTTCAGGAATTGAATACTTTGACCTTGTAGGTTAAGCGTTCAGTTCTTTTAATCAGGGTTAGCACAGCGGAATGATTTTGGAGTCTTCTCTTTGAAAGTTTTAGCGTCACAAGATGTTTCTTAGGTGCTTAGCTTTTGATTGTGTTTTACTTATGCAATGATATGATAGATGAATGAAATGACTGAAAAGTAAATAACACAATATTTGTAAGGTTCGTTGGGTGGTGTAATCCCAACTACGTCCTTCTTCTCCTTTGCACTTGGAGGCAATCCACTAAAATGATTCTCAAAGAATCACACAGAATCTTCTACAAATTAGGGAGAGATGGATGTCGATGACTTGAGCTCCTTGATCACACAGATTTCTGCTTCAAATCACTTCAACCCTCTTGCTTCTTTCACCCAGAAATGATGCAAGTATCCAACTTCGACTTCACACAGATCGCGAGGCTTGGATGGGATTTTCTAAAAGGTTTGTTTGATTTTGATGAAGTTCAAACAACTTGGTAATATCTCAGTAGGAATCTGGTTTCTTCAAAAAGAATGTTTGAGATATTTGTTGACTGTCTCAGGAATATAAGAAAAGTAATTTGGATGTTTCTTGAAGTTTCTGGCTTTTCTGAGAGTTTAAGGAATGAGATTTTAATGCAACAGCAATTTGGCTTTGATAAAATTGTTGCTCATGTTTTTTGTTTGTTGTTGAAGTCCTATTTATAGGTATTCTTGGAGAAAGTGTCCGTTTGACACATGCACTGGCGCGTGTCTCTCACTTTCGCGAGCGAACAGCTTTTGTCCTTTTTCCTGAAAATCTGCTGCACGAAAGTTGGTGCTGCAGTCTGAGATAGTTGACAGTCCAATAGGGTGGCTTCTCCGTACGTCTGACATTGCTTATCATATTAAATGCTCTTATCAACATTTAATGCATTTGAAATTAATACCCGTTGGTATTTAATGCTTTGAGAATATTTGCATTAAACTCCTTCCGGACTTAGAAGTAAATTCAGGTGAAATCACTTCTGTCCCATAAGGTAACGCTTGATATAGCTAGCCAAAGTGGACGCTTGGAGACTGTATCTATCTTCTGAGATCAGGCGCTTGAGTCTTCGAACTTTACCACTGATAAACTCACTCAGAAATCATCAGACGCTCAGCCTAAGACTATTTTGCCTAACACTCTAAAGTAAGATAACAAAGCCTAATAAATCTATTACAAGTCTAACGCTTCAAAGCCTATACAAGTTTTCTATGAAAATAAACTTACAATTTTTTTTGAGGTCTAACAAAAACTTAATTGTCATCATCAAAACTTCTAACATGAAATTCCTAACAATTTCCCCCTTTTTGATGATGGCAATACTTACTCTTTTATAGTTCAAGAGTTAGATAGCCAAAGGTAAAAGTTAGCTTTGATCAGTAGACGTTAGTTAAAGTTAGTTACGCTTCAACGAGATGTTTCAGCAAAGATAATGCATTTCATATTTATCGAGAATTACAAGCATTTTTACAGCTGAATATTTAAAGATATAAGAGACAAGAATATAGATAATGTAAAATCAGAAAGCTTTAATGACTTGGTCTAACTCTGTATCGCTTGGACATTTCAGCTCGGATAGCTTCAGTCAGATTGTCTTCCAAGATCATCATTGCTTCATGATCTTTGTTGATGATAAGCTTGTTTTCTTCTTGTTGTCTCTTTTTGAATATTTTAAAGTGATTATCCCAGTCAGTTGGGTCGATACCAATGTACCTTAGGCAGATTCGAAAAGCTTGGCTAAAATCAGTCATCTTTCTTTCTTCAGCTAAGATCTGTGGATCTGTAGGTTCTGAAATGGATGTTCTCTGAAGAGGAATGTCAAACTGTTCAAGCAGTGCTCTTGTAGGAATTGGTAGGTTTGGATATAACGCTCTAGGAGGTTCCCTTAGTGTACTACTGGGCGCTCCGGATGAACTTTGTTTCAGAGCAGTTATCCAAGACGGGAGATTAAGCGCAGACTGAGAAGGAGGCATTTGACGCTTAGGAGACGGAGGATTTTCAACTTTTGAACTGGACGCTTTCCGCTTTTCTCCTTTCTTCTTCTCTTCCCCCTTATTGCCATCATCAGATTTTAAGAAGTGGTTTGTGAGTACACTTACCTGATGAGCAATCTGAGATAAGGAATCTGTGATGTCATCCAGACGCTTGTCGAAGCGTTCCTGCATAACAAGAAGCTTAGCGCTGGTGGCGTCATTCACAGAGATCTCAAGGGTTGCAAGGCGCTTTTCAAGTTCTTCTTTCATGGCAAGTTGGGTTGCGTGGGCATCCTGCATTTCTTGAAAGTCTTGTTTGCACTCACCAACTGCCGCTTGAGCTGAACTACGCATATGAGCAATCTGAGCGCTCATTACGTGAGTTTCAATCTTTGCCAGGTCTTCCTTAATCCAATGGAGAGATTCTTCACTCTGAGTAGCTTGAGCGCTAATTGTCTCCAAAACAGATTTAAGTAGGGGACCGAAGGCTTGACTCTCATCTGATTGAACCGCTTGAGGAGCTGGTCGCTTGAACCGTGATGAGTGTTTGAGAGAGTCAAAAGGAACTTGATAGGCTGGATCAAAAACAGTACCTCGAATATCCAGGGAAGTATCTTCAGCACTATCAATGGTAGCATGTTCAGGAGCGTCAGGAATACTGGTATCTGCAGATTTGGACGCTTCAGATGTCTCAGCAGGCGCTTCCTCAAGCGTTGACGCAGGTTGGCGAAAGTCAGTGAATTGGAAGTTCCAGCTTGCTGAGTCGGCATAAGAGGTGGATGTAGAATCCAAGAGTTCAATGAGTCTGGTCCTGGACATACAAGTACCGGAGATAAATGTGCGAAGAGGACTATCAATGGCCCTGATGTACATTGGACCAATGATATCCAGCACATGATCTGGGAAAACTTTGGACGGCGCTTGAGCGATGGAGAATAGTGAATCTGTGCAGTGAGTTCTGGAAAATCCAATCAAGCAATCTGAGGGAAGAGATGCAGGACGTCGATGTGTAGGCACACAGTCCGCATAGTACTCTTCAAGATACGGATAAATGGCTTGAGCGAGCTCTTGATTCCTTTCAAGCAGAGAAAGAACATACTCATAGTGATTGAGTACCTCACTGCGAATGGAAGGGAGCAGCGGATATCCTTTGAATGAATTGATCACTGAGCCGTTCCAAGATCTGAGATTGGCAGTGAAGATTTTATCAAAGAGAGATACGGGAGATAAAATCTTTACCATCAGATTGAAGTTTTCTTCACAGTGGGTTGGAGCAAGATTTAAGCACCGTTCACCAACTGTACCACTGGAGGACGCTTGAGCATTAAACCGAAGAGGGGTGAGGGATAATCTCTGAAGTTCTTGACGTAGACATTGTTCTATTTGATGTCTAATAATTGGGAGCTTGAGAACAGGTCCGAGTCGTTGTTGACGCTTCAGGAGGCAATACTTGGCGAATTGACGCTTCTTGTCATGCATGCCTATGCCGAAAAGATGGGGAGCTTGGACTAACTCTGGGAAGGTGTATTTATGTCCCATGTACGCTTCAACCCAATTTACTTCATTTATACAGAAGTCTGTGCCAGCAGTCACCATAGCACGAATACCTTCAAGATGAATATCTCTTATGGCTTCAAAGCGGTGCTTATCAGGCTGATAGTTGGCATTCCAGACGCTGTCAAAGTAAGCATCAGCTTCAGTCTGGAGCAGATCGGTCAACGATTCAAGGCGCTCACCAGCATGAATCTCTTTATTTTTCCATAGACAGAGAGGACGGACCGATGCAAGATTTTCAGGGCTGTGAGCCGTCTGTGGGAAATGTGTGTAACCTTCTCTGTTCAAGACTGACTCTGAGGGATTGAGAAAGCTAGGACGGAGAGGATCATACACACGAATAGTGTAATCCCTTAGCGCGAACCCAGTTGGTCTGCTGTGGCCATTGTCAAGATAGTAAGCCACATCCACGGCACATCTAGGAGGTCTGTCTCCTGGTCTGTCTAGAACGGTTGCTTTGATTGCGCTGTCAAAGTCAATCAGTCTTGCAGCGTCAGCTTCTGCAGCAATATATCTTTCTATATTATATCCTGCAGGAATGAAATCTTCGTCGAGCGCTGGGGGCATATAGTTAATTGAATGATCAATTGTCTTCAGCGGATCGAGTTGAAAGAAGTGACGAGGAGCTCTAACGTCTTCAGCAGCGTTCTGACCTTCTGAACGTGCCTCTGTTAAAGTAGCAGGTTCCTCAGGTTCAATTGCAGCTACTTCAGCGGCAACATCTTGAGCGATAGCTACAACTCCAGTCAGGTCAACATCCAACAGAACATCTGTGGACACTTCAGCAGCAGCTGGAACTATAGCTGAAAAACAAGAGCCATCCTCTATAAGAGCAGGATCTTCTACAGATGTAGGAATAGAAATGCTGTGGGAAGAAATAAACTTACCCTGAGAACTAAGCTCAACAGCAGTTTCTGGAGCGCTTGGCTCAACAGCAACATCTTGAGCACTTGGCTCAACGACAACTTGAGCGCTTGGCTCAACGGCAACTTGAGCGCTTGGCTCAACAGTCTCAGGCTCTTCAGGAGTAGCTTGACGCTTGCTAGTCCTGGAACGCTTAAAGATTTTCTTAATGTTGACTCCTTCAACTAGTTTAGCCGGAGGAGCGGGAGGATCAACAGCTGGTTCTTCAAAGTCTATTTGCTTAATGATTCCTTCCAGCTTTCGTCTTTTGAGAGGCAACTTGTCCTTGGCATCCTCATCAGTTTCCTCATCAATCATTTGAGAGGGGACGGCAATTTTAACTTTGGGTTTTCTGGGGACTCTCTTCTTCGTTGCTGCTGGACGCTTCACAGCTTCCTCTGGCACTGGTCTCTCAGCCTTTTGAGCAAGCAGTTGGCGTTCTTCCAGCCGCTCAGATAGGGGTCTAGCCGCACCATTAACTTTTGGAGGATTGAACATATTGGTCAGAATCCTTTTTCCCAACAACTTGGACTTATTCAACGGAAGTCCAGACGAGTACACACAATTCGATTTAAACAAGATGTCACTCAGGATGAGTCCATAAAGCTTATTTGAAGCGCATAGACTGTCCCGAAACCGTCCGAAGATGTACTCACTCCAGTTGATTTTGATGTTGAAGAGTATAGCAACCATCATCTGAAATTGAACAGGATTTACCTTATCAAAGGTTCCCACGCGGCATTCTATGATCTTGCTGCAGAAATCAGCCAATAACCGGTATTTGGACACTAGGTCTTTCTTCTCGAAGTACTGAGTGTAAGGAACATCGTCGTACGCACTCATGATTGCCCATGCTTCCTTAATTTGTTTCAACGTAACAGAATCCAGTGCCTCACCCTCATTAGGCAAATTGAAGTTCTTGGTGGAAGCAGATAGGATGAATTCCTTTGGAGACTCCTTCTTGGAGAAGGGAATTTGACAAGAGATGGACTTCTTGTCCTCTGAAAGTTTAGCAGTCTTCCAGAAAGTTTCAACTTTAGTAGGAAACATATAAGAGTATTGGGTTAAGAAGGGTTTGAGCCCAGCTTGGACGACCATGTCCATTATGTCCGTCAGGTTGATCTGAGTTTGTTCATATAGAAATTTCCAGTCGACAACAAGACCTTCAGTTACCTTGATGGTAGTTTCAGCAGAAGTAGATGATGATTTCTTTGGTGCCATTTTTTTTGTTTAAAACGAAGAAGATGGACTGAGATTTTTCTGTTGTATTGAGAGAAATAAAGAGAGATTTGCAAATATGCTTGAATAGAAAGTAAGTTACTTTTTCTGCAGAGTTTGTGTTTTAAATGATACAGTAAAGAGTTTTGAAACTTGTGTTATGTAGTCTGAGTAGGATTTAAACACATGTAATAACTGTTGAATCTTAGCCATAAATTTATTAACTGCGGACGCGAGTTTTGTGTAAAAGAGAGAAGTTACATTTGGTAATTCTCATATATAAAGATTTGACATCCGAGTTAAAGAAAAATTAACGTTTGGTGTTTTCAGAGTGTAACACACGCGCATGTTTGTACACTGACACGTACACAAACACGTGCTATCTCTGAACCGTTATTTTAAAAAATTTGAGTACCCGCCAGTTTGATGTGATAGAGGCGTGTGAGTAGAGTACAAAATAGACCTTTGAGTCTACCCACGACCTTGAAAGAAGTTTGAAAATTTTATGCATGGCTTGTAACGAAAATATTTTATAAATTTTTGATAAACTATTCAGCGCTTAGCTGATAAAATGGACGCTTGAAGTCAAAAGACTTTTCAATATTTTGAACATTCAATATTTTATGCAAACATAGAGCTGAGCGTTGATGATTATGCATCTGAAATTTTTTATCATTGACGCTTACAGTTATGATCAAGTAAATTTTAAGGTTCCCCCTAAATATATATTTTTTTTTTTAAAGAATATTGTGAGATATAACTTAAGTGGATTCCCCCTAAATTATATGCCTAATAAAATATGATGCACTTCATGATCAAGCGTTTAAATCAATCATACCTAGTTCACTTCTCAAAGTGAGAAAACGTTGTTCATTGAGTGCTTTGGTGAAGATATCTGCCAGTTGTTTGTCAGTTCCAATGAAGTGCATGGAGATATCTTTCTTTTGAACGTGGTCACGAAGGAAATGGTATCTAATGTCAATGTGTTTGGTTCTTGAATGAAGAACAGGGTTTTGAGTCATGGCTAAAGCGCTTTGGTTATCACAATGAATGGGAGTTGGTCCTAAGATTGTTCCGTAATCTCTAAGTTGTTGCCTCATCCATAGAACTTGTGCACAACAACTTCCTGCAGCTACATACTCAGCTTCGGCTGTGGAGGTAGCTATGGATTGTTGTTTCTTGCTATGCCATGAAACTAACCTATCACCTAAGAATTGACAAGTACCACTAGTGCTTTTACGATCTATTTTGCAACCTGCAAAATCTGCATCTGAGTAACCGATTAGTTCAAAAGGAGAATCCCTGGATACCATAAGCCCACATGTTGTGTGCCTTTTAGGTATTTAAGGATTTTCTTGGCAGCAGTCAAGTGTGACTCTTTAGGATTCAGCTTGGAATCGTGCACACATACATACCGAAAACATAATATCAGGTCTACTGGCAGTGAAGATAAAGAAGTGATCCTATGATACCTCTATAATTAGGTGAATATCAACTTTCTTTCCACTTTCATCTTTATCTAGCTTAAGCGTTTGGTTCATTGGAATTTTTGAATATGATGCATTTTTCATACCAAATTTCTTAATCATATCTCTTGTATATTTAGCTTGGTTAATAAATATTCCATTAGGGAGTTGTTTAACTTGTAATCCTAAGAAGAAAGTTAATTCACCCATCATGCTCATTTCAAATTGTTCTTGCATCATTTTTTAAAATTTCTCACACAGACGCTTGTTAGTAGAACCAAATATAATATCATCAACATAAATTTGGACTAAGAGAATATCTTCGTTATTGGTAATTTTAAATAACGTTGTATCAACGCTGCCTTGTGAAAAGCCTTTACCAATAAGAAAGATAGAGAGAGTGTCATACCATGCTCGGGGTGCTTGCTTAAGCCCATAAAGTGCTTTGTCTAGCTTGTAAACCATACCCTTACCATGATTGTTGATGAATCCTGGTGGTTGCTCCACATATACTTTTTCTTGGAGTTTACCATTCAGGAAAGCACTCTTCACGTCCATCTGATACACCATGAACTTGTTGAACGCTGCATACGCTAGAAACATGAGGATTGCTTCAAGACGAGCGACAGGAGCGTATGTCTCATCAAAGTCAATACCCTCCTCTTGGCAGTATCCTTGAGCTACGAGTCTGGCTTTATTTCTTACAACAATGCCGTCCTCATCCATCTTGTTTCTATATACCCATCTAGTTCCAATAACTCCTTGGTGAGTTGGTCTTGGTACTAGCATCCAAACTTATTTCGCTTCAAACTGATTGAGCTCTTCTTGCATAGCTTCAATCCAACTTGGATCACTTAACGCTTCATCCACTTTCTTTTGGTTCCATTTGAGATAGAAAGCTTGCGAACATAGCCTCATTAAATGTAGCGGCTCTAGTTCTAACTGGTGCTTCAATATCTCCAATGATTTGCTCAGGTGGATGGTCACGTAACCATAGTCTATCTGTTTGGAAGGGGTTTTGAGAATGAACAGGCGCTTGAGAATCATTCGCTTGACCATACCTGCGTTGGCGCTTCAAGTTCACGATTCCTTCTTTGCTCTGGATGATCATTCTTTTCATGATCATCCGTATTTCTTACATGATTTTAGATTGATTTCACGAGTAATCTTAGGAGGTGGCACTGAGATCTCATCATCATCGTCAGTATCTTCATCAATAGTAATTTTGGACGCTTGATGACATAGATCTTCAACTCCTACATCATTTACATTTACCTTACTCGGCTCTTGGTTAGCATCATCAAACACAACATGAATAGATTCCTCAACCTTCGATTTGATCTTATTGAGATGCGAAAATTCTTTCCATTTTTGGCGTAGCCCAGAAAGATTCCCTTCATCCGCTTTAGGATCAAAAGTCTTTAGGCTTTGGATCCATTATTATGGATAAAGCACTTTAGAACCAAAGACGTGAAAATATGAAACATTTGGCTTACGTCCCTTCCACAATTCATATGGAGTTTTCCCATGCTGTTTGTTGATCATGCAACAGTTTTGAGTGTAACAAGCAGTGTTGATCGCTTCAGCCCAAAATCTAGGAGCGAGCTTGGATTCTGCTAACATAGTCCTAGCGGCTTCCTTAAGAGTTCGGTTCCGGCGCTCAGCAACACCATTTTGTTGGGAAGTTCTGGGAGCTGAATACTCATGATGTATTCCATTTTCTGCACAAAATTCTCAACAATCCTTGTTAGTAAACTCAGTACCGTGATCGCTTCTTATTCTTGCAACCTTAAGATTTTTCAATATTTGAAGTTGCCGAATAAGCGTTGTTAACTTGTCACATGTTTCATCTTTGGATGAAAGAAATTCCACCCAAGTAAAGCTAGAGAAATCGTCTACTACACCAAAGTATACTTCTTACCAGGAACAGGTCCAAACAAATCCATGTGAAGTAGGTCAAGTATTCTAGAGGTAGATAGATGAGGTTTTCTCTTGAACGATGATTTAACTTGTTTACCCATTTGACAAGAGTCACAAAGGCGATCCTTATGAAATGGTCCATTTGGTAATCCCTCTACAAGATTTTGACTTATAAGCTGAGAGATCGTTTTGAAGTTGAGGTGATTCATTTTTCTATGCCATAACCAACCCATTTTAAATTCATTTTTAGCAACAAAACATGTTGGGTTGTTATCAAGTGTTGAACCCCAATCTACCAAAATACGTTGTTAGTTCTTTTTCCTTTCAATTTAGTAGACTTAGTCTTAGCGTCGTTTATATAGCAACAGTCACTTGAGAATATGACTTCAAAGCCTTTATCACAAAATTGACTTATGCTTAATAAATTGTGCTTCAGACCCTCAACATAATAAACATCACTTATCATGATGTCCCCCCTATGCACAGTACCTATACCTTTGGTTTTACCTTTGGAGTTGTCACCAAATACAACCTGAGGACCATTGGCAGCTTGATTGTTGATCAGAAGATCTTTGGAACCAGTCATGGGCCTTGACGATCCACTATCAAAGTACCATACAGATGTATCGGCTCTGGCTCTAGGTTCCTGCAATCAAAATGGAAGTTCTATTTCTGTTCAGGTACCCATTGTTGCTTGGGTCCTTTAACATTAGTAACTTTGTTAGTTTGAATTAGAACTTTAGGAACCCATATTTGCCTAGTCTTCATTGTAGGAATACTGGCCATTTTGGGTTTCACAACGTGTTGTGTGTGCTTTTTGGGTGTATAATAATATCCTCGATTATAATGATAGTCATAATCATAATCATCATAGTATCGATAATATGATATTGACTGTCTTGGATATTGATGCTGGTATTTCCTTGGCGCTGGCTTGGGTTGCACTTTTGGTGCTGGACGCTTAGCGCTTGATTCACAGTGGTCAGTCTTATCTTTAGCCTTTTTAGCGTTTGGATAAACCCATCTTTGTGAATCATTTGCCTCAGCCTTACCCTTGCCTGAGTTAGCTTTGACTTTCTCATTTGGCCTCTTACCATTGTCACTGGGTTCATTTTGAGTTTGACCTTGTGAACCTTTTTCAACAAAGATAACACCCTTTCCTTTGTTGTTTGCCGTAACATTAGATTGATTGGATTATTTACCGAGTTTATCGCATCCTAAACCGGTCTTCTCACCAAATAATCTAGTTACTTCTGTCACATTATCCAACTTTCTAGAAGCTTTTGATAATGATGAGATGAGCTGCTCTGATTGAGCAAGTCTAGCGATCAGATCAGCTTCTCTCTTGACTATTATATCAAGATCACTTTTTAATTGAATGATTTCACTCTCAAGCGACTGGTTCTTCTCAATGCACTGTTTCTGAACTCGAAACTCTTTTTTGAGCGTCACTTTATCTCTTGTGAGTGATGAGATAATAGTGAGATCATTTTGATATATTTTGGCGGCTTCTTGACATTCATTGTAGTATTCTTTGACTTTGTCAAGTAATTCATCATAAGAAAGATGAATAGACAATTCATTGATTACCTCAGGAGATGCTTCATCATCTTTGGCCATGAGACATATGAGCGCTGAGTCATCTAATGGCTCATCATCGTCGCTACTTTCTTCTGATGATTCTAAATCATCAGGTGCGGATGCTGGTTCTGATTCCGCTAGCAAACCTTGTTGACGAAGGTTGCTCCTGAATTGGTTTCTATCCAAGTAATCCTGCCTTGAGGGCTTGGATACGTTTGGATAAGGGCAGTTTACCTGGTAGTGCCCTGGTTTTCTACAATTGTAACAAAGATTAGTTTTCATTTTTTATTCATTTGTTAACCTTGCAATGTGTGGTTTTGAGACCACTGGAGCTGGGAGATTTTGAGTAGACGCTTGGTACTGAACAGGCGCTTGGGGTGAAGGAACAGAATACTGAGGCGCATGAAGCTGTTGTTGCATCGGAGAAGGTTCTTGATATGAACTTTTTCCTTGATTTTTAAAACCTTTTCCTTTCTTTTCATATCTCAAGTAACTTCCTGAACCTATTCAGCAGAGCTAATTCCTCTTCTTCATTGATATCTAAATTCTTTCCTTTATTCCCCGATTTGCCTTTGATTGATGGTATAAGCGCTCCAGATTCAATCACCGGACTACTCACAACATCACTAGCAGAATTCAACTCAAACTCAAATGCCTTGAGCTCTGAAAAGGTGTCTTCTGGAGTTAGGAGATCCAGCATATTTGATTCTCTCATAGCTGTTGTCTTCATCAGGAATTTACTTGGTAAACTTCTAAAGATCTTAACCATCATTTCTCGATTCTGCAAATCCATTCCCAACGATGTAAGTTCTGTAACTAGAGCTGTAAATCTTATATCTAATTGCTCTAGAGTTTCATTGGGTAGCATCTTAAATCCGTTAAACTTTTCCTTGGCAATGGAAAGTTTGTTTTCTTTGATCTGAGTTGAACCACCACAAATTGTAGCCAACTTATCCCATACTTCTTTAGTGGTTTTGCAAGACTTGATCTTGTTGAATAAGTTGTCATTATCACCTATAGCAGTATATAGAGCGTTACAACCAACATTGTCCAAATTAGCTCTTCGACGCTCAGCTGGAGACCATTCTTGTTTTGGTTTCTCAATAGTAATGTAGTTTCTTCGAAAAGAATGTTTGAGATATTGGGTTGACTGTCTCAGGATTTGAAGAAAAGCAAAGAGAATAATTTCTTGAAAGTTTGGCTTTTATGAGATTGTAAGAATTGAGACTTTAATGCAACAACAATTCGACTTGATAATTGTTCTCTTTCTTTGGCTTGTTGTTGAAGTCCTATTTATAGGCATTCTAGGAAAAAGTGTCCGTTTGATACATGCAAGGGCGCGTGTCTCTCACTTCCGCGAGTAAACAACTTTTGTCCTTTTTCCTGAAAATCTGCTGCACAAAAGTTGGTGCTGCAGTCTTTGAATAGTTGACAATCCAATAGGGTGGCTTCTCCGTACGTCTGAAAGTGCTTATCACATTTAATGCTCTTATCAGCATTTAATGCATTTGAATTAAATGCCCGTTGGTATTTAATGCTTTGAGAATATTTGCATTAAAACTCCTTCTGGTCTTAGAAATAAATTCAGGTGAAATTACTTTTGTCCTATACGGTAACGCTTGATATAGTTGGCAATTGGACTCTTGGAGACTTTATCTTCATCCAGAAATCAGGCGCTTGAGTCTTCGAACTTTACCATTGATAAACTCACTCAGAAATTATCAGACGCTTAGCCTAACAATCTAGAACAAACAAAAAACAAAGCCTATTACAAATCTAACGCTTCAAAGCTGAAAAACAAACTTACCTATTTTTAGGGTCTAACAAAGGTCCTAATTGTCATAATCAAAATATCTAACATGAAATTCCTAACATCATTCACTACAGATATTGGGCATTGGAAATATCTGGCTCCAATACATTTGTTCGCCAAATATTACTACTTTTTTATGTAGCAATCTTCTGGCAAAAGACAACAGTTCAGTCGTCCAGTGAGTGATTCTAGCCAATATTTTTTCTATCAATGGTTGGCAATTTTTCACTGTTAACCTTGAGGAGATGAGGGGCACCCCGAGGTACCTCATGGGCATCTGGCCCTCAACATAACCAGTGTTCACCAAAATTTGCCGTTTCAACTCCTTATTTATGCCCCCACAGATAATCTGACTTTTGTCACTATTAGCTTACAATCTTGACACCGTGGAAAACTGTTCAAATATCTTCTTGATTAAGCCAACAAATTTATCATCCCCTCGACAGAACATCATGAGATCGTCTGCAAAGCAGAGGTTGATGAGTCCCACTTTCCTGCACTTTGGATGAAATTTAAAGCCCGACTCTTTATATAACATTTTGAAACTCCTAATCAAGTAATCCATAACCAAAACAAATAGGTACGGGGACATTGGGTCTCCCTGCCTGAGGCCCCTATGTTCTTTAAAGTTACCAAAAACTGAACTATGAAGCATGACTGAATAACTAGCAGTGGACACACAAAGCATGATCATCTCTATAAGTCGCCCATGGAATCCATAAGAATGTAGTATGTTTTCCAGAAATTCCCAACTCACTGTATCATAGGCCTTTCGAATGTCAACTTTTATAACCAATCTATGCGAGATCCCTTTTCTAGCATATCCCTTCACTAATTCATGACATAATACCACATTGTCAACAATGGATCTACCTGTTATAAATGCCCCTTGGTCTTGATCAACTAACTGAGGCAACACTTCCTTTTTCGTATTACACAATATTTTAGAGATGATCTTGTAGAGCATAGTGCAACAGGCTATAGGCCTAAAATCACTTACAGTGTTTGGGTTTTGGCATTTTGGTATCAGGTGCAAGAGTGTGTGGTTAATTTCAGTGAGCAGTTTGGTCTTGGCAAAGCTATCCAAGACTGCATTTGTAACTTCATTGCCTATTATAGGCCAGCATGTTCTGTAGAAACTGGAGGTAAACCCGTCTGGGCCCGGACTTTTGTCCTCCAGAATTGAGAACACCACCTTCTTAATTTCCTCAGGGATAATTAGTTTACCTAGTACCTCCACATCCAAGTGATTCAAAATATAGCCCTGCTTTACAATGTCACCCTTTATCTCTGCTGTGGCCTCCTCCTTTTTCCCCATGAGAGTTTGATAATATTCCAAGATTTCCTGTTTGATGTCCTCAGGGTCTGTTAGAGTCTCCCCATTCCTGTTTTTCAGAGTTAAAATTTTCCCCTGCGCGCTTCTAGCTTTCAATCTTGCAAAGTAGAACTTTGTACATTCATCGCTATTTTGAGTGAACTCAATTTTTGCTCTTTGCCTCATAAATTCAACCTCTGCTTTGGCCAGATGTCTAAGGGTTTCATAATCTGACTTCTCTCTTTGTAGTAACTCCAATGGGCAATCAGAGATCATTCTCCTCACTTCTTGTAATTGATCCCTATCTAACCGGGTCCTGTCAGAAATATTGGAATACACCTCTTTATGTAGATCTTTTAGCCTCCTCTTTATTTGTTTACATTTCATAACAACTCTGAACATTCTACTTCCTGCCACATATTTACCCCATTCCTCTGTAATAATTCCCGCAAACTTAGGATGATGTTTCCATCCATTGAGGTATTTAAAGGGACTTTTCCCAGCTTCATATCTATTAGTCTCATCACCATAGGGCAGTGATCAGATAGATCACTGTCCAGGAATTCCACACTTGAGTTCTCCATCCGTGTGAACCAGTCCCCATTGACCACCACACGGTCAAGCTTGCAATAAGTTCGAGTATCTGCTTGTTGCTTATTGCTCCAAGTATAGAGGGGTCCTGTGTAAGGTATGTCCTCTATGCCCACAGTCTCAAAGCAATTCTTCATCGCATCATTACCTCCCTCAAATCCTCCGTCACTTGTGAGTTTTTCATTATGATTAATAGTAGCGTTCCAGTCCCCTAACAGTAGCCATGGTTCCTGGAAATTCATTAATTTTATCTCTTGCCAAAGTGTTGCTCTCCCAACCTCATCATTTTGTGCATACACATATGTTACTATAAATTGGTATGCACCACTAACAATTTGACACGTTATATGCTGATCTGTTATCCTCATCACCGTGCAATTTACATTATTCTTCTTCCAAAGAATCCAAATTCTACCATTGATTGCATCACTATAATTATTTACCCCGTTCCACTGCTCACCAAAACATTTGCTCACATTTTTGAAGTTTTTTTCCTTAACTCAGGTCTCAACTATGCCCATAACATCAATTTTATGGACTGAAATCAGCCTCTTAACAACTTGCTGTTTTTCGGCTGTATTCAGTCCTCTAATGTTCCAAGCTCCCACAATCATATGGTTGGGGGCTGGGTAACCTGCACCTGTCCTTCCTCTACATTACTGCCTACGTGACCCAATACTTGAAATAAATTGGACAAAGCTTGTTGAACCTCAACATTCGACGCTTTGTCGGCCCATACCAATCCTTTCTTATGTTTGGATCCTCTCACTTCCTGCCATTCGGTATCAACCCCTTTATCCTTTGTGTTATGCAGTTGGTTAGGAGTACTCCGTTTCTGAGCTGAACCCCTGTTTCCCTCATTATTGTGTTCATGCCCCTCTTGTGAACTTGATCCCTTGTCTGCATTGTTAACACCATTGAGAGCCCTTCTAGCCCCTATATTCTGTTTAACTTGCCAATGTTGTGTACAGGGTTTCTTGCAGTTAGGCTCCCTGTGTCCCCAACCCTTACACCTTTTGCATATAACTGGCAACCATTCATATTTGACAGCTTGAGTGAGCACTCTCCCCTCAACCCCTGTTCTTATATTAACTACCTGTGGCAATTCAGAATCAACTTCGACATTCACGAGTATCCGGGCATATTCCAATTTCATCTTTTGTGCCGTCATGTCGTCTATATGGATTGGATCCCCGATCCGACTGGCAATTTTACTAAGACTCTTTTTCCCCCCACAGTCCAAGAGGCAAATCTGGTAATTGAACCCATACTGGGATATTCTTAATGCAGTCATCCTTCTTCATTCCCTCTTGCCATTCCTTCATTATCACCGGCTTTGAGTAGAAGAATAAGGTACCTTTGTTCAACGCAGCCGTTCGGTCTTGCTCGTTTTCAAAGCGGATGATGAAATGCCCATCTTGTTTAATCACTGTCGGCATAGTTAGACCTCTCCATCTCATCTTCAAGAAGTTAACCATGGTGTTTGTTGGCACTTCTTGACCTAGAATGTATGCAAACAATGAGTATTTCCAGTACACCATCTCTAATTCAACTTCATCATCAGTTAAGTAATCCAAAATATACATATATTTATACCCCTAATTTGATATACATATTTTGTCAAATCATACATAGAAGATATTTAAAATATATTTGGATTAATTTAATATTTTAACAATACATTAGCTAAATTTTGTCAAACATTTATATAATGTGTTGTCACCAAATTAATTTAATGCTAGTTCTAAAAATATCATCAATTATTATTTGAATTAGTTAATTTTGATGTAATGGCTAAACTTTGACTAATGTATTTAAGAAATGGGGGTAATTGCATAAAACACCCTATGTTATTTCGAAAATGCTAAAAAACCCCTGTGTTAACGAAATAGGCTAATCACCCCATGTGTTCTTAAAAAGTGTGCAAAAAAGCCAAATTCCATTAAAAAAACGAGCACGTTTTTCATGTTTTTCACCTTTATTGATATGCTCATTTGTCATTTATATAATTTTCATAATTTATAAAAGGTAGATAGTGTTAATTCACAAAAAAAAACACATATTTTCTTCTATCATTTTAAAAAAATTTGGTTTTTTTGCATACTTTTTAGGAACACAGGGGGTGATTAGTCTATTTCGTTAACTCATGGAGTTTTTTAGCATTTTTGAAATAACATAGGAAGGTTTTATGCAATTATCCCTAAGAAATGAGATCTTGTGAAAAAGAAAAAGTGATTGATAAATAAGCAAAAAGAAAATGAAAAGTAATGGTTAAAGAAAACAATTATAAATGGGAGTATGTTTTAATCGCATAATTTAGGAAGGAACTTGGTACGACAAATATAATTCAGGAGCCAAAATTTATTTTACCCAACGAATGTTGAATATTCCGGCAATCTACACTCCTGGAACGGAAACAACGAAAAACCGTTTCGCTTTGGAAATGAGATGCTTCATGACTTTGATAAGTTAGATTTTGGCCATAAAAAACCAAGCAGCCAACCTAGACTATATACATCACCAACTTTAATTTTTTGGCTCGTAGATTATGTACGATCACTCATTTAATCATGATATATATGCATATCAAGTTAATTATTGTTATATCTTTTGAATAATATATCAATTCTTTAATCTTGAATGCATTCAAAAGGTACTTATTTGAGTAGTCAAAGTTACCAACTGGATTATTCTTTTCTCTTGAAAAAATGCAAACATTTTGAATATAGTCGTATATACACACACACACATATATATATATATATATATTTAATTTTCAAGTGTTATACACATCTAGTCTACTAGTATAAAGTACACAGTAGATAATTGATTAAAATGCACACGTTTCTACTATCTAGTGCCGTATCCGTCCTTTCATCCTAATTAGTATTCATTTATTTGGACTCTTATCACACCAATTTGTAATGCTCCATATTTTGATAGGTCAGTCAAATAGACAGACGCTAAAACATCAGAAACTATATATAATGATCATTTTCCCATAAGTAGCACTAGAAATGTAAATAATATTTAATATATCAATTTACGGCTGTCTTCCAGATCATCTACTTTAAATTGATTCTTTCATCTAATATCTTCAGGAAAATTATTAAAACCCCTCAAATTAACAACTTTTTTTGTATCCATAAAACTAATGAAAATATGTTTCAATCTCAAAATTTCATTTTACAAACTATTCATTTCAATTTAACCCAAAAGTTAGAATTAACAACCTTTTGGACTAAATTACCCTTCATTTATTAAGTTAAGAATTAATTAGTTGTTCTTTTTTATTAGACTGTCTTTCTTTTAAAATTTTTAAATTGCTAAATTGTATAATACGGGTTTTATTTCTGAATAACAAATATTTTGAACATTTTTATATAATCTATTTTTATTTTAATATGGCAAACATCTAAAAAAGTTTTAATTTTCTTTTAAAAAGATTTTAAAAAAATGAAAATTTTAAGATTAGAATTAAATAGTATCGATTATCAACATAAAATTTTAAATAAATAAATTTCTACACGAAATTTCAATTGATTAATTTTTAATGTAGAAGGCTAAGGGCGATTAAGTCCACAAATTTATTGACCCTAAATTTTGGGGGGTTTAGAATGAAAAGTTGGTGGAATGGGTTTAAAATAGTATTTTCATTGGTTTTTTGGATACAAAAGTTAATTTTAGGGAGATTTTAGTAATTTTCCCAATATTTTACAACAAACGACTACTAAAGATAATTTATAACAAACCATTGTACGAGCAGATGTGTTATTTAGCATTTTACTCACTCTATTCCGCTTAATTGCCTGCATAATTTTTTGTTGCTATCACCGATTAAAAAAAGACTATTTAGCCGAAAAAATAAATTCTGGAGCAAAGTTCTACAATTTAAGTGATGATGGTAAAAATCGTCAGACAGTGGATGTCACGTGATTGACCACGTGGAGTACTGGAACCGATCCAACGCACGACAAACTAGGTTAGGGGTTGATTAAGTTATGGATTGCACTCGGTTGTGTCGAACTGCCTACGTACCCAAGGTATGTGAGATCAAGTCATTTCGTATTTCTTTTGTGGGGTTACTCTCAATAGCCAGTGAATTTTTACTTGGGAAGTAGATAATAAGCCTCTCCTAACTCCTCTAAGATATTTATAGGGAGCTTGTAGTGGGCTATGGGACGTGGGCACTGTGGTGTTGGAGATAGGAGGTGGTAATAATGCCCTAGAGCACTCAGCTAATTCATCTCCAAGAACCAACTGTGGGAAAGGGATGGTCACTGCTGGAGAGCGCGTGCCCTCCCATCTTTTGCCTCCACCGATTCCAGTGGCGAAGCATACTCGTGGTGATACTCCGGGGACCTCTAGTTCCGCCGAACTCGACACTGGTTTGTTTAACTTTAGGGCAAACTAGGACCCCGACGTTAATTCTTTTTGGGATACGACTGATCCCGTGATGCCTTGGTCTATGATGAGGATGGTCGTTACCAACTATGATGCTACCCACTTATCATCCCTACCGGTTGAGCGTCTTGATAAAAAGATTTGCACCGATGCCAGTCAGGTAGGTATTTACAAGTGTTATTATCATAAGTCTGAGGCTACGTATTTGCACCTCTAAGATTTTCTCCCCACTTTTATCTTTTTGTCAGGCGGTCCAACTATCACACTACCTTCGCCTCAAGTGCGAGGAGGTGGAGAAAGAGCATCAACAGAGCCTTCAGCAGAACTATCAGTTTCTTTCACGGTTCAAGAGGGCTAAGAACTCATCTGAAAAATGGAAGGGGAAGTATTAGGAGGCTCAGAAGAAGCTTGAGGTAGAAAAGTCTGACGGTAGCTACTTCCTTAACTAAGATGTTGGGAAAAAAGCTTTCAGTGATGTCAAGAGATCGGCAGTGGAGAAATTTCGCAAGAGTGCTGCCTATATTGAGGAGTACAACCAGCAGACTTATAAGGTTACTAGGGGTTTTATGACTAAGACGGTGCGCAAGTACCGCAGGACTATTCGCGACAGTGGTCGATACCATGATGACGATTTCACTTGGTTGTACGAGGATATTCCTGACACCAGAGACCGATACTAGAGGCAGTGCATCTAGTTGAGGCCTCGGTAGCTTTCTCAGTCGTTAAGCCCTTTTATGTTATCACCCGTCGAAATTTATTTTCTTGCACTGTCTTTATGCTATATTTTGTTTTAACAGTTGTACAACTTATTTTCAATTGCCTATGGATGGGCTAACCTTGTTTTAGCCAGTGTGGCTTGATGGATATTTTATCCCTTGGCACGTTTTTTCTTGCAAATGCATAAATCATGGGTTTTATTTTTGGTATTGCTGGTCTTGGGTACTGCTTGTAGTTGTCTCACCGCTAGTGATTTTTGCATGATCTAACAGTTAGCTACTTGACTATATTTTCTCTTTGTATGCCCCCTACTCCTTAATTGTGCTAGTCAGATTTAGGAGTAAGTGACCATATAGCAAGGGAGTTAAAAGGTTGTTATTCTTTTTGACATGTAGTCATTGTCTACCCCCATGTTTAGGATGGTGGGGTTGAATAATATTTCCTATGGCTACTTAGTAACCGACTATTGACTAGTTAGTTCTTTAGTAAGGCCTGCAGCTAGTATTTTTCTTGCTACTACTTACTTCCTATACTACTCATTGGGGAGTAAATGTGCAAGTAGTAACAAAATAATTGGCATGTGGTGCCTTGACTATTTCGTGTTGGAATTCATCTTAGGGGGCTTAGATAGCTATTAATTTCTTGCATTGATAGCATTAAGTGAAGTTGCATCTTTGGCTACACCTCTTTCTTGCTATTTCCTTGGTGTTTGGTTATAATAACACTTGGAGCAGCGACGTCTATATGCATTATATTTACTCAGTTGAATGAGTGACACGGTTCGTGATACCAGTAGTCACTCATTATTGGGGGCTTGATCACCTTTTATTTGTTCATAATCTCAGTCCATAACCTTAGTAGGAGTGGGGAGACCTTTTGTAGGTCCTCAGCCTCTCGCGATATTACTGGAGGGATTATGGGGTGGCCCATCCTCGATCGAGTCTCTGATAGCTCGGGGGATTTTTTTTTGTGCCACCCATATTGACCTCGAGTGGGGTCGTGGAAAATTTTTAGAACGCCTCTAGTGGAAACTTAATTAGTTTCCAGGGGCCGTGTTTGTGTTTTTAGGTTTTCCACCTATGTGGGTGAAACATTTAATCGTTTAAAGTTTTTGGATAACTTGATATCGTAATAATGGTGACACAAGCATTTATGAATACGTTTGGCC
The DNA here is from genome assembly GCA_019426215.1 of Buddleja alternifolia. Lineage (NCBI taxonomy): Eukaryota > Viridiplantae > Streptophyta > Magnoliopsida > Lamiales > Scrophulariaceae > Buddleja > Buddleja alternifolia. The sequence goes on from CM033392.1 coordinate 24,318,223, forward strand.
GGTGGCCAAAATCATCAAGTGTCAACTACAACTATCATGGTGACTCGTAGAATAGTAGAAAAAAGACTAAGTAATGGAACCCTATAATAGCCTCAGTCGGAAGCAGTAACTTCGAGGGGCTTTGGTCTTAGGTGTTGTTACATCACCGTTGGCAATATACTACCCCCATTTTTTGCTATCCGACTATGATTTAAAAATGACATTTAACGTATACAACAAAAAATGGTGCTAGTTAGCACTTAGCTAAATTATCCAATCGTCAATGCAGGAAATAACAAAAAAGGGAAGGGGGTGCACATAGGCACCTCAAAACAACAATGTTTGCGGGTGCACTTAGGCACCTCAAAATGTAATGTAAACACTTGGCTCATGGCCAACATGATATTGTCTTATAGCAGGATACGAAATAAATGGTGTTTTGATGGTTACCTTCTGAAGCCACAAGGGGCTTAGTAATAAGAGGCATAGTACTTTGTCACTGTCGAGCCCGGGGAGTGATTCCCCATGCTGTTCATATATTCCATGATCTTCTCAGCAGGCAAGTGGGCGCCTATGAGCAACCGCTGGGCTAATGTGGCCTTGCGCCCCAAGCAGCCGTCCATCATTGATATCAAGTTGATTGCCACTTGTTTCCCTTTGTCCTCGGGGTCCTTGTTGCCATGCTTCCTCTTGGATTTCTTCAGCGCGTTCACATAACACTCCTTTGCCACCTTGATATCCCCAACTTCTTCCCACTCCCTTAGGGGTGGGGAACTTAATCTTCACTTGATAAGTCGAGATGACTGCTTGGAATAAGTTCAAGCTCGACTTCCCCAATATGACATTGCAGGTAGAGGGGGTTTTGACCACTAGGAAGTTGACCATCTTAGTGGAACGTGTGGGCTAGATGCTCAGAGAGATGGGGAGAGATACTTCTCCCAGGGCTTCCACAGTCTCACCCGTGAATCTCGTAAGGGTAGTGTTGACTATTTGAAGCTGGGCATTGTCTACCCCCAATTGAATGAAGGCATTGTAGAATATTATGTCGGCTGAGCTCCCACTGTTGACTAGCACTTTTTTCACCCAGAAGTTCGAGATGGTTGTTGATATCACCAATGCGTCATTTACCAAGGGGATGCCATCCCCCACATCTTGTTGCCCAAACTCTATGGTGCGACTGTTGGACCCTATTTGATTAACTTGTCCTCTATTGGGGAAGCTTAATGCGTGCAACCCTGTAGCTGCCTTTAATGAGGCTTTCCTCGAGTTCACCGAATCCCCTCCAACGCGGCCTCCCAAGATCACCCCTATGATTCCATTCACTGGGGGATTGTCCATTTTTGAATCCACCGCCGTGGGGTTGCTCTTGCCTCTATCTCTACCCCTTGGTCTCTAGGGTGTCAGAATGGTTACCTCTGATGGGGAAATTACCTCTTGTAGGTAGCCTCTTTTGATCAACTTCTCTATCTCCACTTGAAGGTGATGGCACTCCTCCATCGTGTGACCTTTGTCGCGATGGAACCTACAATATTTCTTGGACTTCAGGCGGCTGGGACTATCTCTCATCTTCTTTGGCCAAAAGACTATGCCTTACTGCTCAGCTATTGCCAGGACTTGCTTCATCAAAAGGGTGAGAGGAGTATACTTGGCGAACCCCGAAGGTGGAATATGCTTTCTCTCTTTGGCCTCCGGCATCTTGTCTTCGTCTCTAACTTTTCTCTTATTGCCACCACTTTCTTTCTTCAGTGACCTGATGGTCTCTTCAGTTCTTATGTATTTTTCAGCTCTAGCCAGCAACTCTACCATAGTTGATGGGGGCTTCCTTGCAATCGACTCCTTGAACCTACTATTACGTAAGTTCCTTTGCATAATTCCTGAGAGCAACTCGTGATTAACATGCGGCACTTCCGACACCGCATTGGAGAAGCGCCTCACATACTCTCTCAAAGATTCTCTATCCTTCTGCACCACTGTAAATAAGAAGGATGTTGTCTTAGGGTATTTCTTGTTCATGGAGAAGTGGTTGTGAAAACACCTAATCAGCTGATCGAAGTCAGTAATAGTACCTGCTGGTAGCCTATTAAGCCAACTCAGTGCCTTCCTAGAAAGGGTGGTTCAGAAAATCTTGCAATATGCTGCGTCGCTGATGTCGTACATATTAGCCATCATGTTGAACTTGTTAACATGTTCTTGAGGGTCCCCATCTCCCTCATACTCACTCACGTATGGAATTTTAAGCCCTGGGGGCAAAGATTCTACTGATATCGCTAAACAAAAAGGGTTTCTCTTTGATGGAGCCACCGCCAATGGCATCAATTGCATGTCTTCATATCTCCCGTAGTTTTCTGGGCTCCTATCACGACGTGGTTCATGCCTTCTCTCTAGCCTTCATGCCTTGGCAAAGCCTTCTCAGGGGTCATTGAGACTTGACCTCAGCGTGGAGACCTGTGAGGCGTTGGCCTTCTATCTTTGCCTCTCGGCGGGCTCTCAGGGGGTGAGGCCACACAATTCTCTTCTTCTATTGCAGCACCATTTACTGGGGAGTTGGATCGCCTTGGTCCAATCCTGTCGGGGATCAGAGACTCTTGACCTCGACGTGGGGATTGGTCTAGCGCTTCCCGATGATGGTGACTCTTTTCGCGAGGTTCCATGCTCCTGCAAACAGATGAAGGAGGTGGATCTTGTAACCTCTGCTCGTGGGAATGGGGAGCCTCTAGACGATTTCTCTCATGAGGGTCTTGCCTCTACTAGCTGCTGGACCCTGTGGTGCCGGGAGAGGATGTGCACGGGCATATTGCTGAACAATCCTCGCTGTTGCCCTTACGGAGGCATCTTCTACTAGAGCCAGTAGTGCCTCTTAAGTGATCTCGAACACCCTGGAAGCAGGGGGTGGGATCACCGTTGGTATCACAGGTGGTGCATTTTGCTCACTGATCGGGGGTGCTACTTCCGGACCTCCATCGTCAGTCCGACCATTGGGGGATTTTCTTCCCTCCACTAGATGGCTATGCCGATCCTCATGCACAGGGTTAGGAGTTTCCTTAATAGAAGTTGGTTGATGTTAGATGGTCGTTCTATCTTCGAAAGTACGAGCTTGTGACTTAGTTTGCATACTCAGTGGCTGAAGCGCAGTTCCCACAGACGGCGACAATCTGATGATGGTAAAAATTGTCAGATAGTGGATGTCACGTGATTGACCATGTGGAGTACTTGAATCGATCCAACGTACGAAAAACTACGTTAGGGGTTAGTTAATTTATAGACTGCACTCGGTTGTGTCGAGCTGCCTACGTACCCAAGGTATGTGGGATCAAGTCAATTCGTAGTTCTTTTATGGGGTAATTCTCAATAGCTAGTGAATTTTTACTGGGGGAGTAGATAATGAGCCTTTCCCAGCTGCTCTAACGTATTTATAGGGAGCTGGTAGTGGGTTATGGATCGTGGGCCTAATTCAATCAATAACCCACCAGGCTTAATGATTTGTAGAATTATTGTCACTTGGGCTAATAATATACCCCAATTATCTTCAGTCCTTTTTGGTCTTGTATAATAGGTTATCCACGAATGTTAGCCCGTGGGTGGCGACCTGACCCGACTTGGGGACACACGTAATTACCATAATGCCCGTAGATATTTTTTGGTGCACATCATTAAGTTTCCTGGGTATATTCTCTTTTATAACTTTTTAGGGGTTGGTACAAATACTAAAATTTTCGAGGGTGAAGTGAATTTTTCGTTATATTTTATTTCTCATTTACAGGCAGTATGTACAAATTTTGTCCTCAAATACGGATAAGGTAAATTTTATATAAAGGACTTGTAAATGTGAAATAGTACATAAGATGTCTTACAACCGAAACTTCAGATATTAACTAAACCTACCCGACCAAGATGGGATAGAAATTTCTTCCTCACGGATGAAAATTCCTATAGCTAGGTATTCTAGGTAATCTAACTTGGAATTAATACCAAAGGAGCAAAAAAATTAGAGACAATGTATAATGTTGTTTCTTGGAATGCCTGGTAATCTGATGATGTCAAAATTTGTCAGATAATAGTTATCACATGATTGAACACGTGGGGTGAAAGAACCGATCCAACACACGACAAACTAGGTGGGAGTTGGTGGATTGATAGACTGCACTCGACTATGGCGAGCTGCCTACGTACTCGGATTGCTAGGATCAAATCTATTCGTAGTTTGATGATGGAGTTACTCTCAAGAGCCAATGTATTCTTTTACTGGGGGAGTAGATAATGATCCACCCCCAGCTCCTTTGAGGTATTTATAAGGAGTTGGTTATGGGCTATGGGCTCTTGGGCCCTATCTTGTCATCAGCCCAATAGGCTTGATTTAATTATTATTATTAGACTAGAGGAATAACCTTACTACGCTTAATGGATTGCCAGCCCTTCTTGGGCTTGGCTAATCGTCCCACCGCGGGCATTCATCCGCGGTGGGCACCTGGTATGTGTCGAATGCACCAAAATATAATTACTATTCTCACAAGAATCTGTAGAACTCGTAAGTCCAGGTCGAACCCTAGAGACTGATTGATCAAATAACAAAGGGGGTTTTGAAGATTTAATTAACTAAAATTGTAGAAAATAAATGCTTGAAAATTCAATTAATGGAAAATACGATTCAAGAGAAATTCAACCCTTAATTCACACATTGATCATAGACACCTAAATTACTATTCACTCATTGATTACTTAGCCAAGAATCTAAATAACCAGCTATCTAGATCCCTATAATCTTCCTTATATCATTAATCAAAGCCCAGCACCCGATTAAATTCTTATTATTAACTGATTCGGTATTAAGCAATCCTAATCAAATTAATAACAGCATAACGAATTAGAAGCGACTAAGGATAAACAATAGTTTAAGCAAACGCCAACTATTTAATTTACTCCAATGTTTCCCTTAGGTTATCAACGAAAATTGGGAACCTAATCATGAAAACCTAATTGCTACATGCACAAATCAAACATAACAATTACGGATTATGAAGATTTGTTAGCAAACAATTGACATATATAATCAACTAATATGTATCTTAGATAATCATATACACAATTGTAAGAATTGAAATCAAGAAACAAAAGATAATCAAACTGTGAATAGATTAAAATAAAAGCTTCGTGTCTCACAATGTATGAATTAATTGGAATTCTCTTGAATCGAAATAAAAACTTAGCTAATAATAATTGTAAGCATAAAACTTGAAAATACTATTTTTCTAACTCTATTCTCCTTGTTTTTTTCTTCTTCTTGTTTTTGTTGTTCTACTTCAACTTTTGCAAGACATATATATAGGCAATGAAAAGATGACATAATCATAGAGAGAGTATATTCTCTCTTCCTTTATCAAGACATGGAGAATATATTCTTCTTTTTAACATCAAAGCATGGAGAATATATTATTCTCTTTAACATCAAAGCATGGAGAATATATTCTTCCCTTTACATTCTAATTTGTCGCCTCTACTTCATCGAATCTGACTTTGACTCCTTCTAGAAATTTGTAGATTTATGTGTTAGCTTTCATTTCCAACTGGCCTTGACTGAATCCAAGGCACATAACTCTAGTTATGAATTTTTCACCAAAGCTGTGCATACCAGTCCAGTCCAGAACAGAAATCTTCATTAAATTCTTCAACACTTTCGAGCCCTTTAACTTACGAACTGAGTCTGGACTTCTTCATAAGAAATATAGGCCTTTGTCTTAGCTTTCCAACTAGATAAAATTCAATAGAAACTAATGTCTGTATCTCCAGATATATCAGTATTTCCGAAACATCGCCAAATCTGTCATTTTGATTGAAATTGATATTTTGCACTTCATATCTTGCCCAAATCACAAAATGAGATAAAATCAGTTCCAATGGCCATATAATCACAATAAAATGCTAAAGATAGAGGTAATAAAATATATAAATATTGCACTTATCAGCGCACGGACAAGATTCGAGGATGCGTGAATTACTAAAATACCCGTAGACATTTTTGGCTCATATCATAATCTTAATCTCGAGTTGTGTTTAGATGAAAGTCAGAGATGATGTTCTTTCGAGTGTCTTAATCCCGCTTAGGCAGGGCCAATTAACTTTAATTTATGATGGGTAGTGGGTCATAAAGGCCCCTCACCTACTTCTTACTTAAGTGAGGGAAGGAGGTAGGTCTCACCCTCACCTCTCATTCATACTTTCACTCATTCAACTCCTCTTCTCAAGAATTTCTCTCTCTAGGAGCCTCCTTTCCTCAACCATGGGCAAGACTCAAGGTGATCATGGTAATGACAATATTTGTAATTTTGCTTTCTCCTTTTTGTCTAAGGTGTCGTGATCATAGCTTGGGAAATAACTTATTTTTCCGACCTTATCTTAGATGGTCGAGTGTGAAACCTCCCCACTCTCGAGAATCCATTCGTTCGGGGTATTGCGCCATTCTTCTGGGGGGAGGGCATTGGCGAGGCCTGACCTACGCCCGGGGGTGTCGCGTCTAGGCATGGTGCCTTGTGGCGTGACAGCGAGGCATCTTGCCTCGCGGTCCCGGTCGCAAGGCAACGTGCCTCATAGAGCTAGCCACGAGGCGCTTGGGTCTCGCGGTCTCACCACGAGGTCTTTTTATTGTGCGGCTTAGCCGCGAGACGTTTAGTTTGCCCTTGACTTAGATCTCCTCAATACATGTGCTATCACTTAAGATAACTTCTAGTAGGGACTTGTTATTGATAGAGCCTATTTATGTTCATAGGGCGATGGGGCCAACCTTCCCCAAATGAGGAGGATCCGACCTCTCTTAACGGTCATGCTTTTGACTCTCGTGATTCTACTATCACTCAGACCGAACTTCTAACTCTTTTTGACGACACCATGGTGGAATTCGAGTTACTCGTACCCATACCAGGCTGTCGGGTCTTAGATCCTCCGGAGGGGCATGTGACCCTCTACGTAGAGTATTTTCGCTCGGGGCTCACAATTCCCTACCATCAGGTCTTTGGAGAAGTCTTAGCTTATTACAATATTTGCATAAGTTAGCTAACTCCAACTTGTTTCACCTTCTTTGAGGGTTTTGTTTCCCGGTTTGCCGAGTTAGGCCTTGACGTTAGCTTGGATGCTTTTCAGGCCTTATTCATGATTAAGATGAGTAGCTCCACATCCTACGTGTATTTTTACCCCTCGCCCACTTTTAGGCTTTTAAAGGGCAATATTAAAACCAAGAGTGATTGGAAGTTGCAATTCTTCTACTTTCCGACCACCGACTTGGGTAAACCTACTCCCTTGCGTCGGGCTGGGAGAGTTGCATCTCATTATGTCACCAGAACACAACGACAAATTAGAGCTAAGTATAACAAAGTGGGTTTGTTTGATAGCGACCTTGACCTTCAACAGTTTTATACTGCCGATATATTTGCGCTTTTAATTTCTTGCACTTCTCGTTGTGATTCTTTAGCACTGATTGTTTTTATGCCTCCTTTTACTAATACTTGGTGAACTTGTGTGTTTTGTGTAGGTATGAGAGCATCCAGGGGCGGTAAGGGGAGCTCTACCATTCTTCCTGCCCCTCACGGCCCTGCTGATGGGGCCGACCAGCCGGGACCTTCGTACTTTGCCTGGACGGGCGCATTTGGGGTTGTTTCCCCCTTGGCCTCTGCTTGGGCAGTGCAGGTCCCCTGCACTCTGGATTTTGATTCTCTGATGGCGGACTTTGGTTTTAAAGGCGTTCATGGTCCCAAGCGGGGCGCTCACGCTAGTCCCTAGGGCACTGTTGTGTTGGAGGTGGGTGATGGTGATTATATTAACGAGGACTTTGCCCACTTGTCTCCCAGAGTTAGTCACAGTAAGGGAGCGACCTCTCTAGATGAGCATTTGCCCGTGCAATTTTTGCCCCCGCCGGCTCCTATGGTGAAGCATGCTCACGGTCGTTCCCGGGGGACCTCCAGTTCCAACGACCCGTGCACCAGTTTGTTCAGCCCAGGAGCAAACTTGGACCCCGATGTCACCTCCTTTTGGGATGCTACAGATCCCGTGACCCCTTGGTCCATGACTACGATGGTCGTGATGGACTATGATGTTACGCATTTATCATCGCTACCGGTCGAGCGACTTGATTAGGAGATCTGCACCAGCGCCGGTTGGGTGAGTATTTACTCGTATTGTTATGTAGGGGCTATTTGGTTGTTTGTCTAAAGTTTTCTTTCCCCTTTTTGCCAGGTTATCCAGCTGTCTCACTGCCTTCGTCTCAAGTGTGAAGAGGTGGAGAGGAAACAGCAAGCAAGCCTTGAGCAGAACCGTAATCTTTTGTCCCAATACTGGGGTGCTAGGAATGCAACAGACCACTGGGAGGAGAAGTATATGAAAGCTAAGAAGGACCTTGAGGCGAAAAAGTCCGACGGTAGCCACTTTCTCAGCTCGGACGCGGGAGAAAGATTTTGGGCTATGCCAAGAGGTCGATGGTGGATAAGTTTCGTATAAGAGTACCGCCTTCATTGAGGAGTGCAATCGGCGAGCGTATAAGATTCCTCGGGGCTTTATGACTAAGATGGTGTGCAAGTGTCGTAGGACTCTCTGCGACAGTGGTCGGTACCCCGGCGATGATTTCACTGGGATGTTTGAGAATGTCCCCGACATCAGTGATGGTGAGACCGACGCTGGGACAGTGCAAATATGTGAGTTTGTGGTCGCCCTCTTAGCTGGAAGACCCTTTTATGCTCTTATCCCTCGCGGTTTAGTTATCTCTCATTTTCGAACTATTTTTATGTTATTTGCCGCCATACTTGTTCTTGTTTGCCCGTGCGGTTGTACGTTGCTTTGTAGCTTCTTGAGGCATATTGGATATTTTCTATCTTTTGACACGTTCGTCTTTTGATATTAGCTATCTTTGCTTGCCTCTTTGTTATCTTAGCATATTGCGGGCGTATTTTTCTATGTGATAGACTACTTGTTTTACCCTTGCCATAGTACCTCGCTATTTCATGAGCGTTAGCTTTGATACTCTTCTAATTCTATGGTTTTTTCTCCACGATGAGTTTTTTCTTCTCAATGATTTGTGAAAAGCTAGCATTTAGCCTTTTTTACTTTTTTTCAGCCTCCTCTATCCCACATGCACCCCTACTCCTTAATATGAAAATCACATTCAGAAGTAAGAGACCTTAGTGAGGTTTTATGATAAGAGCTATAGGCTTGACAAGCCAGTGGTGTTATATCTTCAAGAATTGCATCCCGACCTTTGTTATGATGGCGGGAGGTGAGTTCTCTTCCTAGTTTTAATTGTGAGGCGATAGCTCACCTTTTGCCTTAACTGGTGTAATGGAGTGAGTGTGGTACTCGTTGTTCCTTATTGTTGAAGGTTTATTTGCCTTTTTGATGTTTGTTTTATGTATAATCTTGTTCCAGAATCTTAATGGGAGTGGGGAGACCTACCATAGGTCCTCAGCCTCTCTTGATACTGCTGGAGGGATTATGGGGTGACCCCTCCTCGAATGAGCTTTTTACAGTTCAGGGGATTCTCACGGTGTCACCTGTTTTGACCTCAAATAGGATCGCGAGTAATTTTGCCACACTTCGTGAGAGAATTTGGCTAAGTGTTGGGGGTGCGGTAAGCACTCAAGTATATGTTTGGCGCGTGGCCATTATTGTCAAATGTTAGCAACAATCGTTTAGGTTGTATATCTAACTGCTAAAATAAACTCAGTGATAGCCTTTGTCGGATGAGATATCTCCGAGGGGCATTTGTTCTAGGCATTCTATACTCACCTAGGGGTAGTAGTCTACCCGCTAATCAAGTTTGCATGCTTTCATGCCAAGGTAACATTCATCATAAAAGAAATGAAGGGGGGTGCTCGCCAGTACTTCAATAAAAATATTCAATCATCAACGATCCGAAATAAACTAAGGGGATGTCTGTGGGCATCTCAAACATATAACGTTCTTGGGTGCACTTAGACACCTCAAAACCTAAAGTAAATAATATTTCAACACTTGGCTCATGGCCAACATTATATTGTCTTTTAATTGAATTAAGGGATAGAGTAAAGTTTTACCTTTCAATACCTCCCGGGGCTTCAAACCCTGGGAGTCACATACCAATAAGTTTGGCTCGATTGCCGGGGCACTGCTGCCTAGTGGGAGTCCTTGGGATGCTTGAACCCTGGCCCCCGAGCGAGTCTCTTGGAGCAAGACTATGTTGATGGCGGCTAGCTTCCCTTTGTCAATGGGATCTTTGTCGCCATACTTCCTTTTTGGCTTCTTTAGTGTGCTCGCATAGCATTCCCAGGAAATTTTAAGTCTCCGATGGTTTCTCCAATTCCCACGGCAGTAGGGAACTTGACCTTCAAGTGGTAGGCTGAAATCGCTGCTTGGAACAGGTTCAAGCTCGGCCTCCCCAAGATAACATTGTAGGTGGAGGGGGCTTTGACCACCAAAAATTTGACCATCTTTGTGGATCGCGCGGGGTAGGCGCCTAATGAGATGGGGAGCGATACTTCTCCCAATACCTCCACTGTCTCTCCGGTGAACCCAGTAAGTGGGGTATTGATGGGATAAAGCTGAGTGTTGTCCATCCCTAGTTGAGTGAAAGCGTTGTAGAAGATTATATCTACCGAACTTTCGCTGTCCAAAAGCACTTTCTTCACCTAGAAATTTGAGATGGTCGCTGATATCACCAAGGCATCATTCACTGATAGGATGCCTTCTCCCAAGTCTCGCTGCCCGAACTCGTTGGTTTGAAAGTTGGGTTCTATCTGATTAACTTGCCCCCAGGTGGGGAGCTCAATGCATGCAGCCTTATTGCTGCCCTCAATGAGGTCTTCTTCGCATTCGCCGAATCTCCCCCTGCCGGGTCACCTAAGATCACCCCTATGATTCCATTCACTGGGGGTTTTCCATTTCAGATTCTGTCGCCAGGGGACCGTTTTTGCCTCCATCTCTGCCCCTTGGTCTCTGGAGTGTCTGAACGGCTACTACGGATGGGGCAACTATATCTTGAAGGTAACCTCTCTTGATCAACTTTTCTATCTCAAATTGCAAGTGGTGGCACTCCTCGGTCGTGTGGCCTTTGTCCCTATGAAATCTGCAATACTTCTTGGACTTGAGGCGGCTAGGGCTATCCTTCATCTGCTTAGGCCAGGAGACTATTCCTTGCTGCTGGGCGATAGCTAGTACTCGCTCTCTTGAAAGTGTAAGAGGAGTATACTTCTCAAACCCCAAAGGTGGCACTTCTTGCTTGTTCACCAGGGGAGGAGTAATGGGAGTCTCGCCGTTGGACCGCGCGTTAGGAGGATTCTCACTGCCCACTTGAGTGTTAGGCTAGTCCTCAGGTGTTTGACTCAGAACTTCATTGGCCATAGTTGGTTGATCGTTGTTCGTCATCCTATCTCCAGTAGTACGTGCTTGCAACCTAGTTTGCATGCTCAGTGGCTGGAACACAGTTCCCACAGACAGCGTCAATCTGATGATGTCAAAATTTGTCAGATAATAGTTATCACGTGATTGACCACGTGGGGTGAAGGAACAGATCCAACACACGACAAACTAGGTGGGGGTTGGTGGATTTATAGACTGCATTCGACTATGGCAAGCTGCCTACGTACCCGGATTGTTGGGATCAAGTCTATTTGTAGTTCGATGATGGAGTTACTCTCGAGAGCCAATGTATTCTTTTACTGGGGGAGTAGATAATGATCCGCCCCCAGCTCCTTTGAGGTATTTATAAGGAGCTGGTTATGGGCTATGGGCTCTTGGGCCCTATCTTGTCATCAACCCAATAGACTTGATTTAATTATTATTATTAAGCTAGATGAATAACCTTACTACGCTTAATGGGTTGCCAGCCCTTCTTGGGCTTGGCTAATCCTCCCACCGCGGGCATTCACCCGTGGTGGATGCCCCGACAAGATTCGGGGATGGGTGAATTACTAAAATACCCCTAGACATTTTTGGCTCATATCATAATCTTAATCTCGAGTTGTGTTTAGATGAAAGTCAGAGACGATGTTTTGCCTCTTTATTAAACTTCTAAAATTGCAATTAATAGTTGGAAAATTGAGTGAATTTTTTAGTTTGAGAAGAAAAGTTGTAATTCACTTGTTTGTTGTATGTTAGTCAATGAGAAATATTATAATACCCATATGCCATATAGTATGCATTAATTTAGCAAAACTACAAGATTCGTCCTGTAACTTAGTGGTGATAATTTTGGTCCGGTATTTTTGGCCACTAGCAAAATTAGGACAATATTTTTACTTTTTCGTGCATTGAGCACTTTTTTTTTTTTTTTTTTGAATAAAACGGTTAGATCATTACATGGAATATCAAATCAACAATCGTAATCAGTAATTTTCTATTACAAATTAGTAACAACGAGCTGCAAATTAGAATCAATAAACTATTATTTAAGTAGAGAAATAACCCACACATCTGATACGATCGAACTCACGACCTCTAAATTATGGGGCTTCAGTCCACGCATTGAGCACTTTTCTCATCGAAAATGGTGGATTTTTGACAGAAATCAGCACATACAACACATGTGACCCTCTCAAATTGGATATTTTCAATTTTGTGGGCAAATTTGCCCAGATGAACACAAAATTGGAGAAAAAGATCATCCGGCTAGTTATAGTCAACCTCGTGCTCGAATTTTGAAGATAAACAAATAGTTGTTCGGAAGTTCCAAAACGTATTTATCATTTTCTTCCAATATTCATTCAGTCATCCGACTACTTTTTTAAAAGATTTTTTCGTTCAACAAATATTTGCTTGGTCAACAACTGTAATTTGATTGTTCTATTATATTATGAACGCATGCCATCAAAGAATTGAAGAACACAAAATCGTTTTCAACTGTTGAGTAATTTTGGTAAAGTAATAGTAATGTTATTTTATATATCAGGTGTATTAATATTATATAACTGACATAAAATTCCTCAATGATTTTGATAGGTTGATTTAAGGACAATCGCATAATCCATAACACCTGACATATAAAAGTTTTACTTTTAATTTCTTTCTAGAATTTATTTCCCATCTACTCTTCTTTTTCTTTTTTTTGCTGGCCTTGCTTTTGACTAAAATATATTTTATTTCAAAATCTAGTTATCAAAATTGAATATATTTTGCACACCCATCAAATATTATAATACAAACTGCAATTCCCACACTATAAAATCCAACGCTCCGCAGGCAGAAAACACACACCAACATTAATTTACAACTTGAGATCAATATTTAGAAAATGGCAATATTGAGCAAGTCAGTAATTCCAGTAATAGACATGCATGAATTGGAATCGGCAAGTGTATCTGAGAAAATAGTGAGAGCTTGCGAAGAATGGGGATGCTTTAGAATTATGAACCACGGCATCTCAAAGTCTCTCATGTCCGATATGAAGGGCGTTGTCCGGTGTCTGCTTGATGTTCCTTTGGATGTGAAAATGAGAAACTATAATCCTGATCAGCCTTCCAAAGGGTACACCCCACCTAACATGGCCAGTCCATTTTTTGATAGCTTGAGTTTGTATGATATGGCCTCTCCTGGTGCCGTTGACCATTTCTGTGCTCAGATGGATGCCTCCCCTCATCAAAGGTATATATTACAATCAGATCTACTCTTTAATTACTTCTTCTTATTAATGGAAAAAATCTTACACACAAATATATATCCGAAACGGATCTTCTATCCCACAATGATTGTGTAACACAATGCTGTCACATTATTGTGGGATTGACAAGTGTCCATTTACTTTGAATTATTATTAATATTTTTTTCTAAATAGACACTTGTCAATCCACAATGATGTGACATCATTGTGGGATAAAAGATCCGCTATGATATATATCAGCCACGCAAACACCAACCGACAACCTAAAGTTTAAGTTGCCAGTTTTTTTTTAAAACAATTAAGGCCAATAACCATTTGGTTAAGTGGCATCGGCCTTTCAATCTTAAGCGTGGGGTCAAGTATTCGAATCTTCACCCCGGTTCCATCGTTGTATTTGGTCAAAAGATAATCCAAATCTAATCAATTACAAGCTGAGAGCTCATATTTATAGAGTAAGTTGGCATAAAGATGCAGATGGGGTCTTCTATTAATTACTCATATATTGATTTGTTTATTTCTTCGAACTTATTAATGTTTTGCAGGGAGATAATATACAAGTACACTTGTGCTCTCAATCATCTTGTCCAGCTCTTGGGGAGTAAGTTTATGGAGGGTCTGGGGTTGTGTGGTGGGCGTTTCAAGGAAGGCATATCCCAGTTGAAAATGAACAAATACAGTTATGGTCCCGAAACGGTGGGTTTAACGGGTGCTGTAATGCACTCAGATGCTGGATTGTTTACCATACTGCATGACGATGAGAATGTTAATGGTTTGGAGGCTGTGGATAATGCCACTGGAGAACTCATTTCAGTTGATCCTGTACCAGGAACCCTTGTTGTTAATGTTGGAGATGCGGGCAAGGTAGGCAACACAAACCTTCAATATCTTTTAATTTTTTTTTTTCAAAGGAAGTATTGATTTGGTTTTAGTAATATGAAATGAGAAATGTCAAAGCAAAAAACTAATAAGGAAAAGCTGCATTTAGCAAATACGAAAAAATTGAGGGAAAACTTGATATTTTTATCTTTTATGGGCAAAATTTAAAAAATCAAAAACCTATAGACTAAAAAATTAATTTTCAAAAGTTGAGGGGTGACAGCCCCTACCAGTCCCCTGGCTCCACCTTTGGATAGGGGTAAAGCATTTGATTTCGAGCATTTTTCACAATTGGAAATATTTTTGCATATTTGGTTCACATCATTTGTGTTTGGAAGATATTGAATACAAGTAACCAAAAAAGGGGGGTGTGGGATGGGCAGATATTGACTATGTGAGTGTTGTATGAGTCTTTCACATGACTTTTCTCATAACAAACAATCATATAACACTTATGTGCTCAAATTGAATCCAAAATTTGACCAATGTAGATCAAATGCACAATAATGTTAAACTTATGAAGCTAAATGTGTAGAGCTTGCAAAGTCAGGAATGAAATGGTGTGAACCCCTTATCCAATGAGATTAAAAAAAAATGGAATTTCCTTTATACAATCAACTCCCTAGGGAATGAGGTGCAAGGGGTGCAAATAATTTTATATTATATTCCAACATAATTTGCACCTTAAGTCTTTGTTAAATGTTTAACGAAAAGGTGTGGAGCAATGGAAGGTTTTGCAATGTGAAGCATCAAGTGCAATGCTATAAGCCAACAACTCGCATCACCATTGCATTGTTTGTATTGCCTCCTAAAGATGAGAAAGTTGAAGTGTTACCGGAGCTGGTGGATTCAGAACATCCTCGTCTCTATGTCCCTTTTGATTTCGAGCACTATAGAAAGCTCCGAATCTCCTCAAATTCACCTACCGGTGAAGCTCTCGAGTTTTTCCGATCAAAAGAAGAATCGGTGAAATAAAAATGGGAGGAACAAGGGCCCGGTTTTACATACATCGTTAAATAATATATATATATATATATATATATATATATATATATATGAGACTTTCTGCTTGTCAACCTGGGTGTTCTCTAATTTGGAAATGTAATCCCTAATTCATTCTCTTTTAAAATTCATCTTTAGATTTTCAGGTTTTTCAAATTTACCTTGGAAGAAATATGGCTTTGTATTCCCCCTCCATAATTGTAACATGATGACGTGAAAATCAAATGAGTCAATATCTCTTCTAGGTAGCACCCAACCTAGACTCACTAAAAAAAAAAAAACAATTTTTGTCCATATCAATAAGCCATGGTGAAAAGTCTCTTTATCATGGTGAAAATCAATTGACCACGGTTTTGCCTCGGCTTCGATCGTGGTATCTGTAAGCATGGCCAAAATATTGACTATAGATATAAGTCATGGTCAATATTTTGTTCATTGTAAAAATCATTACTTTTAGTCATTGTAAAAAAGTGCTAGATTAGCATTTCTTCCACTACGGTTAGTTAGAGCTTAAAATAGCTAACATTCTTTTTCACCACAGCTAACTTTAGTGTGGCTATATGAAATATCTACCACGGTCAAATTAGCCGTGAGTTTAGACTATTATGGACCACGGTTTTAGGCCATGACATATATTTTTCTGGTTTTAGGTCAAATTGCAGTTGCTGGTTGTCTGCCCTTTGCAAATCTTCCTACCCCATTCAATATATTCTGACCATCTATTTATTCTACACCTAACTCCAAGCTTCTGCCATACTTTCGTCATCACCCCATCTGTATATGCACACTCATAGTATAGATGATCCCTACTCTCAGATTCCTGTGCACACAGAACACAAACATCATCCTCCAAAGTCATTCATTGTTGCAATCGATATCGTGTTTTCAACTTATTGTGCATTGCCAACCACACGATAAATCTATGTTTGGCAATAGGGCCTTTACCCCAAGCTAAAGCTTTCCAATTCACTATCTCAAAATGTTCCGATGCGTGGATATAAGCTTTATGAATTGAGAACTTACCTTCTATCCATTGGTTGTGGACTACATCAATGGCATCAAGAAATGTATCCCTCATTCCCAACAGTCTCCACCACAACCAAGAATCAGTAATCTTTGCTTGTACAACCCAAATTGTTGATCCTTTCAAATAATACACATGTATCCATATAATCCATAATGAATCTGATTTTGTAACAACATTCCAAACCTGCTTAAACAAAGCAGCAATGTTCTAAGTACTCAATGAGATAACTCCCAGTCCACCTTCATTTTTGGGTAAGCATAAATCCTTCCACTTTACTGTAGCAAAGTAATTCCCTGTAGTTTTCCCTTTCCATAAGAAAATTCTGCACATCCTTTCAATTTCATTGATCACAACCATGCACAACACATTTGTATACCAAATAATACTACTTTCACCTCTCCCTGCAAAGCTCAAAAACCTAGCTGTCGAGGAGGTTATTCTTTGCAATAACTTATCAATTAGTGGTTGATAGCTTTTAATTGTAAGCCTAGCTGCAATCAGAAAAACCCCTAAATAATGCATAGGCATATCCCCTTCAACAAATCCTGTGATACTTAGAATGTTCTTCTTTATTTCCTCCTGGACACCTCCACAAATGATCTGTCTCTTCAACAAATCCTGTGATACTTAGAATGTTCTTCTTTATTTCCTCCTGGACACCTCCACAAAGTGATCAAAATTATGTTTAATCTGACTCACTAAATTCACTTCTCCTTTACAAATTAAGTCATCTACGAAGCACAGATTGACTAACCCTACTCTTCTACACCTTAGGTTAAATTGTTTATTCAAACAGGTTGTTATGATGTAGAAGAACCCCCTTGCGAAATAATCCATTACCAAAACAAAGAGATAAGGGGATATTGGATCCCCTTGTCTCAAAACCCTTTTCCCTCTGAAAAAAACAAAAGACTAAACCATGCAGATTAATTGAAAAGCTTGTGTTGGACACACACATCATACAAAATTATCAGTGAAACCATAAGCATTTAAAATTTCCTCCAAGAAAGCCCAATTAACAGTGTCATATGCTTTCCTAATGTCCAACTTCATCACAGCTCTAGGTGACACCCCCATTCGTTTGTATCCTCTTACTAATTCATGGCACATAACCACATTCTCTACTATAGATCTCCCCTCCACAAATGCCCCTTGGGATTGATCAACTATCTTTGCAAAATACTTTTCAGTCTAAGGCAAATAAGTTTTGAAATTACTTTATAGATCACATTGCAGCATACAATTGGTCTATAATCACTTACAGAATTAGGGGTATGACTTTTAGGGATCAAATGGAGAAGTGAATGATTAATCTCCCTCGGAATTCTTCTCTTCTCCATACATTCCATGATAGTTCTGGTGACCTTTTCACCAATGATTGGCCAAGCTTCTTTGTAAAAACAGGAGTTTAGCCCATCAGGGCTTGGGCTCTTGTCCACTGCAATGGAGAAAACCATGTCTTTAACCTTTGCTGGAGTCACTGGAATAGTAAACAACTTTTTATCTTCATTCTGCAGTACATAGCCCTATGAGATAATTTCAGGATTTATTTCTACATTTCCTGCCCATTATCTCCCAACAACTTCTGATAGAAACCCAATATTTCATCTTTAATCTCCTCAGGCTTTGTTAGCATTTCTCCTGTATGATTTTTAGGAGTCAGGATTGTACTCTGAGCTTTCTTTGCCTTTAGGTTTACAAAGAAATATTTTGTACTCTCATCTGCAGCCTGAAATAAACTCAACCTTTGGCCTCTGCTTCAAGAATTCACTATCTGCTTTAAGAAGTGTTCTCAGCTGTGTATAATGCTCCTTTTCTAGTGAGATCAAATTGGTATCAAATGGTGTAGCTTTCAATAGATCTCTCACATTTTGCAAATCTCTGTTAACTGTATTTATTCTCTCAGTCATATTTGTGTGTTGATCCCTGTGTAACTCTTTGAGGTCTGCTTTGATCGCCTTAAGCCTTTGTACAACTCTGTACATTCTACAACCTTGTACATCCTTTTGCCACCCTGCCCTGATAATGCCATGAAATTTAGGATGCTTATAACAATTTATCATTTTGCATAAAAAGACAAAACTTTAGGTAAAATGCTTTCCGAAGGGGTGCTTTAGTGTTTTACTTGATTTTTTTATTTTTTTTTGTAAAAGCATCTTTCGAATACTTGAATTCACTATTTCAGCTCGAAGGGGCCTTTGGCATTTTTTTATTTTTGCACGGGATTACTAAACAATGTTTATATATACTCAGTAAAATGTTTTTCTGCACATAAATTCTTGGAATCATGAATCTCGTGTGTATGTTATTTGTGTATTAAAAAATTTGATTTGTTTGCATTACCAGTCTATTTGAGAAGAGCGGTCCCCTGTTTTTTGTTTTAGTAGAAATATACATTCTACAATTTAGGTAACTAACTAGTAAAGAGCACGTGCATTGCACGTGATTCATAAGAATTTACTAAATTAATTGCATCCTCTGTTTTTTGTTTTAGTAGAAATGTACATTCTATAGTTTAGGTAACTAACTAGTAAAGAGCATGTGCATTGCACGTGATTCATAAGAATTTACTAAAATAATTGCAAAAATTAAATAAATATTAGTATAATATGTAAAATAAATATGAATAGAAGACATATCATTCTTACTAAAAGTTATACATTAAAATGTTTCATATGAATAAGTTCTAGATTATCTTCAAAGCCAATTCGATTGTTCAAGCATGTACTCGAAGAGGTGTTAGGATTATGCCGTCAGATGCCATATAGGATAGAATGTATAGGGCATATATCTTGTATTGAACTTAAACTCTTCTTAAATAAAAGGCATTATTGAGTTTTCACTTAATTCTTATCTGCATCTATAAGTTGTGTAAAACGTTTTGTCTATGTTTTTAGTGCGATCCCTCTACTTCCTATGGGATAGGAAGATTGACACTAGAGAGGTCGATCTTGATTACTAAAATAAGTTCGCAAGTAATATGAAGTCTTTAATGGACAAATAAAGATTTCAAATACTTGTACAATCTTAGCTCCGGCATGGGAGTGCCTGTCTGGTATCATGGGATGATAGGAGATTAAGATTGTAGACACGTCAGTGGAACTGATATGTTCGAACACAACTTACATCGGTTCTATCATATGAGTTTTCACTTTGTTACTGTCAATGACGGAACTGATTATGCGTAATAGGTATATGTGAACCTTTGACCTGAAGTATCAGGCTGAAGATGCACTTGTGACGTCAAGTCTTTCACTAGAGTAGTTAGACCCAATCCACCCTTTGGTGGGGTCAATTTTGAAATTCGGACTTGATGGGCAAGTCCTAATCTTAGCAAATATCTAATATGGTATTTGTTCTCTCATAAGTGAATAAGTATGTACCTTATGTAATTATAGATAAATAGAGATTAAAGTCTTTGGCCAAAGCAAGCGAGACAATTGTGCTTGGTACTAAATCTATCTCAATGATCTAGTAGTTATTATGATTTATACATATGGTCAAGTCCAGTGAGTTTGACATAACCATGACTCTCACTTGACCGGGGAACGTGAACAAAGAGTTTATACATATACGGTATTTATGATTGGAAGGTTTCAGAATGATCCTATCATTCGTTTTCGTTTGGGTTACGAAGTGGGCCACGTGACTGGCTAGATGTTACCCACTTCCTTTGGTTTCCTCTCATTGCCAAATGAAACGAACCTAAAGAGTTGCGCTAAAGGATTGACAAAGAAAAATGAAGAAAAAAGAATTTCTATTATTTCTTCTGGGAGTTTTAATTTATTGGATAAATTAAATAATTAATTATTCATTAGATGAAATAATTAATTATAATGATAAGATTAATTATTAATTAATTTCCTTGTGAAATATATTAATGAATTAATTTATCTAATTAATTTGGTTATTTAATTAGTTAATTTATTTATTGGATATAATAAATTATTAATTGAAATAAGAAATTAATTAAACAAAACAAATCTCAGGGCTAAATAAGGAGTCCAATTGGACACCTATGAGGCCTCAAAGTGGCGTCTTTCAGAGGCCACATATTAGGGCTCTTTTATTTTGACTTGTTCAATAAGTCATGAGGTATATAAGGACTCTTTGACTTAGAACAAAAAAAAGAAAAAAGAAAAAGAGAATACACAACTCTCATAACTCTCAAAAGAAAGAAAAATAATCCTCCTCTCCTCTATACCTAGCTGTCGACCATAGAGAAAGAAGAAAGGGGATTTTTTGTTTGTTGATCCGTGCGTGACGATTTAGAGACGACGTATTTTCGTTGCTCGGATCAAGTTCAAGTTTGAAGAATCAAACCAAAGGATTGAAGATTTGGAAGCTTCAATATTTCGAGTTTGGAGAAGAAAAAGTTTTTCTCCATCATCATATTCATATTTACGAGTAAGTTTTATTCGTTATATGCTTTTAGATTCAATTATGCGAATTAGAGTACCAATTGGGTTTTCGTTTTATTTTTTGAAATCCCTTCATCTGCGTTTATGCTTTTTCGAACGAAACCCAACAAGAGGATGCACACATCTTTCACTATTTCGGTAATTGATTTACATATTGACTACATTTCATTTCTCCTCATCATTCAAGTTATGGTAGCAATCCTAATTTAAATATTTTAACGAAGAAAATTGAAAATCTCAGTGGTAGTTTTTACACATACAATAATAAAAATAAGAAAAAACTTGAAATGATAAATAACATGAAATCTAAGTAATAAGGTTAATTTCAATGACAGAGCTAGGGGGGCTCGTGGTGGCAACCCACCCCCCAACTTTTAAAAATTATATTTCTCCCCTATAAATTTTTTAAAACTTTTAGTTTTGGCCCCCTCCCCCAAAACCTAAAAATATTAAAATTCCCCCCTTGTTTTTTGTATTCTAATCAGTCTTTTTCATGTTTAAACTTGATGAACGTTGCAATCTTATTTTTACGTGACTCCACAGATTTATTTTTATTTTTATTTCTTCAAGTTACTCACTTCTCTTCATCATCACTTGAAATTATGTTATGATGTGTCATTCCTTATAGTTTGTTTCCAGCTGCTTTGTCTTATTTGCATCACTTTCTTCATATCTTGTGGTGTGTTTATTTGAAATTTTTTCGATGTAGAAACTTTTTACAAAGTTCCACTTGCATTCATCTCCTGACCATTCTTGTTTTTCTTTTTTCTTTTCTCTCCCTAATTTGTGGTTGTACTCTTTGAATTGAATCCGCTATGATACTAAGATTGCCCTTAATAGTTTCTGATTTTCTAGTAAGCGTGATGAGAATGCTGAGCTCATTAGATAATTCTAGGCTCTTTGATTATAACTTTAATTAATATTTTCTCTAAAAATTCCAGTCTGTGAACATGCTAACTCTTAACTGTAAATGTTGCTCAATTTTTCAAGTAGTCAACTAAGAGGGCATTTTTGTAAAAATCTGGTAGAATGGTTCTAATAAGATGGTATATTAATTCATCTTCATTGTCATACTCATTAATCATTAATGTTAAATTTTAATGTTACCTTCATTATCAGTAGGTTCATCATTGTTCCAACTCTCAATAGAAACTCACTAAAGTTAGGTCACTTCTAACCCTCATATTCTTTGAACTAGTGAATTTCAAAATAAATAGGTAACTTGATGGTAAACCACAATCAAATATAATATTGAAGTATGCACTATTGTAATATATATTCTTAATTGAGTTTGGTCAGTTAATAATTTTATTTTTTTATTTTAGTTTATTCAATGATATAGATACATATTCTTTTATATTTGTATTATTAGAAAATTGTAGGACATTTAACTTGAAAGTTATTTTGTAATCAAACTATACAACATGTAACATTCATCAAAGAATAATAATATGGTACATGTCTAATTTGACTAAAAAATTGAGTCATTCAGTCAAATTATTTATACCTAATATTCTTTTACTTGAAAGATTTTGTAACTCAATTATCTACCATATATGATAAAAAAATCCAAACAAAGAAAATATATATTGGTTTACCAATTACTTTTTTAAAAATCCTTGCAACAGCTAAATACATTTCTATTATTGTCACATTTTGATTGATTTTCTTCCTAATTATGGTGTTGTTAAGTTTGCAATTTCTCAGTAAATTATTGCACATGCTTATAACTTTTCATTTTTTCTACTTAGTAATTTTTTTATCACCTTATTAATTCAATTTTAAGTTAAAATCTTTTTTTATCAATTGGATTATCATATAATCGTAGTATTCATAAATTTAGATTTTATTTTTATTTTTTTCTATTGTATGTATATCCACATGAGCCATTAGGTGCTTATGTAATGTGAATAATCTTCTATATATTATGATTTTAAAATGAGTATAAAAAATAAATAAGTATGCTATATGATAAATCTATACAACATAAACAAATTCAAATAATTATACCTTTCAAATCCTTTACTTTTGGAACCAAGGTACTGCCATTGTGCAAATCTCTCCCCATCAAGTTAACAAAGATCGAGAAACCATTTTCAATAAATTAACGTATTCCTACCTTCAAAAGGTCACCATATTTTGGGGCTATGCTATTGAAAAGTGGCAGAAATCATCATCATTATTACGAACATGTATTTCTTGATGTGCTCCGCAATTCTATACACTAAAATTCTTTGTGTTAGATGAAGTTTACTTTTCGAGTGACATGAAGACCATAACGGCTTATCTATCGTTCTTGACTACTACTTCAAACAAAGTTTCAGTTTTCATTATTTGCATATATATAAGATTTTGGAATAAATTCTGTGAATTGAACTATTCATATTTTTATGAATCATTTTAATTAGTATTAAACTCCACCTATCATATACATTGAACAAAATTATGAAGTATTTATTTTAGTTCATGCACATCTATTTGATAATAATGATAAATATTTTTTTAATTAGAGAATAAAATTAATTTATTACTTTAGGGTAATTTTTGTCTTAACAAACAAGTTAAAAAATTTAAATAATGTAAATCATCCCAAATTATTCATACATTAGAATAAATATAATAATATAATAATAAATATAAATTAAAGAGAAACACAAATGATGAAGAATGACGTAGAAGAGTGGGCTGAGCTGAACACTTGGGCTCAGTGTATTCAGAGCTCCCACTTCTTGAGCCAAGCCTAGCAAAAATGTATCAATTTGAGACTTGTTCATGTTAGAATTACACCATTTTGGTCTATTTGTGTCTTTAGGGACCGTTTTGCTTGTACTAAGGGAATTAGGTATGATGCATACGGCAAAATGACTCTTTTGGTACTTTATATTGGTGTGTTCGCAATTTTGGTACTTTAATGTGGGAGGGTGGTAATATAGGTACAGTAATGATACACAAATTGACAATTTGAGTATAATTTGCCGGAAATTGCTGACATGGCGCCAAATAATACCACAAAATTGCTGACGTGGCTGCCGGAAAATGTCAAAATTGGGGATTTTTCTAAATTGAAGGAAAAATTGATGATGTGGCGCCAAGTGTATAATGGGTTGGTGACATGACGGCCAAATGAAAAAATATTGAATTTTTTTTCTATCAATGGGATTTGAACCCATGACTTTGGGATAAAAACTTGCACTCCCACCACTCCACCCCATCACACAAGTTGTTTTATTTATCTTCTGTTTATTTACTTATAAGCATTATTATTTCTGACATAGAAATATATGAATAAACTAATTATAATTATTTACATAGATTATATTTAATATAATTGCATATTTGTATTAAATCGTAGATAAACTAATTATATATTCGACATATATATATATTTATATATATATTAATATCAGTAATTAACTATATATGTCGAATATATATTTATTTTTTACTATAAAATCTGTAATTAGATTAATTATAATCTATGTGAATAATTAGGTAATTATATATTCGACATATATAATTAAAATTTTCCTGGAAAAAATATTTTAATTATAGGATAACTTATTACCTAAAATATACAATTAATATTGAAAAATATATGATAAATTATTGATAAAAATATATTTATGGAAAACAAAATTTTTGAAAAAAAAATATATAACTGCAAAATAATTTAGATAAATTATATATTAGAATATTCAATTATATGGAAATTTATCAACTAAAATATATTATTATTAATAATTAATGTAAGTAATTTTGTTTAAAACTCATTAAATGGTTAAATATTTTTTTCTAAATCTTTATATGTATTTCTAATATATATATATATATATTTTATTAAAATATTTTTAACAAATGTTTTTATGTTAAAAAGAAAATTACTTTAGAGAAGAATATCAACTAAATGGGAGTGCTAAATTTTAGCTCAAAGGTCATGGGTTCAAACCTCATTTGAAGCAAAAATTTTAAACTTTGTCCAATTAGTTGCCATGTCACCAATTTATTATCTAGTTGGATGCCACAACATCAATTTTCCCTCCAAATCCGAAAAATCCCCAAATTTTTATGTCACATGCGTAGCATGAGACAATTTCTGATCAATTTTCAATTTTCCGGCCAAATTTGTATTCAAATTGCCAATTTTTGTATCATTATTGTACCCAAATTGTCACCCCCACATTAAAGTACCAAAATCACGAACACGCCAAGATAAAGTACCAGAAAAATCATTTTGCCGGACGCATATAGTGGATATACATTGTTGAAAACAAAACTATACAATATATTATCTTGTTTGGTTTATATTTTCTCTTTAAGAATAATTTTTGACGTGAACATTTTAGGAGCTATACCGAGAGAACCCCACCCCGCGCGACCTTAATCATTGTTGTCACATGTGCATGCAAACTCATGTTTACAACAAACTCAACGTACAAAAATTCCTGCAGAGGAGTTGCCACCATCATCTAGAGGACGAATAGACCATCTTATTCGGAGGACAGATTTTGGCAACATCAGAGCTTCTCGTCTTTATTCCATATGAGACGGTAGTAGCATGCAATGCCAATACAACCACTAAATTAAGCACTCTCTTTATTCTAAATCATATTTATAACAAACTAAGCACAACTAATCATTAGGTGAATAGAATGTTGATGTTCCATACTCTATACCAAACATTAGTTATACAAGTTATCCTCAAAGTTCTGATTTTGCAAAACCAAGTTGTCTCCCTAGTCCCTTGACATGATTGGCTTTATGGATCACTTGCCAAACCATCTTACATATAAAACGTGAACCAAATCTCATTCACTCTGTTCTTGAATTCAAATGGAGAATTATACTGGGCAACAATGTACTTCGTGGAGGCATCTCCACCATGGCTCTTCTCAATAGCGTCCGACCAAACAGTCCCAGCTATGCTAGCATATAAGGCAGCAGCTTCCACCCCAACATCATCGTCCATCACGAACCCACTGAACTGCCTCACAGCTACATATGTCGGTCCCCATTTTTGCAAATGTAGACCTTTAGCTGAAGGGGCAGTCGCTTGGTTCTCTTTAGGAATAAAGAAGCTCACAATGAAGGATGAGTCGCAGAAGGGTCCGTCACTGGCCTTCACTTCGGTGATCACTGGGGCTGTCATTTCCATTTTCTGATGGTTATCATTCTTCCCCTGGATATAATCATATAGCCTATAATGGTGAAAGAGATACAAATGTTAAGGACTCAAAATTAAAGTGTACAAATGTTTTTTAAAATATACTTTCTGAGTCTGAATCTTATACAATTGGTGCGTATCTCTTAAATAAAGTATAAGATTTAACACAACTTGGAACACAAGATCCAAAATTTTCTGTTATTACACGAAGTTCTAACCATTATTGCCAAAGTGGCACTCATTGATTCATATATAAGAACTTCAAAATGGGGAATACTGTAACATGAAAACAACAAAATTTCATTATTATATTCTTATCAAAAACCATTTTCTCACGAAGTTGATTACTATTCAAGTTTATGACATGTATCGTGTACCGGATTTACTCAAAAAAATAAAAAAAATGATTCTGATCACTTTTTATGCTGAATATTGTTTGTGCAGAAGATTATGTGAGTACATGAAACTCAAAATTACATGATGATTATGATGAAGTTTTATGCCTAGATATGTCGAGTAAACGATTGACATATCCCGTGTACCATAAAGAAAAGTGCTATTCTTTTTAATGTTCCTTAATCCCAATCTATATGATACCTAATAAAATTTTACTGTTGTATATCGAATTAAAGTTCTTCTTATCCTTAATGCTATTATTTAGCGCCATTGAAAGTACTTTGATATCTTAATCCAGTGAATGATACAAATGACCGTTTAATATTTTAATGTAAAGAATGATGTAGTTGATCGTTTTCTTCGACGGGCACCGGTTTTGACCTAAACTCACCCACATATATGAATTAAAATTGATCTTGTAACATTTGGAATCCTTTTAAGACCAAGCTTATACTTCAAAAAAGAAGTTAGTACCAATTTTGTACAAGGCCTGGACTCTCAAACTCACCTCTCTTTGCTATGATTGGTCAAAATCATAACTTCTGACCAATCCAATCTTATGATATCATTTTCTTCAAATTAACATTGTCATGGATTAGAGCCATGGTTTCTACTGCTACCATGGCTCACAGTAACGATTGAGGCAATTGTCGCGGACACCGTTCAAGTTCCATTGCAATATCGTGAAGCAGTCACAGCCATTCCACATTTCCCATTAAATTTCTCTAAAAAATTTAATTTTTTAATCCATACATTTATGATTTCTAAAATATGTAGTCTAATTGACACAATTTTAAGCATACAAAATTTAAATTACTAAGTATACAATTCTAAAAATTATGCTTCAAAATTTGTTGGGCTATTTTACAAAATTAAGTCATGAATTTGATATAAATTGAAACATTACATTCAAATTTCACAAAATATTAATCGCAAATGACTTCAACTCATTTTTTCCGGCATATCCCGTCGTTCCGGCGAATCAAATCTGCTACCAAAGTATGATTCTTTCTCTACGTTATTATATCATTGTAAATTGTTATTAATTGATTAACGTTGAATATCTATCCACAATTTATCGATACATAAAACCGATTCACTAAAAACAATATACAGTTGGTGACCGAGTTCTTGTTCAAGTTTTCAGAGTGCGGCTCCAATATTCTACAATTAAGAGATCTTAGAGTTCAATTCCGAGCTCACATATACTGATAAAACGCATATTTATCTACATTAATAATATTTTCTCATATATATTCTCCCAATTTGTAGCTAAATAAGAGAAGGAAAAAGTTATAAAAGGAAATTAAGAAGAGAGAAATCGAATCTTACTTGTAGAAAGCAGTTCTGCCGGCATCGACCAAGGAAATATCATGAATAGGCTGAGTAGAAACCCACATGCTTGAATTGTAACGCCGAATTTCAAACCCATTCCCACTGTGAATAACGTCGTAGATGGGGCATTCGATACGGTTGCATGTGGGTGGGAATACAATTCCAACAGTAATATCAGTATCACCACCCTTATTATTGTTCAAGTTCGAGTGTGACTGTGACTGTGAGAGAAGACTCACTAGGAATGACAGCTTGAAAAGATCGAAACCAGCCATTTCTAATGTGTGGGAGTTGTTAGTATAGTATTTTGTTCATGTCTTGATGATATATAGCTATTTGATTTTCCAATTTGGTTTGGTAATTCAGTAATGGCACAAATTCTGACACGTAAGTGGTAAATTCTGGAGATGGGACGACGAGTATGTTATTTTGTGGACGAGAATATAAATATTATCATCAAAGGTTTTAAGGGCCATATTAATAGGAAGAAGTGGACCCAAAGCCCATGAACTGTTGTGTCCGTCCAATACATGCATACCCAACCCAATAAACTATCGAACTGGGGCTTCTTTTATTGATTATTCCGTGGGAGAGGGGTAAAGTAGCAATCATATCTTTTCTCGATTTCTGATTTTATTGACTAGAATTCGTGGGAACTCTGGTACCCAACATTTTTTATCAAATATTTTTTTTAAGAGAATTCATGCGTGAATGACATTGTATATTGAATAAAATTCGTGTGTGGGTGCTATTTACACACAAGTACTCCCAAAAAATTCAAAAAAAATATTGATTAATGGAGCATAATGGTTTGACCGTTAAACTTTTAGACGAACTAAATGGGATACATTTTTTAAGATTATGAGACTTAACGTGAGAAATCCATAATAAATAAGATCGAAGTTAAAATAAGATAAAGTTATAAGACAAAAAATGCGTTTTTCACTTGGGAGGCATATCAAAGAAAGGAAAATTGAATTGGGAATGACTTGGCGGCGAATTCCACTTTCACCGGAAACCCTTTTCTCGCCAAGGATACCAATTCAATCACATTATTGAGTTAACGAAAAAGGTATGGTTTATTGTTCTTTTTAGTTCATAAGAAATTCATTAGGGATTTAAAGTTAGATGGCTAGTTGTAGGGAAAATTGCATATAACTCCCCTGTGTTATCATTTTTTTGCTGAAAACCACCTTATATTAATTTTTTTGCACGAAACCCTCTTGTGTCAGCCTAAACCCTGCAAAAAAACCTCAATTCGTGTTAAATCCACGGAAAGTAGCATACACGTGCAGTGTATTTGATGTAGGGTTGGGGGTTTCGTGAGGGTTTAGGCTGATACAAGGAGGTTTCGTGGAAAAAATTTAACATAAGGGGATTTTCAGCAAACAAGTGATAACACAGGGGGTTATATGCAATTTTCCCATAGTTCTATTATAAGTAGTGCTAATTCACGATTATGAGGAAATTCATCTCCAAATCCTTTTTCTAATTTGACTGTCATACCAAGTTTGAACTAATTCCCTTTGTCTTACCTTTGTTCATCAATGTTATGCAACCCAATTCGAGATGGGTGGTCTTTAGAGAATGTTTAAGGAAGAAAAGGATTTAGAAATGAAAATTCATTGAAATTTTGCTCGAATTTTTTCTAAAGTAGTTACAAAGCCTAATATATCAATTTCCTTATGCTAATCCGAATTCGAAAAGAAAGCACAACAAACTTCCAATCTAACTGGGTGGTGGCGTAGTGCCCCATCTCCTTAGGGAAACTGAAATAAGTGGGCTAATTCCATCCTATCTAAATGACATGATTGTGGAGTTTGCTCAGGATATTCCTCACCCTTGTGTTGTAACGGCGCTGACATGGCTATGTGCTGGTGGGAATGTGGTGTCGTATCAATCCTACCCCCTTCAAAATGAAGTTTGTCCTCAACTTTGCTGTCGATTGGTGGAGCAAGGCGAAGAACCAAAACGTGAAAAACTGGGTGAATTCTGGCATCTTGGGGAAGGTCAAGCTTGTAGGCGACCGGGCCCAATTTCTAGATGATCTTACACAGACCAAAGTGGTGTTTGGAGAACTTCTGAGAAGAGTGGCGTGCTATGGAATGTTGTCGATAAGGTTGGAGCTTAACGTACACCCAATAGCCAACGTTGTAGGTGTGGTCGACGCATTTACCATCAACTTGTTGCTTCATTCAATTTTGGGATGGCGTGATATTGGTTTTGAGTCAGTGAAGTAGATGATTTTAGTGTGTGAGCAGCTGGTCGAGGTCAGCGTTGGAACTACTTCCAGCAAGATAGTGAAGTAAGGAAGGGGGGTAACCAGCCATACAGGGCTTAAAATGGGGTCATTGTGATCGTCAAACGCCAGTTCGTGTTGGCCCGAGGTAGAGAATTTGGCCATACTTTCGGTTCATTAGACATATAAGCACAAAGATAATCTTCGAGACATAGATTGAGGGCCTCGGATTGTCCGTCAGTTTGGAGATGGTAGGCGCTACTCATGGCAAGTGTTGTGCCTTGTAATTTAAATAATTCACGCTAAAAGAAACTTACACAAAGACGATCGCAATCGAAGATGATTGATTTGGAAAGCTGCGTAATTTGCTGACATGAGTGAAAAACAGAGCGGCGAGCATATCGGCGTTGTTGCCGGCGGGAAGCGTTACAAAGTGGGCATACTTGGATAACCGATCGATGATGACCCATATAATTGAAAAATCGTCTGGAAGTTCAGTAATGAAATCCATGGCAATTTCATCCCAGACGGAGTTTGGAACGAGGAGCAGTTGAAGGAGTGGTCGAGTATTTAATTTGTTTGCAAGTGGGACACATATTGACAATGTGCTCCTGATTTTCAGAGACGAGGCCAAAAGAAAATGGCTAAGAGATGCGCTATTGTGGATTTGATGTTAGAATGTCCACATAATGGGCTTGAGTGATAATCTTGCAAGAGTTTTAGATGTAGGCCCAATTGAATGGGAATATAAAGTCGGCTCTTGTAATAAAGAATGCCATGGTCCAGCTTGTATTGTTTTGAAGAGAGCCACTAATAAATTGATTTACCATTTCCTGGACCAAAGAATTCTTATTCCAGAAGTCTTTTAGTTTATTCAAATAAGAATGACGTGGAGAAAAGAGATTGGAATCCCCAAAAATTCACGGCAAAACAACGTGTCGGCGGCGAAATTCTCCAGTTTAGATTTGTATACATTCTCTTAGTCAAAGCCGAGTAGTTTTGTGACTCATTGTTGTTGCTCGGGAGTTTGGACGGTCTGCAAATCGTGAGTACGCAAGCTCTTGTGGTCCGTTTTAATGGGAATCGCCTGCCAAGGCGGTAGGGGCGCCATTTGGCTACGACGGCGGTGATGGCCATCATCTAATTAGAATAAGTCAAATCCCTCTGAAATTTTGGGGGCAATTTTCTTGCTGAAAAAAGTGATTGGAGGGTCAGATTGGGACAAGATGGAGCCAAGGGAGGAGCCGGAGGCGACGATTTCGATTGTAAAGAGTTGATTGAAATCGGGCAAAGTGAGAACGAGGTCCTTAATCATGGCCGTTTTGAGGTCATTGAAGGCGTGATCGGCTGTCGGGGACCATTGGAAGGCGTTCTTTTTTAGGGGATCAGTAAGTGGGGCTTGAAATGACGACGTAACAGCATACAAATTTCCGGTAATAGCGTTTGAGCCTAAGGAATTCACGCAAGGCTTTAACGGTTTGTGATGTTGGCCATTGAAGGGCTGTTGTAATTTTCAAGGTATCGTTGGCAATGCCAAGGGCAGATATGATGTGTCCAACATACTCGATGGAAGGTTGCCCAAACGTGCATTTAGATAGTTTTGCGTAGTGCTGATGGTTCAGAAGTAGAGAAAGAACCATGCAAAGATGTTGGATATGGGTGTGAATGTCGCGGGTTGTAAACAAGCACGTCATCGAAGAAACAAGGACAAAACGGTAGAGGTGTGGATGGAAGAGGTCATTCGTTATGGATTGGAAGGTGGACGTGACGTTTGAGAGCCCGAAGGGCATGTCGAGGAATTCATGGTGCCCTTCCATGGTTCGGAAGACTGTTTTTGGTATGTCATGGTGGTTTACTCGTGTTTAGAAGCAGCCTAACCTTAAATCCAACTTAGAGAAGATAGTTGCACCATGCAATTTGTCAAGGAGCTTGTTGATTGCAGGAATTGGAAATTTATCTTTGATAGTGACTGAGTTAAGGGCATGGTAGTCGACAGAAAAGAGCCAACTTTTATCTTTCTTTTCGACAAGAAGCGTCGGAGAAGAGTACGAGCTAGTGCTTGAATAGATGACTTCTGATTGAAGCGTATCAGTGACAAAATTTTCCATTTTGGCCATTTGGTACTATGGATAATGACATAGGTGGACATTAACCTGTGTGTGCTGGGAAGTAGGTGCATTTTGTGATCATATGGGCGGTGTGGTGGTAAGCTGCGGGGAATGGAGAAGACGTGTGAGAATTCAATGAGGAGTGGGTTGATTTCTGGTGTATGTTGTGTTGGGTTGGGTTCTATTCCCCGGGTGGCTCGTGGCAACGAAATTTAAAAATTAAACGTACAACCACCCGAAACAAGAATAATGGTGTGCTCGATTACGCTATAAAGAAGGTTACGAGAATTTTTACCTTTCAATTAAATTCTCGCAGCAACCAATTTGATCTTTTCAACCCTGTGGTGCAAGTCCACGCGATTTCTTGGAGGAAATCGCCCGTCAATTGTATCCCCGGTTTTAGTGCTTCAAACGTCGCACCTCTAAGATGTATCCACACCTCGTTCAAGTAACCACCTATTTCATTCTTGGTGCTAGCCAACAAAATAGATCTAAGTCTAAAACCTAGACTTGATTATATGAAGGGATGGAATATTTGTGAATCGTTGAGTTCAACACATAAACAAAACGACGTCGTATTGGAATAAGGTAGGGGCGAATTTTTGCTCAAGGATGACAAGAAAAATTCTCTTCTTTTGCAGCTTTGGGGTTCGAATTTTTGCTCTTGGAGGCTTAGGGTTTTTGTCTTGCATTCTCATATATATAGAATAGGAGACCTAGAGTCCTCATTCAACTACAAGACTTGGAGAAGAAGAAAATCCCATAAAGATTTTGAATCCCAGCTGCAAAGGCCCCAAAATTTGGCCATCACCCTTAATTGGAGTCCAAGAATTAATTCTTGACTCTATTTAATTATGGGCTAAACCCATCAATTAAATATTTCAATTTAATTAAAATCCGTTTAATTATATTTACTTATTCCAATTGGCTTATTTATTTAACTTGGACCAAGCCCAACTAAATGAAATACTTGGACTCTACTTGATCCATTAATTTGATTAATTCTACAAGATTAATTAAAATAGTCGAATTAATTGAGTCGCATCAATTAATTCATATTCCATATTAGGAAAGGACTAGACTTTCCTAATTTCCTCAATTTCCTCAAATTGATTAATCACATCATTTAAGCAGTGACTCTCATGAGTTAAGTGTGTGACCCCTTAGCCTCGTCTACTATCTAGTAGTAAGTATACTTTCCCAAAGTGCTAGTGTGCTTTCCTAAAATAGAAAGTACTAGATTAAATCATTCCTTTGATTTAATCAAGTCTCGAATTATTCACCACATTAATTCTTGGCACTTACAAATCGTGGTTACTGTCTAGCAATAGGCCACGAAGACCTAGATAAAGACGAATATAAAGATATGCCTTTCGTGATCTTGGTCCTTGTATAAGTAAGATCCTTCCATCTAATCTCCTGATTGAATCTTGAGCAGTGGCTAAGGTCGAAGCTCTATTAATTCAATAACAATGTTTCCCAAATACGGTGAGATCGACTTTCGACTATCTAAACGAGGAAACCCTACGCCTCTTTAGATATCATACTTCGGCCGAAGATTCCTAAAGTTGATTCACTATTTAAACATAGGAGATTCACTGACAAGTTTAATGTCAGAGATAGATCCCATCTTGATTCTCATGTGCCTTCATACACAACTAGCCCATGTCTGATTCTGCCCATTTGTGATGATCTGAGTAATCATGTAACAAATCAAGACATGTTCAATTGTGTATAAGACATCTAATGGAACCTCAGATTCTAAGGATTACTCTTATACTACAAGGCCACTGGAAGTTCCATATTCGACTGGGATTCCACATAATGGAAGTTCCATATTCGACTGGGATTCCACATAATGGAACTTCCATGAGGTTGTTCAGTATACCTATTCCCATAATAGGAACCCTCATATATGCATAGGCTTTCACCGTGCCAATATCAATAGAATGAGATACTCTCTATTTAGAGTATGCATCATATAATCAAGTCTTATGGGTCTCATCGATATCCCTTCATCTCGATAAGCCCATTCACGACTTGGAACATATGTATAAGGATCACAGCCTTGGAGACATATTCCATCATTGCCATTCCCGATGCGCAATGATGTCCCATAGCTATATGTGATCCCTCGGGACTTTATTCTAAGTTAAGACCAAGCTATATACACGAATAAAGAATGCCAAAAGATTAACTTTATTTATATGAAAAAGATCGTTCAACTAGAGTTATTATTACATAGAATGGTGCCCAAAATTGGTGCGCCGGGCATAAATTGCCCATGTACTTGAGGCTCATTCTCCCTAGATGTCCTTCAAATACTTTTTGGCTTAAGGGTTTGGTGAGCGGGTCTGCCACATTATTTGCCGAGTCCACACGTTCCACTCGAACATCGCCTCACCCAATGATCTCTCTGATCAAGTGGTATGTCCTCTGTACGTGCTTGGATTTCTGATGAGACCTTAGCTCCTTTGCTTGCGCAATAGCCCCATTGTTATCGCAGTACAAAGGTACTGCGTCTACAATGGATGGAACTACACGCAATTCTTGGATGAAGTTCCTTATCCAAACATCTTCCTTCGCTAACAAACAGGTATCTACAAAATCCAATCTTGAATTAAATTCAAATGATGATTTTGATGAAAGCCAAGACATGCTTGATATCATCAAGAATTATGAAAATCAAATTGATAACTTGATTTACAAAAACAAACTTCTACAAGAAAGTCTCACAAAATCTCTTCATGATAAAAACCAACCGGAACTATGCATTAAAAGCCTTACTGAAGATAAACTCAACCTTGAAAAAGAAAGAGATTATCTCACTAAAGAAAACATTTCGTTTTGGAAACAAATCCAGGATCTTAAAAGGACAATAAAAGGCAAAGATATCATGTATTCTCCTCATGAAAATCTCTCATCAAATACCTCCCAAAGCTTAGATACAAAAATGTCTAGATGCAAAATCAAAATGTAAGACAACCGGGAGGAAAGTTCCAAAGGAAAATTTGTCATACATGTGGTAGAATTGGTCATATATCCCCGAAGATGTTATGTGAAATGAGATATTGGAACTAAACTGGTTTGGGTTCCAAAACTCAATTATACTAACCTTGCAAGACCCAATGAGAAATGGGTACCTAAAGAATTATAGCAATTAATGCAGGACTCACCTCAGAACCAAATCCGAAAAAATAAATGTTACTTGGATAGTGGATGTTCCAGGCATATGACAGGAGACACATCAAAATCCATTACTCTAAATGATTTTGCTGATGGAAAGGTTTCCTCTCCTGATAACACAAAAGGAAGCATTATTGTTAGGAATTTCATGTTAGATGT
Source organism: Buddleja alternifolia (assembly GCA_019426215.1). Lineage (NCBI taxonomy): Eukaryota > Viridiplantae > Streptophyta > Magnoliopsida > Lamiales > Scrophulariaceae > Buddleja > Buddleja alternifolia. The sequence continues at coordinate 24,353,718 of CM033392.1, forward strand.
TTTGATGATGACAAATAGGACTTCATGTTAGACCCCAAGAAATGTAAAGTATAAAAGCTTTCATAGAACAAATATGTAAGCGCCTGAAGGCTCGTGTTTTTTTCACTAGACTTGTATTTTTATAGAGTTTAGACTAAGAATGTGATACTAAATCACTAGAAGAATTCTGCGTGAGTCTACCAAGTGATGAAATTGAAGATCAAGCGTCTGAAGAAACAGTAAAGATAAAGATTAGTCTCAAGCGTCCTTCAAACGCTAAACGACTATCCCGGGTTACGAACTCAGCGCTCAAGATTTGTTATGGACCTTAGACCAAGTACTTAACACTAAGTCAATGATAGAATTCTGAGTGAGTCTATCAAAGATAAAGTGAAAGGACAAGCATCTAAAAGATCGGGCAAAGATTGTGACCTCTTCAAGCGTCTGATTAACAAAGAAGACTACTTTCAAGAAGCCTAAAACTCCAAAGGCTCAAACGCCTAGTTCTCTAAGCGTAACCTGAAGATTCAAACCCAAGTTATCAAAGATGCATGAATCAACGGAAATTATTCCCAAACGGAAATAAAACAAGATGCATCAAAAGTCGGATAAGTGCTATTAAAATATAAGCACAACAACTTATGGGCAAACCATATCTTTGACCTAGACTGTCAGATTTATGAAACCAAGACCATGCCTAACCAATTAAATATACCCAAAGTTAGGATTGTCAGAATTCATGGAATGTTTAGGGAAACGAGACTCCAACCGTGTCCAACGGACAAAATCTCATAACAATCTATAAATAACCTTTTCAGCAAAAGGGACAATAGGGGACAGATATAGAAAAACATCTGGACGTAAAAATAAAAAAGAAGAGGGTCCAAAACGTTGCTGAATTGTTTTCAAAAGAGCTTATACACTCCAGAGCCGAAATCTTTTTAAGCTTTCTCAAATACATTACTAGACAGTCACCCATATCTCAAATCTCTTTTTAAGAAGAACCTACACTACCATTGAGATATCTCCAAGTTGTTTGAACTTTCCAAAAACAAACAAACCCGTGACCAAAACCATCAACACCTTTCATCTGAGTGAGAAAGCTGGTTGACTTACAAGCAATATTTTTGTGTAAAAGAAGCTTGTTGAAGTTGATCTCTATTGGAGCTGAAATCTGTGTGACCAAGGAGTTCCGAGATCAAGGGTAACTTGCACCATTTCTGAGTGAAAGAAGCAAGGGGATAGAAGGTCTTTAGTTGAGCTGAAATCTGTGTGACCAAGGAGTTCCGAGATCATATCCAATCTCCCTCTATCTTGTAGAAGTCTCTGTGTGATTCTTCGATAATCATCATAGTGGAAAACCTCCCTGATAAAAGGAGAAGAAGGACGTAGCTGGGATTACATCACCCAGTGAAGCTTACAAATATCTTGTGTCATTTACCTCTTTAAGCATTCATTGTTTTACTGCTTTACTATTCATATTGCATACATTCTGATAAAGTTTTAAAACAACTAAGCGACTACTTTCGATTAACAAACTGAACGCTAAGCTATAAAATACTTCCGCTGTGCTAACCCTGATTTAGTGACTAAACTCTACCCTACTTTGGTAAGCGTTGAAATCACCGAGTCTAAGTTAACGTTTCTCAAGCGCCACATCCAGCGCTTAAAGCTTTCCGAGCGTTCAAATACCTCAAAGTGATACGAATATTTAGAAGTCGAAAAAGACTTCAGGGTCTATTCAACCCCTCCCCCCCCCCTTCTAGACTCTTTCGTATACCACTTGGGACCAACAAGTGGTATCAGAGCGGTTGAAGTTGAAACCTAAGCGTTTCCAAGCGTAACTGCTTGTTCAGATCCATTTTTTTTATATAGTCGCTTTAAAATTACTTTAAATTCTTCATGGCATTCTCTAAAGTTCCTAAGTTGACCGAGTCAAATTATGACTCATGGAAGGTCAAAGCGTTTACTTATTTGTGTTCATGTGATGATGAAATGTGTGATATTATTTCAGATGGTCCGATTCAAATTCTCAAAGTCATCACTAGAGCGCCTGGAGCTACAGAAACAACGCCTGGCGATTATGTAGAGAAACCTAAACATGAATGGTCCCCAGATGAGCGCCGAAGAGCTAATTTGGACAATGTTGGGAGGAACGCTCTATATACAGCCATTGGTGACAATGACAACTTATTCAACAAAGTTAAGTCTTGTAAAACGACTAAGGAAATATGGGATAAGTTGGCTATAATATGTGGTGGCTCAGCACAAATTAAGGAAAACAAGCTTTCTATTGCCAAGGAAAGATTTAATGGTTTTAAGATGCAGCCCAATGAGACGCTAGAACAATTAGACGCGAGATTCACTTCGCTCATTACAGAGTTAGCGTCACTAGGCATGGAATTGACCAACAAGGAAATGGTCAACAAGATATTCAGAAGTCTTCCCAGTAGATTTTTGATGAAGACAACTGCTATGAGAGAATCACAGATGTTGGAGATTCTAACTCCAGAGCATGTGTTTTCGGAGCTAAGAACTTTTGAATTCGAATTGGGAGCAATCAGCGACAAGTCGACTTCAATGACTGAATCCAGAGCTTTAATCGCCAACATAAAAAACAAGGGAAAATCAGTCAATGAGGCGGAAGTGACAGAATTGAGTGAAGAAAAGGAAATGGATTTATTGGTCAAGAAATTCAAGAAATTTCTAAGATATGAAAAGAAAAAATCCTGTTCTTCATTCCAAGACGAGGTATGAATGATTTAAACGCGTAATCATTATGCATCAAATTTTCATTAGACATATAATGTAGGGGGAATTCATTGTATTATATTGTTTAAAAGCGTTTTCAAAATTGTTACAAGTTATCAAATTTAGGGGAAACCTTAAATTGTACTTGTACATATCTGTAAGCGTCAATGATCAAACAAACTTTTCCATATGCATAGATCATCAACGCTTATTATTTTTGCATGATATGTTGAACGCTCAAACAAAAAAATTATTTCAAGCGTCAACATGAATATTACAACATGTGGTATATGTTAAGCGTTGAATATATTCCCCTCAACACTTAATATAAACTTTGATAAAAATCATGCATTTTTAAAAAAAAAAATTATATATATATATATACACATATATATAATATATTTATATATATATATATATATTTAAATTAATAATTACTAGAGAACTAGAGGTCAGATATAGTTGGTTGTTGATTTACCAACAAGTGGTAAAACCTTTCAATAAGTTATCAATATTAAGGAGAACCTACATAGGGGGAACCTTAGAAGGCATAACTAAACTTAAGTGAGAATGACCAAAACCGTTTTTTATTTATTTATTACATTGGTCATAAGCACTTAGCGTTATACACTAAACTCTTTTGGACGCTTATCAAACGTCTTTCTCTTAGTGTCTGCGTCCTCTCAAAATAAACTGAACGCTTAGCTTTATTCCCAGCTAAAGCGCTCAGTAAAAAGATCCTTTAAAAGCAAGCGTACATTACCCTACGCTAAACAAGAAAGTGGATTAGTCAATCAATGCAATTAATGCTGACTTGACATCCCTCACCTTTTGCTAAAAAAAAAACAAGGGTACTCATTACGTTTTTCAAAGATGGTTCAGCACATGTACACGTGTAAATACAATTACCATGTATTTTAGGCGAATACAACCAGCGCTGAATATTTTAAACCAAAGGTAAACACTACCACCAAGACTTAATGACAAGTACTGGGAAACAGTGTCCTTATATATATCCTGAAAAGAATAATTATATATATTACGATGACCACTTGGCACAAAATGTCTCTTGAAAGAGAACCTCAAGATTCTCAAGCGTCAACATAACACTGAATTATTTCAAGCGTCATTCTCTTCTGAATAGGTCCGAACGCTCCAACAAATTTTTGGCGGGTATTTGAATAGTTGTTCAAAATTACGGTTCCCGAACAGTTTTCATAAAATACGTGTCCGCTTTTCATGGGCACACGTATCACTCTCAGTATATCAAAAGTCACTATTTCAAACTTTTGATCGGACGTCAAAATAGTATATGTGGTTGTTACTAAAAGTAACCGTGCTTATTAAATCTAAATTCACGTCCACAGTCGTATTTTAATGGCTGAGATTTATACTCCTCCACGTGTCAACATCTCAACCTTCAAACACAAAAAAAGAAAAATTCAAATTGTAGTATTTCAAAACACACTCTCTGCAGAACATAATCTCTCTTATACTCTCTTTCATTCGTACAAGAAAAATCTCTCTCTCTAAAAACAAAATTTTCATTCTTAATCTCTGTCTACTTCTCACTAATGGCACCTAAGAAAGCTACTGCTGGAACCACTGAAGTAGTTGTTAAGGTCACTGAAGGCCTTATAATCGATTGGAAGTTTCTCTATGAAAACCCCCAAATTGATTTAACGGAAGTGATGGATTCTGTAGCAGAGGCTGGGCTTCAGAAATTTCTCACCAAACACTCGTACATGTTTCCTGAAGAACTAGAATTTTTCTGGAGACATGCTAAATTGTCTGACGATGAGACTACTATCACCTGTTTGTTTCCCGTCCCCAAGACGGAATCAAAGACGTTCACTCTCTCTGCGGCCTCTATTGCCCAGAATTTCTCTCTACCTAATGACGGAGCGACTTTAGACACTATCACTGAGGAACAAATTCAAGAAGTCTGGACTCAGATTAGCGCCTACGATGGTGTTCCATACAAACCGTACTTTGAGAAGAAAAATATAGTGAACAGGTATCGAGTCCTAGCTGACTTCTGTAGTAAAAACATTGAATGCAGAGTGGGAACCTTTGACAAAATCAACCCAACCCAGTTCCAGATGATGACTGCTATCTTGCTCAAGATAAAAATCAACTGGAGCGCCTACATATTCAGCAGATTCAGAGACAGTCTACGCACTCGAAACAGACCTTATGGCCTAGTTTTGAGTGATCTAATTTTCCGAGCAAAGTGCACCTCTTCAGCAGGAGTCACCGTGGCCAAGCATAAGTTCTATGGGCCAAGAATCATCAACAATCTCTTCAATCCACCCAAAGTTGGAGGTGCTGCTAGACCTCTCTCTGAGCGCCAAGGTGTACGTGCAGCATCAGATGAGGAGGCTGAGCGCCCAGATCAGGAGAAGGCTAAACGTAATATGAAGCGTCCCACTGTCACAAAGAAACGGGCTCCTCGAAAGCCCAAGGCTCAACCTATCAAAAGTGATGAAGAAGACGAGGACTCTATACCCCTCATTAGTCGGAAGGATCTGAAAAAGGTCCTCAAAAATATCGACTTTGGGGAACCAGCAGTTCCACAGACTCAAGCGTCCCCAGCCGAAGGGGTAAATGTGAAGCGTATCTTCAAGAGACGTAAGCGTCCAACTGCTGCCATTTTTTCTGAGGCTACACAAACGACACTAAGCGACCAAGCCATAGCTGCTATTCCGATATCATCCTTTGAACCACCAGTTGATGTCCATCTGGATGTGGATATGGCCCACATCGTGGCCATCGCACATGAAGCTGCCATCGAATCCACAAATCTCGAGCCTGATGAACCTGAAATCCCAGGGGTTCAACCATTGCTTGCATTACCAAGTACAACAGAGGCACGCTCAGAAGGTCAGAGCGATGCTAACGACGTTGTGATTCATCGACATTTCTTCAAGCTGGATCCCTTAAAGACCATCGATCACTCCGTCGATTATTTCCCTCCAGCGCCCGCAGAAACCTTCATACCTACAGGATATAATGAAGAAAGTCTTATCAATGCTGAGAATGATATCGCCAAGCTCATAAAGTTTGATCTGGCTATACGCAACACTCTATTTAATACAGCATTGACCCCAGCTGATAAAGCTTATTACACAGCCCCTGAACTCAGGAAGACTCCCAAACACATCCCGGCTTCCGTGACTCTCCAAGCACAGAGGCAAGGAGGCAAGACTCCCAGAGCTGATGTTGATTTAGCTTATTATCTGGACCGTGGGACAAGCAAACCCACTGGCTTCGCTCTCAGAGACTACAACATCAGAGTCTATGAGCGTCAGGATAAGCTTGTGAACCCAACGGAAGGGCTACTAAACAGAGAAGGCTATTCTCACTCCCCAACACTGGTAAATAGCATGGAAAACAAGCGCTCAGCTAATCCTCTCCTCTTGTGGAAAAATAAAGGAGTACATGCCGGTGAGCGTCCAGCTTCACTGACCGAGATGATTCAACTAGAAGCCGATGCCTATTTTGACTGCGTCTGGAACGCTAACTACCAACCCGACAGGTATCGTTTTGAGTCCATCTGTGATATTCATCACCAAGGATTTTGTGCTATACTTAATGCAGGAACTGAGTACTGCATGACTGAGGTGAAATGGGCTGAAGCTTACATGGGTGACACGTATAAATTTGAAGAATTGGTTAGCACTCCCCATCTGTTCAGAATAGGGATTCATGATAAAAAGACCAAATTTGCACGCTACATGCTAAAGCAGCGCCAACATAGACTTGGACCAGTTCTGAAGCTGCCTCTGATCCGCCACCAACCTGAACACCGCTTAAGACAAGCGTTGCACAAACTGGCTAACTCCTCTCTACGCTTTGCTGATCAAGCGTCCACCAGCGGTTCTTCTCCCCTGTCCTGTCTGAACTTCACCCCTAGCCACTGTGAAGACAACTTTTCTCTCATGATGACAATTATGCCTCCAGTCTCCCTATTCGACAAAATCTTCACAGAAAATCTGCGACAGTGGAATGGCTCTCGGATCAATCCTTTCAGAGGATATCCACTTCTTCCGTCTATTCGACAAGAAGTCTTAAGTCACTATGATTTTGTTTTGTCGCTGCTAGAAAGATCTCAAGCGCTTGCTTCAGCCATCTACCCATACTTGGAAGAGTATTACCGGCTCCACGTTCCCGACTCTCGGAAACCGAAGACTCTCCCAACAGATCGGCTAATTGGCTTCTCACAACACTATTGCCCAGATGTCTTATTCTCCATCTGCCAAGCGCCCTCCAAAATCTTTCCCACTCATGTGCTGGATATCCTCGGGCCAATGTATATCAGGGCCCTGGATAGTCCTATCAGAACGTTCATTCAAGGTACTTATCTCCCCACTCTACATTTGAATGAACTTCTACAGACTGCTACGTATCCATATGCAGATGAGCCGTTTGCCAGCTTGGACTTTCGGTTTACGGACTTTAGCCGTATAGAATCAGAATTTACTGCAGCACCAGCTGACACGTTACCTGCTCCTGAGCGCTTATTAGAATTACCTCAAGCGCCTAATTCCCCCAGTCCAACTGAATCCGACTCTACTGCATCCACCGAGTCCAACAGTGCCCCAGCGCTTCGAGGAACAGTATTTGATCCTAATTATCAAGTACCTGTTGAATCTCTCAAACACACATCCCGTTTTAAGCCTCACGTTAGCACTGCGGGTCTCGACGCTCAAACGTCCATGACTGAATGCCTCACTCAAATACAGCAACTATCTACAGCTACTCAGGCAAGTCATGTGGCTTTAACAAATGATCTAAACCACCGTTTCACGGCTCTTGAGACCTCTCTTTCAGGCGCTCATCACGCTCAACTACTGGTCATGAAAGAACACTTCGACCAGCGTCTGACCACTCTTGAAGCCTCTGTCGCTCAGATTGCTACTCAAGTCAGTATTCTTACTCAGCATTTCATACAGACTGATGATGGCAATAAGGGGGAAAAGAAGGGAGAAAAGAGGAAATCTTCAACATCTAAAGATAAAAAAGATCCTCCTCCACCATCCAAGCGTCAACATATTGATACTTCCCTCACACTAAGTACAGAGCCAAGGTATCCCTATCCTTCTTGGGTACCTACCTCGGTGGGAGCGTCCAATAAAAAGGAAACCCCAAGAGTGCTCTATCCAAATCTTCCATTACCTTCAAGAGCACTGCTTGAACAATTTGATATTCCTCTTCTCAGAGCGTCAATTCCAGAACCATCTGATCCAGCAGTCCTAGCCTTAGAGCGAAAAATGTCTGACTTTGACCAAACCTTTAGAATTTGCTTACGATACATAGGCATCAGTCCAGAGGAATGGGATAAGCAGCTCATTACCTTCAAGGCACGACAAGTAAAAGAAAACAAACATATAATCAGTAAAGATCATGCAGCGATGATGACGCTAGAAGATCAGATAACTGAAGCAATCCGTGCTGAAATGACTAAGAGATACAAGATCAAATCACGATCTTGATTTTGTTTACTTATGATTTTTTTTTCACTTCAGTTGTAAAATGCTTGTACTATGAAAGATATATATAAAATGCATTTTACAGCTGAAACATCTCGTTGAAGCTCAAACTAACTTACTAACCTACGCTAACTCATACTTTAGGTATCTAACGCTTGAACTAAATAGGTATTGCCATCATCAAAAAGGGGGAAATTGTTAGGAATTTCATGTTAGATGTTTTGATGATGACAAATAGGACTTCATGTTAGACCCCAAGAAATGTAAAGCTTTCATAGAACAAATATGTAAGCGCCTGAAAGCTCGTGTTTTTTTTTACTAGACTTGTATTTTTATAGAGTTTAGACTAAGAATGTGATACTAAATCACTAGAAGAATTCTGCGTGAGTCTACCAAGTGATGAAGTTGAAGATCAAGCGTCTGAAGAAACAGTAAAGATAAAGATTAGTCTCAAGCGTCCATCAAACGCTAAACGACTATCCCGGGTTACGAACTCAGCGCTCAAGATTTGTTATGGACCTTAGACCAAGTACTTAACACTAAGTCAATGATAGAATTCTGAGTGAGTCTATCAAAGATAAAATGAAAGGACAAGCGTCTAAAAGATCGGGCAAAGATTGTGACCTCTTCAAGCGTCTGATTAACAAAGAAGACTACTTCCAAGAAGCCTAAAACTCCAAAGGCTCAAACGCCTAGTTCTCTAAGTGTAACCTGAAGATTCAAACCCAAGTTATCAAAGATGCATGAATCAACGGAAATTATTCCCAAACGGAAATAAAACAAGATGCATCAAAAGTCGGATAAGTGCTATTAAAATATAAGCACAACAACTTATGGGCAAACCATATCTTTGACCTAGACTGTCAGATTTATGAAACCAAGACCATGCCTAACCAATTAAATATACCCAAAGTTAGGATTGTCAGAATTCATGGAATGTTTAGGGAAACGAGACTCCAACCGTGTCCAACGGACAAAATCTCATAACAATCTATAAATAACCTTTTCAGCAAAAGGGACAACAAGGAATAGATATAGAAAAACATCTGGACGTAAAAATAAAAAAGAGGGTCCAAAACGTTGCTGAATTGTTTTAAAAAGAGCTTATACACTCCAGAGCCGAAATCCTTTTAAGCTTTCTCAAATACATTCCTAGACAGTCACCCATATCTCAAATCTCTTTTTAAGAAGAACCTACACTACCATTGAGATATCTCCAAGTTGTTTGAACTTTCCAAAAACAAACAAACCCGTGACCAAAACCATCAACACCTTTCATCTGAGTGAGAAAGCTGGTTGACTTACAAGCAATATTTTTGTGTAAAAGAAGCTTGTTGAAGTTGATCTCTATTGGAGTTGAAATCTGTGTGACCAAGGAGTTCCGAGATCAAGGGTAACTTGCACCATTTCTGAGTGAAAGAAGCAAGGGGATAGAAGGTCTTTAGTGGAGCTGAAATCTGTGTGACCAAGGAGTTCCGAGATCATATCCAATCTCCCTCTATCTTGTAGAAGTCTCTGTGTGACTCTTCGATAATCATCATAGTGGAAAACCTCCCTGATAAAAGGAGAAGAAGGACGTAGCTGGGATTACATCACCCAGTGAACCTTACAAATATCTTGTGTCATTTACCTCTTTAAGCATTCATTGTTTTACTGCTTTACTATTCATATTGCATACAATCTGATAAAGTTTTAAAACAACTAAGCGACTACTTTCGATTAACAAACTGAACGCTAAGCTATAAAATACTTCCGCTGTGCTAACCCTGATTTAGTGACTAAACTCTACCCTACTTTGGTAAGCGTTGAAATCACCGAGTCTAAGTTAACGTTTCTCAAGCGCCACATCCAGCGCTTAAAGCTTTCCGAGCCTTCAAATACCTCAAAGTGATACGAATTTTTAGAAGTCGAAAAAGACTTCATGGTCTATTCAACCCCCCCCCTTCTAGACCCTTTCGTATACCACTTGGGACCAACAATTTTCAGCACGTGATTTTTGTTCGAACTCCTGGGGATTCAAGGCGATTTTCTGGGATTTTGAGCCACAAATTCATCAATTGGAAGAGATAAAGAAGGAAAGTTAGCTTGGGGATTGAAGATTGAATTGAAGATCCATCATCAATTCAACATAGGGAGTTTTAATAGTTTTCTCATTTCATTATTGTCCATGAATATGTATATGAATCTATCTATGTCCTTTATGCCATTAACTATGAGCTAAGCTTGTAAGACTAGGGCCATGTAAGGCCAAATTGTGATTTATGCTTATAATAGAGGATTGTTGAAGTGATTCTTATGTTGTAATGTGGTGTGAATTTGTGTTTTTGCTTGTTTGACATATGCTTGATCACCATATGTTAGAATCTTAGGCCTAGGTGAATATTTCGAGAGAAAATTAACTTAGGGTGCAAGAAATTCACACCATAACCCATAACCAATGAGGAATTGCCCTAGACATAGGTAAAGATTCCCGGGTGAAGTCGTTCGATCTAAGTAAAGTAAGCTCTAGTGCGTTAATGCGTGTTTGGTGATTAGATTTCCGGGTAGATATACTTAGGAAACCATCATTCAGTCATTGGAGTTTAGTATGAGACATTGGTTATTCTTTACCCTAGGAGCTTTCACCATAGCAACATAAGCGTAAACCTTCAACGAGAATCTTTATAAGTATAATTGAGCAATTTGGACCTAACATGTGCTTTAGTCTTCCTTTATAATTGGTCTTCAACCCTTCGTGTGTCTTCGTTTTTATCTTACGCGTTTTACCTTCAATTTACCTTTACTTTATTTGTTCTTTTTCATTATAAAATCATAAACTAAAATTCAAGTCCTTGTGGTTCGACAACCTGGACTTTTAGTCCACTTTTATTACTATCACGACTAGTGCACTTGCTATCCAAGCACGTTAGCTATTAGCGTGTCAACCATGCTTCATGAATGCAACTTAACTACTGTCTTTTGGGAAGAAGTCGTGAATACGGCCTGCTACGTGTCAAATTGAGTTCGAGTTTTCCTAAGACCTTTAATTAGAAAAACACCCTTTGAACTATGGTATGATAAAGTTCTAAACATATCCTACTTTCGTGTTTTTGGATGCAAGTGTTATATCCTAAATGATAGGGAATACCTAACAAAGTTTGATTGCAAGGCTGATGCAGGAATTTTCATGGGTTACTCTACTTGTAGGAAATCTTATCGCATCTTCAATAAACGCAAAAGAATAATTTAGGAATCTATGCATGTTACCTTTGATGAAACTAACCCTTCCACAGCCAAAGAATCTTTGAGCTTGGAACCTGCAGATATGATTGGTACTTCCACATGCACAAACTCTGATATTCCTCCAAAGGATCTGGAAGTTCCAAGAACAGATGCCAACATCAAAGATAATGATATCAATGAAGAGGAATTGGAAGCTCCAACAGATGCTGGAACTTTCACATGTCTTTATTCTTAAATTAGTTTTTACTTTGGCTTATAATAAAGTCCCGAAGGATCACACATAGCTATGGGACATCATTGCACATTGGGTGTGGCAATGATGGAATATGTCTCAAAGGCTGTGATCTTTAAACATTGTTCCAAGTCATAAAAGGGTTCATCGAGATAAAGGGATATCGATGCAACCCAAAATACTTGCTCATATGATGTATACTCTGGGAGAAGTGGATCTCGCTCCATAGATAATAACAGGGTGAAAGCCAATGCATATATGAGGGTTGCCATTGTGGTAATGGACGAACTAAACAACCCCATAGAAGTTCCTAAAATGGATTCCCAGTCGAATGTGGAACTTCCAGTGGTCTTGTAGTATAAGAGTAATCCTTATGCACCTAAGATTCCATTGGATGTCTTATGTGTAACCGCGCATGTTCTTGATTTGTTACATGATCACTTTAGATGATCGAATATGGGCAAACTCAGACATGCACGTCTTACGCAGTAAGGCACGTGAGAATCAAAAGGAATCTATCTTTGACATTAACCAGTCGGTTAATCTCCTATGGTTACATAGTAAATTGACTTAAGGAATCTTCGGCCGAAGTATGATATCTAAAGAGGCATAGGGTTTCCTTGTTTAGATAGTCGAAGTGGATTTCACATAACGTGGGAAACATAGTATTGAATTAATAGAGCTTTGACCTTAGCCACTGCTCTAGATTCAATCGGGAGATTAGATAGAGGGATCTTACTTATGCGAGGATCAAGATCAGAAAAGGCGTATCTTTACTTTCGTTTTATCTAGGTCTTCGGGACCCTATGCTAGGTGGGCAACCGAGATTTGTAAGTGCCGAGAATTAGCTTGGTGACTAATTCGAGGTTTGATTAAATCAAGCGCTTGATTTAATCTAGTACTTTCCATTTTAGGAAGCTACACTAGCACTGTGGGAAGGTGTACTTACTACTAGATAGAAACGAGCCTAAGGGGTCACACACTAACTCGAGAGAATCACTGCTTGAATAGATGTGATTAATCAATTTCAAGGAAATTGAGGGAATTAGGAAAGTGTAGTACTTTCCTAATATGGAACATAAATTAATTGAAGGATTCAATTGATTTTACTCTTTTAATTAATTTTGTAGAATTAATTAAATTAATGGACTTAGTAGAGTCCAAGTATTTTATTTAATTGGGTAGAGCCCAAGTTAAATAAATAAATGTTGGAATTAGTTGGTTTGATTTAATTTGACTTGTGTTTAATTGATGGGTTGAATCTATAATTAAATTGAGAAGTCAAAACTAAATCCTAGAATCCAATTGACTTGTGTTGACCGATTTTTATGAGTAAAATAAGGGAGGGGGGTGTTTTTTTATGTGGTGGAGGAGGAAAATAGTTTTCCCCTCCTCCAAGTCTTCATAGGATGAGGATTACTAGAGAGTTTAGAAAAAAGAAGTTTCCTTTTCCTAATTGGACTCTAGGTAATCTTCACCTTTAAATAAGAGATGAAGGAGACTAAAATGAATAGTTATAATTGCTAGAAAATTCGCCCCCCACTTAGACCTAAAAATTGGCCATCTCTCTCTCCCTTTCCAATAAGACATCGTTCTATTCATGTGTTGAATTAAACGACTTAGAAAATATTCCTGCCCTTCACATAATCAAGCCTAAGTTAAGCTTAGAATCATTTTGTTGTCTAGCACGCAAGGTAAGACGATTGGTGACTTGAACGAGGTGTGGATACATCTTAGAGGTGCGATGCTTGGAGCACTCTAAACCGTGAGATACGAAAAGATGACGGGCAATTTCTCACCCAAGGAAAATTGTGTGAATTTGCACCACAGGGTTGTTGAGATCCAAAGTACGAGGTGAAACAGAATTTTCGAAAGGTATAATTTCGTTTACCTCCTTATCAAATTCGATCGAACCAATTCCATATTCTTGTTTGCGGTGGTTGTACGTTTACCTTTTGTAGAATTTTCATTTCCGCTGCCACGAGCCACCCGAGGGAATGAGTCAACCCAACAGTGGTATTAGAGCCATGGTTTGGCTCGATCGAATTTTTATGTGATTATGCATGTTTGTTTTTTTGTTTTAAATTGTAAAATCGAAAGCATGATAATCAATATGTTCATTGTTAGACTAGGATTAATTTTGATTTGGGATGTTGTTTGTTTTTTATGATTTTAATGTTTAAAAGTCATTGGTTTTAAAAATCATGAAATCTGAAATTTGGGTATATGATTGTTTTCGAAGGTTTTGATCTAGTTTTATGAAATCACCTTTGGTAGGGTGTTGCGAGATGGTTGAACTGAAGGTTTAATCATCATGTAATAAAACTCAGACCTTAGGAAAATTCAGATTTGTTAATCGAAACTCAAAAGAATCACGAACGTGCGAAAAACTTATTTGAAAATCGAAAACAGCAACAGCCGTTGCACGCGGTGCCCAGATGTGGGGTAACCCACGCTCAGGCGTGCGTATGACCACGCCCAGGCGTGGGCCAGGCCACGCCTAGGCATGGTCAACAGAAAGTTAAATAAAAAAAAATATTTTTTTTTCCTTTCTTCTTGCTTTCTAGAGGTGGGTGACCCAAAGACCTTACCTATGATGTTTTAGACTTGTAAACTCTGAGAAAGGTTTTAGAAATCAATATCGAAGTTATCCCAAGGATATTTGCAATCTAGTTTGAATGATGAATGGGTAAAATTTACTTTATCGCATGTATGTTTGTTGCTTGGCATGTTTATGTAATAAAAGGATGAACCACGAGCCTAGTCATAGTGTTGGTTTTCTATGTATGTAATTATTCTAGAGTTGTAAATAATAGCCGGTTTGTTCTTTACTTTTCCGTATAGTAGATTAGTAGTTTTTGGAATTCTATGTAATTGAAGACGGAGCAAGGAGACGGAGCCAAGACTTGAAGACTTGTATGCTAAGGCGATACCATTGTAATAGTCTAGGCTAGTTTTTACTTTCTAGAATGTCCAAACTCACTTTGGCTCAAGTGGGATACTAGGTTAGGGCTCGAGGTGGTTCATCCTCAATTTTACCGCTTTGTGGATATTTTATTTATCTGTCTATGATGATTATGTGATGTAATGCATGCATAGGATAGATAATTAAAACAAGATAATCAAATCTGATGAGACCCCCCAATAAGCATGTTATAATTCCCTCCTGCAAAAATATTAAGCTAATGTGATAGTAAGAATGGAATTCTATTGTCATGCCTTCCATCATAAGTATTCACCATGTGAAACGCCGCTAAAGGTTCAATCCTTTTGCTCAGAAAATGGGGTAGATTGGATCCGAGGTAGGCTGTGAGTGTTTACTAAGCACTACGGTGCCCTGTGGAAATCGGTTGGTTTCATTGCTTTGCTCAGAAAATGGGTGCAATGAAACTGATGGTTATACATGAAATATTTGATGGGTTGAGCCTAACATCGTCCCTCATGTGTTAGCTCAGAAAATGGGGCACATGTGGGAGATGAGGAAAACCATCTTGAGAACTATCTAAAAAGATAGAAGGTCCAGTAAGGCTACTATTCAAAATCATCGTATGTTAGCTCAGAAAATGGGGCATATGATGAAGTGAGAATAGATCTCAAGCCCACTAAAGAAACTAACGTTTCTTCGAATCATGTCAAGAGGGTGGTGTGATTTGAGAAAAATAGTGGGAGACTTGTACAATTAAAGACCAAATTGTATAAGGACTTTATTTGAAAATCCGTTATTAATTGTCTATTATGCATTTTTGTAGATAAACGAAAATGGCCAATAATCCTTTCAAAACCCTAATTGAAACTAACAAACTGACTGGACCAAACTTTGAAGATTGGCTTCATAACCTTAAGATTATCCTTTCGTCTGAAAGAAGACGATATGCGCTTGAAATACCGATGTAAGATGAGCCGGAAGAGGATTCATCTGATGATGAAAAGTTCCAGTACCAGCAATGGAGGGAAGATGACATGCAAGTGCAATGTCTCATGTTGGCCTCTATGAGCAACAAGTTGCAGAGACAACATGAGACGATTGAGAATGCTGCGTCGATCCTCCTTCATTTGCAAGAGCTGTATGGCACTAGAACTAGGCGAGAAAGATATGCTATCTCCAAGGAGCTCTTCAAAGCTCGAATGACTGAAAACTCTGATGTAAGTGCGCACATACTTAAAATGATCGGGCCAATTGAAAAATTGGCTGGGCTGGGCGTGGCACTTGACAATGAGCTTTCTGTGGATTTGGTCCTAGTCAATTTCAACATGAACCAACTTGAAGCAAAGCTTCCTGAGCTGTTGAACATGTTGAAGGCTGCAGAAAGCACCATCAAGAAGGATAAACCAGTGCTTCTTATGAATTCCTCTTCAAAAGCCAAGAAGGGCAACAAGAAGAAGAATAAGACTAAGAAGCTGAAAGGTAATGGTGATGTGAAGAAGGGTAAGAAGTCTAAGTCTAAAAAGTCTGATGAGTGCTTCAAATGTGGGAAAGTTGGGCACTGGCAAAGGAGCTGGAAAGAGCCTCTGGCTCAAGGTATGTTCTTTGTTGAAGTTAACTTCATTGTTAACGATTCTTCTTGGGTTTTTTGACACTGGATGCAGTGTTCATATCTGCAATGATTTGCAGGTGATGAAAAGAACCAAGGAGCTAAGTAGAGAAGATATGACCCTGCGGATGGGGAATGGAGCATTGGTTGCTGCCAAAGCCGTGGGGACGATTTACTTAGAGTTAGGAGATAGGAAATTAGTTTTAAATTCCGTTTATCTTGTTCCTGAAATAATAAGAAATATTATCTTGATTCCGATTTTGGATAGAGAAGGATATTGTTTTGAGATTCATAATAAAAGTTTGCTTTTGTTTTATGAATCGTCTCTTATTATGGAATCGAAAATGAAAGATGGAATGTATACAATATCCCCAATAATTTCCAATCTCAATATTTAACAAAGTAACAAACGTAAACCAGATAATCAAGTAAACGCACAAATGTGGCACGAAAGACTTGGACATATTTCCAAAGAAAGAATTCGAACATTGGCAAAACATTTAGGTGTAAATGACTTAGATGAATTGTCAAGTTGCGAATCATGTCTTAAAGGAAAAATGACCAAGTTACCGTGTTCGGGGAAAGCGGAACGAGCCACAAAACCATTGGACTTGGTCCATACGGACGTGTGCGGGCCAATGAGTGTTGGCACTCAAGGTGGCCAAAGCTACTTTATAACTTTTACCGATGATTATTCACGGTATGGTTATTTATATCTTATGAGATATAAATTTGAATCCTTTGAGAAGTTTAAGGAGTTCAGAAATGAAGTAGAGAAACAACTTGGTAGATGTATTAAGGCTCTTCGATCGGATCAAGGAGGAGACTACTTTTCTACAGAGTTTCTTGATTATCTTAGAGAGAATGGAATTCTCTCACAGTGGACACCGCCTGACACACCTCAACATAACGGGGTAGCCGAGTGTAGGAATCGAACATTACTGGATATGGTTCAATCCATGATGAGTTTCACTAAAGTTCCTAAGTCCATGTGGGGCTATGCGCTTGAAACGGTTGTCTATCTGTTGAATAGATTGCTTAGCAAAACGGTGCCCAATACCCTATATAAAAGTTGGAGTGGAAAGACGCCCTCATATAATCATTTGAGAATATGGGGGTGTGCAGCTTATGTAAAGCATTTAGTGGGAGACAAATTGGATCCCAAGTCCTCTTTGTGCTATTTTATAGGATATCCAAAGGAAACTGTTGGATATTACTTCTACAGCCCAACGGAACAAAAGGTTATTGTTTCGAGAAACGCCAATTTCTTGGAGAGGGGTCACCTTCTAGATAGAAAAGGCGAGGCTGTAGAACTTGATGAGGTCCATGAAAATGGATCAAGTTAAGAAATACAAATTAACCCACCCGACACCAATGAGGCTACATCAGAGCCACCCACCGAAAACACACAACCTTTGAGGAGATCAATGAGGATCCCAAAGGAGCCTGAAAGATGGCTAGGCCTATTGCAAGAGGAGGGTACTCATGATCCTCCTCTAGACTCTCATCTAAAGAGTTTTAAGAGTGCAATGTCTGACATTGATTCGAGAAAATGGCTAGAGGCTATGACATCCGAAATGGACTCCATGTACTCCAACAAGGTATAGACCTTGGTTGACCCACCTAAGGGCATCAAGCCCATTGGCTGTAAGTGGGTCAACAAGCGAAAGCTTGGAGTCGATGGAGAGGTAGTTACCTATAAGGCTCGCCTCGTGGCAAAAACATTTACTCAAAGACAAGGGATTGACTATGAGGAAACATTTTCGCTAGTGGCTATGCAGAAATCCATTAGGATTATGCTTGCTATATCTGCATCTTTTGATTATGAAATATGGCAGATGGATGTAAAGACTGCATTCCACAATGGAGAAATTGAGGAAGAGATTTACATGCAACAGCCAGAGGGTGGAAAATCTTTACATCCAAAGGGAACGAACACAAAGTGTGTAAACTCCAAAGGTCCATCTATGGACTTAAGCAAGCTTCTCGAAGTTGGAACAAACGTTTTCACATTGTCATACAAGAGTATGGATACATTCAAAACGTTGAAGAGGCATGTGTGTATAAGAAAGACAGTGGGAGCGCAGTCACGTTCATCATACTTTATGTCGATGACATCCTACTAATTGGAAATGATATAGGGATGATGCAGTCAACTAAAGTATGGCTCTCTAATAAATTCTCCATGAAAGATATGGGAGAGGCTTCCTACATACTAGGTATGAAGATCTATAGGGATAGATCGAGTAGGATGCTAGGTCTTTCCCAATCTGCATATATCGATCGCGTACTTAAAAGATTTGAGATGGAAGAGTCCAAGAAGGGATTCTTGCCACTAGAACATGGCATCACACTTTCCAGGTCTATTTGCCCAAAGACTGAGGAAGAAAGAGTGAAAATGTCCAAAACTCCCTATGCTTCTGTGATACGTAGTATAATATACGCGATGATATGCACAAGACCCTATGTAGCTTATGCATTGAGTGCGTGCAGTCGATATCAAGCAAATCCAGGCATGGCACACTGGAGTTCGATGAAAACAATCCTTAAGCATTTGAGGAAAACTAAGGAGTTGTTCTTGATATACGGGCGAGGAGAATTGGAATTAGAGGGGTTTACTAATCCAAGTTCCTAATCCGACAAGGATAACTCAAAGTCGGTCTCTGGGTTTGTATTTCTGCTTAATGGCGGAGCGGTTAGCTGGAAGAGTTCCAAGGAAGCAACCATAACCGACTCCATCACTGAAGCAGAATTCATTGCAGCAAATGAGGGTGCAAAGGAAGCTGTTTAGATGAGGAACTTCATCCAAGAATTGGGTGTCGTTCCATCCGATGGGGATCGAGTAAGGGCTACTGTGATAACAACGGGGCTATTGCGCAAGCAAAAGAGCCGAGGTCTCATCAGAAATCCAAACATGTTCTGAGCAAATTCCGATTGATACGAGAAATCATTGGAAGAGGCGACGTGCGAATGGAGCGCGTGGACACAGCAGACCCACTCACCAAACCCCTTAGCCAAAAAGTGTTTGAAGGACATCTGGAAAGAATGGGCCTTAAGTGCATGGGCAGTTGGCGCTAGGGAAAGTGAGAGATTGTTAAAGTTAGTGCCCGGCGCACCAATTATTGGGCGCCATTCTTTCTAATAGTAACTCTAGAGTTGAACAATCGTTTTCTTATAAATAAAGTCAATCTCTTTTTATATGTGTGGCATGTCTTTATTCTTAAATTAGTTTTTACTTTGTCTTAGAATAAAGTCCCGAAGGATCACACATAGCTATGGGACATCATTGCACATTGGGTGTGGCAATGACGGAATATGTCTCAAAGGCTGTGATCTTTAAACATTGTTCCAAGTCGTAAAACGGTTCATCAAGATAAAGGGATATCAATGCAAACCAAAAAACTTGCTCATATGATGTATACTCTGGGAGAAGTGCATCTCGTTCCATAGATACTGGCACGGTGAAAGCTAATGCATATATGAGGGTTGCCATTGTGGTAATGGGTGAACTGAACAACCCCATGGAAGTTCCAAAATGGATTCCCAGTCGAATGTGGAACTTCTAGTGGTCTTGTAGTATAAGAGTAATCCTTATGGGCCTAAGATTCCATTGGATGTCTTATGCGTAACCGCGCATGTTCTTGATTTGTTACATGATCACTTTAGATGATCGAATATGGGCAAACTCAGACATGCATATCTTACGCAGTAAGGCATGTGAGAATCAAAAGGAATCTATCTCTGACATTAGCCAGTCGGTTAATCTCCTATGGTTACATTGTGAATTAACTTAAGGAATCTTCGGCCGAAGTATGATATCTAAAAAGGCGTAGGGTTTCCTCATTTAGATAGTCGAAGTCGATTTCACATAACGTGGGAAACATAGTATTGAATTAATAGAGCTTTGACCTTAGCCAATCTGGAGATTAGATAGAGGGATCTTACTTTCGTTTTATCTAAGTCTTCGGGACCCTATGCTAGGTGGGCAACCGAGATTTGTAAGTGCCGAGAATTAGCTTGGTGACTAATTCGAGGCTTGATTAAATCAAATGATTGATTTAATCTAGTACTTTCCATTTTAGGAAGGTACACTAGCACTGTGGGAAGGTGTACTTACTACTAGATAGAAACGAGCCTAAGGGGTCACACACTAACTCGAGATAATCACTGCTTGAATAGATGTGATTAATCAATTTCGAGGAAATTGAGGGAATTAGGATAGTGTAGTACTTTCCTAATATGGAATATAAATTAATTGAAGGATTCAATTAATTTTACTCTTTTAATTAATTTTATAGAATTAATTAAATTAAAGGACCTAGTAGAGTCCAAGTTTTTTATTTAATTGGGTAGAGGCCAAGTTAAATAAATAAATGTTGGAATTAGTTGGTTGGATTTAATTTGACTTATGTTTAATTGATGGGTCAAACCTATAATTAAATTGAGAGGTCAAAATTAAATTCTAGAATCCAATTGACTTGTGTTGACCGATTTTTATGAGTAAAATAAGGGAGGGGGGTGTTTTTTTATGTGGTGGAGGAGGGAAAAGAGTCCCTCCTCCAAGTCTTCATAGGATGAGGATTACTAGAGAGTTTAGGAGAAAGGAAGTTTCCTTTTCCTAATTGGACTCTAGGTAATCTTCACCTTTAAATAAGAGATGAAGGAGACTAAAATGAATAGTTATAATTGTTGAAAAATTCGCCCCCCCCACTTAGACCTAAAAATCGGCCATCTCTCTCTCCCTTTCCAACAAGACGTCGTTCTATTCATGTGTTGAATTAAATGACTTAGAAAATATTCCCACGCTTCACATAATCAAGCCTAAGTTAAGCTTAGAATCGTTTTGTTGTCTAGCACGCAAGGCAAGACGATTGGTGACTTGAACGAGGTGTGAATACATCTTAGAGGTGCGACGCTTTGAGCACTCTAAACCGTGAGATACGAAAAGACGACGGGCAATTTCTCACCCAAGGAAAATTGAGTGGATTTGCACCACAGGGTTGCTGAGATCCAAAGTACGAGGTGAAATGAAATTTTCGAAAGGTATAATTTCGTTTACCTCCTTATCAAATTCGATCGAACCAATTCCATATTCCTGTTTTCGGGTGGTTGTACGTTTATCTTTTGTAAAATTTTAATTTCCGCTGCCACGAGCCACCCGATGGAATGTGTCAACCCAACAGACACTATGTTTAAACCCCATTAGAGCTTTATTCTATATGTATTTCGTCCCCTTAACCCTAGAGAACTGATCTAATATATATAAGGGTGGAAGGGAAAGGCTCCAACTTGAATTAGAATTGGAAATTTCCTAAAATTTGCTGCTTTTCCAGTCAGACGCAACGTTCGAACGTCCACAAGCTAACGTTCGAACGTTAGAAACAGAAACATTTTGCCTTCTACGCAGAAATCTTGTTTCCTTCATAACGTTTTTCAAAGACCTCCGATTTGGGTGATTCAAGTTGTCACGTGAAGCTACGACAGAGATATACAACTTTGTAGAAGGAACATTTGTCAAATTCCGTCTCCAAAGACTCTTAATTTCTGCATTTTTGTCCCATTTTCCTCAATTGCAATGATTTCTCACCTTTACTCAATAAGCACCCAAATTACAAGAATATGTGGCATAAATCATGCATAAAACAATATAAAGCACATGAATATAAGGCTCTAAAATATGTAAATCTCACACCTATCATAGGCCCTCAAGCTAGTGGTGAGTTTCGATGCTTTTCAGTTTCGACTCCCAGATGAGTTCAGGTGGGCAATTCGTGTACTTATACCCCTTGCACCCATATAGGTTCTTGACAAGGAAATTCAGTTCTAAGGACAACTGGAAAGCCTAGTTCTTCTACTTACTTATAAAAGTTTGCCCATCCTTACCCCCGCGCAGTGGTGTGAGAAGGTCGTTTCTCATAAGATTATCCCCACTCAGCAACAACTAAGGGTGGTCCTCGTGGTAGCTGGGTTATTTGAGACTCAATATGATGTCTACCAAATATACATTGGAGGTACTTAATTTCATATTCTCTTGATATCGCCTCGAATCCCTACTTACATGCGTTGTAAGTTAAATTTAGTAGTGCTGTCTCAACAGTTTAAAACATTTGTTTCAGGCACCAGGCCGCATTCTAAAAGGCCACCTGCTACTAGAACGCTCGTGGTTGAGGCCACTCATGGTGGTAGGCGAAGGGAGTGACCCTCTGGACTTGCTTGTCCTATTTAGAAGGCCAAGGCCAAGGTCCCCGAGGTGTCTAATCCTCCGCCACTTATCGGGACATCTTCAACACTTGATTTTGATTCTATGATGGTCGGATTTGGCACTCAGGGTTCTCATAGTGCCCACGATGGAACTTCTTCGGCTAACCCCAAAGGAAAGTTTCTCTCGGAGGAGAGGGGCATAGAAGGCACATGAGGCCAATCCTCTAAGCTCCCTTTCATTCGAGCCCCTCCTCTCCCAAAGCACAGCCACGATATTTCTCCTATGAGTTGCGGCACCCCGGGCCATGGTAAGGGGTTGTTTACCTTTAGAGTGAACCGAGATCCCTTGGTTCAATATTTTTGGGATATAAGTGATTTGGTAACTCCATGGTCGTTGATGAGGGTTTCTGTGATCGATTATGACTCTTGGCTTTTATCTTTGCTATCAGCAAATCAAATTGATGTGGAAATCTTTACCGACGAGGGTTAGGTGAGTTTGTTTTTATCTTGTTTCTTCACTTCACTATTCTTATGGACAGACATTTTTATCATATGTTTGTACCATTGCTTTTTTAGTTGGTTCAATTGTCTCATCACCTCCTCCTTTAATGTGAGTACTTCGAAGAGAAGTTGGAGGATTGTTCAAAAAGAATCAGAAACTCCTTTCTAAATCCTCTAAGGCTGAGGCGACAGCTAAAAAATGGGAGGCGAGGTATCATGAGACTGTTGAGAGCTTTGAGGTGGACACCTTTTTGTGGTAAAGGCTTCCTCGACTTAGACTCTGGCAAGAAAACTCTGGCGGACGCCGAAGAGTCGGTGGTGAGCAAAGTTTGGGTGAGTGCCGAGTTTCTCGACGAGTGTAACAAGAAAGCCTATGATATTTTCGTTTGCCGCATGGAGAAGACGGTTCGAAAGTGCCATCGAGCACTTTGGGATAGTGGTCGCTCTCCCGAAGATGACTTTAGGTGAATCTATGACGCGTTTCCTGACGATAGTGACGAGGAAGCCGTGGCAGATTTTGGGAGACATGGTAGTGACCTTCCTCATGATAGCTAGTTCATTGTATGTAGTGCTATTTGCTTTCCTTGTTGACTTGTTATTCTTGTTAGCCTTTATAACTTTTTCATTTATTTGTGTTTTGTAAGACTATTTCTTGCTTGCGCGACTATAGGCCTTTTGTAAGACAATTTTTGCTTGTTGTTTTTGTTTTAACATAGCTTAGCGCAACTTTGAGTACATTTTATTTTTTTCTAACCCCTGGCTTGGCTTGGTGGGTGGACCTCCATTGAGGTGTGTGAATATGGTTGGCTAGACTGCCATTGAGGTGTGCTAATAGGGTTGGCTAGTGGCCCACCCCTTACTCCTTGCCTACCACTACTTAGTGATTTTCTATGAGTAACACTTTAGAGAGTAAGATTCATATAGGGTGGTTGTCATTTTTTGTTAGAGAATGGCTATCGTAGAGCTTGGTTTCGCCCTTTATTTATGCCTTTGAAGGGGTGGCATGTTTGGTAAACTGTTCTTCGTGGCCACGGTATATTTTGAGGCTTTTAGTGCGACGTTGCATCACTTAGTTAATTTGTATAATCTCGGTCCAGAACCATAGTGGGAGGGAAGAGATCCTTTGTTGAGCCTCGACCTCTCTCGCGTTGCTAGAAGGATTATTAGTTGGACCATCCTCGTTCGAGTCTTTAGTAGCTCAGGAAATTTTTTGTTGTTCCACCCACATTGACCTCTAATGGGGTCGCAGATTATTGGATAATGCCTCTATTGGAGGCTTTAAGATCCAAGGGATCATATTGATATGTTTCTTTTCAACTATGTTTGCGAACAAAAGTTAACACATTAAATGCCTTGCTATCCTACGATAGCATTTAAAATTACTAAAGGTATAATAGTATAGCGGGGGTTCTATAAGCACTCAATCGTATGTCCGGCAGTGGCCAATATCGAAATATATTAACAGCAGTAGAAAGAAAATAGATCAAATTGCTGAAATAACTAAGTGTAATACCTTTCGAGGTAGAATATATTCTAAGTACATGGCATCTCCTTGCCGCTAGCAGTCATTAATTTGTATGTACTTGGGTTGACTATCTCATTTACTTGGTAGGGACTTTCCTACTTGGCCTCCAACTTTCCGATTGGACCCGTGGCTTCTTTCTTTTAAAGCACTAAGTCTTCCACTAGGAAACTTCGGGGGCGTATTTGGCATTTGTAAGTCCGTGCCATCCTCGCCTTATACTTTTCCACTCTTGCAGAGGCATTTTCCTTTATTTTAGCGATAAAATCTAAGTTTTCTCTTTCGTTTCGCTCATTTTGTGCAAAACTATATCGGCTTATCCTCAAGCTTTTTTTTCCTATGTCTACCGGGGTTATTGTTAGGTATATGCCCTAGATGTCAATGAGGACAAATAGTTAGATTAGGGTATCTTATTATGTTTTACAAACTATTAAAATGATATTAATAAAGGCAACTGTATTTTGTTCATATAAATCTTTATGACATCTAAATAAGTACTGAACATATACTCCATGTGAATAGAGGTTTAACTCTTTTCCCTTTATGGAATAAAGACGTGGCATGGGAAGAGTCTTACACCTTAGCACTTAAAAGGGTTCGCAAGTCAAAGAATCTTAATTGGGCATTAAGATTGGACTTGTATGACACATGCTCTGACGATGAGTGTCAGTCAAACACTATAGGGATAGTGGGAACAAGTATCATAGATATGTCAATGGAATTGACATACTCGAACACGGCTCGTAGTAATCCGATTACATGGGTATTTACTCAGTGACTGTCAATGATTGTATTACTGATCATAATAGTATGCGTGAGCTTTAGACCTGAGGGTTCATGATTAATGTGCTTGTATTATTGGATCTGTTACCAGAGTAGTTAGGCCCATATCACCCGTCGGTGGGGTCGACCTCGAAGTGCGATATCAATGAGACAAGTAGCAGTTGATCAGTGATCGCCAAGATAGGATTCACTGTCTCGATAGTAAACGAGTAGGTATCCTGTGCGATTATAGGCTAATGAAATTATAAAGTCTTTGGCCTAAGCATAACAACTAACTCATGTGGGACACTGAGGGTAGTTTAGTAATTTCATTATGCTATAATCTAATGCACAATATCAATTTTAGTGAGTTTGACATTTTCCATGACTCTCACTTGATCGGGATACGTCAGTGAAGGGCTTATACTCATACGGCATTTATGATCAAGAGGTTCGTAAAATAATTCATTCATTTCGTACTCAATTGGGTTACGATGTGAGTCCATGGGACTGGCTAGGTGACACTCACATCCTTAGGTAATTCCTCCATTTGCCAATTGAGACGAACCTAAAGAGTCGCGCTATAAGAAACGAACGAGATGTATCTTTTTGTGTAAATCTTTTAGAAAGAATTAAATGGACTGATTGATTTAATTAGATTAAATCAATTAATTCAATATTTAATTTAATTAGATTAAATTAAATTATTTAATTAGTATATTAATTAAAAGGAATTCATGAATAGTATAAATTTTATTTAAATTGGATTTAAATTAAATATATACTGATGGGCTAGAAATTAGACAAGCCAATTAAAAGCCCACCCAGTCCAAGGAAGCCCTAGGAGGGGCGGCCACTTAGGGTTGGAGTAGCCTCCAACTTGTTCCACAAGCTAGTGGAGTTTAAAAGGACTCCTACAGTGGAATAAACCCTAAGACAAGAAAGAACACAACATAAAAGGAAAAGAACTCTCTCCCCTCTCTCCTCTCTAGCCGTCCACTACTGAAAAGAAGGAGGAGTTTCGGGATCTTTGGAAGGCTCGTTTCGCGTGAAGCTTTAGAGACAGGAGCCCTTGGAGGATTGCTGTTCTACAGAATTAGTAAACGAATCAAAAAGGTATTTTTATTCGTTTTATTTTTTCGCGAAATCCATTAAAAATCATCAGATCTATTTTTGTGATCTGCCGGTAGGGATCGTCGAATATTCCGATGCAATTCTCTGTTTTCATGTATAGGATTCCTAACAGTGGTATCAGAGTCGACTTAAACGGATCTGATGATTTTTGCGTTTAAGATTATGTTGGTTAAAATTGGATTTTTAAAATTTGGTTTTATATGTTTAATGTTCGTTGTTAAATTTGAAATTTTGAAAATATTCATCGCCTGAAATCGTCGCACGATTACATGTTTTTTCGCCGCCGGCAACGGCGAATCGGGGTGGCACCACCGTGTGTTTTTGAAGCACACGCGAGCACCACCACTGCTCGTGTAATTAGAAAAAAAAAAAGGAAGCGCCGCCACCACGACGACAGAACTAGGGCGGCATCATCCCCCTTAGGCGTGCTGGGCTCGGCCCAGCACGCGTGCGCTGGGCCTTAGCCCGGCGCACTTCCGTGCCGCCTAACGGGCGCTGGGCCCAGCCCAGTATATTAATATTTATATATATTTTTAGTATTTAAATATATATATAAATTAATAAATATTAGGGTTTGACCCTAATAGACAAATTCGACCCGTGATTTGTCAAAACCCCTTTTTCCTAAAATGTTTTTCTTATTATTAAGTTGGATTTAATTAAGTTAAAATTGGATTTGACTTTAATATTGAATTGGATTTAATAATATCATAAATTAAATTGGAATTTTATTTATGATTTGTGACGACTAAATAAATAGGATTTATTTTAGGTTGATTATATTTTTCAAAATAAATTAGGAATAAGTTTGACTTATTTCCTAAATAATAAATTGGATTTATTTCCTTTTTAAAATTGAAATTGAAATTCATCTTTTCTAATTAAATTAGATTTAATCGGTTTTTGAATTTCTTTTCGATTTTAAACTCAAAACCAACATATACTTAAATAGTTTTCTTACATGCTTTGATGTATGTTGTGGTGGATGCTTCCATGGACTTAGGGTTTTACCGCTTTAGTATTATCTGGGTTGTATTGGGCAATTGCCCCCCAGTTTATACTTTTAATTTTGGTAGTATGATGTATAGGGTGTTTTCTGAGTTGTGTATATTAGAGGTAGGACCTTTTCTAACTTGGAGCCTGAAGATCTATTAGAAATTAGATTTGTAATAAACCCCTATCCCCTAATTGATCTATTGGCTTGGATCAATCTAGAATGTCCATGAAAATGCATGTTGTTAGAATAACTAGGTTTTTCTATGTATGCATGATTATAATCCATATATGAGCGTAATAAATTAATGTGCAAAGTGAGACCTTAATTTTTCAAAACTTCTCCCACATTAAATACTAAGTAGGGGATATTGGATATCCTGGCTCTCCATCAAACTTGGAAAAGATGGGATTATGAGTTATGCATGGCGTTGTTCCGACTAATGGGGGTTATGCATTAATTCATAATCCATATCTCTTCTAGTGCATTTGATGCCATCGGTCGAAGTAAATCTTAACCTATACACTATTACAGGTTGCAAGATAAGATTCAACTATTAGATCGATAGGATTTGATGGGAAAGTACTTAGATGGATCACCACCAATATTTCGTTACAGGCTGAGGTTGAGTGATCCATGAGCCAAAGGTAGATTGAATCATCAGTAAGACTGGTTGACATGGCATGTCACTTCAAAAGTTCCAATGAGCCATACATCGTTACAGATTGCAACTCATTGAAATTTTTGAAGAACTCAATCACTCACTATGAAATCTTTCCAACGAGATTTCCGTTCATTGCAGTGGGAGTGCAATGGTTCGAAAAATGTAGAGGGAGCCAAGTCAAAAATTAAAGTCCTAATTTTTACTTGGGTACAACATAATTACCTAATTGAATCTTGGTTATTTTTTGCAGTAATTTTATCTCTCTCGAAATGGTAAACCCACTTAAAGTTTTGCTTGAAAAGAACATTTTGAACGGATAGAATTTCTCTGATTGGAACAGAGGTCTGAGGATAGTCCTAAATGATGAAAATCTCGAGTACATGCTGGAACTAGATCGACCACCGAGGCCTGGGGTCAACGAGGATGATTTAGTCAAACTAGCATACTCAGATTGGGTCTCTAATGCTCGTAAAGTAAGAGATTATATGTTGAGCTCCATGTGTGGCGAGTTACAACGCACGCATGAAAACATGGATAGTCCCAAATCCATCATGCTGCACTTGGAGGAGCTGTTCGGGGAACACGGAAAGTCCGTCAGATACTATGTATCTAAAGAGCTCTTCAACATAAAAATGAAAGAGAATGAAGATGTTAAAGATCATGTTTTAAAGATGATCTCCATGCTAGACAAGCTT
Source organism: Buddleja alternifolia (assembly GCA_019426215.1). Taxonomy (NCBI): domain Eukaryota; kingdom Viridiplantae; phylum Streptophyta; class Magnoliopsida; order Lamiales; family Scrophulariaceae; genus Buddleja; species Buddleja alternifolia. The sequence continues at coordinate 24,382,399 of CM033392.1, forward strand.
AGGTCTCTAGGTTACTACGTGGACCTTCACCTACAGGTGGACCTCATTCTCCAATCATTACCTAGATCTTTCTCGGATTTCGTCATCAATTTTGACATGGATGACATTGAAGGATCACTCTCGACACTGATGAGCAAGCTGATGACTGCATAACAACGAATGAGAGAGAGTTGGGGTACATTCAAGTTTCTTGTTATTTCAAGTAACACCGAACTAGCTGGCAAAATTAGAGAACCCAAAATCATAAAGACTCAGATCTTTAAGAAAAAGGGTCCAAAGAAGACAGACACATGTCTTCACTGCCATGAGATGGGGCACTGGAAACGTGACTGTCCCATGCTGAATGCAGAAATTACTTCAAGTATAGAACTTAATGTTTTAGAAACAAATTGTTCTGTTACCATATTTTCAACTTCCTGGATTCTAGACTCTGGGGCTAGTGCTCACATATGTGTTATGAACCAGGAGCTGGAAAGAAGTAAAAAGCTGGAGCATGGTGAAGTGATGATCAATGTTGGCCGCGGTCATAGTGTAGCAGCCTCACACATTGGCACCACTTCCCTTAGTTTATCATCTGGACATTAATTGCCTTGTTTTGCCCAACGGGCTTAAGAATATTGTTTCAATTCCTATTTTAGTTAGGAAAGGTTATTTATTTTTCTTTATGAACAATTCTCGTGACATTTATTTTAGAAATGAATGTGTTGGCAATGTGTCTTTAATAAATGGTTTACATTATATTAATGTCCAAAATGATTGTAATCTTAATGCTGTAACAAGAAAACGCAGAATGTATGATACAAACTTGAGACAGCTATGGCACTTGTGACTAGATCATGTCGGGGACCAAAGACTACACGAGTTAGAAAAGGATGACTCGTTGGGATCAGATCCTTGTCCCACTTGTGAGTCTTGTATCTAAGGCAAAATGACCAAGTCCCCCTTCACCGGGAATTTTGAAAGAGCCACAGAAGTCTTAGGTCTAGTTCATACTGATGTGTGTGGACCATTTGGAAATATGGCCTGAGGTGGTTTTCAGTACTTCATCACATTTACCGATGACCATTCTAGGTATGGCTACGTGTATTTAATGAAGTATAAGTCTGAATCATTGGAGAAATTCATTGAATTCAAGACTTTAGTCGAAAACCAAATCGGGCATCATATCAAGACACTTTGGTCTGACCGCGGTGGCAAGTATATGAATGCGGTGTTTGACCAGTTCCTTCGGGAACATGGCATACTGTTACAGCTTACTCCTCCAGCAACTCCACAATTAAATGGCGTAGCAGAACGAAGGAATCGAACACTGTTGGACATGGTTCAATCCATGCTCAGCTACACAGATTTGCCTATTTCACTGTGGGGACACGCGCTGCTTACAGCAACTGACATTTTGAATAGATGTCCCTCCAAATCTGTTCCTAAAACACCGTATCAGATATGGTGTGGAATGAAGCCTAATCTGAAACCCATAAGAATATGGGGTTGCCCAGTTTACGTGAAAAAGACCAAGGTAGAGAAATTGGAGGCTAGGTCCATAAAAGGGCGATTCGTTGGATATCCAGAGGATTCCATGGGATACCTTTTCTACCTTCCCGATGATCAGAGAATCATTGTTGCCTAACAGGAAATATTTCTCGAAGAAGAATTCATTCGAGAAGGAGGAGCTGGTAGAAGTGTTGTTCTACAAGAACAAAATGAATCCCCTGTGGAAGACACTGTTCAAGAGACCCAACCCGACCCAGATTCGACACAACCATCAGTGCGCAGGTCTACTAGAGTATCTCAATCGCCTGCGAGATATGGTTCTCTGCTATAAGGAGAGCATAATTTGTATGCAGTAGCAGAAGGAAACCATGTAGATGATCCCTCTAGTTATGACCAGGCAATGATGGCTATAGATTCTGCAAAATGGCATGAAGCTATGAAAGTGGAAATGGATTCGATGTATTCGAACCAAGTCTGGAATCTAGTAGATCTTCCCAAAGGTCTTGTACCTATTGGATGTAAATGGATCTATAAGAGAAAGATAGGTCCGGATGGCAAGATGGATACCTATAAGGCCAGGCTAGTGCCGAAAGGGTATAGTCAGAATGAGGGCATTGACTATGAGGAAACCTTTTCACCAGTAGCTATGATCAAATCCATTAGAATTCTACTTTCAATAGTTGCATACCTGGATTATGAAATTTGGAAAATGGATGTGAAAACCACCTTCCTAAATGGATTCCTCGAGGAGGATATCTATATGGAGCAGCCCAAAGGTTTCATATCCAATACCGATTCTCATAAGGTCTGCAAGTTAAATAGGTCCATTTATAGACTGAAGTAGGCCTCTCGCAGTTGGAACCTTCATTTTGATGAAGAAGTACGAAACATGGCTTTATCCAAAACGAGGATGAACCATGTCTCTATAAAAAGGTCAGTGGTAGCAAGATATCATTCCTGGTACTATACGTGGATGACATTCTACTTATAGGGAATGATACAGGTTTGCTAACTTCGGTTAAGACATGGCTTTCAAACACATTCTCCATGAAAGACTTAGGAGAAGCCACCTATGTCCTAGGAATTCGAATCTACATGGATAGATCGAATCAGACAATAGGTCTCTCCCAAGCCCTCTACTTAGAAAAGGTCCTAAAGCGATTTGGGATGGAGAATTCTAAAAGAGGTCTTTTGCCCATGAGACATGGAATTCATCTCTCCAGAAAGATGAGTCCTCAAAGTGAGGAAGATCGAAGAGAGATGAGTGTCATCCCCTATGCCTCGGCAGTGGGAAGTCTCATGTACGCTATGTTATGCACGAGATTAGATCTTGCATACGTTGTGAGCGTAGTAAGTAGGTTTCAAGCTAACCCAGGCAAAGAACATTGGATAGCCGCGAAATCAATCTTAAAGTACTTGAGAAGAACTAAAGATATGATCCTCACATATGGCGATGGAGAAATGAAAGTGGATGGTTATACTGATTCAGATTTCCAATCTGACATCGATGACCGAAAATCCACTTCTGGGTTCATATTCACTTTGAATGGTGGAACAGTGTCTTTGAAAAGTTCTAAGCAAAGCAAAACTGCTGATTCAACCACCGAAGCTGAATATGTGGCAGCCAAGGAGGCTGTTTGGATAAAGAAGTTCATTAATGAACTTCAAGTTGTTCCTAGTATGGAGCTTCCGTTGCCACAATGGTGTGACAACAATAGAGCCATCGCGCAAGCAAAGGAACCAAGGCCTCACAACAAATCCAAACACATAGAGAGGAGATATCACATAATTCGAGAAATCGTTGGAAGAGGCGACATTGTCGTGCAGAAAATGGCCTCAGTGGATAACGTAGCTGACCCACTTACTAATCCATTAGCGCAGACGGTGCTAGAGCAACATCTTGAGAAGATGGGTATAAGATACCAAAGCGATTGACATTAAGTGCAAGTGGGAGATTGTTAGGTATATGCCCTAGATGCCAATGAGGACAAATAGTTAAATGGACTGATTGATTTAATTATATTAAATCAATTAATTAAATATTTAATTTAATTAGATTAAATTAAATTATTTAATTAGTATATTAATTAAAAGGAATTAATTAATAGTATATATTATTGTTAAATTGGATTTAAATTAAATATATACAGATGGGCTAGAAATTAGACAAGACAATTAAAAGTCCAACCAGTCCAAGGAAGCCCTAGGAGGGGCGGCCACTTAGGGTTGGAGTAGCCTCCAACTTGTTCCACAAGTTAGTTGAGTTTAAAAGGACTCCTACAGTGGAACAAACCCTAAGACGAGAAAAAAACACAACACAAAAGGAAAAGAACTCTCTCTCCTCTCTAGCGGTCCACTACTGCAAAGAAAGAGGAGTTTCGGGATCTTTGGAAGGCTCGTTTCGCGTGAAGCTTTAGAGACAGGAGCCCTTGGAGGATTGTTGTTCTGCAAAATCAGTAAACGAATCAAAAAGGTATTTTTATTCGTTTTATATTTTTGCGAAACCCATTAAAAATCATTAGATCTGTTTTTGTGATTTGCCAGTAGGAATCCTCGAAACTTCCGCTGCAATTCTCTATTTTCATGTATAGGATTCCTAACAGTTATGACCTTAGCTCCATACACTAAGTTGAAGGGGAGAATCCTCGGTACTAACTCTAGGCGTGGTGTGATAAAACCACAACACCGTCGGAATTTCATCCGCCCAATTACCTTTTGCTTCGCCAAGCTTAGTTTTCAAGTATTGAAGTATAGTGCGGTTGGTGACCTTATCTGTCTGTCGATAAGCTTGGGGATTGTCAACAAAGGTGAAGTACTACTTAATGTTCAGTTCTTGGCACCACCCCCTTAACTTCACATCTTGAAATTGAGCTCCATTATTTGAGACTAAGGATCTTGCTATGCCAAAGCGCATTATTATGTTTTTCCATAAAAACTTAATCACCTCTTTCTCGAATATTTTGGCCAATGGCTCGGATTCCACCCACTTGGTGAAATAGTCTACCACAACCAACAGGAACTTTCGTTGCACGGTGTCCAATGGGAAAGGTCCGACTATGTCTAGTCCCCACTAGTCGAAAGGGGGTGCACTTTCTGTTGGTTGCATGTTGGCTCCCAGGAGATGACTTATGTTGGAGTGCTCTTGACAACTTCTGCATTTCTACACTAACTCTCAAGCATCCTTATGCATTGTCGGCCAAAAGTACCCTTGTCAAAACATTTTAGCCGCTAAGGATTTACCCTTAGGTGATTCCTGCAACACCCCTCATGTATTTCACGTAACACATAATTCGCCCTCTCAGGGATTAAATTTTTTAGGTAGGGCTGTAAAAAACCTCACTTCTAAAGCTCCCCGTCCATCATGACAAACCTTGCAGTCCTTATCCTAACGGTCCTGACATCCTTTGGGTCGTTAGGTAGACTACTTGCAACTAAGTAGTCTACTATTTCATCTTTCCAGCTAGGTGCCTCTGCTTCTCCACACAACATTTCTAGCCCTCATCTTTCCACCTCTAGCTTGTTGGAGGTAATAAAGGTTATCTTTCTATCTTTAATGGACGCTATCGGGCATACCAACTTGGCCAGTTGGTTAGCGGCTTCATTTTTAGACCTCGGGATCTGTTTGAGGTCGAACACTTTGAAGTGATCTTTCACCTTCTAAACAAGGGCAAGATACTGGGTCATCTTCTCCTCATTAGCTTCATAAGTTCCATTCATTTGATTGACCACCTATTGTGAATCATTATAAGCTGTGAATCACTATAGGCAATCAACTTCATAGCTCCAGCGGCGAGGGCTATTTTGGCCCCTGCCAACAGGGCTTCGTATTCAGCTTCATTGTTTGAGACACTGAATTCGAATCTTAGAGCATAAAAAAACCTATCCCCTTGAAGACTCTCAATTATGACTCCCGCACCACTCCCTGAGTGGGTGGAAGAACAGTCAACAAACAGTGTCCATGCCGGTAGGGAGTAACTAGCCTCATCCTTCCTCCATCATCTCAGCCACGAAGTCGGCCAACACTTGTGCCTTGATGGCGGGCCTCCTTTGATATTCGATGACGTGCTCACTAAGCTCCACTGATCACTTCACCATCTTGCCCGATATGTCGTGCCTTGCTAGTATCCTTGTCAAAGGGTGGTTAGTAAGTACCACTTTTGGATGTGATTGAAAATAAGGTCTTATCTTCCTAGCGGCTACTACCAAGGTAAGCGCCAATTTTTCGATTAGGGGGTATATAGGCTCGACTCCTTGGAGTAAGTGGCTAATATAGTATATGGGTTTGTGATCCCTATTGTCGTCATGGACTAGTATGGGGCTAACAACTTCACGGGTGTCTGCTAGATATAGAAAAAGTGTTTCTCCCTCGAGAGGTTTGGTGAGTAGTGGCGGGGAGACTAAGTATTCTTTTAGCTTCTCGAACGCCACTTGACACGAAGTGTCCCACTCGAATTCCCTATCCTTCTTAATTGCCTTGAAGAAAGGCAACCCTTTGTCGATGGACTTTGAGATGAATCTATTAAACGTTGCTGCTCGCCCTATCAATTTTTGCATTTCTTCCATGGACCTAGGGGGAGTTAGATCCAGGATGGCTCTGATTTTCTCAAGGTTTGCTTTTATCCCATATTCACTCACCATGAACCCAGAAATCTTCCTCCACGTACCCCAAAAGCACATTTGGTGGGGTTGAGTTTCAACTCGTAGCGCCTGAGTACTTCAAAGCACTCTTGCAAATTATGTATATGGTCTACCCCCTTTCTGCTTTTGACTAACATGTCATCAATATACACTTCCATATTCCTACCCAGTTGTGCTTCGAACATCTTATTAACCAACCTCTGATACGTGGCGCCAGTATTTTTTAACCCAAAAGCCATCACGTTGTAACAGAAAGTCCCTTGGTCAGTGATGAAGCTAGTTTTCTCTTGATCCTCGAGTGCCAAGGGAATTTGGTTATACCCTTGCCTTGCATCCAGGAAGTCAAGAGTTCACATCCGGCGGTGGAATCTATTAGGTCATCAATGTGAGGGAGAGGGTAGGCATCATTTGGATACACCTTATTTAGATCATTGAAGTCTATGCACATCCTCCACTTGCCATTTGGCTTTGCCACTAATACCACGTTGGCTAGCCACTTGGGGTAGTGCACGACCCTTATATATTTTGCAGCTAATAAATTCTCCATTTTCTCCTTGGTGGCTATACTTCTTTTTCTTCCCATGGTCCGTTTGCTCTGTTTTATGGGGCGAGCTCTGGGGTAGACGCTCAAATGATGGGTCATGACCTCGGGGTCAATCCCCTCCATATTTTCCATGTTCCAAGAGAACACGAACGTCCGTATTATCCTAGAGAAAACACATAGGTCACTTTCGAGCACAGACCCAAGGGTTGTCCCGACCTTGGTGACTTTCTTGGGATTTCCCGGTACTAGTTCTACTGTCTTCAGACTTTCCACCGCTTCTCCCCGAGTGTCCTTTTCGTCTCTCGGGTCTTAATCAATCTCCTCTCCATTTGGGCTACCATATCAATTTTTATTAGTTCGCGCACAGTGTCTGGTTATGCATGGTTCCGCTTCTTTTTGAGCCTAGAGAGGGTGCTGGCATAATACTCTCTAGTCAATCACGCATCTCCTACTATTTTTCCTATTCTGCTAGGGGTTGGGAACTTGATTTTCAAGTGGAAGGTAGATATAGTAGCCCGAAAAAGGTTCAAGCTCGGCCTCCCCAATATGCCTTTATATGTGGAGGGGGCTTTAATGACCAGGAACTTCACCTCCTTGGTTGCACGCTTAGGGAGTGTAATAGGGGTAAGGACACCTCTCCAAGAGCTTCCACCATTTTGCCGGTGAATCCTATGAGTGGGGTGTTCACCGCTTGGACCTTGGCTCCATTAATTGAAAGTCGTGCTAAGGTGTCAAGAAAGATTATGTCTGCAGAGCTTCCACTATCTATAAAAATTCTACTGACCCACGAATTGGCGATTGTGGCCGAGAGCACTAAAGCATCATCTCGGGAGGAGATTTGGCTCACCAAATCTCGTGCCCCGAACTCAATGCTTTGCGCCTCGGGTTCTACTCGAACATTCTGCTTTGTGGTAGGGGTAGCACCCTTAAGTGACACCTCTTGAGTGATCTAGAAAACCCTTTTGATAGGGGGTGGAATCACAACTGGTGTTACAGGAGGCGCATGTTGCTTGCTAGTTGGAGGTAGTGAATCAGGACCTCCAACAACTTGACTGCCAGGTAGCCCTCTTGGCATCGTGGGGTTTGGAACTCCACCACCTACCACTAGTATATTGTTGCTAGTCATCTTATCACTATTGTTACGTGTTCGATACCTAGTTTGCATACTCAGTGGTTGGACCGCTCTTTCCACAGACGGCGCCAAACTAATGCAGGTAAAATTTGTCAGTGAGTTAATGTCACATGCCTTGCCTCATGGGAAGAGAATCCGACCTAACACACGATAAACTAGGCTGAGGGTTGAATTAGGTATAGACAGCACTTGCTGCAAGCTTCCTACTTACCTAATGTGAAGGGATCAAGTCAGTTCGTAGTTCAATAGTGGAATTACTCTCCGTAGTTACCAGTTGATTTTTGTTAGGAGAGTAGATAGTGAATCTTTCATCAGCTCCTCTGATATATATATGGAGCTGTAAATCGGCTATGGGCTGAAACTTAACGCAAGCCCATTGATAAGTGCAATATTTATATATTTTATTACCTCTATCTTTAGCATTTTATTGTGATTATATGGCCATTGGAACTGATTTTATCTCATTTTGTGATTTGGGCAAGAGTTGAAGTGCAAAATATCATTTTCAATCAAAATGACAGATTTGGCGATGTTTCGGAAATATTAATATATCTGGAGATGCAGACATTAGTTTCTATTGAATTTTATCTAGTTGGAAAGCTAAGACAAAGGCCTATATTTCTTATGAAGAAGTCCAAACCCAGTTCGGAAGTTAAAGGGCTCGAAAGTGTTGAAGAATTTAATGAAGATTTCTGTTCTGGATTGGACTGGAATGCGCAGCTTTGGTGAAAAATTCATAACTAGAGTTATGTGTCTTGGATTCAGTCAAGGCCAGTTGGAAATGAAAGCTAACACATAAATCTACAAATGTCTAGAAGGAGTCAAAGTCAGATTCGATGAATTAGAGGTGACAAATCAGAATGTAAAGGGAAGAATATATTCTCCATGCTTTGATGTTAAAGGGAAGAATATATTCTCCATGCTTTGATGTTAAAGGGAAGAATATATTCTCCATGTCCTGATAAAGGAAGAGGGAATATATTCTCTCTATGATTATGTCATCTTTTCATTGCCTATATATATGTCTTGCAAGAGTTGAAGAAGAACAACAAAAACAAGAAGAAAACAAAGAGAAGAGAGTTAGAAAAAATAGTATTTTCAAGTTTTATGCTTACAATTATGAGTAGCTAAGTTTTTATTTCGATTCAAGGGAGTTCATTTTGATTCACATGTTGTGAGACACGGAGCTTCATCTATCTATCTACGGTTTGATTATCTTTTGTTTCTTATTCTTAATGTTCATGCTTGTTTAGATAATATTCTAAGGTGCACATTAGTTGATTATCTATTACAATCTATTGCTAACAAATCTTCATAATCCGTAATTGTTATGTTTGATTTGTGCATGTAGCAATTAGGTTTTCATGATTAGGATCCCAATTTTCGTTGATAACCTAAGGGAAACATTAGAGTAAATAAATAGTTGGCGCTTGCTTAAACTATTGTTTATCCTTAGTCGCTTCTAATTCGTTATGCTATTATTAACATGATTAGGATTGCTTAATACCAAATCAGTTGATAATAAGAATTTAACCGGGTGCTGGGCTTTGGTTAATGATATACGGAAGTTAATAGGGATATAAATAGCTGGTTATTTATGTTCTTGGCTAAGTAATCAAAGAATAGATAGTATTTTAGGTGTCTATGATCAACTTGAATTGAAGAACGAACTATCCTTGAATCGATGCTTTACATTTATTGAACTTCCTATTTAATTCTTGTCATTATTAATTCATCAAACAAACCTCCCCATTGAATATTATTTTGATCAACCAATCTCTAGGGTTCGACCTGGACTTACGAGTAATACAAATTCTTGTGAGAACAGTAATTATATTTTGGTGCATTCGACACGTACCACCCATCAGACTATATATTAAGCACAGTACTTAGTCATTTTATATTAAATAGCCCTACTACCTTTATAACCTCTTTAACATAACGGGCTATATTCATAATGGGCTACCAGCCTCATGGGCGTGACTTTATGTTATACAGGGACTCAGCCCGCGAGAAGCGTCCCGGTTCAAACCGGGGGGTACTTTAATTACTATAGTGCCCCTAGACATTTTGAGTGTACAGTACATACTATACTATGCTTTTAAGTAATATAATAAAAATCAAAGTAAAAGACCGTGTTCTCTCATTGGATACAATAAATAAAATAAAAAACGTTCCACGTCAACATAAAAGCAAAATTTAATAAAATTAAATCGAATCGGGGACCATAGACGCAATCAAGAAGGCATTGCGCAACATTGAACTCAACCTGCAAAAAATAAATATTACTTAGCAACAACAACCAGTATAGACACCAGGCATCCCAGGTGAACATCGAAATCGAAACAACATCGCTTGGAACACAGTAGACACAAAACAAGGTCGTTTCATTGGCCATGCACGTGAAATTAAATTTCTAAAAAAGATTACCGGGGAAAAGATTATTATAGATTTGGAAATGACCGTATTTAATTGAACGCCTTAAAAAGTAAAAAATACAAATACAGCATGACAAAATAACCCGACGTTGCCCCACCCTTCCTATAAGGAGCCCATTTTTAATTGACATCGCTGGAAACCTCATATATGCTGAAAACCCCAGGTAGCCAAAACAACGTCGTTTTCTCTGGCCCATGCATAAAAAAAAAAACAAAAACATTACTTCATAAAAAGAACACACGTGTCCCTTTTTTTGTAAAAAAAATTAAATATGGGACGACGAAATTACTCTGTGTGGAACCCAACCGGACAATAAGAACATGACATTCAAAACGACGATGTTGGAACACCTAGCATACAAAATTGAGTCGTTTCCTCTGCCCCGCACATAATAAAATAACCAAAAAATAAATGGCGGACAACGAAAAGATTACTGTAGATTTTTTTTTGGAAAGGGGGTTCCCTCTTATAGAAACTAATAATGTATGTATATATATATATATATATGTGTGTGTGTGTGTGTGTATACATATGGATATATATCTTTCTTGTGTAGAAAGATATGAAATATGTATTGTGATTTGGATGTACTTGAAAAAAGTCCAAATGAGAGAATGAGAGAGAGGAGACCAATGATGCCTACAAGAAGCCTCATAGCCCCCCCCCCCCCCCCCCCCCCCCCCCCCCCCTCCCAAAAAAAGTGAAAACACACGCATACTTCATTTTTTCTTAGTGCAAAGTTCTCTTTTCTCTTCTTCTCTCTAGTTAAGTCTAAACATTATTCCTCCAATATTCTCCATAAGACTAATTAATATAGTTTTAGCTAGCACTAAAATTTATAAAAGATTCAAGGAATACTTGGGATGTGGATAAACTTAGAGGCATGACACGTGGTATGCTTGAAGGATTTATCTGGAGAAACGAGTAGATCGAAGGGTGCGAAATTATAAAGGCTGTGGAATCTGCACGAGTTAGTTTTCAACACAACTAAAAGAGGTATAATGGCTATACAACCACCTTTGTATGTTTATGTAATTCGATGGTGCCATGTAAAATACACACATCGTGCGTGTTGATTATTTATGGTTATTTGCTTCCTTTGCGCATGCACGTTTAGGGTTGAACCATGAACGGATACTAGTCGAACATCAATTTAGTAAAAGTAAGCTAAAGAAAGTGAAAATTGCATATAACCCTACTGTGTTAACGAAATTCTGCACAAAACTACCTTGTGAAAATAGCCTTAAATGCCCCTGTGATTTTTTTAATTGCACACTCTCCCTTTCCTTCAATCGATGTTAAGTTTTTCTATAATGTACCTGTTATGCCCCTCATTTTAATAAGAAACATGTTATTTTCAATTCTTTTGCGCCGTTAGATCACTGGGGATCAATTGTTAGATCAAGAAAATAATAAAAAATCAAAAAACTTATAAATAATTGGAAAAATTAGAATAAAAATAAATAAAAAATAAAGAAAATCAGAAAAAGCATCCAAAAGATTTTATAGAAAACCTAAATTCAGGAAAAAAATGAAAAAATATTTAGAGAAATGTAAAAAGTAGCAAAATATTTCACAAAATTCAGAAATAATGCAAAATCAGGAAAATTAAAAGAGAATCAGAAAAAAATAAAAAAAAAATACAAAAAAACATTAAAAAGAAGTTTTACAGTAAAACCAAAATTTAGAAAAAAGGGAGAAAAATACTTAAAGAAATTTTTGAAATCAGAAAATATCTCAGAAAAATAAAAAAAATTATTAGAAAATTGAGAAAAATCATAAAGAATCCAAAAGAATTTTCAGAAAATTAAAGAAAATCCAAAAAAATAAAATAACAAGAAAATCAGAATAACATTAAAAAAAATTAGAGAAAAACAAATATTTAGAAAGAAAAAAAAAGAGGGTTTGGATCGCCGTGCTTTATGGGGAGGAGTGGTGGTGATGGAGATCTAGTAGTGGTGGGTTTGGATCTGTGTTGATGATGAGGGGCTTTATGTCGCGGCTGGGGAGGGTTGACTATGGTGCCAGGAAGGTGATGACGGCGGAGGCGGCGATTTGGGGATGGGTGTGCGGCGTTGGTGCAGCAACAACAAGGGTGCATGGGTTGGTGCTTGGCAGAGTTGTAGAGTTGAGGAGGAAGAACAAGCACATGGAAGAGAAAAGGAAAAAAGAAAAGAAAAAGAAGAAAAGGAAAATTAAAGAAAATGTATATGGGTTTGGGTAACCCCAATCCAATATATCTACCCAAATGTACCATATCCTACCCAATTCAATTATTTATTTATTTTTAAATTTAATTTGAAAGGATAAAAAGGTCTTATAACATGAAAATTGTGCATAAAAATTATCCCAGATGCAGCTTAGGTAAGTGTATAACACCTCCCGGCTCCCGTTAGTTTGTGATGCCAGGTAGGTCTCGCGCAAAATTTATGTGATCACAAGGGGGTATCATGTAATAAAATTAACACAGGTAGGTTTTCAGTCAATTTTGTGTTTCACAAAGTGGTGGTATGCAATTATTCCCTAAAGAAATGATAGAAGGAATAAAAGTCTGATAAGTGGAATCACACAAAATTCAACAGCACCCAACCGAATTCCACAAGACCGAATTAAATGATGCTTTCATCTTCTCTTTCCTTAAGAATTAAGCATAGCCTTTGGATCTCGTGCCACGTGTTTACCCCAGATTACTCCTCAGCCAATGTTCCTTTTGTTTGAAAGTGATAAATATACTCTACTGCTCTCACTTAAATAATTTCCTCCAGAATTACCCTTTTCTCCACTTAACTCGATTAACTAACTTCTTCATTCGTTACATTGTCCTTTTATTGCATTTATTCCTCGATAGAAATGCAATTATTTAGAGAGTTTGGCAAAACCTAAGAAAAAATTACAAGATTTATTCTTTATGGAGAATAATAGCTTTTTATTTTTTATGTTATTGGTCTAGACCTTCCTCTCAACTTCTCATATTTCTCTCTTTTTTTCCTAATATGACAAAATTGCATTTTTTGGTCTCACCGGGTCAGTACGTGCACATTATTGGTCCCAATTTTCTCGAGACTTGCATGCAAGCTCTCAGCATATCCTCTATAGTTCCTATAATTTTATATATCAAATAATTATAACATGAGATAAATAATTGTACATACAAAATAATTGAATAATTATTGTATCTCATTAAAAATCATTGTAGGGCTTTGATAAATCTAGCTAATGGGCCGGGTATTACATAAAATAGTAATATTTAGTAAAACATGCTGGAGCTTGCAAGCCGGCTCGTGGACTTCTAAACTCATATATATAAAAGAGTTTATGAACCTCGACTCGACCTCTTGACCGTCCCCAACACAGTGTTCAGAGATTTAGACTATCCTGTTTGCCTTGATCTTTCTAGTTCTCCCTCCCCTCCACCCCCAATAATTGTAAAATGACAGTTGACTTACCAAATATGGCCCTTGCATGAAAACAAAGTCTACAACAAAAATAACAAAAGGACCAAAAAGAATACCAGAAATTTGGTTATTTACTTCAAACTTCAGAATTGAGTATAGAATAATCAGATTAATATGTAATTCTGAAAACCACTTCTACATACGTAGTAAAATCGGACAATAGAAAACGAATGCCATTTAATTGGATGGTAGTACAATTTCGTACAACAACATTTTTGAGCAAATTGGTAGATTGATAGATTGAGCAAGGTTATTTATCTATAAATTCAAAAAGGAAAAGAAAATATGTCGATGCTATTGCCACAAAGCACTGTAGCCATCCTCCTCTATGGTCATCCCATGATCACAACAAACTTGTGAATAATCCCCTACAATATTGTCTATAAACTCCCCGATAAAATAACCGGTGGTCATATCATCGGAGGGATAGGAATAAGCCATCTCAATATCATCAATCCAATAATCACCAATGTCTTGATGATCCTCAGATATTGATGTTGAACAGCCATCTACTAGTACTTGCTGCTCTACATCAGAAAATCGATATTCCTCTAAATGATCGCCTTCTGATGAGCTTGTCTCCAAACAAGAATCCTCGTGATCGATATTTACATCAATCTCAGCTTCAAAAGACTGAATCAAACTTCTCAACATCTCATGATCACTTCCAGTATTATCTTCCACCAATTGTGAGTCTTCGAGTAAAGACATAAGAAGAGAATTCTCAATCATATAATTTGAAAAGTGATCAATATCATTCAAATATTCGTCATCGGAGCTCTTATTGAAATAGCAAGTTTCTGTAGGATAGGCCATATTATTGTAGAATGGATTCAACTATTAAGGATTGCAAGGAATGATCAGTTAGGAGATTTCACAATGTCTCTCTCACAAGGAAGTGGCCTTATTTATAGGCAGATCATCATCATGTTCTCTTGTTGCATGTGCAGCTGGTGCTCCTAATTAATAGTAATAGCTGCTGATTAATCATGAAGTACGTATTCTTGGTATACATATTAAGTTGAAGCATTGCCCATGTGGACAGCTATTTTAGTTGCTCCAAAACCGGGTCTTGTATGATTATCGAAGATTTCAATTATTTAGTCAAAAAATTAGAGTTAAAGCATTGTTTGTATTGTCGCGATATAACCCTACATGATGCTCATCATTGACACAAGCGCTCTCCATACACGGTATCACTATGATATTATTAATAAGGCCATTTGCCTCGTCACGAATTATTAAAAGTATTAAGACATGAAGATCCATCAACCTAAACCAAAGATATTTTTTTTTTATAAGGAACCAAAGACAGTTCTTAACTTAATATTAAACCAATTATTAATATTTTGTTGGATAAAATGGTACAAATTGTGGTTGAGTACGAAATTCGAACGCCGTTAGTATCCGGGATACTTAAGATTATTGGATAATCTTAATCTACGTTCCGAGTAGATGAGTTTAGCATTTCGA
Source organism: Buddleja alternifolia (assembly GCA_019426215.1). Classification (NCBI taxonomy): domain Eukaryota; kingdom Viridiplantae; phylum Streptophyta; class Magnoliopsida; order Lamiales; family Scrophulariaceae; genus Buddleja; species Buddleja alternifolia. The sequence continues at coordinate 24,397,571 of CM033392.1, forward strand.
ATTTCTCTAATCGGAACGAATGAGAAATTAAGTGCTAAATTGAAGGGTTTGAATTGTGTATCCCATATTTTGATATAATTTTATTTAATATGTCATGCATATATCATGAATGACACAACACATTTTAATGGAAAATATGTCATGAATACATCATGAATGACATATGAGCACTTCAAGGTGGTGGAGCATCTTGGATGGCTAAGATTTGATCTTAGAAATGGATGGTGTGGATTGATTCTTATGGAAATGGATTTTGCCTATAAATAGCAACCATTCCAACCATTTTGAAACACACCAACTCAAAACACAACATATTTCTCTCTAAGTGTTCTTGAGTTTTATAAAACCATCTTCATCTTTTTCTTGAGATTTCAACAGTAAATTAAGTTCGTAGTTTTCTGAAATTGAAGTGGTTTAATCTTCAGAAAAAGAATATCGTTGTATCTTGGGACACTTGTTGCAAGAACTCGTACCACCAAGGCGGGGCAATTTAGTGTTAAGGATAGAGAGTTCTCTCTCGCCTCGATATAATCTTTCTTTGTTATTATCAATTTGATACGTTTGTGAAGTTTTGAAACAACAAACTTAACACTAAATTTTCTTGTTGTTGTTCAAAAGTTATCACTTGTTCAAATGGAAAATATGGGAAATGTTGATGGTGCTACTCTTGATTTCGGTCTTGTACCAGGTGCTATTCATGGTCTCGGTATTATCAATGGCTCCGGTGGAGGTTCTGGTTTTAGTTACGGTTCAGGGCTGGGTCCTGGTTCCGGTTTTGGCATTGGCTCTGGTGGGGGTGCCGGGCTAGGTTCTGGTTCAGGGTTGGGCCCTGGTTCCGGTTCTGGCTCTGCTCCGGTCCCTCCATTTGTTTCAATGGCTAATCCTGTTATACCGGTTCAGGCTGAAAAACCGGAGAAGTTCAGCGGGGCTGACTTCAAGAGGTGGCAACAAAAGATGTTGTTTTACCTCACGACTTTGAACCAAGCAAGGTACTTAAGGGGAAATGCTCCTTATGTCTCGGTTGAGTCAACTGATAGTGATCTGAGGAAGGTATATGATTCCTGGATACATGGTGATTTCCTTTGCAGAAATTACCTACTCAATGGATTGAATGATTCGCTTTACAGCGTATATTCTAAAGTAAAAACTGCCAAAGACCCCTGGGAGGCACTGGACAAGAAGTATAGAACTGAGGACGCTGGACTAAAGAAGTTCGTGGTCGCGAAGTTCTTAGACTTCAAAATGGTAGACTCTAAGTCTGTGACAAGCCAAGTTCAAGAGTTTCAAATTATATTACATGAAATTCATGCTGAGAACATGGCTCTGAGTGAGTGCTTCCAAGTAGCTTCTATCATTGAGAAGTTACCGCCTTCTTGGAAGGATTTCAAGAATTACTTGAAGCACAAACGAAAGGAGATGAGTCTAGAAGACTTGGTTGTCCGACTCAGAATTGAGGAAGACAATTGGGGATCAAACAAGAAGCTCCTTGTGCAGGCAATGGCAAACATTGCTGAAGTTCCGGAGAGTTCTGACCGGAAGAGAAAATTCCAAGGAAAATTCCAATGAAATTCCCAGAAAAAGAAGGCTGCCGGGAAAGGAAAGTCAAGGGCGGGAGACCGCTGTCACAACTGTGACAAACCTGGTCATTGGGCCAGAGATTGTAGAGAGCTCAAGAAAAACAAGTTTCATGGGCAAGGTTCTGGCCATAACCAGAACAAAGGCAAGAACCGGGTGCAAAATGAAGTGCACCTAGCTGTTGATGATGTCCAGGGTATCAACAAGATGATCGATGACCTGTCGGACAAACAGGTGCCGATCGATCTAACAGATCTTGATCTCACTGCCGTCGTGTTCGAAGCCAACTTGGTGGACAACCCGAGGGAGTGGTTTGTTGACACTGGAGCTACTCGCCATATCTGTTCAGATAGGGCTGCCTTCTCGTCCTATACCCCAACTGAAGGACGAAGACTGTTTATGGGCAACTCAGCCACATCTCCAGTGGTTGGAATGGGGAAAGTTGTGCTGAAGATGACTTCAGGCAAAGAACTGACATTGACTGAAGTTCTGCATGTTCCGGAGATTCGCAAGAATTTGGTATCCGGTTCAGCTTTGGTCAAGAATGGGTTCAAGATAGTCTTCGAGGCTGATAGATTTTCTTTAACAAAGAGAGGATTTTATGTTGGAAAAGGTTACCTTGAGCAGGGCCTTTTAAGATGAATGTAATGAATGTAATCCGCTCTGTTGTAATTGAAAATGAAAGCAATAAAAGTATTGAGAATTCTGTTTATTTGCTTGAGTATTCTAATTTGTGGCATGTCAGACTAGGACATGTAAATTATAATACTATTCGAAGATTGGTCAACTTGAACTTATTACCAACTTTTAAAGTTGAAAATGAACATAAATGTGGAATTTGTGTTGAGGCAAAACTAGTCAAACAACCGTTTCCTTCAGTGGAAAGAAACACCGCACCACTAGAACTTATTCACAGTGACATCTGTGATTTGAAGTTTGTGCAAACTAGAGGTGGGAAAAAGTATTTCATTACATTCATAGATGATTGCACAAAGTATTGTTATGTGTATTTACTAAGAAGTAAAGATGAAGCTCTAGGAGCGTTTACACATTACAAAACGGAAGTTGAAAATCAACTTGGAAAAAGGATAAAGGCTATCCGTAGTGATAGAGGTGGCGAATACAGAGCACCGTTTGATGAATTTTGTGCAAATTCAGGCATTATACATCAAACAACGGCCCCATATTCACCACAATCAAACGGAATAGCGGAGCGCAAGAATCGTACTCTTAAGGAGATGATGAATGCGTTGCTGATTAATTCAGGTTTACCTGAGAATTTGTGGGGGGAGGCGATCCTCTCCGCCAATTATATCCTTAACAAGATTCCCCACAAAAGTAGGAGTGAGACTCCGTACGAACTTTGGAAAGGTCAAAAGCCTTCTTACAAGTACCTCAAAGTGTGGGGGTGTTTGGCTAAGGTAGAAATACCCAAACCCAAACAAGTTAAGATAGGGCCTAAAACTATTGATTGCATATTCATAGGTTATGCACTTAATAGTAGCGCCTATCGATTTTTGGTACATAAATCAGAAATATCTGAGATTCATGAAGGTACTATCATGGAATCTAGAAATGCTTCATTTTTCGAGGATATCTTTCCAAGTAAGGAAAGAAATGAACAAGTTCCTCTCAAAAGAACATTTGATGAGTCTACGAGTAGTTCTAATCCCGGGGATGAAGAACCACGTCGTAGCAAAAGGGCAAGAGTTCCAAAATCATTTGGTCCCGATTATGTATCTTATACATTAGAAGGGAGCCAAGGACGATTAAGGAAGCTATGTCCAGTCCAGATGCTCAACTCTGGAAAGAGGCTATCAATAGTGAAATCGAGTCTATTTTGCACAACCATACCTGGGAGTTGGTTGATCTTCCAAAGGGAAGTAAGCCTTTAGGCTGTAAATGGATTCTGAAAAGAAAGTATAAGGCTGATGGAACTATTGATAAGTATAAGGCCCGTTTGGTAGTCAAAGGATACCGACAAACAGAAGGTCTTGATTTCTTCGATACTTATTCTCCAGTAACGAGAATAACATCCATAAGATTATTCATCGCTATTGCTGCGCTGCATAACCTTGAGATACATCAAATGGATGTTAAGACTGCGTTTCTGAACGGAGAATTAGAAGAAGAAATATACATGGAACAACCCGAGGGGTATGTTGCTCCTGGAAAGGAGAAGAAAGTGTGTAAACTTGTAAAGTCGCTATACGGACTTAAACAAGCGCCAAAGCAGTGGCATGAAAAATTTGATAGCACAATGTTATCAAATGGTTTCAAGATCAACGAGTGTGATAAATGCGTGTATGTTAGACAAACACATAACGCATACGTCATAGTGTGTCTATATGTAGATGACATGTTGATAATGGGTAGTAATCATGAAATTATCATGAATACTAAAGGAATGTTAAAGAAGAACTTTGACATGAAGGATATGGGACTTGCAGACGTCATCTTAGGGATTAAAATCCTGAGGACTTCTAAAGGACTAGTCTTATCACAATCTCATTACGTTGAGACGGTTTTGGAAAAGTTCCTTCCGAGTGATAGTGCACCAGTTAAGACGCCAGTGGACTTGAGCGTTCATTTACGCAAGAACCATGGCGAACCCGTATCACAGTTAGAATATGCTAGGGTCATTGGGAGTCTGATGTATATCATGAACTGTACTCGCCCTGATCTAGCTTATTCTATGAGCAAGTTGAGTAGGTTCACAAGTAATCCAAGTGAAGAGCATTGGAATGCTTTAACTAGAGTTCTTAAGTATTTAAAGTATACTAAAGAATATGGATTACACTACTCAAGATATCCAGCTGTAATAGAGGGATACAGCGATGCTAATTGGATATCAGACACGAACGACTCTAAGTCCACAAGTGGATATGTATTTACCGTTGGTGGAGGAGCAGTGTCGTGGAAATCTTCTAAGCAAACTTGCATAGCCCGTTCCACGATGGAATCAGAATTCATAGCTTTAGATAAAGCTGGTGAAGAAGCTGAGTGGCTAAGAAATTTCTTAGAAGATGTTCCCTGTTGGGAAAAACCTGTGCCTCCGATTTTGATTCATTGCGACTGTATGTCGGCAATTGGGAGGGCTCAGAGTAGTATGTATAATGGTAAGTCTAGACATATTCGTCGTAGGCATAATACCATTAAGCAGTTGATCTCTAACGGGATTATTTCCATTGATTATGTGAAATCAAAGGAGAATATTGCAGATCCTTTGACGAAAGGATTGCCTAGAGATCAAATATACTGCCTATCAAGAGGAATGGGATTAAAGTCTACAATTTAAGAATAGACACAGCGGAAACCCAACCATGTTGACTGGAGATCCCAAGATCATGGTTCAATGGGAAAACTAAGTTGTGAACATTCAGTGAGGCACTTAAGAGTTAATTAATAAACTCTAAACCCATTGCCTAGGATAAAGAAGTGCAACCTGCAAGTTGTAGCAAAAGGTTAAGCCGGGCTTTTAATGATTCCTATACTGTCTAAATGAAGTGGAGTATGGCAGGATACTCTTAATTAGGAAGTCACCTATGTAAGTGTGAGGTGTAGGCCGCCTCAACATTGAGTAAAATGTAAACACTTCTGAAACCAAGAGGGGGTGCCACGGCCAAAATGGACCCAACCGTGAGAACTGAAAAACTGCTGAAAGTTTATTATGTGAATATTGTTGTCTAGATTTACACGAACGGCTGACCAATTCAAGACATCACGTTCATTGGAGAGCCTAGTAAATCCGATGATATTTCACTAGGAAAGGTTCAAAGCCAAAAGCTACCTCTTTTGATGTGATAAACTTTCAATCGAAATCTCAAGAGCATGCATTGCATTAATTTCATTCGTGTGGGGGATTGTTGGATAAAATGGTACAAATTGTGGTTGAGTACGAAATTCGAACGCCGTTAGTATCCGGGATACTTAAGATTATTGGATAATCTTAATCTACGTTCCGAGTAGATGAGTTTAGCATTTCGAATTTCTCTAATCGGAACGAATGAGAAATTAAGTGCTAAATTGAAGGGTTTGAATTGTGTATCCCATATTTTGATATAATTTTATTTAATATGTCATGCATATATCATGAATGACACAACACATTTTAATGGAAAATATGTCATGAATACATCATGAATGACATATGAGCACTTCAAGGTGGTGGAGCATCTTGGATGGCTAAGATTTGATCTTAGAAATGGATGGTGTGGATTGATTCTTATGGAAATGGATTTTGCCTATAAATAGCAACCATTCCAACCATTTTGAAACACACCAACTCAAAACACAACATATTTCTCTCTAAGTGTTCTTGAGTTTTATAAAACCATCTTCATCTTTTTCTTGAGATTTCAACAGTAAATTAAGTTCGTAGTTTTCTGAAATTGAAGTGGTTTAATCTTCAGAAAAAGAATATCGTTGTATCTTGGGACACTTGTTGCAAGAACTCGTACCACCAAGGTGGGGCAATTTAGTGTTAAGGATAGAGAGTTCTCTCTCGCCTCGATATAATCTTTCTTTGTTATTATCAATTTGATACGTTTGTGAAGTTTTGAAACAACATATTTCGCTCATCAACAGATGACAGATCAACAACATCTCATTACATGATGATAGATATAAGTTGAAAGATTATCTATAGCTTCAGAATTAATAGTCCATTCCAAATAGAATTTCATATTGGAGACGAAAAGACTAGGCCCTGTTTGTTTATGTTTTCAAATTCCAATTTCAATATTCTGGATCACAAAATCCTAAAAAACTATAACACAAATTATTTTAATTTAAATACACTTCTTTCCAACGTAACTTTTTTAATCCTCTATATAACACTACCTATCACTCATTATATATTATTTCACACAATCATTAATCAAAATCATTTACTCTAATCATATTTTTCTTTCTTTTTCATATTTTACAATATTTAATTTATATTTTATAACTAGTATCATTCAACAAATCATACATCAACCAATCATATTGATTTGACACATTTTACAAATTTCAACTATTTTTATGAAACATAAACAAACATGATACACATCACATCATTTTCACACAAATCTCCATAGTACGCATATCCTAAAAAAATTTCAAAATTTTAACTCAAAACATAAACAAACATAACCTAGATTTCACTTGGCAACTCTGACATTTAAAAATGAATTACAGACAAAAAGTATCTGGATATATAGTACGTTTATATCAATACACAGCTGAGACAGAGAGGAATACATAATATACTACAAGAAAAGATAAATTTCACAACGATTTTTTTAATAACGTGATTTTCGTTGCGGTTGATAATGTTTTGGCAACGAAAAATAGGTATCGTAGCATATTATTTTCTACCAACAACTATTTTAGCATGAAAATTATATTTTGTTGCTAAAAGTGTATTTTTCAACGAGTCGTCGTACGCAAAATTTATTTGGCAACCATTTTTAGCAATTGCAACAATATACTTTGTTGAGTATGAGTAATTCTTTACGCAACGGTTACAATTCGTTGCAAAACCTCATAATGTGCCAACAAAATATTTTGTCCTCTATACGTGGTGAAAGGTAACGAAATATGTTGTTGTGAATGCTTTAGTCGATAGGCAACGACAATAACTCGTTGCAAAACCTCAACATTGAGCAACAAAAAAAAAATCGCTCTCTATAAGTGCTTAAAGGCAACGAAATCTGTTGTCGTGGTTGAGGCAACGAAATCTGTTGTTGTGGTTGACTCAATAAATAGGCAACGAAATATAATCGTACCCGAATATTGGAGTTTCTACACAAAATATTTTGTAGTCTTTGTATTTCTTAGGTGACAATATATATGGGCGCTACAATGTATTTGGCTACGAAAATTAATCGCGTCAAAATGTTGGAACTTTTACAAGACAAATTTTTTGTAGTTATTTATCTTCTCATAAAACAAATCACATTTTCGGGACTTGAACTCCAAATAATAAAGAAAAGAACAAAAAAGCACTATTGCAGTTGCAGGGAGTTGAACTCTTGACCTGGGGGAAAAAACTAGGTACCTACCATCTCTACTATTATGACTGTTTCTATGTTCCAATTGAGAACCTTAAACCAATATTTTTGGGGAGATCATATAGCAGAAACATATGAATCCAACAACAAAAATTAAAAATCTCGGGGTTGCCCCCCCCCCCCCCCCCCCGCCCCCACCCCAAATCCGTTCCTGATTGAAGCTTATACTAATTTTCAAATCCACCTAAATTATAGCAGAAAAGCTCGAAACAGATTCAATTCCTTGATGACAAAAGTTTGCACGGTATCAAATCAATTGCGTATGAACAAGCTTGGCTTGCTCGATTTGATTGAGAGCCTATAAGTCAACATAACAAATAACATATTGACGTAGCTACTCGTAGGTATCTCAATATAACAAAAGATTTATCGGTAGCATAGAGAACGAAGTACAAATTAAACTTAATTATTCAAGAAAAAAATTATATAAAACAAAATTAATTATTACACATAATCTCAAGGTATTTAACATTTAATTTAACAACTTTCTTTTGAAAACTTTTATATTATAACTTATAAAACAATGAATATGAATAACCCTAAACCCTAACCCCTAAACTATAATCCCCAAATCCTTACCCCTTAACTCTAAACCCCAAATATGCATAATACTATCTACTAGTATGAAAGTATGTTTGAAAAGAAGGTCTTTGAGCGAATTTGATTATAAAATTCTCCCATTATACAAGTTCCTACAAACTATTAATCCTACTTCTTGTGAAATTATGCGAATGATTAGTCCTTGAACAAGTAAATGTCTCAATTAGTGAAATAAATATTAGGATTATTTACTTTTTTTTTGTAATTAGTTTAATTAATAAAATAACATATCCATGTAAAATATCTACTATATTAGTTATAATTTTTGTTCAGTTACCGTTGGGGGTGTTCATCGGTTCAGTCTGAAATTGAACCGAAATTCCAAACCGAACCGAACCGAACCGAAAAAGTTCAGTTCGATTCGATTAAAAACCAAAATTTTTGGTTCAGTTCGATTCAATTTTTGGTTAAACCGAATTTCCGAAAAATTAAATTAAAAATTAATATAATAAATAAATAAATTTGGGCATTTTCTCTCTTTTCCTATAAATTGTCACTAGTAAACACACTTTTTTTTTTATATAGTTTTTGGTCTATGTTATACTATATAAAAATAAAATAAAAAATTTATTTTCGATTTAACCGAACTGAACCGAACCTCAAAATCGAAATGCAACCGAAAATCGATTTTTTGTAAAAAACAATAAAATAAAATAAATGAAAACCGAATTGAAAATTCGGTTTCGGTTCGAACCGAATTATTGGTTTTCGGTTCAGTTCGGCTAGATAACCGACTTTTTGATTTTTATGAACACCCCTACTTACCGTAATATATTGATTCAATAAAATATTTCTACCTGAGAACCGTAGTCGATTTGGCCATTTTTCTGAAAAGATACTTATGTTAAAGTTCATCTTTACTTTATACAATCCGCTGCATCATTTTCAAATATTACTTTTACTATTTTTTATACAACTTTATATGTTTTTATATAAGTTTTACTTAATTTAATACTATTAAGTAATTTACATGACAGAAGAAAAAAAAAATGAAATAAGTGATTTGGGCGCCAAGTACATCCCAAAGCACACAAAATATTTCGCAGAAAACTTCCATGTACTCACGTCTCCTACTCCCAGTAATCCAAAACCCTTCACATCTTAACTTCCCTCAGTTTTGTTATACGGGCGCTCTCAGGTGAAATTTAGTCAAAGAATTGCTGATTTGTACTTTCTCAATTCGAAAAAGGTTGTAATTTTTCTTGTCCTTTGATATTTTATTTTGATTGGTTTGTCTCTTTAAAGATTTCTTCTCTTCGCACATTTAGGCTTCTCTATTGAAGCCATTGCTTGAGAGTTTGTATTTTGGGGAGCTAAATTGAGTTGGATTTAATATACAACAGGAATCTATTTACAGGTATGGCTATTCAATGTCTATTTTGATTGTCTAGGGGTCATGATTTCACATGTAGTTGGTATGAGGTTAATTCTAATTTTTTTATTTGTTATTGATTGAACATGTCTTTCGATCTTGGATTCGGGTACGGGACATTGATATGGGTATTAAGATGGTATATGCTTATAATTGTGACTTGTTATTAGTTGATTTGTTCTGCCTTTTTGATCTTGAAGTTGGCTTATATTTGTTGCTTATTTGTAATTTCATCTTTTAATGTCCATATACTTCTGTTACTTTGTTCTGCATAGATGCCATGATGTTAACCTGTAATTTGTAATTTTGTTGAGTTTGTTGTAAGTGCACATAAACTATAGATTATAGAAAGGCCCAACTACTTAATTAATAGATTAGATAAGAAGAAATTCAAAAAGTGGATGTAAGGGAACTGTTTGATTGAATGACTGAAAGTGGAGATTTAGGATGGGGAATTTTCAAAGTTGGACATTTAGGAAGATTATCACGTTAAAGAAATTAAAGCATGTGTATGTGTATATATATAGATAGAGGATAAAGCTACAACTACTTTATTTTGATTCAAGCTGGCCTGCAAATCAGTATTAATAATGGTGGCCAAACTATTTCTATTCTTCAAGTTCATGCAATATTAATTTAATTATTATTTTTTAGAGTGTGGATATGTAGATAGGTATTGGTTTTATTAGTTGATTAAAGAAGCCAGCTTAGTGTCACACACTAGCAATTGGAAGTATTTTGAGGCGACGGGGACATGACATTTTTCCCGGGTGACAAGAGACTAGAAGCTACTTGAATATTCCAAAGAAATCTAAAAGATTCTGAAATGTTCTGGAATATTGGAGAAACTAGTAGAAATGTCCGGAATGTTGTAGAACATTGTAGAAGGTTCTAGAATATTCTGGATAAGAGTGGAGCAATGTAGAAGTTTCTAGAATAGTGTAGAGAATGAATAGGTAGAATTCTCTTGAAACTTCCATGTAAATATCTAGAAGAATAATCTAGATAATAGATTGTAGCCGTAGGATCAAGATGATCTCAACTGTCCATTCCAAGGATGGAGTAGTATAAATAGAGGGCTAGGCATTCATTTGTAACCATCCAAGAGTTGGAAGAGTAATAAAAGTGCTTTCCTTTAAAAGGCTTCTTTGTGCACTTTTCAATTTTCCCATTAGCACACGAGCATGAGTGAGCGAGGCTGACTTAGCACGAGTCACGCAAGAGGCGGATCAAAGCTAAGTGCCGCACGAGATGTTAGTAGTGAGGCTAAGTCCGTAACAAGTGGTATCAGAGGGTGCAACGTGTATAAGAGTTCGGGTAATATGGCGAGCGAGGCTACATCGGGTATGGGAGAGGTGCATCTAAAGGATGTCCTCATGATCCACCCGACAAGAAAGAGAGATTCTAGTCGGCCACATGAAGGTGGTGAACTAGAGGTCGCCGTTGCGTAGATGGGCGAGCGAGTTGATCGTGTAGAGCACACTATCAAGACGTTGGAGGGCCATGTTCTCGAAGAGATGGAATCGGTGTGATCTTACCTTGACACTAACACCGTTCAGGAGGAGCGCCTTGCTAGGCTTGTGGATGCTATGAAGGCATTACAAGCAACCATTGAGGAGATGCGCGAAGACATTGCCTTGTGCAAGAAGGCTATGGCTAGCGGGGCTAACACCGTGGTGTCAAGTCCAAGAGTGGACCACCCCAAGCCGAAATGGCAAGAGAGATGCCAAGGAGGTTGAGAACTTCCTATGGAAAATGGAGTTGTACTTTGAGGGGCTCAACTTGACCGATGAGGAATCGAAGGTACATATAGCTACACTTTACCTTACCGATACCGCAATGTTATGGTGGCGCAGAAAGCATGCTGATATCGGGAAAGGGTTGTGCAAAATTGAGTCTTGGGAAGACTTCAAGAAGGAGCTTAAACGGAACTTCTATCTGGAGAATGTCGTTTATGAGGCTACGGGAGTTGAGGCATAAGGGAACCATCAGGGACTATGTCGAGGAATTCACAACACTTATGCTCCAAATCCCAAACATGAGCGATGATGACTTGCTCTTCTACTTTGTGGATGGACTACAAAATTGGGCAAAGCAAGAGTTGCAACGAAGGGGTGTCCACACGGTGGATGAGGCAATAGCCGCTGCCGAGTCCCTAAGCGACACTACTACAAAAATGACCTTTGGCAGCGGTTTTTTTGGGCCTATGGCAGCGGTTTTAACCGCTGTCAAAGGTACCGCTGGTATAGGGGTGGACCTATGACAGCGGTTACAAAACCGCTGTAATAGGTCTACCTATGACAGCGGTTTCCTGAACACCGCTGCGAAAAAACCAAAAAAATAAAAAAAAATTACGGACCTGTGGCAGCGGTTCTACAGAACCGCTGCCACAGGTGGACCTCTGGCAGCGGTTCTGGGAAAACCGCTGCCAAAGGTCTCACCTGTGGCAGCGGTTTTTGGGAGAACCGCTTCCACAGGTGAGACCTTTGGCAGCGGTTTTCCCAGAACCGCTGCCAGAGGTGAGAACTGTAGCAGCGGTTCTGCAGAACCGCTGTTTTTTTTTCTGTTTTTTTTTTAATTATTTATTGCGCTGTCATGATAGTGCCTGTAATATGCAATGATCCAATCAACAAATTTCAACTAACAACAAAACATATTCAACATAAGCAAACATCATCCCAAACTTCAATATTACCATCTTTAATCTCCAACAAAATATACAATTAACTAATTAAATTACTAATGACCTTACGAAATACAATAAATCAAATCTCAATTTATAGCAAGTCACAATGTACAAAAACTAAATTACCTAATTTCTAAGGAGCTGCTAAGAAAATGTAACGTGCAACTTCGCAGCGTACTTCATCAATTTGCTCATCAGTATAGAAGGATTGACAATCCTTAAAGTACTGCAAGATATATGTATATATATAGAGATTAATTGCAAAGTGAAATAACATTTCAATTACCTACCAATTAAGGTTTAATAATTTCAAAAGTAATAGAATTAAGTATATATATATATATAAGGATTATGTATACCGCTGTTGGGATTATAGATAGTCCGTGGCTAATAATCTCTTTCATGAATCTCATAACGAAATAGCCACAATCCACCTCGTTGGTCTGCCGGGGGCACTACAAAAGCAATCAAACTTACATTGTATTAGAAGACGAACTTCTATACGAATATATAATCTCATGAACCTAGAAAACGCTAACCTTTATAGTAAACCATTTACAGTCCGAGTTTTTGGATTTGTTGGATTGGTTGTTGCAGTTTGCACGAAATATGTGCACAGCTCTATAAAAAAATATAAAAAACAAGAAAATATGTTAAAAACAAGAAATTATGTGAAATAAATACAATTTAAAAAAATATTAAATATAATGGATACATTGATTGAATGAAAAACTTACTGATTGAATTTTAGCATCATATCATCTCGGTATTGCGGCTCACCATGCACAGAATCCAGATAGTAAACAATCTCTTTAAATGGATTAATTGCAAGCAACAACCAATGACCCCTACAAAACATTCAAAAGATAGTTGAAAATTTGTTTTGCGTAGCTAGTTTTACAAATTAAAATCGAGTCTTTAGTAGCTCACCCGGTGTTGTAAGGTGCAAAAAATAACTTATTTTGTTGTGTACTCTGCATCATAGCACGTGCTATGTACTGCACTTGTTGAACTGACGGGTCTGTTTGAGCAGCTATGGAATGTGGGCTAAGGAACCCGAAACTTGTTTCTTTTCCTTCGGGGATCACGTAGTTAAACCACAAACACCTAAATTGAGCATAAAAAATGAATTTCGAGTGACGAAAATAATCGTAGTTTAGATGTAATAAAATAATTAAAAAACTTACTTTATGTACGCTGTAATGATAGAGGCTCCTATTTCTTGTCTACACAGAAGGTGATAGATCTCCTCCCTCCCAATGAACTCTGGAAATGAAACATTCATAATGGCTTCGTCCATATATATATTGATCTGGGCATCAATCTTCATCATCTTCGTGTACTTTCCCAGAAATACAAGGTCATTAGGGAGTCCATCTAGTTGAAGATCTGCACATATGTCTACTTCACCTGCAGGCTCGGCCACTTGAGATTTTCCTTTGACAGTTGACCGCTTCGACGTCCCTGACTTACGGTTTGCAGATGATTTGGACTGTTTAAGCAAGAAAATAAAATATAAATGTTACACACCAAAGTATATTTAGTAACCTCAAACAAATTGTTATAATTTATTAATGACTAGCTATTAATTACATACCGGTGCAGCAGTGACAATGACAAGACTCGCTGGCCAAGCAACAAAGGTACCCAGCGCATGAGAAATGGAGAATATTTCATCATTGAGAGGGACGGGCAGGAGTGTATTAGCCTCAACTGCAGTGTCAATGCGCACTTTCACATTGTTGGTGGCTAATTGACAGTTGTGAAGTGTTCTATCAGTCTCTGATCGATTGTATAGCTGTCCTTTAGCCACCACACGATATGATGGAGATGAAAGTGCTAATTGACATGGAGTGATACCCTACACACACACGTATATATATATATACAACATTATATTAGAAAGTTTTGTATGATTTACAGAAAATAGAGAGTCGCAAGTTATATGATTAATAAACAAGTTCAAATATTTTACCTCAGGAAGCATCTTATAACCTGGTTCTGGGCTGCTATCTTTCAAAGAAATGACGTCATCTTCATGTGGCTGACGCGAGCTAGGGGCTTCCAAAACATCAATTCGTTGTTGCATGACAACCATAGTTTCGGAGAGGTTTTTCACTATGTTTCTCAAGTTTTCCATCTCCTTTTCTGAAGCAGGCTTTGGATCCTTAAAATAGTCTCTTTGTGAGACCCCAAAGCCAACACCCCTAACGCGACCCGGATGCTCTTTCCTTTTAATAGCTTTAGCCAATAGGTCATCTCGACTCGTGTAAGTTCCACTATGGCTAGTGCTCTCTTGTGAAATGCTCTCCTGTAATGATATATTTTTAAAAATTAAAAAAAATAGTGAACCTTGTGCTTTTAATAGTATTTCAATAAAACAATTAATAGAGCTAAAATTGCCAATAACTCACCATTTCATTCACCACTCTTCTAACATTTTCGTTATCAATTTGATTTGTCGGATCGGAACGCGAAACCCTCCACACGAGTGCTCGTGTCACATCTGTACAATCGGATCCCGCATCCCTTCTTTTATTTATCTGTATTTTCATAAAAAATATATGTATGCATTAACATAGAATTATTATTAAAAAAATTGTAAGGATTCACTGCTAAATGAACTACATACCTCCATTTGCTCCACAACAGCATCTCCAAAACTCCCTTTCCGGTAAGGATATTCAGGGTTCTTTGCTCTTTCCTGATTGTCAATGCTTATTTTCTGTTTATTACATTATCAAATTATTAGCTAAATATAAACGCAATAACCAACAAATGAACTGTAAATTAAAATGACTAGCTACCTGCCAAGGTTCACCTAAGCGAACCTCTAAAAATGCCGCCCAATCGGCTTGGGATATCTCATATTGTGGAGGTGGGTTGACATTAACATTTCCATCATCATCTCGCACATACTTTCTGCTTATGTAGCTCCTGAAGTTACGTGCTAGCCTCCCAGCTTCTGCTAGTACGTACTTTTGTCGACTTTCGTCAATATCAAACGCCAACTACAAAAAACAAACAATAAAGTATATATAAAATTATAATTTAGAGAATATGATAATATATTAACACTTACAAATAAGATAATATCCAAATTACCTTCATCGCATCCCAAATGTTTTTTTTTGTTGCTGACGGGACTTTGCGCCAAGTACTAATGGCAATCGACACCTTCTGCCGAACCTGCACGCCTATATACCCAACAAATATTGATTTGTTGGGGTTAATTTTCCTGGCTAGAGTGTGAGCTGCTGGAGGCAAATAAGTACGTTTCCCCTTATTTGTTGGTGTCAATTTTCCTCTTATCTTCATTTCAACCAAGTCTAACCGTGCCTTTACGCCATCTTTTGTCTTTCCGGGCACATTTAGAAGTGTTCCAATGACGCTATCAAATACATTTTTCTCAATATGCATTATATCGAGAAAATGTCTAACATGTAAAGACGTCCAATACGGCAACTCAAAGAAAATTGACTTTTTTTTCCACCCAGTTTTTGCAAGGCCACATGCAAAAGTCTTTCCAAATTTAACCTCCAAGTCTCTTACATTTTCAAACACTTCTTCACCAGTTAAGCACTTAGGAGCTCGACCTTCTTCTATATTCCCATTGAAAGCTTTCTTCCACCGACGATATCGATGGTTCCGATTTAGCCATCTCCGATGCCCTTGGAATGCATATTTCTGGGAGTGTGTCAATCGATATTGATCTGTACTCTTCACACATATGGGGCATCCACATTGGCCATGTACACCATATCCCTCGAGGTTTGCTCTTGCCGGAAAATCATTGATTGTTCCAAATAACATGACTCTGAGATTAAAATTTTCTTCTCTCAACCCGTCATATACTTGAACACCGGTGTCCCACAACACCTTCAAATCCTCAATTAAAGGGGTCAAGTAGACATCTATATCATTTCCAGGTTGTTTCGGCCCAGAAATGAGTATAGGCATCATTATATGCTCTCGCTTCATGCATCGCGATGGGGGAAGGTTGTAGATCATCAAAATCACCGGCCATGTACTATGTGAGCTGCTTTGCAAGCCATGAGGGTTCATGCCATCTGTAGCCAATACAAGGCGCAGGTTTCTTGATTCTTCACCAAATTCAGGGAAATCATCATCAATCTTTTTCCATTGAGGAGAATCTGAGGGATGTCGAATCTTGTCATCTTCAATCCTTTCTTCAAACCTTCTATCAGCATGCCATGTCAAGTCCTTGGCTAACTCTTTACTACTGTACATGCGTTTAAATCGTGGTATTATAGGCAAATACCACATGGTTTTGACAGGCGTAGATCCATTCTTCTTGTACCGTGAGGCGCCACATTTTGGACAGGCCTTCAATGATGCATAGTCAATTCTAAATAATACGCAATCATTGAGACACGCATGTATCCTCTCATATCCCATGCCAATTGAGGTTAACATCCGTTTAGCCTCATAAGTACGATTAGGTAACACATTATCCTCAGGTAGCATGCTTTTTAATAAACCAAGCAAGTCTGTGAAACTCTTATCACTCCACCCATTGTTGGCTTTTAACTTGTATAGGTTAAGAACTGTTTTCAATCTCGTGAATTTACTACCACTATACAGTGGTGTCTTTGAATCACTTGTCAAATTGTCAAACATTTAGGACAATTTCGCAAATCCTCCTCAATCACATTTGTCATCTCCTCCAAACGATCAGGCTCATAATCATTCATGTTGAAATCGTGTGATGGATATGATGTACCACCCAAATCATCCAACGGGACACTGCTTTCACCGTGTCTTGTCCAACGTTTGTAGCTTTTATCAATTCCATTACACACCAAATGATCTTCCAACTCACGTGGACTAATTCTCTTTCCAAAACAACAACGTAAACACGGGCAAGTGATCCTAGTTCGATCTGGTGCATGGTCAACCGCAAACTTTATGAACTCTTTCACACCTTTCTCATACTGTTCCGACATACGATCTGCTAAAATCCAACTTCGATCCATTTTGATTCTAAATTAATCAAATTAAACAATTTTATCATCAGTTGATAGTTAAATTAATTAAATAATTTGTATTTTAATTTATTTCCCATTATTCTAGAAAAAATTCAGCAGAGTAACAACGCAAAAATTACTACCAAGTTCTCGACTTAATCTTCACCCGGTTAGGTTGAATCCAACAAAATTCGAATCTGACGATCCGCTAAAATCCAATTTCAATCTTAATTAATTATATTTTCAGCAACTACAAATATTGATCACCAGTCGGATCACATAAATCACATAAAACTATAGATAAAACATTATATTTTCAGCAACTAAGTATAAATATAGATCACCAGTTGGATCAATGTACCCTAAACCACCAAATAACCACAATTTAATCTCAAATCAAACGGAATTAACACCCGACTAACTAAAATTAATACTAAATTCAGTCAAATTCCTAGTTCCCTTAAATTTTTTATACACCCACACATACACAAATACACGCACACATACACAAATATATATACATACACTCATATATGCATACACCCACATATACACAAATACAAGCACACATACACAAATATATATACATACACTCATATATGCATACACCCACATATACATACATCTATACATACTCTATGTGTGTGTGTATATATATATATATATATTTATATTTATCTAAAAGAAAATACCAAAACTAAATGGACCACGGCGGCGGAAGCGGAGGTGGGCGGCAGGGGCAGCGGCGGCGGAGGTCGGCGGCGGCGGCGGCGGAGGTCGGCTGCGGCGGCGGCGGTGGTAGAGAGAGAGAGAGAGAAAAACCGAGAGAGAGAGAGCAAAACCGAGAGAGAGAGAGAAAAACCGAGAGAGAGAGAGAAAACGGGAGGGGGGCGGCGGATGGTGGTGGTGGTGGTGGTGGTGGTGGTGGTGGTGAGAGAGAGAAAAACCGAGAGAGAGAGAGAGAGAAAAACCGAGAGAGAGGGCTAGATATCTAGAGAGAGAAAAAGAGATCTAGGGGGGCGGCGGACGGTGGTCTCGCGATGGTGGAGGTGGGGGGGGGGGGGGGGGGGGGGGGGGGTGGTGGTGAGAGAGTTGAGAGAGAGAGAGAGTGAGTAGGTGGTGAGAGTGAGAGTGAGAGTGAGGGGGGCCGGGTTGTAGAAAACCCGGCCCTTGTGCCAGCGGTTCTGTCGAACCGCTGGCACATGTCTGTTTGTGGCAGCGGTTCGGCTAGAACCGCTGCCACAAAGTACACTTCTGGCAGCGGTTCGGCTAGAACCGCTGCCACAAAGTACACTTCTAGCAGCGGTTCGGCCGAACCGCTGCCATACGTGCGCTTTGTGGCGGCGGTTCGGCCGAACCGCTGCCATACGTGTGCTTTTTGGCAGCGGTTCTGGCCGAACCGCTGCCACATTCAAAATATTTTTTTTTTTTTTTTTTTTCTGAAACCTATGCCAGCGTTTTGGCTCGAACCGCTGTCATAGGTCCGAACCGAATGCCACTTTTTACAGCAGTTTTCAAAACCGCTGTCATAGGTGCGCTGTAATAGGACTTTTTTGTGGTAGTGCGAGTTTCAACACAATTATAAGGGACGCGAGAGGGATGGCATGGGCAATGGTGGGGGAGGCAAGCATCATGAGGATGACCAAGCCCACAAGGCGCCTTACAAAGGGGCGAGTTCGGGGAGCTCGTCGGGCCGAAAGGATTATGAGGCCAAGAAGCAATCCTTCGTGCCAAAGAAAGGATGCTATGTTTGCAAGGGGCCACATTGTTACAAACATTGTCCGAAGCTCGGGACGCTGACCGCGATCATGGAAGGTCGAGAGGCAGCGCAACGTGAGTACGTTGAGGAGCCTGAGGAGGACTCAGAGGAGGAGCCAAGGCGTTTAGGGGCGGTGAAAATTCTAAATTCCGTCAAAGAGGAGCTGACACCAACCACATCAAGCAAAAGGCTGTTGTGTGTGGAGGCGCGTATCAACGGGCAGCCTACCAAGGCGATGGTGGACACCGGGGCAACGCACAACTTCGTGACCGTGGAGGAGGTGAAGAGGTTAGGCCTCAAGGTCACACGAGGCGAGGGATGGGTCAAGACGGTGAATTCTGATGCCATACGCCTCGGTGGTAAGATTCAGGATATACAGACGTGTATCAGGCCGTGGAAGGGACGAGTGGACTTCTCGGTGGCTGAGTTGGACGACTACAAGGTTGTGCTAGGATGGGATTTTCTACGCAAGGTATGCACTATTCCAATGCCTATCTTCAATTGTCTATTGATTTTGGACAAGGGTTCGCCGTGCATGGTGCCCACAATCGGGAACAACCAAGGAGTCAAGGCGAAGCCGATGTATTTGCCGACCATCCAACTCATCGAGGATGCGAATGGGCCAAAGCCGAGTCTAAGCAAGCATGATGCAGAGAGACGATCAGACAAGCCGAGGGACATCAACATTGCACGACGACGAGGGCGTCGTCGAATTGGGTGGGGGAGAATGTCACGCATTGGTAATTGGAAATATTTTGAGGCAACGGGGACATGAAATTTTTCCCGGGTGACAAGAGATTAGAAGCTACTTGAATATTTTGAAGAAATCTAGACGATTCTAGAAAGATCTAGAAGATTCTGGAATGTTCTGGAATACTGTAGAAACTAGTAGAAAGGTCCGGAATGTTGTCAAACATTGTAAAAGGTTTTAGAATATTCTGGATAAGAGTGGAGCAATGTAGAAGTTTCTAGAATTGTGTAGAGAATGAATAGGTAGAATTCTCTAGAAACTTCTATGTAAATATCTAGAAGAATAATCTAGATAATAGATTATAGCCGTAGGATCAAGATGATCTCAACCGTCCATTCCAAGGATGTAGTAGTATAAATAGAGGGCTAGGCATTCATTTGTAACCATCCAAGAGTTGGAAGAGTAATAAGAGTGCTTTCCTTTAAAAGGCTTCTTTGTGCACTTTGCCATTTTCCTTTTAGCACATGAGCACGAGTGAGCGAGGGTGACTTAGCACGAGTCACGCAAGAGGCGGGTCGAAGCTAAGTGCCGCACGAGACGTTAGTAGTGAGGCTAAGTCCGTGACATTAGTCTTCACTACTGGAAAATACTAGTAAATAAATGGAGAAAGCAAAAAGATAACAGAGTAAAAACGAATAATGTGGCTGCTGGGATTCAAGCCTAGGTCTCCACGACCACAACTGGAATTCTCACCACTAAGCTACAACCCCATGATTAGGTGTGTAAATGAGTCAAGTCGAGTCGAGCCGAACGAGTAGTTGTTCAACCTTGTTTGAATAACAACCAAGCTTCAAAATTAATGTTTGAGCTTGTTTGATTGTTAATCGATCCGAGCTCAAACGAGCTTTAGTCAAGCCGAACACAAGTCGAGCTCAAGCAGCTTGACTTTTTTGTACATGTTTTTATCAATTTTCACTAAACGAGCTGAGCTCGAGCCGAGCTTCAAAGCTTATTAAACACAAAAAGTCATTCAAGTTTGGTTTGATATGTTGATAAATCGAGTTCAAATTAATTTTTAGCAATCGAGCTCGAGTCGAGTATTGGACATATTCAGGATTTGTAGGAAAATTCTACATTAATAACTTAAAAATGAAAATATAAAAATTCACTGGAAGGCATAGAACAAAAAAGGGATTCAAAGTGCAATAACTTAAAAATATCTCACACTTCAAAATCATTATAATCGAATTATTTTCAAACTAAAATTCCTTCAACTTCAAATCAGAAAGTCAAATGCCAATTATACGTCTATATTCTTTCTTTATTAGAGAATATCTATATAATATTAATTGCTAGTACATTATTTTTATTATTGAAAATATAATATAACATATATTATTCATTTATACGAGTTCAAGCTCTCAAGTGAAGACGGTCTCCGCTCACACTCGAAAAGATAAAAATATGTAATATTCACATTAGATGGCTCTACAATGAACACCAAATTTACATACCAATTCTTCTTTTTCTCGGTCAAAACAAAGTTCTCTAAGGCCACTTTCAATTATATACAGTATAGATGTTAAACTAATATAATATGTTATGAAATAATTCTTGCACATTTCATTCTCTAAGGCCACTTTTAATTCTTGCACATTATTCTTGAATGTTCATTATCGTTTATCTTAAGATTCATATTTTTTTTCTTGATTTACTATTTTCAATTGACATGTATATTGCGTCTTGCATGTTTTTCTTTGGTTCCAAGGACAGGTAAGATGGTTAGTACAAATCGTAGTCGGGCTAATGCATCATCGAGCATGACTCCGCATCTATCTCTTTCATAGGTTGGAGAATCAGTTCCTCAAGGATCTTTGTCTCCCTCTCAACAAGATGTCAACATTCCACAAACTCCTAGTAGTGGTGCAGGTGAATTGTTTATAAGAATCACTCTTTCATTTAGCACAATCCCATGTATATTTATATAACTTGTATGTCTTTTGATTCTTTGTCAATATAGATTCTAACACGCAGAAAAGTGTTCGAGGTCCAACTCGAGGAATAGCTCTGCGAAAGTTAAACAAGAAGAATAAAGATAAGTTGATTATCCATATTGATCCCGTACAAAGGAGGCCAATTGATAGCGTGGAGTCAGCTAAGTTGTCCAGTGAACTTGGACAAATATCTCAAGAATCATTGCCAATTCCTAATAAGTGGAAGAATTTTAAGAAGATCGAGTTGATGACGCTTTTACCCAACTAGATGTTAGTATCACTACCACAAAAAAGTCCTATTACAGCGGTTTTGAAAACTGCTGTAATAGGGGGCACTCGGTTCGGACCTATGACAGCGGTTCGAGCCGAACCGCTGTCATAGGTGTCAAAAAAAAAAAAATTGGACTTTTGGCAGCGGTTCGGCCACTTTTGGCAGCGGTTCGGGCCGAACCGCTGCCAAAAGCCAAAAGTGAACTTTTTGGCAGCGGTTCTGCCCGAACCGCTGCCAAAAGTTCAAAATTTGGGCGGGTTTATTTCAAACCGGCCCCCCCTCTCTCTCACTCTCTCACTCTCTCTCTCTCAACTCTCTCACCACCACCACCACCGCCGACGCCCACCTCCGCCTCTGCCGCCTCCGCCGACGCCGCCCACCTCCGCCTCCGCCGACGCCGCCCACCTCCGCCTCCGCCGACGCCGCCCACCTCCGCCGCCGCCGCCTTCTTCCATTTAGTTTTGGTATTTTTTTTTAGATAAATATATATACACACACACACACATAGAGTATATATAGATGTATGTATATGTGGGTGTATGCATATATGTGTGGGTGTATGTATATTTGTGTATGTGTGAGTGTATTTATATTTGTGTATATGTGGGTGTATGTGTATGTATATTTGTGTATGTATATATGTGGATGGGTGTATGTATATTTGTGTATATGTTCATGGGTGTATGCATATATGTGTATATGTTAATGGGTGTATTTGTGTATGTGTGGGTGTGTGTATATTTGTGTATGTATATATGTGGATGGGTGTATGTATATTTGTGTATATGTTGATGGGTGTATGTATATTTGTGTATGTGTGGGTGTACGTATATTTGTGTATTTATGAAAATATTTCTCGGTTGAAATTTTGCGGTGTTGGAATGACACGAAATTCACAAGGTCATAGAGAAACGGCATTCTGAACAAAACGTAAGACTTTGTCTTGCGCTCTCGTGATTTTAGCGATCCGAGATCGTTTAAGGCCTCAAATACGTGTTTTATTACAAAGATACGTATTTTCGTAATAAAACACGTATTTGAGGCCTTAAACGATCTCGGATCGCTAAAATCACGAGAGCGCAAGGCAAAACTTGTGTTTTGTTCAGAATGCCGTTTCACTATGACCGTGCGAATTTCGTGTCATTCCGACATGGCAACATTATAAACGATAAAATAAAATTAAAAAAAAATAAATATACCACCCTATGACAGCGGTTCAGCCGGAACCGCTGCCATAGGGTCCAATTTAATTTTTTTTTTTGAATAAATGACCCTATGACAGCGGTTTTGCCGAAACCGCTGCCATAGGGTCACCCTACTGCAGCGGTTCCGGAACCGCTGCCATAGGGTTTTGACCTATGGTAGCGGTACCTATGGCAGCGGTTCAAAACCGCTGTAATAGGCCCAAAAAAACCGCTGATATAGGTCATTTCTGTAGTAGTGTATATTAGTTTTACGAAGTCTACACTTGTCTATTCATTTATTTTTTTCTAATTCATCTTTTATAATGCCACTTTGGGTTTCTTGTTTTCGTAGATGAATTTGAAAATTGATAATCCAACTGAAGAGAATATAGAAGATGTGATGGTCATTTTAAAGAATTGTTGTAGAACTCAACGCCATAAATTGAACAAACATTTTAAGAAATTTTGTTCAATGGAGGAAGCTATCAGAAACAAGCCATCTTTTGAAGGCTTAACTCAAAAAAACTCGGAAACATTGTGCACTACACTTTTCAATGATCCCAAGTATCATGTTCGATTTTAATTAGTTAAGACAAATCTTAGAGTATTTAACTTTGTTTTATAATCATTATTAAACAAAATTTTCAGGAGAGATGCAACATTAACAAACAAAATCGCTCTAAGATGACGACAAATCATAAACAAGGCTCAAGATCATTTGTTGTAGCACGTCATATGCTTGTAAGTAATTTAATGGTCTTTTGAGAATATAGTATATTTATAGAGAAAATAATTCATATTTAATTTGAACCCTATTTTCACAGAGCGAAGAACCAGAGTTTGAGGGCGATGAGGTTGATAGAATAAACTTTCATGAGCATACTCACTATACAGAAGGAAAAGGATGGATTACTCCACAATCTGAAAATAATCATGTGAGTCCCTGTGTTTGTTGTATTTCTGTATTCATGAATTGGTGTGTTGATGCTTACAATTGATTATGTTAATACGGTGATTGACTTGTATTTACTTTTTTTCTTTTAGCATTATGGTAGATGTTGGTAAACTCTTACTTGTAATGATACACATTTGGTATGTTAATGATGTAGCTCAAATATAGATAAACTTGATGTTTGTGGAACTAGAATTTAAAAGATTATCGTTTGGTTTTCTGCTGCAAAGTTGTTTAGGTGCACGTGCAAAAGATCACTTGTTTAGGTGCAGAAATTTGTACGATTAAGTGTTGTTTAGGTGCTTAAGTGTTGTTTAGGTGCTGATAAAAACACTTAATCGTGCTAATTTCAGCACCTAACAGGTGCTATTTCGGCACCTGTTTAGGTGCAATTTCAACATCTGAACTGCAATTTCAGCACCTGTTCAGATGCTGAAATTGCACCTGTTTTGGTGCTGAAACAGTAATAGGTGTTGTTTTTGTGCTGAAATAGCACCTTTATAGAAGCTATAACAACACTTAATCGTGCCAATCGCAACACCTGTATAGGTGCTGTTTTAGCACAAAAACAGCACCTTTACAGGTGCTGTAACAACACCATTCTGATGCTGAATTAGCACCTACTTTGATGTTGTTTCAAGCATCAAAATGGTGCCTTTTCGGTATTTGTTTAGGTGCTGAAATAGTATTATAGTGCTGGAAATAGAATATTGTTGAAAATTCGTGTTTTATTAGGTTTTTTTTTAAGCTTTATGAATTTCAAAAGAATGACGTTATATAAGATAATGTTCTAAATATTTTTCCCTTACAACATTATAGGTAGAAATGGAAAAGCGCAGGATTGATGCTGAAACAAGAGGCGAAACTGTGGACGTTGATAAAATTGTTGATGACGTTCTTGGGAAAAGGCCATCGTATAAAGTAGGACTAGGTTATGGTCCTCAACCAAACAAATCAAGTTCTGGCACGAGGATACTACAGGAAACTTTAAAAGAAAAAGATAAGGAATGTGCTGAACTTAGGGAAGAACGTGCTGCACTTATGGAAGAAATGAATGCTACGAAATGAACTCTTCCCGAACACACCCGTCTTTTTGAGAAGTTGGTTTAGTCTCAAAATCTAAGTAGCTCATGGTAAAGTAAGCAATACCTCATTTGGTTTTGATGTTTTAAATTTTAAATGACTCTCATTGAATCATATCGCTCCCGTTGTGCAGATTCAAGGATGGTGACTGAGGGCGAAAGAGCAAAATATTGGTACGAATTGGTAAACTATAAGTTCTTTAGGCACGAAATATTTTGTTGCATAAGTTGTAGATTTGGCTACGAATTATGTTGTTGCAGAAATCAAAGCTTCTGCAACAAAGTATCCTGTTGTTGAAGCTAGAGAATAAGCAACGAATTATTTCGTTGTAGAAAACGAGAATTTTGCAACAAAATATTTTTGTTGTGAAACCTGTCAATTTGGCAACGATATATTTCATTGCCAATCCTAATAAATATTGTGTAGAATATTTGATAATTGGCAACGAAATGTTATTTTGTGCAACGAAATGCATATACTTTTTGGCACGATTATAATTGTTGCCAATAATATATGTTTTGGCGACGAACAAAATAATGTACTCTATCGTACACATATAGGCAACAAAATTCATTTTTCTTTGCTAAGAACTTTTAGCAACGTGAATAGTGCAACGAAGCTGGCAACGAAATATTTTCGTTGTGGATAGCTTTAGCAACGAAAATTCCAATTTTTCGCAACGAAATATTTCGCTGCTGAAAACAACATTCCTTGTAGTCGATGGACCAAGGAATTTGACTCAGGGAGGAAATCAAAATGTTAAAAATATAATATTTTTATGATTATTTTTACGGAGATTTTCTTGGTGCGATATTTTTTCTTAAGATGATCAATTATTGAAACACAAGCGAAAATGTAAATATTGTATCTAATATTGTCACAAATCATTGTTAAATAAAACATATGTGCTATTCATTTAATATAACTTTGGGCATCATAAACTTTGCTCGACCTTTTTAGTCTCTTACTTATTTAACATATTTTATACTAATACTATAAATACCTACAATTTACGAATACAACAAGCACATGAAATGAAGAAAATTAAACTAGAAAAGTGCTACATTTGCTAATCACCAAATTCCTTATATTATATCCGGCCCAATGGTTTCTTTACCTCTCTAATCTAATTTATTTTTTTCATCTGATAGTTACGAAAGACAACGCATTTACCTCAATTGAACAAAAACAGTGTCATTTTGCCAGTAAAAATAACATTATTTATTATTCATCCCACCTATAAATTTTTTATGGTTTTCCCTTAAGCTTCCAACTTTTATCTTTACCGTTTTATATACACTCATTTTCTACAAGAGAAGATACATATTACCCACTATCATACACCTTTCTTTATTTATTTTCCTTTTTGTTTTAGCACATATATGATATATTTTGCTATCAAATTCTTCTGTTATAGATGCTTATCATCTATTTGTTGAAACTCTTACGCCAAATAAAATTTATTGACTAAACTTTATGTTTTAAAGTAAAACAAATGAAATATTTAACAAAATTATCGAAATCAAATTAAAAATATGTGTATTCAAATAATTCAATACATTATTGAGTTTAAGAAATGAGAAAATGAATTTATTTTGGGAGTATAGTTTGAAGGAAATAAGCTTAATATTTTTTTTCCATTCTATTTGTTTTGAGAAGAACTGAAGAAGCAGTGTGCATTTCGCCAAAAAGTAAAGCCACGACGTTCTACGAAAACTAGAATCCGAACTTAAAAATTGGCTATGTAGCCCAGTGTTCTGAAAACCGGACCGGACAGCGAACCGGAAAAGTGACAGGGTCACCGATTCAACCATCGGGTCAACCGCGGTCAAACCAGTGACATCATAATTATGCAATAAATAATAATTAATATACTATTAAACATATATAATATGAAAATATGAAAAAAAAATGTTTTTCCTATATATATATATATGAAAATATGAATAAAAATATGTATTTCCTATGTTTGGGGGGGGGGGGGGCGCAGATTTTTAGATTTTAAAGGGGCCAATTTCAAATTTTTAGATTTTAAAAGGTTGGATTTCATTTATTTTCAGAACACCTGGTTTTACCGGTTCAACCGCGGTTTTGACCGGCTTTGACCCCTGAACGGGTTTTTTCCATAATCGAACCAGATTAATGGCGGGTTCTAGTTTTAACAGGTCCGACGGTCCGGTCCTGTCCGGTTTTCACAACATTGATGTAGCCCACTGAGTCAATTAGTTTGCTATGTAGATTTGGTCTAGCTTGTGGGCTAAGAATGTGAAAATAATTTTGTTTTTTCTTATTTTTGAGGGGGGCAAAAATGTAGATTTTAAAAAAATTCAATCTTAAACTTAGATAAGTAAAAAATTGAGGGGGGCTGGGGAGCAAAAATTTCAAAATGGTCCCATAACTCAGTCCAAAAATAAAAGTGATCCCAAACTTTTACACCTTGACAAAATTGGTCCCACAACTTAACTGATTGTGACAAAACTAGTCATCGTTAAGCTTT
Source organism: Buddleja alternifolia (assembly GCA_019426215.1). Lineage (NCBI taxonomy): Eukaryota > Viridiplantae > Streptophyta > Magnoliopsida > Lamiales > Scrophulariaceae > Buddleja > Buddleja alternifolia. The sequence continues at coordinate 24,425,279 of CM033392.1, forward strand.
GGATGAAAATCTAATTTTTGATTAAATATGACTTTTGACCATTGACTTCTATGAGGAAATTTCATGTTAGATGTTTTGATGATGACAAGATAGGATTTTATGTTAAACCAAAAAAGTATGTAAGTTTATGCTTTCATAGAACATTTGTATAAGCGTTTGATAGTTTGTTATTTTTTTGGGCTTGTAGTTTTTATCTTTTAGATTTTAGACTATGTATTAGATACCGAATCGTTAATAGAATTCTATGTAAGTGTATTAGAGATGAAGTTGAAGATCAGCGTTTGAAGTTAAGTGAAGATGAAGATTTGTTCTAAGCGTCTGTCAAACGCTAAAGGACTGTTTCACGGTTGTTGAAACAAGCACTCAAAATACTCAAGCGATCAAGGATCAGATTCAATTGAAATAAATTCTCAAGTCATGAAGGACTTAAATGCAATCATCAACGGACATTTATTTCCAATGGGAAATAAATTCAAATGCATTAAATGCCTGATAAGTGCATTAAATGTGATAAGCTATTATGACTTGTGGACAAGTCACCTTTTGACTAGATTGTCAGAAATCAGAGTTCAAAACCTGTTCCTGTCCAATCGGAACCAACAGAATTTCAGGAATGTCAGAAAGGGACTGTTTAACGCGCTGCATGAGAGACACGCGTCTTTTGTGTCCAAAGGACAAATCCCAAAAAATCTCTATAAATAGTATCCTCCAGCAAAACTTAATAACACACATACGTACATACACAAGAAAAAGGTCTAAACTTTGCTGAAATTATTTGAGAGAAAAGCTTACAAAGTCCATAGCCAAAAAATCCTTCAAGCTTTTCATACACATTCCAAAGACAGTCAAAGATATCTCAAACATCTTCAAAGAAAAAACCTAAATTCCTATTGCGCTATCCAAAGTTGTTTGAACTTCCCAACTTCAAACAAACCCGTGAAAAAACCCTCAACATCTTTCATCTGAGTGAGAAAGTTTGTTAATTCACAAGCAGTATTTTTATGTAAAAGAAGCTTGTTGAAGAAGGTCTTTATTGGAGCTGAAGTCTGTGTGATCAAAGAGCTTAAGATCATCTTCTCTTTCATCTATTTTTGTAGATGCCTCTGTGTGATCCTTCGATAATCAATCTAGTGAATTCTTCCAAGTGCAAAGAGAAGAAGGACGTAGCTGGGATTGCATCACCCAGTGAACCTTACAATATCTTGTGTTATTTCCTGCTTTACTTTACATCATCATACTGAAAAGGCAATAAACAGGTTAAGCAACTATTTAACAAAAGAGAACGCTAAGCTTTAAAAATCATTTCCACTATGCCAAACCTGATTAAGCGATTAAAACGTTACCCTACTTTGGTTTGTTGAAATCACTAAGTCTAAGTTATCTATCTTTAAGTGCCTGACCTAGCGCTCAGCTTACCAAGCGTTCAAAACTTTCAAAAGTGATACGAATTTTTTAAAGTCAAAAAAGACTTCAGGGTCTATTTAACCCTCCCCCCTTCTAGACCCTTTCGTATGCTACTTGGGACTGTCAACTTCACTTTACCACCTTTTGTTTAGAGGGAAACAAAGCTGTTGGACATATTTTTGGAGGGAAAATGAAGGACTTTACCATCAAACTCCATACATAATTTACACATTTAGTCCCATAAAGTCAAATAAACATCTGCAACTCCATAATACTAAACCTATTACACTTCATAACAAAAAGTAGTAATATTAAATCCCAAAGATAGCGCACAAGGCCAATTTCCAAAACAAGAGACTTCAAAAGAGGGCCTACATGTTACTCTTCTTCTGCCTTCAAGAGAACAACTTCAGTACAACAGTCAACTAAGAAACTGTTAGAATAATCCAGCGGTGTACCACCCGTTTTAGTGCTTGTACAGTGGAAGCAAATTACATAAATTTGATTATCAACATGCACTATGGGTTATTTTACATATCAAGTTCGAACTACAAATTAATAAATCACATACGAAGAGGGTTATATAGCCATTATACCTTTTGCAAGTTATATTGTTAACTAACTCGTGTGATTTCCACAACCCTTTGTATTTTCTTCACGTTCAAGCTTTTCTTCGTCTCTCCGAATAAATCCTTCAAGCACTCCAATTGTCGTGCCTCTAAGTTTATCCACACCCCAAGTAATACTGGAAACTCTTGAGTGAGAAGAGGAGAGCAGATAATTTTGTACTCAAGAAAAATTCCAAGAGTTATCATTTTGTATTAGGGGCGGGGACTATAAGCCTTATTTATAGGCCATATGGATTCCCTTCTCCTCTCTTTCATAGGAGTTTGACAAGAAAGACGCATATATACCATATATATATATATGTTATATATATTCTCCATATCTTTCCACATAGGAAAGATACACTTATATATAATTCCCGTATATATATATATATATACATCTAATTATATAATATATATAGTTCCCATATTTTTCTACATAAGAAAAATACAGATATATTATATAATTAATTTATTCCACCAAGGAATAAATATCACTTGAATACATTTATTTAATCCACCTACATAAGGTAATTAAATATTAGTCTTTACTTAATTAATTAATCCACATAGGATAATTACACTTAATATTAATTAAACTAATTAATTAATAGGGGTTACATTAAACCCTCCGAACTATTCATTTTTTTGCACTTTTTTAGATAAAATTTTCTTTTTCAATTGCCTCCTGAACTTTACGGAATTTGCAGATTCTTATATGACAACATATCCTGGCAGAATATTCCAGTAGAAAAAGCAATTTAACACAAAGTTGAGAATGCAAATTACAAATTTATTTTGGGTAAAGTTCTAATTTCGTGCTGTCATAAGGTTTAGGAGAAAAAGTGAAAAAAAATTGTTTATCTAAAAAAGTGCAAAAAAGTCAATAGTTCGGAGGGTTTAATGTCATTACCCTAATTAATATATAGTTAATTAATTCCAATAAAGAATTAATTTAATCCACAAAAGATTAATTTCCCATTTAATTAATTCCACGTAGGATTAATTCCTCACAGCTAATTCTATATAAAAACTAACTTTTTTTGTAAGGAAGTTCATACTTAAGTTAAGTGTGTGACGACTTAGATTCATTTACATGCTAGCAATGAGAACTTTCTCTTAGGCTTAAATAATTATGGCACAGACAATTAATTAAGGTCTTGAGTCTTATCACCAAAATCGACTCGAGGCTCCCACCGATCATGATTCGATGTCTAGCAACATCGTCATGAAGACCTAGATATAAATAATTATCCTGAAGGACCTCTCCAGTTTACGATCTTCTTATGAGCCACTATTTCCATCATTTTCCCGATCCGAGTCTAGGATTTGATTACAGTTGAAACTCCAGTAACTCATATAACTATGTATGTGTTATGATCATAGTGACTGTCATGCCCCGTTTCATCTACTTATAATTATGTAAAAATTCAACTAATATAAGTTGCTTTTAAACAAAAATCAATACTCCAATATCATAGCACTAAAATTTGAAAGTATAAAACTACTAGTGACGACATTTCATTCAATCTATCTAGTTTTGTCTAATTTTGAATTAGCTGATACTCCACGTTGATTCCTTGGATCCCCTTAAAGGTAACTAGGTCAAGACGTCTTTAATAAGATGAATTTGCACTCTAGTTGTCCTGGAACATCACTCTCGAAGATCAGCTAACTGTCCCACCTACTCCATCTTGTCTTGGGAAAGGGGAGACTTGAATGATGAGCTACTAAGCCTAGTGAGCGCTGGTGTGTGCATGTACAGGGTTACGTATGTACATATAACTATTCTAATGATGCATGATTTATACAAGCATAACATTAATAGCTATTAAGTAATTCAATCACACAATAATGTTCATATATGAACATGAAGGTTTTACTAATTCAATCACACAATCCCGTTTCCAAATTTTTCCCAGGCTCGTAACATGCTTTTACTACACGAGGCCCAGGACTCTGACAAACCCAAGTCACCCTTACCCTCCGATTCTTCTATTATTCTTTATTCCCAAATTAATACTCGTAGTGATAATGGTAGTGGCAAAAGATGTGGTCGTGGTACGAATTTCGGCCGTGGATTTGGTCGTGGTAAAAGCGCTTTTGGCAACAACAATAATTTCAACAAATATCTCTATTCATCACTAGGTAATGGACTTCCATCCAATTTCTTTCAACAGCCCAGTCACGGACATCATGAACAATTTTACAGTGGGCCACCTCTTCAGTAGCCCACTTCTTTTTTGCCCAGCGCTTACAGTCAGGTCTCCACTCCATATCCATAACAGATGTTCTCGGTCCACTTTTCATAGGACCAATATCCCTCGCCAGTTCCAGCAGCCCACTACGCATCACCGAATCTACCTGGACATCAAGCACCAGCCCAGTATCCGACCCATTTTCAGCAACCACTTCAGAACCCAAATCATCCTCAGCCCACGGATCTCGCCCTTCTAATTTCTACTATGATTGTTCAACCACCAGATGATAACTGGTATATGGACTCAGGGACTAGTGCGCATATGACTTCTCACCCAAGTACCCTCTCCTCTTGTACCTTGTGAGAATTCTAAATCAATATAGTTGGTAATGGTGTCGTTTTACCTATTTCTCATGCTAGTTCCACCTTTTTACCCTTCTCTCACCTTACTCTATCTAATGTTTTAGTGTCTCCTCCTATCATAAAAAATATCATTTTCGTTCGTACTTATACTCGTGACAATAATGTTTCTGTTTAGTTTGACTTGTCAGAATTTTCTGTGAAGGACCTTCAAAGGGGCATCCTCTTCTTCTGTAGTGATAGTCAAGGTGAGCTTTACCATGTTCTTTCTTCACCTATCAGCACAACCCTCTCCATCGAAGCTCTTACCATCGCCACCTATACGCTTTGGCAACGTCGACTTGACCATCCCGACTCTTTTCAAATTTTTAGCATCTAGGAATTTTATTTCTTGTCAAGGAACTTTGTCCACGTTCTGTAATTCTTGTCAGTTGGGTAACCATAAACACGTCTTCCGTTCTTTAGTTTTGATTCTACTACTTCCAGTATTTTTGAGATTATACATTCGGATTTATGGACCTCTCCGATCACTAGTGCTAATGGTTCTTGTTATTACGTCATTTTTTAGATGATTTCTCTCATTTTTTATGGGTTTTTCCTCTTCGTCTAAAATCCGAAGTTTTTAATATTTTTCTAAATTTTCGCACATATGTCAAAAATCATTTAATCATTAAATTAAGGCTTTTCAATGCGATCATGATCGCGATTTTGATAATAAATGTTGTCATAATCTTCTTAGTGGTCTTGGCATTAATTTTTGTTTCTCATGCCCTCATACGTCTCAACAAAACGGTAAGGGTGAACGCACTCTTCAGTCCATCAACAATATCATGCGTACCCTTCTTTTTTAAGCCTCCAGCATTTTGGGTTGAAGCATTACATATGGCGACACATCTGCTACACATACTTTTGATGACAACACTTTCTTATCGTACGCCATTCGAAATATTGTACAACACTTTTTCCCCACTACACACACATTCGCATTTTTGGCTGCTTGTGTTATCCGAACCTAACCTTTTTGACCCCTTACAAACTAGCCCCGGGTTCCACTACATGCATTTTCCTAGGTTTACTGCCAAATAATTGTGGTTAACGTTGCTTAGATATTTCCAATAACAAGATCATTTTTTCCTACCATGTCATTTTTCTTGTAAGGATCGGTATGTCCCCACAAGAGATGCCGGTGCAATGGAAGAATTAAAGTATATAAAAACACATATATAAAGGCATCCCAAGCTAGGGGGTCGAAGTAATGCACAACAAAAATTAAAATACGAGTAAAGAGGTTTTAAACTGATTACAAGATTTGGGGTTTTATTGAAGTGAGGGTGTATAACCACAACACAAGGAAAACCACACCAAAAACTTTGGCTCTCATTTTCGAACCTCACCTCAACATGGAGGGATTCGAATCAAACCACCATAAGCTCCTAAAGAAGAAACCTCTACAAGGACATACCGCAAGCAAGTTCATACCTTGAGCAAAAGGTTGACTAGATATATGCTTTAAGGAAATGGAGTCTATGTAGTGAAAGGTGGGAGACAAGAAGAGTTACTAGAAGAAATATCTGTGGAAGATAATCTTCTATAACTAATCTTTAAGAAGAAGTTCTATGGAAGAAAATCTTTAAGAAGCACAAGAAAAGCTAGAAGAAAACTCTAAAGAGGAAGTACTAAGCTCAAAACTTTCTCTCCTTTAAGTTTCCATCAATAAGGAAAGAAGAGCAAGAGACCCACTTATATTGGCCCCAAATGTCGTCCATAGAGTGTTAGAGAGAGGAGAAGACTTACTTATCCTCATTTTGGCAACTCCCATCAACCACACCATGTGTAAGAAAAGTAGTTTCTATTTTCTTCTTCTTTCCAAAAACATCACTATCAACTTTGACTAGTTTTGAATATGAATCTTGTGACTTCATTTAATTAAATTCAACTTAATTAAAATGGAGCCCAAGTCTTCCAAGACTTGTTAATTAAATAATCCTCATGATTAATTAATAGTACAATTAGTAGCTTAAATAAATTTCTGGATAATAATAATTTCCGTTAATGATTAATCTCCAAGATTAATTAATAGAATAATTATTTTCCCAAGCCTACTAATTAAAATGTCTTCCACTTAATCAATTAATCTCATTAATCAATTTCACTTTAATCCTAAACCGGATTAATATTCACATAGCAATTGAACTTTCTTGAGTTAGTGTGTAAACCCATTGTAGGTTCGTTCATGTACTAGAAGTAGGAACACAACCCCGTTGTGCCTTTGCAATTTTCATTGCTAGATTTAATTACTCCAAGTATTTTAATTAGACTAAGAATTAATTACCGATTAATTCATAGTTTCTACAAATCAAGGTTAGTACCAGACAGGCTCCAAGAAGACCTAGCCATGAACGATTATTAGGTGACCTTTCTGCATTACTATTTTCGCATAAGTAAAATTCTTCTATCAAATATCCCGATCGAATCTAGGACTTGGATGTCAGTCGAAATCCCAGTAACTCGATTCTATGTATATCGATCTAAGTGACATTAACCAATTTATCAATCAAGCGAGAAAACGCTGTGCCTCCTTATTGATGCGACTCCAGCCGGAGGTTCCCATGGTCAATACACTGTGAAGTACATAGGATATGCGCCGATGCTCATGTTAGTGATGGATTCTCTCTTGGCACTCACGCGCCTCAGTACAAAACCAGATTGGACCCAATATGCCCCACTTTATGACTCAACTAGAATCGTGTAACAAATCTAAGTACAATGGGCGATGCACGAGACGACCAATGGTGCCTCAAGCCACGCGGACCAATCTTATGCCTAAGTAACCGAGGAGATTCCAAATTCGACATTGACTCCAATATGGAATTTCGGCGGGATTGTTCAATTTACTCGATCCCAACGAGAACCCACTTACATGCATTGATGTACACCGTATCAGTATCCATAGAATAGGATACACTCTCCAAGAGTGTGCATTGTACGTGCAAGTCTTTACGAGTCACTGATATCCCTATCTCAATGATTCTATGACTTGAAATAACTTTAAGATCATAACCTTAGATACGTATTCCATGATTGGCATCCCCGATGCCAAACACATCTCATAGCTTAAGAGTGATCTAGGGGACTTTATCTAATTACATAGAATAATAAGATAAAGAAGAATAAGCCTTTTATTAAATAACTTGACAAGATACAATATAAGAATGTTTAAAGGGTTGGCTACTACGCCCTACAAATGGTGCACCGGGCATGCAACTCTTTCATTTTTACGAGTCTATTTTTCCCTATTCCTCGTCCCATGCGTAGTCTCCAGTTCATGACTGCTCATTTCTTCAACCAGACTATTTTTCCCCATGCATTTTCAACAATGTTTTCTTCGAGCCCCAATGCCTACGCCTTCACCTCCCATTCCCGATGTGCGCAGGCTACCTTGGCCGACTACCTTATCACACCATCCCATGGTTACTCGCTCAAAATCTTGCATCACTTATCCTCAGAAAGTTCTAAACCTTTCTGTCCCCTCATCCTTATCTCTGCTGCCTCGCATTCATACTCAAGCACTATCGGACCCTAATTGGACTGCAGCCATGCAAGCTAAAATATCATCCCTCTATTCTAACTCTACGTGGAAAATCATCCTGTGTCCTCCTCTTGCTAACCTCGTTGGATCCAAATGGATCTTCAGACACAAATTTTACTTTGATGGTTCCCTAGAGCGATACAAGGTCCATTTAGTTGCTCAAGGTTACACCCAACAACCTAGTTTAAAATATGACGAAGCATTTTGCCCTGTTGTCAAAACAACAACCATTCACAATGTCCTAAGCATTGCTATATCTTGTTCTTGGCCTATCCACCAAATTAGACGTTAAAAATGACTTTTTGCATGGTTATCGGAATTAAGTTGTCTTTATGAAACACCCGCTGGTTTCATCGATCCTACCTTTCCTAATCACATCTGTCATCTTAAGAAGGCTCTCTTTGGTCTCAAACAAGCGCCACATGCATGCTTGGTATCATTGTTTTGTATCATTTTTCTCTTTCTTAGGTTTTGTTAGCAGTAAAGTTGATACTTCCCTTTTTGTCTTCTATCGGGGCACTTCTATGGATTATCTTCTTCTCAATGTGGATGATATTATTCTCACTACATCGTCTTCATCTCTCCTTTCTCACCTGACTCATCTCCTCTCATTGGAATTTTCTATGACTAATCTTGGTTATTTGCATTATTTTCTTGGTATTATGTCACTCGCTCTTCTTCCGGCCTCGTTCTTTCTTAATCTAAGTTTGCTCGATACATCTTAGCACGTGATAACATGGCATTGTGTAACTTGTGTACTACACTTATTGAAACTCGTGCTAAACTATCTCTCTCGGGTCCTCCTTTTTTCGATGGTACTCATTATAGAAGCTTAGCAGGTGCTCTTCAATATCTAACCATTACTCGACCCGATATTGCATATGTTGTTCAACAAATTTTTTTGTTCATTAATGACCCTCACAAACCTCACATGTATGCATTGAAAAAAATCCTTCCTTATGTTCGGGGCCCTCTAGCTCATGGTCTTCATCTTCGCCCATTCTCTACATCTCAGCTAATCATCTATTCTGATGTGAATTGAGCGGAGTGCCCGGATAATCATTGCTCTACCTTCGCTTATTGTATTTTCTTAGGCGATAATCTTATTTCTTAGTCCTCCAAGCATCAGTGTGTTGTTTCTTTGTCTAGTGTTGAACCCAAATATTGCGGTGTTGTCAATGTCGTAGCTGAGCCCTCTTGGCTTTGCAATTTGCTTCTTGAATTACATTGTCCTATTTCTACATCCATTATTGTTTACTGTGATAACACCCGTTCCATTTACTTTGCGTCTAACCTTATACAACACCAATGTACTAAACATATCGAAATAGATAGTCATTTTGTATGGGAAAGAGTTGCTCTTGGTGAAGTTCGTGTGTTGCATGTGCCTTCTGCCCATCAGTTTGCAGACATATTTACAAAAGGCTAACCTTCTACTTTATTTCTTGATTTTCTATTGAGTCTCAGTGTTCGGGAACCTCGCGCTTGGACTGCGGGGAAGTGTTAAGTATTATTTAGCATATCTTTGTGTATATCTTTATTTTCTTGTTTATAGCTTAGGGTTTTCCATTCTTTTGTAACTGTATATACTTTTAAAATAATACAAGGATATTCACGGGGTTCAGAACTCTAACAAAAAGTTTAACTTTTTGTTCTTCAAATGATATTGCCCTCGAGTAATGGATTTTATGGTATACGGGAATCATCTCCCAGTATGCGACTTTATCTTAAGATAGTAGCACTACAAATCTCAAGAACAACAAAAAAAACATTTGTTTTCAACTCTTTGCTAATAAACGCATAACTTAGGGAAGTACTAATAAGTGTACTACACTGTAGAAGACAAGAATGATTCATTGTATGGAATAGTAAATGATGTTAATTCTGGGGTTCTATTTTTAAGGTTCGAAATTTGTGTCTCTATACGACACAACTAGTCAAACAAGTATTCAATGACATTGGATACAATCATTGATTCATGTACAAGTCCATACAATCATGGCCGTTGAGTGTACGAATACAATCACCCAATTTAATAATCTTTGCATGTGTCACAGTTTGATGACACCACTTATTGCATGTTAAATGTTTGGACTAGGGGTGTAAGTTGAGCCTCGAGCCGGCTCGACCCAAGCTCGACTCGAGCTCGAGCTTTCACTCGAGCTCGAGCCTAGTTACATTTGTTCGGAGCTCGCGAGCCTTTTAAATTTCTAAGATATTAATCTTTTATATATTTTAATAATAATAATAATTAAATGATGTGGCAAATTATAAAATAATTCCTCCTTTCACTTTCATTATTCATGCTACAACAGCGTGAAGAAAAAGGGGCAAAGAAAAATTTTGAACCCTACCCACCTCGTCCGCCTTGGGTCAAATTGTCGGCCGCCGAAAAACCACCACCGCCTCAGCCTCCCGAATTGGCTCCGTCTCCACATTGTCGTGAAGCCTCACCACTAGGCCTGTTCGAGCGAAACAACCACCAAGCCCCACCACTAGGTAATTCAATTTTCTGATTTTTCGACAAGAAGGATTGGAAGTTCAGTTATTACAAGCTCATATATGTAATAATTTATGATATCTTTCTCTCTCTCAGCTTAAAATTGCATCTTATGAAAAAAATTGACAGAAACTTTGGAGATTTCTTTCTTTCTTTCTCCACAATTTTTTGCAGATTGTAAGTTTGGCTGCAAAAATTCAAGGCCTGGCTCGTGAGCCGAGGCTCGAGCTCGCGAGCCCTGGCTCGACTCAAGCTCGTGAGCTCGAGTCGAGCCGTTTCTACAAGCTACGAGCTTGAGCTCGAGCTCTGAAACACGGCTCGACGAGCTCGAGCTTGAGCTTGAGCTTGAGCTTGGGTATATGGGCTCGAGCTCGAGCTCGAGCCTGGATAAATCACTAGGCTCGGCTCGAGCTCGGCTCGTTTACACCCTTAGTTTGGACATATACCACATATAGCATGTTAAATGGTTGGAAACAAACTAAATATTGCGTTAGCCTACCACCCTAACCTGACAACATGCATCCACCATTCCATAAAGCTTGGATAGCCTAAGGGTCCAAACCATTTCTCCACGTAGACTATATTAAGTATATTTCATGGTTTCAACTTCCCACGTGGGCTAGCCAATATTTGGTCTATTCATATATACACCTACTCCAACTCTACATACGCTTTTTGTAGTAGCTCATTTTAAACATTAATTTTTTTTCATATGAAATTGGATGGAGTGAGAAAATGTACTAAGTTCATCTACTTTCGAAGTTGATTATGTCAATGAACCCAACTAAATAATTGATCAAATTTAGCAAGTATCACAAGGTCCAAGGGAAAATTACAATTTTCATCATCTATGTTTGGCCTCATTTCAACTTTAATCCTACATATTGCCTACTCAAAACTTTACTCCTGTAAGTTTTGACTCGATCGCAATTTTCATCCTCGGCACCAGGAAAATTCAACTTTTTGACAGTAAATTCAAAAATACCGCCGGAATTTGTCATGCAACTTCACATGATGAGTAATTTGAGTGGCAAAATCATACTTTGATTGAAATGTGGAGGAAAATTTAGATTTAGAGGAAAATTTGTGAGGAAACCTCAAATTTGTAAGAAAATTAGGTTTTTTTTGGGCATAATGGGATTTGAACCCAGACCAACTAGTACAAAATATTGGACCACTACCACTATGCTACACAAAAACTTTGTTTCTCTAAAGAATTAAATGCTTATAAATAAAATTATATTATTTTCAATAAAATTATATGATTTTCAATAAAACTAGAATTGCTATAATATCAATCATATTAATTTTTTATGTGTGATGTATATTAGTATAAAATGTCAAAATATATGCGACAGAATTACTAAAAGCTTACTTTTTTATAATTTATAATATTAAATAAATTATACAGATATATTCATATTTTAAATAAGTATTATTGATAGATACAATGAATAATATATATAATTAGCACTTAAATTTCTAACATGTATAGATTTTTTATTTACAAATACTTTGTACAAGAAATACTTGATGGCATAGATGGAATGACACAATTTATATTTTAACCGAATAGATTATTAACAAAAATATTGAATAAAATATTAATAAATATATTTATAGATAAATTATTGCATTCAAATGGGTAAATATTTGTTATATCTGTGTACATGTACAATTTTTTCTTTCATTATCTCAATTTTATTAATTTAGATATGATAATATTTCTTGCATTCAAATAATACTTTTAACCTTTCCATATGTAAATTTTAATTATTTAAGTATAAATATTTGTTTATATTGTTAGACAAATAAGTATAGATATGAACGAAATATATATTATTATGTATTATGTTGTATTGTACTTGATGTTTTATAAGTTTATTTAGCTACAAATGTACTGGCAAAAGAATGCAATTGATAGAAAGTTGTAGGGGGTGAAGAGTTAATTATCGATTCTTGATACAATGATTGGTGCATGGTTCAAATCTTCAAACTCACATGCACTTGGGGTTATATTTTTGCAAAAAGGGAGAAGTTGGAGGAAATAAATTTGATATTTCCCTCCAAAAAGCGAGTTTCTTTCCAAAAAAATGCCTTCAAAGACTAGCTTAACCCTAAAACTAAGTTGGCTAGGCGAGTTTTGTGCGAACTTAGTGAATTTAACAATTTATGTGCTAAAATTTGAATTTTTCCGGCTGTAAGGACCAAAGATGCTGCAAATTTACAAGCTGAAAGACTAAAAAATTCTGAGTTACCAATATACAGTACTAAAGTCGAAATGAGGCTAATTTAGAGGATGAAAGTTGCAATTTTCCCAAGATCCGAAGCAGTTTCCAACGCATACAAATTATAGATTGATAATTACATCAATATTTATAAGACATATACTGTACATCTATATGTAGGGCTATTGCCATAAACTAGTGTAGTCATCTTCCTCCATGGTCATCACATCATAACAAATTTGAGAATAATCCTCCACTCCTCCAAATTCAACCATAGTTGCTATCTTGTCTGTAAAATCACCGATAAAATAACCGGTGATCATATCATCGGAGGGATAGGAATAAGCCATCTCCATGTCATCAATCCATTGATCACCAATGTCTTGATGATCAGATATTGATGTTGAACAGCTATCTACTAGTACTTGCTGCTCTAAATCAGAAAATCGATAATCCTCTAAATGATAGCCGTGTGATGAGCTTTCCTCCAAACAAGATTCCACATGATCAATATTTGCATCATTAATCTCAGCTTCAAGAGGCTGAATCACACTTCTCAACTTCTCATGATTATCTCCAATATTATCTTCCAACAATAATTGTGAGTCTTCAAGTAAAGACATAAGAAGACAATTCTCAATCATACAATTTGAAAAGTGATCAATATCATTCAAATATTCATCATCCGAACTCTTATTGAAATAGCAATTTTCAGTAGGATAGGCCATATTATTGTAAAATGGATTCAACAATTAAGGATTGGAAGGAATGATCAGAAAATATTTAAATGATAGGAAATTTCACAATGTCTCTCTCAAAAGGAAATGGCCCTATTTATAGGCTGGTGATCATCATGTTATGTATGGCTGCATGTGCAGTTGGTGCACCTAATTAGCGTTTTAGCTGATTAATTATGAAGTAACTATACGATGAACTGATTTTTGGTGTAGTTATTGAGTTGGAGCATTACACATGTGGACAGCTATTTTAGTTGCTCCTACCATTCATGTGCATCTTCAATTATTTAATGGGGTCTTGTATGAGTCTCGAAGATTTCAATTATCCTGTCAAAATAGTAGAATTAAAGCATTGTCTGTATTGTCGCGATATAACCGTACATGATGCTGATCATTGACACAAAAGCTTTCGTTATATTAACAGTTTTTTAGGGATAAATCCCTAATCCCATATTCAATTTTGAAATCAGTCCCAAGGAGTATATCTAAAAACTGCACTCCCTCCTAGCAAATTCAACTTTGGATTAACTCCCTATTTATGAAAAGGCCAAAATACCCTGACAAAAGACTTAAATTACATGTTTGCACTTTTCCCTCCATTTACAATTCTCAAGCCTCTCATCATCGTCTTCCTTCTTTCTTAGGTCCGATTCTCTGTTCTCTCCGGCATTTGCTCCCCAACACCTTTTTCGGCCATTTGAAGTCAGTTCTAGCCAGTAGCAAGTTCGGGATTACCATTATCATAGAAGTAACATCTTGTACGGCGACTTCCTGCTAGTTTCCGCCCTATTTTGTCCCCGTCAACAACCCACAACAATGGTATTTGCTCTAAGACTACCTGGGTAATCAATTTCCACACTCAATTTTACATTTTTGAAGATTATTGAGTAAATACCTAGTTTATGATGAATGCGTACGTCGTGCTTTAGGGTTTACTACGTTTTGGGTTGTATGTAGAATATATGTCTTTGATGACAAAATTATCATCACCCGTAACACTACACTCTTAGAAACGAAGTTGTTACTCAAAATTCTCTGGGTTTTTTCATGTCCATGCATTTTGAAGCACATATTTGTTGATGTTGAACCACATTTGAAACTGCCGTATTTACCTTAATGGGGTATTCTGAGTAGTAAGGTTCAGTATTGAAGGTAGTGCAATCATAATTTGTTTTTTTGGTTGTTGAACTTTTTACAGTACAATGACAAATGAACTTCAGATTACAACATGGTGTCACCCGAGGAAGTTCGCGAGGGATATGGAAAAACTGAAGAGGTCTATGAATGACAGACATCACATAGGCTTAAGGGAAACTCCGTTTTATCAGTACTTGGACATGCCTGGTATTGAGTCTAAGCTCTGTCGAGTAGGAGAATTGCTGTACAACAGTAAATTTAATTATTCTACGAATTCGTTTATTTTTTGTGATCGCATTTCTTGGGTGTGTTGGTAAAGGGGACAACTGATGAGGATGCAGAGGATTTTTGTAAAATGTACTTTGTCTATGTTTGTAACTACATTTTATTTCCAACAAAAAACTATCACACATTAGAATTTATAGTAGCTTATTTGGATGATTGAACTGCTATCTGGGAGTATGCCTGGAATAAGGCTGCTCATGAATTTTTGATGAAGCAGATATGCCTCCATTAGGCAGCACCGAGAACTAATACGTACACGGACGGATGTATCATTGGGCTTATGGTAAGTGAATTATTTTTATATTTTTCATATGCAGGCAGTAATCAATGATTTCGATTGTACTATTAATTTTTGTTTCCCTCATTCAAATGTAGGCTTGGGTGTACGAGTGTATACCCTGTTTGGAATGTCAGCGCCTTGTTCGAGCGATCCCACGATTTTTGAAATGGGGTGGCATGAACATCCCGAACGACCATGCGGAAGCTCAGCAACAATTTATGGGACTTACGAATGATGAGGTAATTGTAAGAATTTGAAATTTTCGATATTTGATATTTTAAATTTGAAATTGTATATTTTGTTATCTCTAGGTAGTACGCATCTTTCCATTGAATGAGGAACTTAAACTCCTACACGAGGATGCGGCCAGCAAGTCGGAGGTCAAATTTCCAACCTCCCCCATTAATAGAGCAGAAGATGAATCAAAGAAAAAATATGTTGATGGCAGGGAAGATTATGATAACGTTGGTCATGACATGGAGTTTGAATATGAAGATGCCGCTGCTGAGGATGCTGGCGATGATGAAATAAAGGCAGACAAAGGTTCTGGAAACGATGAAGACGAAGACAAAGACGAAGATGAAATAATAAGAAAAGAACTCCGTACTAAGCAAAAAATGATGGAAGTTCTTCAATTCCAAAAGATGACCTAGAGAAGAAAATGAAAGAGAGTGACACTGTCACCCCCTAAGAAACCACAACACAAACAAAGGTCAAACCTACCAGCCCTGAGAAGTAAAACATTATCTGAAGTACAACATCGTTCAATAGTTTATACGTCGTTGTCCAGACTCTCATACGTAATATAAAAGTCATCCATACTGCATCTCTATCATACTGCGACTTTACATCTCACATACTGCATATTTCAATTTAACATATCACAAGTATCTACAGAATTTGGACGAGGATGAAACCAATGTGCTGGTTATAGCACCTCATTATTCTCAAGATCCTATGACGGTAGAGTACAAAGGGTCGATACGTTCATTCATGATGACAAAAGTTTGAGGTATAAATAGCAAATTATATTTATTAACTATATTTTTCATATCATCATCACCGAATATGTATGAGGTGTTAACCTTTTCATAGGTTGTTGGTTTCAGAAGAACTTGGCTTGAGCATCGATAGGGTAGCTTTGATTGATTTATTAGGGGCAATGCAGTGTGCTCTGAACTGATAAGTAGCTACATTCACATTATATGTAACAATTATGTAAAACACACCTCCCGCCACTCTGTCTGCTTCTTACCTGTATATGCTCAGGTATACATTTTCAGAATCTCTGAACACTAATTGCATGTGTTTATGGTGGAAACTAACACTAGCAATGTATAGGTTAAAATTAATAACCGCCTTCGGAAACACAACGGAAAGCGGTTGCTTATGCAAACTGAATAGAGTGCTTGATCGAACACAGCGTGAGAGAGTGCAGATATTGTTTCCTCCCACAGCTCACAGTTGAAAAAAAAGGGGTATTGGTCCCTCCTCGTTTTTGATGTACACAACAGTATATGCATCCAGAAAAACCCCTTTTGGTTGAACCAGACAAAAGCTACAACCCGAGTCTTTGTAAGTTCCTTTGCAATTGAGTTTTTTTATATAGAATGCAAATAAATTTAATAAATAATTTCAATTTTGTAGGCGACGTTCTTAAAAGGATACTTGCACCACATGATAGGGCATAGAATTAAGAAGGATGTTCCTAAACAAGTCTATTCCCGCCAATAAGAAAAAGAAGAGGATAACGGGACCTTTGTTTGCCTCTGGGCAGAGTGCTTTGCAGTAGACACGGAGGAATTTTGGCAATACGAGAAAGAGGTTAACAGATGATTACCAAGCACGTATGGCCTCAATTGTTCTGGCATTTTGTGGAAAATAGTCAAAATTAAATAATCAAACTTCGCCGTCCTATATAAAACAACCTGTTTTATTTACGTTTTGTATTACAATTTTATGATATATTTTTTCTAAATATTAGGTTATCTACATACGTCGGTTCACTGTCCACATACGTCAGTGTAATGCATTTCGTACGTCCATGTAAACGGAACCATACGTCATATGCGATGAAATAATACTGGTCAATTAAATGTACCAATACGTCGGTTAAGTGTCCACATACGTCAGTGTAATGCATTTTGTACGTCTATGTAAACGGAACCATACGTCATTTGCGATGAAATAATACTGGGTCAATTAAATGTACTAATACGTCGGTTAAGTGTCCACAAACATCAGTGTAATGCATTTCGTACGTCCACGTAAATGGAACCATACATCATTTGCGATGAAATAATACTGGGTCAATTAAATGTACTAATACGTCGGTTAAGTGTCCACATACGTTAGCGTAATGCATTTTGTACATCCATGTAAACGGAACAATACGTTATTTGCGATGAAATAATACCAGGTCAATTAAATGTACTAATACGTCGGTTAAGTGTCCACATACGTCAGTGTAATGCATTTTGTACATCCATGTAAACGGAACCATACGTCATTTGTGATGAAATAATACTGGGTCAATTAAATGTACTAATACGTCGGTTAAGTGTCCACATACGTCAGTGTAAAGCATTTTGTACGTCCATGTAAACGGAACCATACGTCATTTGCGACGAAATAATACTGGGTCAATTAAATGTGCTAATACATCGGTTAAGTCTCATCATACGTCATATTCCAGCAACAAGTACGTCGATGTAAATGGAATCATACGTCATTTACTTCGCCACATACTTCATTACATCCTACTTATACGTCGTTTCTTGACATATGGCCTTTATATTTAAGAATACATCATTTTAGTTGTAACAATACATCATTTTGTATGTAGTAATACATTCTTTTAGTTGTGACCCAAACGCTTAACCCTAAATTGTAAACCCTGAACCCTAAACCCCAAACCTGAAACCCTAAATCTTAAATCCATTTGACACACATGAATATATTTGGACAAGTATTTTATGAACGAATGTATCAATTAGTAATATTTTATGTTGTGATCATAGGAGTTGAATTGATAATGGTGCATTTTCTTTCTCAAATGTAATGTGTGCATACACTACTACTAGCAATCACTTGACTTAGTAATGTGTGTACCAGATACTGAGTGCATATCAGTTAACGTATTAAATGCTTATCAATCGACGTAATGATACATTTAATATGGCGTATTAATACATAATATTGACATGTGAATGCAATCAATTGACATATATTTGTCTATCAATTGCTAGTACATATCAATCGACATATTTTTTGTCACAAATTGACGTATGGGTATAATCAGTCTCGACGTATTAGTACATATAAATCAACGTATGCAGGCTAGCCAATCGACGTATATTTGTCTCCAATTGATGTATGCGCACCACTCAATCGACGTATGGGTACACTCAATTCGATGTATTAGTACATATCAAATGACATATATTTTGTCTCAAATTGACGTATGCACGCCAATCAGTCGACGTATGGGTACAATATGTCTCGACGTATGCAAGCCAGTCAAGCGACGTATATTTGTCCCACATTGACGTATGCGCACCAGTTAATCGACGTATGGGTGCACTCAATTCGACGTAATAGTACATATCAATCGACTTATATTTTGTCTCAAATCGACGTATGCGGGCCAGTCAATCGACGTATTTTAGCCTATTAATCGACTTATGGGTACAATCAGTTTGACGTATTAGTACATAAATCGACGTATACAGGCTAGTCAATCGACGTATATTTATCTCAAATTGACGTATGTGCACAGTTAATCGACTTATGGTTACACAATTCTATGTATTAGTACATATCAATCGACGTATGCAGGCCAGTCAATCGACGTATATTTGTCTAAAATTAACGTATGCGCACCAGTCAATCGACGTGTTCTGTTAGATCAATCGATGTATGGGTACACTCAATTCAACGTATTAGTACATATAAATTAACGTATGTAGGCTAGTCAATCGACGTAGATTTATCTCCAATTGACGTATGTGCACCAGTCAATCGACGTATTTTGTTCGATCAATCGACGTATGGGTACACTCAATTTGACATATTTGTACATATCAATCGACGTATGCAGGCTAGCCAATCGACGTCTATTTGTTTCAAATTGACGTATGCACACTAGTCAATCGACGTATTTTAGTCCATCAATCGACGTATGGGTACACTCAATTCGACGTATTTGTACATATCAATCGACGTATATATTTCTCAAATTGACGTATGCGGGCCAGTCAATCGACATATTGGTACACTCAGTTTGACGTATTAGTAAACATCAATCGACGTATATTTGTCTCAAGTTGACGTATGCATGCTAGTCAATCGATGTATTTTGGTCCATCAATCAATGTATGGGTACACTCAGTTTGATGTATTAGTACATAAAAAGAAAATAGTACGTCAATGGTTATGAAAGTATACGTCAAACTGCAAGAAATAATACGACAATACTGGATGACAAAACAAAACATCTATGTAATTGTTCAACAATCCTAACATCAGTGAATCCAGAAACAAAACAAACTTGTTCAATACAAATATTGCAAGAGAAAAACATCAAAAAATGTCAAGTGGCTAAAGTTCTAGCATTCTTGCAAGAGCGACGATTGTGTCCAGGAATACCCCATAATTTACACTTTATGGGCCACGAATCACCACACTGTGATGGGATCCTTTGTGTTTTTCTACGTCCGGGCTGAGCTCGCACATCAGGTGCAAGTACCACTTGCGGTTCCTCCTAGCGCACTAACTCCCCATCAAAATTAGGAATAGGATTTAGCATTGCATGGTAGGCGAGCTTGTACCTCTCAGCATAATAGTGCTCGTCACAGAACTTGTACACATCAAGACCCTTTGACTCTATGCACCCCAAAGCATGTTTGCATGGTATTCTATTGACTTGCCATGACCTGCAACTACAAGTGAACTTCTCAAGATCCACAGCACACGATTTGTTCTTGTCAATAACTTCAAACCTCATCCCGCTAGACATTTGGACAACTAAGGTACGGGATCCTAAGTAGTTCAGTTGCAACCACTTCTCATGTTTGGGGTAAAACTTACCAGTAAATGTCTCCCATTTTTCCCTCTTGTCATGCATCATAGTCATGATTTGTCCGCGAATATGATCAACCATAGCTGAAACCAGCATAAACCGAGTCGATTTTACCCAACTGTTAAAGCTTTCTGCCTGGTTATTGTTTATCACTCCCCATCTGTCACCCGAGAACAACAAATTTGCCCAGCATTGCGGTTCGCTCTCATGTATGAAATTAATAGAGAGCGGCATACACTGAGTTATCATATTCATATACTCTTTAAACTCTTGCACCGTAGGAACATATGCGGCTTTCTTGAAAACAGAACTCAATGTTTTTAATTGTGCAGAGGGTACTTTCTCATCATCTAAAATAAAGATTATAAGACTATTAACCCATCATACATTCCATGTTGACATTCATAATTAAATAAATAATAAAAAAAAAGATCTTACCTGCTTTGTGAAGTTGTCAATTAAGTGTCTCAAGCAACAAGAATGGTAGCTACCGGGAAAGACCTTCGTTATACCCTTAATAAGCCCACTATGTCGGTCGAAAAAGAAGGTGAAGTTTGTGAATAGAATTCTTTTCATCGCATTGAATAAGTTCTGTAACTTCAAGCAGAACCATTCCCAAACTGAATCATTTTCAGCATCAACAATGGCATATGCTAGTGTGAAAAGATCATCATTGGGATCCTTGGTCACTGCGCTAAGCAGGGGTCCCTTGTACTTACTGCTCAAATGAGTTCTGTCCAGAAAAATTAAGGGTCTGCACCCTTGAAAAAAACCAAGAAGACATGCATTGACGCATATAAACAATTGCAGAAATCTGTTGTTAGCTGGGTTAATCTCGTAATTTGCAATACTGCCGGGATTATATCCTTTCACTGCGTTACAGTACCAACGCAGCTTGTCATATGACAAATTATCCACACCGTGAATATCGCGCATTGCCATTTCCTTACCAGACCATGCGTTGTGATATTTTAGTTGCACACCAAAGTTTATAAGGATATCTTTCTGCATGTTACAAGGTTTGTACATAGGCTCTCCTCTCAGCATATCCTTTACAATATTCGAAACCCAAGCTGAATTAGCCCTGGGATGACCTCGAGTTCCAAGAGTGGCTTTACCACAGCGTGCACCAAATTGCATTTTCTAATAGCAAATTGTTTGTCACATGCATACAATGAGGCGTTTACCCTCCACTTGCATTTTGAAAATGGGCAAATAACTATGATTTTCCTTATGTCATTCTTCACAAAAACGAAGTCGCGCTTGATCGCAACACAGTAATTCTTCAGGTTTACTCTGAAGTCACCAGGATCGTTGGATGTTTGAGCCTTTTCACGGATGCAATTCCTCCACGCGTTTATGGAGTTACCACATACAACGCTTGTACCCAAGCCCTCCTCATCCTCCATGTTAATCCTAATGGGATAGACAAATAGAGAAATAATAACAAACATCAGCAGTGCAGTATGAAGGCAACTTGCATATAGTATATAGACCGGCAATTGACGTATCGTGCATTTACCAATGCCGTATTGTATGTAGTATTAAGCATGCAGTATTTTTGTTGTTAGTGTGCAGTATGATAATAACCGCATGCAGTATTTATAGAAAATAATGTATTATCCGACCCCGTTACTGCTCTGCTCTCCACGACTTGGTGGTTCATGTTAGCAACATGTTATAGTGTCAATCGTGTTCGTTTTCATGACCGAACACAGCCGAATCATATTGTTGACGTCAAGGTCATCCAACATATTGATCTACTCATTGTACTGGGGGACTTTGTATTTCAAAACGTACGTTCTCTGCCTTATTTTCGGCCACTTGGCACTGCAACTCAGGTATAAATCCATCATACCAGTATTTTGATCGATGCTCATCACTTGAAGCTCGGTTTTGTGGTGGAAAATTCCTAGAACACTCGATTGCTCATTGGTAGACATTTTTCCCCATGGTATCACGATGGAGAAGGTACGTTTACGGCAGTTGCACAGTGGAGAAAGACTTCTCTAGCGGAGCTGCTAGGAGCAATTTACAGTGGTGAAAATGGTGGGTAAAGAGCCGTAATTTAGGTTTAAACAGAGGGAAAATGATAAAGTCAAGGGAAAATCAATCATTTTAGGTAGGTAGGGAGTGAATCCAAATATATATTTATAACTAGGGAGTGCAGACTTTATTAATATACCTAGGGACTGATTTCTTAGTTGAATTAGGAATTAGGGATTTTCTACCAATTTTCCCTTATATTAATTAATCAAGATATTGTACCAGTATCCCTATGAATATAACTAATCAGGTGATTTGCCTCGTTATGAATTAATAAAAATTAAGAGATAAAGACCCATCAACCTAAACCAATAATATTATTAACAATTAATAATTGGAATGGTGTGGTCCAATGGTCCACAAGGCTTTCACCGTGAGAACCCACCCGGGTTCAAAACCCAGGTGATTCTTGGTCTGGGGAGTTTACTCCTCCGTCCTCTCCTAGGAAGCTTAGTGCGGATTACCCCCATACGTGATTTGCGGGCTATTGCATATGGGCAGGTTTGCCCTGCTGGGTAACTGGCGGAGATTTACCTTGAGAATTCCAAAAAATAAAAATATAAAGCTCATCAACAGATCAACAACATCTCATCACATGATATTAGATATAAGTTGAGAGATCTAGAGCTTTAGACTTAATAGCGCATTTCAAATAGAATTTCATACGGGAGAAGAAAAGACTTGTGTTTACTTGGCAACTGTAAATTGAAATGTTCAAACATGAATAGTAGACAAAAAGTATCTATATATATAGTATGTTTATATGAATACAGCTAAGAGAGAAGAACACATAATTAATTGAGGTTTAATCATGGAAGCTTAACACAACATATATATGGCCCGATTCTATGTGATGCTACTTTCTATTTCTCATTTTTCTTAGAAAAAGTAACAGATTTTATTTTAAGGAAGTAGGGAAATGACGATGAAAGTATGGTTTGGTGAGGTTTTCGCTATAGAAAAAAAAGGGTAAAATGCATTTTCGATCCCAACTTATGTTGGTTGGAGTACTTTGGTACCTAATCTATTAATTTCTACACTCGAGTACCCAACCTTTGTAAATTGTACAAGTAAGTCCATCTGACGAATAGTTTGACTTAGGTTGTGCACTCGACTACCTATACATTTCATGACGTGTGCATTTTCACCCTATCCTATGCCATTTTGTGCACCGACTACCTATACATCGCATGATATGTACATTTTGTTACACAATTTAAGTCATGCCTAAGGCACGTGACAGACTTTTCAGGGTGAAATATTCTAAATTATTCCTCCAGTGGACTTAAGTGTCACAATTTACAAAAATTGGGTACTCGAGAGTAAAAATTAATAGATTAGGTACCAAAGTGCTCCGACCGACATTGGTTGAGGTCGAAAATGCATTTTACCCTAGAAAAAAATGTAATGATTAGGGCGGTTTTTTGAGAGAAAAATAGAAGACAAATTTTTCTTTCTTCTCTTGTGTAGGGAATGAAAATTTGCACCTTGTAAAAAGTATCTGTGTATTTTTCTTAACACAAATATTTATGGAGAGGCTTCTAAGTTTAGTTTACTTGGAAGTCGAGATAAAATCAAATATCCAAAATTTGACTTTCATCTAATTCTAAGTAAATTCAATTAAAGAGTTTCCTTAAATTAAAGAACTTAATTAGTCAACAAGCTAACTAATTTCTTTTCTCTCTCCTAAATATTTTCTTGATACCTCATTGATCAAGACTTGGAGAAATTAATTCCTCTCCGAATTTTCGCCCGTGTACACGCCTACATGTAGTCCTTGGAGTCCAAATTTTTATCTTACTTGATTTAATTCTTGGCTCCTATTAAATTAAATAGTCCAACCAGTTAATTAAATACTACATTATAATTAAAGGCCAACTGTAATCATTATTAGCCCAGTTATTTATTAATTTTATTTCATTTTCGGTCTAGCCTACTAATTAAACAAAACCCTTGGACTCTACTAGGTTCATTAATTAATTAATCTACCTTCATTAATTAAAAGTCAAATTAATTGATCTCCCATTAATTAATTAATATTCCCAATTAGGCAAGTACTAGGCTTTTCTAATTAACCTCAACTTCCAAAGTTGATTAATCTATCTTATAAGCAGGAACCTTAGGAGTTAGTGTGCCCTTTAGGATCGTTCATGTGCTAATAGTAAGTACACTTTCCAAAAATGTCAATGTACCTTCTTTATTTAGAAAGTACTAGATTAAATCTTCCTTGATTTAATCAGACCATGACTTATTCATCATAATATCATGGCACCTACAAATCAAGGTTACTGTCTAGCAACGAGCCCCGAAGACCTAGGCATGAATGATATTAAGATACTTAGCCTATCATAATCACAATCCACGCGTAAGTAAGATCCCTCGATCAAATTTCCAGGATTAACATCTTGAGTAATGACTTAGTCAAAACTCTTACGACCCAATCTCTATGTTTTCTTCATTACATGATATCGATTCTCGCAATCCAAACGAGGAAACATTCTGCATCTTTGGATTGCCATACTTTGGCCAAAGTTTTCTTGAATCGATTCATTGAGTAAAACATATGAATTGTCTAATCAACTAAATCAGTGATGGATCCCATCTTGATCTCTCATGCACCTTGACACATAATCATATTATACCTAAGATATCCTGTATGACGACTCACAAAGGACTCATGAGATAAGTCAAAGTATAATCAACTATGCTCAAGGTAACCAATAGAACCTCAGGTCCATAAGGATTACTCTTACGCCTAAGTGATTATTGGAAATTCCACATTCTATCAGGAAAACGATTTTAAGAATTTCCAGTGGGGTTCTTCAGTTAACTCATTATCAAAATGAGAACACTCGCACACATCCATGTATACAAGCAAATCTTTCGGGTCTTTGTCAATATCCCTCTTCTTGACAAACCCTTTAATAAACATGGAACCTTTTAAGAATCATAACCTTGGAGACATATTCCAACATCGTCATTCCCGATGTCTGATGATGTTCCACAGTCATGTGTGATGCAAGGGACTTCATTCTAAGCATATAAAGACAATTAAAGAACAAAGAAAGCCACAAATAAAATTGCCTTTGTTTATTAGAAAAGATTGTCTCATAGAGTCTATTATACAGAAATGACGCCCAAAAATTGGCGCTCCGAACATCTATTCTATCAAAACTCAGGGTCCCCGGGGACTTTTTCCTTCATTTACAAAACAACATATTTAAATCCTTGAGATCATTTCATAATTAACGAATTCAATAAGAAATTACGAGAAAAACAATGATACTGAGTTCACTAAAACAAGCTTGTGAAATAGAATAAAAGACTAGCATAGTACGTGGAGGTTTATTGACTAAAAATATGCTAAGGAAAACTTAAAATGCACATCTTTGGCCGAAATGAACTCTTTCCTTGAGGCCTTCAGACAAACCTTCCTCACATTTTCTGGAGTCCCCTCTAGCTGGGCTTCTGTATAACATTTTATTATTCTCGCTGTCGGTGGATTCGCATACCCCAAGTTGGATTGTCGAATGTGTGTTCCATTTTCTAGAGCTAGGGGTGCTGGACCAGTGCTCTGGGCAATAAAATTCTTTAGAAGTCCTCTTTGGATTAGCTTCTCAATTTCAACTTGAAGATAATGACAGTTATCCATGTTATGACTTCTATCCTTATAATATTGTTAATAATTGTTAGATTTCAACCTCGAAGGATTATTCAGTTGGGTTGACTAATCCCCAGGATGTCTTAGCACAACGGAATTTAAAGCTGTTTAATATAAACACCATTCACCAAAAGGGATTACGGTTTGCCCTATTGATTACGTATAAATCCATAAAAGAAAACTTACATAAAATGCTTATTTTGTGTTTCAATTGGATGAATCAAGCTATCAACCCCTACTTACAATTCCACAAGCCATGGTATTATACCCACGCGCCTCTTTTGTATCTCTGGTTTGAGCATGCCAAAAAGTTGTGCCTCTAATGGTATTCACTTCCCTTTTTAATTCTCCAATTAATTCATTCTAGGTGATAGCCAATGAATTAATTCTCTAGATATCATAAGCCTTAAATGGACTCATTATGTTAACATAGGAGATATCTAATTTGCTAGATCAGAGATGGATCCTATATTGGTCTCTCATGTACCTTAGTTAGGACAAAGTATGACGGACCATGCACAAGGTAACCTATGGAATCGAATCATAGATGATTCCTTAAATCGTATTTGATTTGCCAAAAATATCTCTTATGCAATTCGCAGTGGAATCATGAAATAGATCAATGCATGATGGACCATGCACAAGGTAACATACAAAATCTTTATGATTCCTATTAATGAAGTTCCTTGGGATAGTTCAGTTTACCCATTTCCCAAATGGAAACCCTCGTAGATGTACAAACTTTCACCGTGTCATTACCTATGGAACGAGGTACACCTTCTAATGGTATGGTGTACAAGCAAGTCTCTTAGGACCATCGATATCCCTCATCTCTACGGCCCCTTTCACAACTTTGAACTAAGTTAATGACCACAGCCTTAGAGGCATATACCCGATGAACAGAATGATGCCTCATAGCCATAGTGTGGCCCAAGAGACTTTATTCTAAGCATGTAATAAGGACTTAAGAATAAAGAGTGACATAAAGAAAATCGACTTTATTTATTGAATAAGATTGTTACATAGAGTAGTCTTTATTACAGATAATGCCACCCAAATAATTGGTGAGCCGAGCACCTACTCTAATATATCCTTCATCTTTTTAGGCCATTGAACTACTCCTAGTTGTTCCAATATTGGAAGGACATGATCTTAAGTTACATTAAGGGGAGTATACCGAGGGAAACCCATGGGGAGCAAAGGTTTGTGTTCCTTAAGGCATCAAACATCTTCTCCTCCCCCATGTGTTTTCTCTTGTTATACCTCTCCATGGAGTTCCCAATCCCCATGGTATCCTCAATCCGGATGTACTTTTTGTACCTCATTAACAATTCGTCCATGGTGCTGGGTGTTTCCCAACTGTGAATTCTTTGAATCTCCCTTAGGTTTTGTTGCATACTTTCATAGAGAAACTCATGATTGGCATCGTGGATTTCTGATACTACCTCCGATAAATGCTCAACATATTCTTAAAGGGATTTTTCCTTCCTTTGTGCTGCCATAAAAAGGTATGGTGTTGTATTCGGTACTTCTTGTTCATGTAAATGTGGTGCAAAAATCTCTGAGATAGTTGCTCAAAACTGGTGATAGTGGTCGCTGGTAATTGGTTGAACCACGTCGTACGAAAGATCTTGTAGTATGCAGCGTCGCTGAAATCATGCACATGAGCTTTCACGTTGAATTTATCAAGATTTTCCTATTGGTCTCATGTCCCCTCATATTCGCTTAGATTTGGGATTTCACTCTCGCATGGATCAGTCGGCTAAAATCCACACAAAAAAGGCTTTGTCTGGGGCGCGCAACTTGGCTTCTCTTCTACGCGGGCTTAAACTCCTCAATTCGACCTTCTCGGGAGCTAGGGACCCCTAATTCCAGTGAGGAGATCAAGAGGCATATGCCCTCACTTCTCTTCTCCTCGGACCGTGTCTCCCCATCCCATCCTCCTTAGGAGCTAGGGAACCCCGAATTCGGCGAGGGGATCGAGAGTGATCAATCCTTAGTTCTCTTCGATGATCATGTCTTCTCGATTCAGCCTACGGAGTCAAGGAGCCCCAACTTGAGCGAGGGGATTGAGGTGGACAAGCCACATGTGGATGTATACGGCGAATTGGGCTACGACCCTAGTTGCAGCTTGCGTAGAGGCGTCCTCCACGAAAGACAAGAGGACTTCCTGAGTGATGGGGATGATCGTGAAAGCAAGCGGAGCTGATCAGACTCCTCCTTGGATGAGGAGAAGTTTAGCTTAGGGCTAGTTAGCACGCTCGGAGGTTCACCACAACCGCGAACTTGAGATATGGTCTGCATGCTCTGTGTCTAGGTCGTGGTTTCCCATAGACGGCGCCAAAATGATGTGGTGTCAAAATGAGTCGGGGTCAAGGTAATCAAACACTGGCCAAAATATTTTGAAAAACGAGTTTAGGTTGGAATGGGTCCAACCTACAGTACCACAAATCACTTCTCTGTGATTATGATTGTTTGTGGAGGTTTTTAGAGTGATAAGATAATCCCCAAATGATTTGATTATTCTAATATGTATAGGGATGGTTATTGGGTCTTGGGCCTCAAGCTTCTTTAACCTTAAATTTATTCAAGTAGATTAATGGGTCAAGCCTTATAATTCATAACCCCTTTATAATAAGTCCACATGTACATTCTTTAAAGTTAAGTGTCTGAATTGCCTTTGATCAAAATTACTACACATCAATCATGTACATCATTAATCTCAGCTTCAATGTGTCAATCTTGTAAATCACCAACCTCAGCTTCAAGAGACTGAATCACAATTCTCAACCTCTCATGATCATCTCCAATATTATCTCCCACTAATTGTCAGTCTTCAAGTAAGGACGGAAGCAGAGAATTCTCAATCATATAATTTGAAAACTAATCAATATCATTCAAATATTCGTCATCGGAGCTCTTATTGAAATAGCAATTTTCAGTAGGATAGGCCATATTATTGTAGAATGGATTCAACAATTAAGGATTGGAAGGAATGATCAAAAAGTATTTAAATGAGTTAAGAAATTTCATAATGTTTCTCTCAAAAGGTGATGGCCTTATTATACGCAGATCATCATCATGCTATATATGGTTGCATTTGCAGTTGGTGCAACTGTTTAGAGTTTTATCTGATTAATTATGAAGTAATTATATGATCAGATTTTTGGTATACATTTTGAGTTGAAGCATTGTCCATGTGGACAGCTACTTTAGTTGCTCCTACCATTCATGTGCATCTTCAATTATTTATTGATATCTTGGATTTATGATTATGGAAGAGATCAATAATTCAGTCAAAATAGTAGAATTAAAGCTTTCTTTACATTTGTATTGTCACAATATAACCTTACATGACACTGAATCGCTGATTATTGACAGAGACACTCTGTATCAATGAAGAGTTTTTGTCGATAACCCTAGCAATGGATATATATATATATATATATATATAATCTAGCAATTGTCCCTCGTCATGAATTAAAAATAAATATTATGGCCTGAAGATTCATCAAACAAAACCATAATTAAGTTTAGAATGTAATAATGGCTGGGTCAATTGCATTTTTCGTCTCATAAGTGTGCCCTATATATTTTTGGTCCCCACATTTTACAAAAATCTCACATTACATCACATAAGTCGTCAAAAAATCACATGTGATCACACGGTCAATTTTCATTAAAAAACTAATGGATCCATTAGTCAGAGGCCAAAAAAATGAATCACATTCATTAAAATTTTCAAATATATTAAACACTTTATAAAAACTTTTCAATAAATTTTACATAAATTTTCTAAATTTTCTAATATATATATATTTTGGTCTCTGACTGATAGAACCAATAGTTTTTTGACAAAAAATGTTCGTGGGGCCAAATATGAAATTTTTGACGATTTAAGGGATGCAATGTGATATTTTCGCAAAGTGTGGGACCAAAAGTTTACTGAGGTATATTTATGGGAAAAAATGTTATTTACCCAATAATTGCTTAACATGTATGATCTCCTAGAATAAATAATTGTTGGATATGAACATTGGATCGATGATGATTAAAAGCAATTATTGAAGATATGCTTTTGATGGACAGAGAATCAACTAATATCTCATCGATCACATGATAAGAAGAAATCTGTGGAGTGTACCAAGATCTTCTGAATAGTCCATTTCAAATTAATAAAATGTATAGCGTAACCAAGTATTGCCTTCCCAACAACTACAAGTCAAGACCAGTTGTTACTTGGCAGTTGTTAACAATTAAAAGGAATAGCAGACACAAAGTATCAAAAAGTATGTTTATACTTTATATCATATAGATTTTCCCCAGAGACAGAGAGGACCACGTAAATGAGGCCTAATTAACTGTGCTAGCATAAAACATATACTACATTTTTCCATACTCTAAATGGGACCTGAAGTATGTTTATTTAAATTAAATCAGCTTAATTAAATACAGAATCACATAGCAGAATTTATTTTAGTCTGGTGATAACGCCAGAGCAACTCTCCTAATTCCAGAGCAAAGATCATTAATTGACATTAGTGCCCTCAGTTCAGACAAGGAAAACCAAATCGACAGATTCCACCTCCAACCAACGTCTTCCATCACTCACCAGCATCCTTAGTTTGGATTTTTCTATGGTGGACCGGGAGTAATGCTATTTGTGTCTATCTCTTTTACATACTGAGGTGTACTGTGTGCTGACCCCACAGTGTGAAAGAGATAGACACAATGGTACACCTTAGAGTAATACTCCTGGTGTACCATAGAATTATCCTTCTTAGTTTCTGCAACCGATGTTATTAACGACTTCCAAACACGAAGAAACCTTCACATCCTTAGCCACCACATGTGATAACAAATGTTTGTTGTTAGATCTATTTCCTTGTTCATATTCATCAATTCACACTCCATTTTTATTATATAGTGAACTTCGATTTGGTTAGTGTATTGAAATCCCTCCATAAATTGGGTCCAAAGTACATTGGAATACAAATATCGTAAACTCGAGTTCGTATAATGGAACGCTCTGAACTTTGGCCTTGGACGAAAGAGGACAAATAGTAAAATTCCAGAGACCTTACTTAAAAGGAAAAACTCAAATCTTGGATCCTTCCATGATTTTTCTCTTGAATAAGGGTTTTGCAGAGGCGGAGGAAAAGAATGAATGTATTATTTTGGAGATAACGGCCATCAACTCCATCTAGTATACTGGAGAAGCCCATGGGTTCAAGATGTTCAGCGCATCTGCTAACTGCTATTGACCACGAAGAGGATCCTCTTTTTTTTCTTTTCTTAGGTCTCCAATCCATTAAATTATTACATATAAATTAGGTACAAGTGTTATTACCCTATCACTAAATTCTCTTTTTGCTCTAGCATTAGGAGATTTGTTCTGGCTTTATCATCCACCTTTATTTTAAAGAAAAACTTGTATAAAAGGTCATCTATTTATGACATGCTGTGATTTCCAAGACCACAGCTGCCACATTGTGGAACCAATGTGCATTATAGCGTATTTTGAGCCGTTTGATGTTTTCATACCTGATTCGTATGAGTATTTTTTATAAAACACCTCGTCAATTTATTACAATACTCCGATATGTGAAAGCACCCTTTGATGTTCCCACTGTTCATGCATGTAGTAAACATAATGCGTTTATTAAGTTAAACCCATGCACGTATCTACATTGGATCAATGAATTTTTGATTTGAAGCATAATTAATTCGGAACCACCACTCCAGAAAAGCTTATAATTAATGTTAATCCCAACAATCATCTGCATCTTACTTTCTTTCTTTAACTATGACTATAGACATAGTATATACTTAATGGGAAATTGGTCGTGAATTCCCACACATGATTCTTAGTAATTCAAATTAAATGGATTATTTAAGAGAAATAGTTTATGTTCAAAGCATTTGCTAAGTCAAACCTCACGAGCACCCCTAAACATGAAACGTTATCGATCGTCATTTAAGAAAATACTATATATTACTGGTTTTAATGGGATTAGATCAAAAGGGATCGAGACGAAAGCCAAAAGTACAGCCGAATTAGGGTCAAAGAAAGCCTGGGCAACAACATGAGAAAACCCACGCTGCTGCCCGAGGAATGGCGTCGCGGCGCTGCACCATGAGCGCAACCAACTCAATGAATTTTTTTGGCAATTTGGTGATTTTGTCATGTTTTGAGTCCTATTTTGCTTGGACTTGTCTTTTTGATTGATAGGAATTATTCAATAGTCTTTTAGGATTATTTTCCCCATTATGCTAGGATTTTGACTTATTTTATTCTTTAAAAATTAGAATTCAATTTGTAAACTGTGAATTACCTTGAAAAGCTAACACAATCTAGTTAAAGGTGATTTTTTTCCCTTGATTGAGTTTCCACCAAGAAAAATCATTGTTTATTTATTCTTTAGTTTTTTCTTTTGTGTTCTTAATTCCCTAAGTTTCATCGTTGATCCGTTATATTACTAGCAACTGGGATTAAAAGCCTAAGTTTTAGATTTAGGAGACATTTTAGTTCTAGATCTGAGTGTTAACATGACAACTTAGTTGTACATTGAGATTTTGTTGAATGGGAGTAATGGCTGGTGATGAGGGGAAAATTAAGATTGATAGGTTCGATGGCAGGGATTTTAAATTTTAGAAGATGCAGATTATGGATTATCTGCATCAGAAAAGGTTTCACGAACCATTGTTGGAAAAAAACCTAGAGAAGATGATGGGTGATGACTGTGCGTTGCTAGATCGTTAGGCTTTGGATGTGATTCAGTTTATGTTGGCAATGAATTTTTCTTTTAACATTATCAAGGAGAAGACTACAACGGGTCCGAAGCTGGTGCAATCAAATATGTACGAGAAACTATCCCCCTCGAACAAGGTACATTTAATGCATACGTTGTTGATCTAGCACGGATTATCCCCACACTATTTCAGTCAAGAAGACCTCGAATATGTGCCAATTGACGTGTTCTCTGGATTATAGACTGCGCTCGGATGATATCGAGCTGCCTACGTACCTTTTCAGGATCAAGTCTAAAAGTAGTTCAAGTGAAGATGCTGAATATGTTAGGGCTCGAATATTAAGGAACTCTTTTATTTGTATTTTGGGATCGTACTCTCAAGTTTCCGAATAACCTGAGCTATACGATAAATGGTTCGTAATATTTATTGCTCCCATTATCCGTCCCTGAATCTTCATAAATGACAGTATTTATAGAGTTTCCTTCTGCACTGTAGAGTGAATGACTGATAAGACGTCCTGCTTGCGGATCCCTTACATGTGCGTTTGATGGGCGGCACAGATTCGACCTTCATCGGGTCGGGCCATGGACCGACCCTACCCGAATAATAATAACACGCGGATCTTGGAGTGTAATGCAAATAATATTGTTTTAGGGACCGGATATAAAACCCACCTCGTTTTATCGTATACGAGTCAGTATTTTAGTCTAACGACCCAATGAATACGAGATGACGAATATTAAATTCCCAAATAGTATTTTGGTATATCATTAAGTCCCCCAATTCGTGAGTGATGGGGAAATTAATTTCAATTCCTTGACCCATGACTGACGAAGTATAAATTAATGAAACTGTTATCTTTTTTGGGCATTTATTTCCTTGTTTTTATCTTTAATTATAATCCACCCCCTGCAATCATTACATTGCAGCCGTTTTTCGTCATTAATTCTGATACGCCGTTTCCCGAGAGACGGGTCGGATCTGTCGCTCTGTCCTTTTGAATTTCGAGAGACGCAAGGTGAATTCGAAACGTCACGTCTCTCCACCGTTGCATACACTTTTGACTAGTCGATCCGGACCGTTGATTTCAAATTTCCCCCTAATATATATATGCAGGACTTACCATTCACTTTGAGTTTTTACTTTCCACAAACCTTCAAACACAGGAGTAAAAAGTTGCACAGCTTCTTCCGGCGTTCTTGCTACTCGGCGATCACTTTCTAATTCAAATCCAAATTTTCTCCCCTTGCTAGGTATAAGCTTCATCTCTCCTTTTTTTTTTTTTTTTTTTAATCCAATACCTTGCATTTTTCAAGCACTACTCATGAGTACCTCTAGTGTGAATGCCTCACCCCGTGTTTCGGACGAGGAAAATGAGACCACCTCGTCTAATCATAGCGAGTCAAATAGTAGTTCTAGTAGTCCCAGACATCTCCCAAACCCAATATAAACGATCCTCCCCCTACTATCGAGCCCGAGTCTCCTGACGTTCCCCTTCCCTATCCAAACCTCGAGGGAGACGAGGATGTTAATTCCCAGTTATTTCCTGATATGGATAGGGCTCGTAGAGAAGTCCCTTGGCTAGGTTATTCCTCAATTTTAACCGCATCGAATATTGCCGACATTCGGGCTAGATACCATATCCCGCCGGACTTTACTATAGTCCCCAACGAAGGTGATAGAATGCATCATCCCCCAGTAGGGTTTCGCACCATACACGTGGCCCATCTTGCTGCAGGGCTTAGGTTTCCTCTGCATCCTGCCATAGAAAACATTCTTCACTTCCTTCGTTTGAGTCCCACTCAACTACTTCCAAATTCTTATAGGCATATAATTTTTTTTATAGTCGTAATGAGGATGTACGGAGTTCATCCGATCATCAAAAATTTCAACGGTTTCCTTTCTGTGCATCGAAGCACTCAATCTAGGGAGGAAGGCTTTTTCTTCCTTGCACCCCAGCGTCATTGTCGTCTGCAGTCTCGAACCCAATCTTCCTTCGGAGACTGGAAGAAAAAAGTTTTTCTTCATCGCTCGACCGTCGAATGAACCGTGGAATGTACCTCGTCCTTGGGGTATGGACCTCGTTGACTTAAGCAACGTCGGTCGACCCACCATACCTCGATGAACTTTAAAACTTATCCTCAAATGGCTGTTCAAGCTCGAGGTCGTGATGAGTGAATTAGTGATTGTCACGTGTGGGCTAAGTAGTGCCGACGTGCCCGTCGTCGAGAATCTTGGTAAAAACTTGTACTCATATTTCATCATTTATTATACCTCATAATATATAATATGTTATATTATGGCTTCTCTAATGTTTATTCTTATCTTCATTCGCAGCAATGGAAGAGAGGCAGGCTCGTCTGGACAAAAGAGCCGTGATTGCGGCCGAGGCGACTCAACGAGCAGCAGCTGCTGGCCGAGATACTGGTCGGGGTCGCGGCCTCAGGCGAACTCAGGGGCAACCCGCACTAAGAATTGGTGAACCCAAAGGGACCAGTCGTGCCCCGCCACCACGCACCACCACAACCGCACCTCGTCCTCCTCGAAGCACCGGCCCGACAAACGACCGCGAGGGTGAGAAGGGCTCTCTCGTCCGTCGCCGTCGCTCCGAGCTGACTGGAGAGCTAACAGGCGCTCCTTACGGTCACCCATAAAAGCGTCCTCACCGAGAGGGTACTTTCCAGGCTACGCCTGCAGTGCCTGCCCTTCCGACCCCCCAAGCCGAAACAACCGACGAGCCCGACGCTCGTGACTATGACTTGCTCAAGCAGGCCGAGTCTCTACTGCTTAAAGACTACCTCGACTGTGAGGTTACTGAACGAGCCCCCCAACGACCCGACGAACAACCACTTATCCAATATTGGCACATATACTCCGACAGCAGCAACATCAAGGATCCTAGCAGCAATACTGCGATTGAATTATTTCATCGCACTTTATTGCCCAGGGATAAGGCTCTTATCCTCGATCAGCCTCATCCTGCTGTCGAGAAGCAAGCCGCGCAATATCTCGAAAGGGTACATCAGTTATTGTTATTTATCATAGTAATTCGAAACTTCAAACATCTCGATTTTTTTATAACTTCGTTTGACATTATGTCTTTTCAGACGAAGCTCTTAATAAATCAACTGTCCCTTAACAATTCGAGCTTGAAGGAGGTCTTAAGGCGATTTGAACAAGAGCTCACCGACTATAAGGGGCAAGTCTAGGCTGAGCTTATTGCTGCTCAAGAGGATAGGGAAAAGGCCGCTTCTCTACAGGTAAATTCGAATTCGTTACTAGTATTTTATTTCAATTATAGTTTGCATAATTTGAACTTTACTCTCATCTCATCAATCATAGATGGAGCTTGATGTTATTTGTCGATCATACGATGGGGACAAGCTCAAAATGGCAGAGCTTGAACGAGGCAATGCTAAGCTTCGTCAGCAATTGAATACATTGCAAGAGGGTACCGCGGCTGAAGGACGACGTCAGTTCGCCTTGGGTAAAGCTGCTGGTCCCACGGAGTTCCAAGAATCGTCCTCCTTCAGGCTTCAGATTGACGAGGCTCGTTTAGGTGGGGCTCGTGACATGCTCCGATCCACTGTAGTGGATGATCGTTTGCTCGATCAAGCCTTGAATGACGTCCAGGATGGCTTCTACAAGGCGCTCGACTACTTGAAAGAGACGGGAAATCTGCCGTCCACTTTCCAAGAGGAGGAGTTCGCTGGCACATACCTGAGAGCTCCCATCAAACGACCCTCAGCTACCCCTGCCGAGAATGCTACTTATACTTATTTCCCAGAGTTCGACGCCCTAGTGATCGGCGAGTCTGGAGCCAGCATCCAATTCAAGTGAGAGCTAGAGGCAACAATCGATCGAGGGGATGGACAAGGGGAAGGTGGAGAGGTAGCCGCTACAATTGATGAGCCTCAAGTAATCGAGGATTAAGTTGTATTTAGATTGTACCCAATACCAATATTGAGATAAATTTATTTAACTTTTTGTGTTACATCGTTTTGATCTGACCCAACGTCAGGATCGCTAGTTTGCATCGTTTCACATGTGTTAAATGTGAACTCGTTTTTTCGGTCGAACTAGGATTTCATCTAGTTTTGATTTAGTATAAACACATATCCAAATAATAATTGAGGTAAAGTGATGGCACTTATGCATAGAATTTCCTCAAGTAATTTACATTCCAAGGGCGTGGTAGGTCTTTACCCATGAGATCTTGTAATCGATAGGTCATTGCCTTCGTAATTTTTACGATCTTAAATGGTCCTTCCCAGTTGGCTTCTAACTTCCTCACATGCCTCGACACTTCCACCCTTCTCAAAACAAGATCTCCAGCTTGAAAAAATTAAGCCTTCACCCGTTTGTTATACGCTCTTGCCATCGTGCTCTTTTGCCTTAGTATATTGGCATACGCTTTGTCTCGCACTTCATTAATGACATCCAGCTCGAACTCCCTTGTAGATCGATTCTCCTCTGGCTCGTAAGTACTCACTCGATGAGTCATCATTTCTATTTCCGCCATAATAACCGTTTCCGAGCCATACACAAGGCGAAATGGAGTTTCTCTTGTCGACGAACGAGGTGTTGTTCGATATGCCCACAACACACCACTTAGTTCTTCTACCCATCCCGTTCGCTCGCCATCATGTCTGGTTTGGAGATGTTGCAATAGTATACGATTTGCCACTTCCGTTAGCCCATTAGCTTGGGGATGACCCACTGAGGTGAAATTTTGCTGGATCTTCAATTCGGAACACCAATCAGTGATAGCTTTTCCATTGAATTGCGTTCCATTATCAGATATCAGTATTTGGGGTATACCAAACCTGCATATTATATTCTTCCACATGAGAATTTCAAATTGTCATTCGTATTTATTCGATTGTATTTAAGTTAATTAACCTGCATATTATATTCTTCCAAACGAAGTCAATGATGACTTTTTCCGTGATACGAGCCACTGCTTCTGCTTCTATCCACTTCGTGAAATGCTCAATTGCCACAATAACAAATTTCTTTTGGTTTTGGGCTGGAGGGAAAGGTCCTGCATATAATTTAATCAGTCAAGCATGCATTTTAAGTCGTTTTACAACATTTTACGTCGTTTTACAACACGTGCATCGATAAGATTATACCCACCTAAGATGTCGATGCCCCATTGGTCAAATGGATATGCAATTTTTATCACTTCCATAGGGGTCCCAGGTTGATGTATCTCATAAAATGTAGTTGACATTGCCGGCATTTCTTGGCAAACTCATATGCATCTTTGACCAAGGTAGGCAAAAAATAGCCCTGCCTCGTTACATTTTGAGCTAATGATCTGCCCGTGGAATGATTTCCACAACTCCCCTAGTGGATTTGCCGTAGAACATATTCGAACTCTGATGGAGTCACACATCGTAGCAGCGGCCCCCCTACTAACCTTTTGTAAAGCTCTCCGCCCATCATTACAAACCTCGTTGCTTTTTGAACGACCTTCCTAGCCTCAACTTTATCACTAGGTAGCTCATCGTTTACTAAATAATCTACAATTGCATCCTTCCATGACCGCTCAACCAAAACTGGCCCGACCGAGGCTACTGACTCTATTTCCGAGTGTTCAGCCACCAACAGAGTTACCTTCCTGCTTTTCAAACCCACATTTTGATTCGCAAACTTCGACAATGCATCTGCTCGTTCATTTTCATCCCTTGGGATTTGATGCAACTCAACCTTTTCGAACTCCAACATCAATTCCTTCACTCTCCTCAAATATTTTATCATCGTTTTCTCTCTAGCTTCGTACGACCCGGCAACCTGTCGAGCCACTAACTGGGAATCTGTATAAACCATCAGCACCTGTACCTCCAAGCTTTTAGCCATTCTCAAACCTGCAATGAGGGCCTCATACTCTGCTTCGTTATTAGTTACCTCAAAGTTTAGCTTAATTGCAAATTCTATATCCAACTTATCCGGTGTTAGTAGCCAGATTCCAATTCCTCCTCACTTTGTCATTGACGAACCGTCCGCATACAATAGCCACGGTTCTGCTGGTTCTGCTATAGCCACTTCAAGTGCTGACTCTGTCGTCATCTCAACCACGAAGTCTGCTATTATCTGTGCTTTCACAGCCGCCCCGCTTCTATACTCAATGTTAAATTTGCCCAACTCAATGGCCCATTTTATGAGTCTTCCCGAAACATCGGGCTTTACCAACACCTGCTTCAGTGGCTTGTTCGTTAGTACTACAATGGGATGGGACTGAAAGTAAGGCTTTAACTTACGGGCGGAAGTTACTAGAGCAAGTGCCCATTTTCCGATCTCCAAATAATTCAATTCGGCCCCTTGGATCAACTTACTGACGTAATATACTGGTCTGTGTTCGTTTTCGACCTCTCGGACCAAAACTGAACTAACAGCCAAGTACAAGAATAGAGGCTCCCCGAAAATAGGTTTTGTTAGCAACGGGGGGAAGACTAAGTATTCTTTAAGCTCTTGGAAAGCTTTTTCACATTTTTCTGTCCATGTAAAGTTTTTAACCTTTCGTAGGATTTTGAAAAATTGAAGTCCTTTATCAGCCGATTTAGATATAAATCTATTCAGGCTTGCCATTCTCCTCATCAGTTTTTGTACGTCTTTCACACTTGAGGGAGATTTCATATTTAAAATGGCCTCGATTTTTTCAGGATTGGCCTCAATACCTCGTCCAGTTACCATATACCCCAAAAATTTTCCCCCTCGAACTCCGAATGTACACTTATTTGGGTTTAATTTCATTCCATATCGTTTCATTATTTCAAAAGATTTCATCAAGTGATTCAAATTGTCTGAGTCATCTATAGATTTGACAAGCATATCGTCAATATAGACTTCCATGGTTTTCCCTATCTCGTTTTCAAACATTGAATTGACCAATCGTTGGTACGTGGCACCGGAGTTCCGAAGTCCAAACGGCATCACATTATAACAATATACACCTCGTGCCGCGACGAAGGAGGTTTTCTCCCTATCTTCTTCTGCCATCATAATTTGATTGAAACCTTAATAGGCATCCACCATGCTTAACAAAGCACAACCTGCAGTTGAATCTACTAACAGGTCAATACGAGGCAAAGAATAATGATCCCGAGGGCAAACTTTGTTTAGATCAGTCAGTACACATGCGCCATTTGTTTCCGGCTTTAGGTACAAGTACTACATTTGCTAGCCATTCAGTGAATTTAATTTCATTTATATAGCCTACTTCTAGGAACTTCTTCACTTCTTCTTCAATAATGGCATCTCTGTCAGGGCCAAAATTTCTTCTTTTCTGACAAACTGGTTTTGCCTCTGGGTTAACAGTCAAACGATGCACTATCACCTCAGGATCAATGCCTTGGAAGTCGGCAGCTCTCCACGCAAAAATATCAGTGTTAGCCTTGAGAAATTTTATCAGTTTTGATTCCATCGTTGGACTCAACTGCCCCTCGATTCTCGTAGTTTTCTCTGCATCACCTTCAAAAAGTTGAACTATCTTGTGTTCCACATGCTGCACCCTTGTATCCATCCTCTTCTGGTTCTTATCCAATTGCTCCATTAACATGGCGGCCTCCTCGTCCACGACATTCACCCTCGTAACTTCTCTTTTCCTCTTCTTGCTCGAGTTTGGCACTAGCGAGGTAGTGTAACAGTCTTGAGCTTCTAACTGGTTGCCCCTCACTTCACCTATACCATCCCTGGTTTTATACTTCATTTTCAGGTGAGGAGTCGATACTATGGCCCCAAACATATTTAACATCGGCCTGCCCGCAATCATGTTATAAGCAAAAGGGGTATCTACAACAAAAAATGTCACGCGCAATGTCCTCATCTTCGGAGCCGACCCCAGTGATACATCGAGTTCAATTGAACCTTTCAGCATAATTTGTGATCCAGTGAATCCCATTAAGGGAGTATTCACCATTCGCAGAGTTACCTTACCCAGGTCCATCTTTTGCAGCACATCCCAAAAAATTATATCTGCTGAGCTGCCGGTGTCAACCAATACCTTGTGTACCGCGAAATTTGCAACGTCCATCGTTATGACCATCAGATCATTATGGGGAACAATCATGCCCTCGTAATATCTGTCATCAAAAGCTATTGGTTGGTCGTGATTTTGTACAGAGAAAACCCTCGTGGGCTCCTGACGATAGTGATTGCCACGCATTTCCCTCTTATGCGTTTTTATTGCACTGGACGAATCGCCTCCAGCTGGCCCTCCCTCGATAGTGTGTATCTCTGCCCTGGCCACATTGGCATGCTCTGTATGTCGATCTCCCTGGCGAATATTATCATTCTCCCTTTTGTCATCACTGCGTCGATAATTATCATTTCTATGATAATCATTATTTTGAGGCCGATCATATGTGCGATTGTCATGGGCCCGATGGTCATATCGACCTCCATTCCCTCTATATTGAGACCGATCCGGTGAGCGACTGCGTAATCGTCTCACCTCTTTAGCGCGGTTGGCCTCTGGGGCTCTTACTTCTGCAAGAGTACGATCAATGAAGTCGTTCATAACACCATCTTTTATTAGACGTTCAAGTTTATCTTTCAACTGGTAACACTCTTCGGTGTCATAACCTTTGTCCTTGTGAAATTGACAATACTTGTCCAGATTTGCTCTGGATTTTGATTTCATTGGCTTTGGCCATCGAATCGCATTCATGTGTTGCACTGCCAGTAACACTCTTCCTTTTGATGCTTTCAAGGGGGTGTACTGTTCATATTTGCGTATCGAGGGGGTCGTTCGTGGTTCTTTTCAGACCTCGACCCTTCCTGCCGATAGCTATTATCTCTACGATCTCTTCGATCGTTTACGGACTTGCAAGCCTCAAAATCCTTTGATAGATTCATCTCTTCCTCGTTGATGCATTGCTCTTCCAACTGCATCAATTCTTCTTGATCTTTTGGTGCGCGTCGAGCTAAAGCGGACGCCAAAGTACCTTTGTTCAAAGCCAACAAAAGAAATGTTACAATAAGATCATGAGTTAACTCAGGTATTTCTAAAACTTCCTGATTAAACCTATGAACAAAATCCCTCAAACTTTCACTGGGACCCTGCTTGAATCCCATCATGGAAGATACAGACTTCCTGGCCTTCTTGTTGGCCGCAAAATGATTCTCAAATCTCTTAATGAGCTGCTCATAGGATCCTATCGAACCGGGTTGCTGACTCGTGAACCAATCTTGAGCCCGCCCGACCAGGGTCGTCATAAAGACCCTTGCATTAATCGCATTTGACTGGTGATACAATGACATCAGCAGTTCAAAAGTCATCAAATGCGGCCCCGGAGAACCTATCCCATCATAAGTAGGCAAGAGAGGAGCTTTGAATGAACTTGGAGGTTCTTCAAACATTATACTCTCACAAAACGGCGAATTCCTGGCCATCAACGTGGAAAACGACCTACTTTGGGTCGAAGAGCCTCGGGTTTACGGTTTACCCTGCCAAGCTTTTCATACATATCATCAATTTCAGCCCTCGACAAAACTGGTCTTTCTTCCTACATAGGCTATTTTCCTCGTCGGATTTCCAAATGCGTACCATCCCTACTGTTGACCTCCTCATCAGACTGTGCCTCCACTTCTGCCCTCTTCCTACGCTCTGGGATCATCCCCTCTTGTTCTTGAAACAGCTTCCTAGGCGCCAAAGGTACCACAGGAGTCTTCTGAGCATTCGGGGTCACTGGCCCCGATGCCATCAGACGACTCAAAACTTCATTCGCCTTTTCCTGTACCATCTTGTCCAACTCTCCTTTTGTCATCACCATCCTCTCATCCCCACGACCGCCACCGCTTCTCGCTGGAGTTGAGGACGCAGAGTCTTCCATGCGAACTCGCTTCTCCTTCTGACCATCTCCTGCCATTTCTGAGGCTGACATCAGCGACCCTCGAGTAGTTTCCCACAGACGGCGCCAAACTGATCTAGCACGGATTTTCTCCACACTATTTCAGACAAGAAGACCTCGAATATGTGCCAATTGACGTGTTCTCTGGATTATAGACTCCGCTCGGATGATATCGAGCTGCTTACGTACCTTTTCAGGATCAAGTCTAAACGTAGTTCAAGTGAAGATGTTGAATTCGTTATGGATCGAATATTGAGGAACTCTCTTATTTGTATGCTGGGATCGTACTCTCAAGTCTCCGAATAAACTGAGCTATACGATAAATGGGTCGTAATATTTATTGCTCCCATTATCCGTCCCTGAATCTTCATAAATGACGGTATTTATAGAGTTTCCTTCTGCACTGTAGAGTGAATGACTGATAAGACGTCCTGCCTGCGGATCCCTTACACGTGCGTTTGATGGGCGGCACAGATTCGACCTTACCCGAATAATAATAACACGCGGATCTTGGAGTGTAATGCAAATAATATTATTTTAGGGACCGGATATAAAACCCACCTCGTTTTATCGTATACGAGTCAGTATTTTAGTCTAACAACCCAATGAATACGAGGTGACGAATATTAAATCTCCAAATAGTATTTTGGTATATCAGTTGTTTAATTTGAGGATGGGTGAGGGTGGTTCTGTGACAAACCACATTAATTAGTTCAACGTGATTTTGACTCAGTTGAGTTGATTTGAAATCATATTTGGCGATGAGTTTCAGGCTTTGATTTGTAGGAGGGAATTTGAGGAACTTATCGAATGAACCTTAAAAGTTGGTGGAAGAAGCAGTGAACATAGTTAACCAGGGAAAAAGCAAGTAGAACATAAACTGTTTTAATTATGGAAAATATATGCACTACCAAAATCAGTGCAAGGAGCTGACAAAAGATGGGAAGAAAAAGCAGAATAAGGGATCAACAAATGCAATGGAGGAAGAAGATACTGATTGTTTGATATGTTGTACTAGTGATCCATGTGATACCTAGATTTTGGATTCAGGAGCATCTTATCACTCTACGCTAGGGAAGAGAATGTTGGCCAACTACGTTTTCAATGAGTTCAAAAAGGTTCGTCTAGGTGGGGACAAATCCTTGAACATATTGTGTAAGGGTGACGTTGATATTGATGGTGCCAAAGAAGTGCAACTTAGGGTGTGGGATATGAGACATATTCCGGGTCTTATTTGGACCTTTGTATCTTAGGGTCAGTTGGACTAAGAGGAATATACCATGGTATTTAATGGTAGATCATGAGTTATCACTAAAGGGAATATAGTACTGGCGAGGGGCTTAAGAGAGGGAATATTGTACACTGTTGAAAAGAAGAAAGAGTCCATTAAATAAGGGAAACTAGTGGTAGATAAATTGATGAGGCATGGAGATGCCTCGATTGATCTCCATTGAGTTTGGGAATGTTCAAACTAGATCTGGTTTTTCACTGGAGAGCAGTGAAAAGCTTTTTGTTCAGAGTTGAATACGATTTATTTTTTATCAGTCTCTAAGTGAGAGATTTTTAGGTTTAGTTTAATCAAATCAAAAGTGATTGAGACGAGAGCCAAAAAATAGAGCCTAGACAGCGAAGACCCTTGCTGAAGTGTCGAGAAATGGTACTGCTGCTCAAGCAAACACTGCGCCCTCCAGAAATGGAGACGCAGCGCTGGATGCCAGAATGGCATTTTCTCGCGTTGCAGCGAGAACTTTGGCTCGCTGCAGCGCCAAATATTAGGCGATTTGACAGATTTTAGCTTGTTTTGAGTTCTATTATCTTTGGAATTGTTTCCTAATTGATAAAATTTATTCACTAGTCTTTTAGGCTTGTGTTTCGTA
The DNA here is from genome assembly GCA_019426215.1 of Buddleja alternifolia. NCBI lineage: Eukaryota > Viridiplantae > Streptophyta > Magnoliopsida > Lamiales > Scrophulariaceae > Buddleja > Buddleja alternifolia. The sequence continues at coordinate 24,469,881 of CM033392.1, forward strand.
GTCAATTGGGATTTTGACTCGCTTTATTATTTAAATAGTAGAACCCAACTTATAAATGTGAATCATTTGAAAAGTTAACACGATCTAGTTGGAGGTGGGTTTTTCCCTTAATTGAGTTTCTACCAAGAAAAGTCATTGTCACTTTATTGCTTTATTTTTTTCTTTTATGTTCTTAGTTTCCCGAGTTTCATCATTGATCCATTATATTCCTAACAACTGGGCTGAAAAGCCTAAGTTCTGGATTTAGGAGACATTTTAGATCTAGATCTGAGTGTAAATATAACAACTTAGTTGTAGATTGAGATTTTTTTGTATGAGAGCAATGGTTGGTGATGAGGGGAAAATTAAGACTGATAAGTTCATTGGTAGGGATTTCAGGTTATTGAAGGTGCAGATTGAGGATTGTCTGTATCATAAAAGATTGTACGCACCATTGTTGGGAAAGATGTAGAAGAAGATGATGGGTGATGACTGAGCATTGCTACATCGTCAGGTTTTAGGCGTGATTAGATTGATGCGGCGAGGAATTTTTCTTCCAATTCAAGTTGATCATAGGACACCTAAAAGACTAGAGTGGGTCTTTGATTACTTAGGCCAAGAACTATAAATAACCAGCTATAGGATTAAGTTATCCTCCTCGAATTAACTTCCGTATATCATTAACCAAAGCCCATGCGTACCCGGTTAAATTCTTATTATCAGGGTGACTGACTCGGGTAGTGTAAGCATTATCCTAATCATGTTAATAATAGCATAACGAATTAGAAGCGACTAAGGATAAACAATAGTTTAAGCAAGCGCCAACTATTTAATTTACTCTAATGTTTCCTTTAGGTTATCAACGAAAATTGGGATCCTTATCATGAAAACCTAATTGCTACATGCACAAATCAAACCCCAATTACGGATTATGAAGATTTGTCAGCAATAGATTGTAATAGATAATCAACTAATGTGCACCTTAGATTATTATCTAAACAAGCATGAACATTAAGAATAAGAAACAAAAGATAATCAAACCGTAGATAGTATAGATGAAGCTCCGTGTCTCACAGCATGTGAATCAAAATGAACTCCCTTGAATCGAAATAAAAACTTAGCTACTCATAATTGTAAGCATAAAACTTGAAAATACTAATTTTTCTAACTCTCTTCTCTTTGTTTTCTTCTTGTTTTTGTTCTTCTTCTTCAACTCTTGCAGAGACATATATATAGGCAATGAAAAGATTGGCAAGTCATAGAGAGAATATATTCTCTCTTCCTTTATCAAGACACGGAGAATATATGACTTGACCCTGTAACATCAAAGCTATGGAGAATAGTAGGAGCTTGTGTCGTCTTTAACATGTCAAAGCATGGAGAATTTACATATTCTTCTCTTTAACATCAAAGGTTTGCATGGAGAATATATTTTTCCCTTTACATTCTGGGTATTTGTCACCTCGGTAATTCATCGAATCTGACTTTGACTCCTTCTAGACACCATAGTGTAGCTTTATGTGTTAGCTTTCATTTCCAACTGGCCTTGACTGAAGTCACAAAGACACATAACTCTAGTTATGAATTTTTCACTAACTCATTGCGCATTCCAGTCCAGTCCAGAACAGAAATCTTCATTAAATCTGATTCAACACTTTCGAGCCCTTTAACTTCCGAACTGGGTCTGGACTTCTTCATAAGAAATATAGCAGTCTTTGTCAGTGGGCAAGTAGCAATTGTTCGGTGGCAACTAGATAAATGGAATTCACCTTCTTGATTGTAAATGAAACTAATGTCTGCATCTCCAGATATATTAATATTTCCGAAACATCGCCAAATCTGTCATTTTGATTGAAATTGATATTTTGCACTTCAACTCTTGCCCAAATCACAAAATGAGATAAAATCAGTTCCAATGGCCATATAATCACAATAAAATGCTAAAGATAGAGGTAATAAAATATATAAATATTGCACTTATCAGTCTTCATGACCTAAAGGTTTGTACTGATCAAATCATTTTAATCTCGATTAGGTTTCTATGTGGGTCCACGAGACTGACTAGGTAATACCCACATCTTTTGGTATCCTCCCATTGCTAAACGAGACGAACCTAGAGAGTCACGTTTTCAAGAAAATAAGTGAAGAAAATCTCTAGTTGTCAAATAAGGTTATTTGGATAATTTTTCATTTGAGCAAACGAATTTATTTATTTAATTAATTGGATTAATTGAAATAAATTAATGAGTAAATAATAATTAATTGGATTAATTTATTGTTTATTCTTCTAAGACTAAATTATTAATTAGATTAAGTAATTTAGTTTATTATTAAAGTCATATATTAATTAGATTAAATAATCTGGTTTATTATTAAAGTCATATATTAATTAGATTAATATTTGGATTACTAATTAAAAGTGGACTAAGTTGAAAGTCAACGTAGACCACTTACATTGTTCATAAGCGTGTATCACTGAGTAGATGGGCGTGGAGTTTTAATGCATTCCTAGCCCATCATCTTATAAATAGGCTTAAGTGAATTAACCTAACACATAACATAACAACTTTAGAAGAGAAAAAATGTTAGGTTTATGTCCTCAAATGCCGTCAGACGATTAGAGAAAGAAAGGACATTATGAAACTGTAATTGTTATTATTCTTTTAAAAAAAGGCATTTTAGTTGTTTACTCTATTATTGACATTTATATATTATAATCATCTATAAGTCCATGAGTATTAGAGTTAACTCACTAAGGCACTAGAGGAGTTCAAGTTCAATACTTGTGTACTCAAATGGTCAGCAATCGAGGATCCCAATTGGGCATGGAAATCATCAAGACTTGTATGATATGAGTTTTGACGAGAGAAGTGCCCGTCAATCAATAGAAAGTAGTGAAGAACTCATATCATAGGTGCATTGATGAAGGTTGTTGGTCTCAAGTGGCATACGAAAGGGTGTACAAGGGGGGGGGGGTGTTGAATAGACCCTGAAGTCCTTTTTGACTTCGAAAATTCGTATCACTTTTAAATATTTGAATGCTTAGGAAGCTGAGCGCTTAGGTCAAGCGCTACAGAAAAGATAACTTAGACTTAGTGATTTTAGCAATTTACCAAAGTAGGGTAAAGCTTATATCGCTTAATCAGGGTTGACACAACGGCAATAATTTCAAAGCTTTAGCGTTCGTTTTGGTTAAATAGTCGCTTAGCAGTTTAGCTTGTCGTTTTCAGAATAAATAAGAGAATATAAAGCAAGACAATAACAATAGTAAATAACATAAGAAATTGTAAGGTTCACTGGGTGATATAATCCCAGCTACGTCCTTCTTCTCCATTTTCACTTGGAGGGAATTTACTAAGTTGATTATCAAAGAATCACACAGAATCTTCTACAAGATAGTAAAGAGGTGAAAAATGATCTCGGGTTCCTTGATCACATAGATTTCAGTATCAATGAGGATCTTCATCTACAAGCTTCTCTCACTCAGAAATACTGCCTGTAAGGGGTTTCAACAACTTTCTCACTCAGATGAAAGGTTGAGGGTTTTGTCACACAGGTTTTGTTTGTTTTTTTTCTTTTTTGGAAAAGATCAAACAACTTGGAATATCTCAGTAAGAGTTTAGGTTTCTTTTTTGGAAGATGTTTGAGATATTTGTAACTGTCTGGAATGTATGTAAAAAGCTTGAAAGATTTTGGCTATAAGGTTTCAAAGCTTTTCTTGAGAAAATATTTCAGCAAAGTTTTCGCGTGTTGATCGTTGTTTTTAGGGTTTGCTGGAATGAGGTATTTATAGGCAATTCTTGGGATTTGTCTGTTGGACACATGTGAGCGCGTGCTCTTCACGCGGCGCGTGAATCCGCATTTTCTCTGACATTCCTGAAATCCTGTTGCTTTCGATTGGTCGGGGGCAGGTTTGATCTCTGAAAACCTGACAGTCTAGTCAAAAGGTGGCTTGTCTACAAGTCATAATAGCATATCACATTTAATGCTCTTATCAGGCATTTAATGCATTTGAATTTATTTCCCATTGGAAATAAATGTCTGTTGAGTCATTGCATTTAAGTCCTTCATGACTTGAGAATTTATTTCAGGTGAATCTAATACTGATCGCTAGAGTGCTTTGAGCGCTTGATCCATAAATCCTGAAATAGTCCTTTAGCGTTTGACAGACGCTAAGAAAATATCTTCATCTTTATTTGACTTCAAACGCTGATGTTCAACTTCATCTCTAATAAACTCACCTAGAATTCCATTAGCGATTCGGTATCTAATACTTAGTCTAAAATCTACAAATATAAAAACTACAAGCCTAACAAAATTACATACTTTCAAACGCTTATACAATTGATCTATGAAAATAGAAACTTACATTATATATGGGGTCTAACATAAAATCCTATCTTGTCATCATCAAAACATCTAACATGAAATTCCTAACAATTTTCCCCTTTTTGATGATGTCAAGACTTTAACTCTTATGACTTTTTTATAGATTAAGAGTTCAAAGAAAAGCCCAAAAATAATAATAAGTTAGCGTTTTGAAAGTTAGTAAAGTTAGCTAATGTTAAATTAGCCTCAACAAGTTGTTTCAGGGATAAATCATTCATTCATTTATATAGGAAGATAAGCATACATGATTTATACTGAAATAAGGAAAGTTAAAGAGATGAAAGAAATATAAACATTTAAAAAATATGTGCAATCATCTTCTCTGTCGCTTCTCTTTAGTCATTATTTCACTCGCTAGTTTCAGAAGAAGTCTATCTATATCTATCATAGTTGTATGCTGAACTTCACCATAATCATGCCTTCTTTGTCTAGTGCTTTCATTCAGCTCCAACAATCTTTCCATCCATTCCCTCAGAGGGATTCCGAGTTCTCGAATCAAGTCATGGTAAATGTCTTGTCTTCGATCATTGGTGGATTTCCAGTTGATAGGTCTTCTAAGAGGTCCAGCGTATGGATGAAAACACATACTCTCTAAGAATTCAACTTCAAATTCCGGAAGCAAGTGTCTACCTTTATAGTATTTTGGCATTCTCTTCTTAGTAAGCATTTTCTTTATGCTCACTATCTTTTCGAACATTGAGCGCCAGTGCTTATTATCTGTGTTAGATATGTCTTTGGACTGGTGATGCTTTTCTTTATCTTCCCCCTTCTTAGCATCATCAAGAGAGGTTTTTAAGTCAGCGATATCTCGGCGCATAAGCTCAACTTCATCAATCAAAAGAGCAACTTGCTCAGTGATACTCTGAGAGGCCAGATCGGAAGTATTGTGACGCTCAGTATTAGCGGATGCATTCTGGGCAAGCGTCCTGTTGAAGTCGTCAGAAAGTTCTTTGACCAGGGGAGCGATACTATTCATCATAGTGATTGTAAGCTTATTTGCGTGACTCATGGTAGCCTTACGCAGTCTCTCTACGTGATGAAGCATTGAGTTGCTGCGCTCTTCTAAATGAGAACAAGAGCCCGTTAGATCGCTAAGAGAATTGTGAACGGCTTTCTTGAAATCTCGTGCCTCTGGATCACTATCCGAGTCCGAGTCTGAAGAGGAACGCTCAGATCCATGTGAGCTAGAAACTTGAGTTTGGCCTTTAGATTTGTCTCTTACAAAAGGCTCTTCAGGCTCATCAAGGACTTCCTGAATCGCTAGATCCATGGATAGATCTGCAGTCACTGGTTGTGAAAAAGGTTCTTGAGTAGGGATCTCGACTACGGGGGTGCTAGAAATATTTGGCAAAGAAGCGTCTGGAATTTGATCGAATTCCACAGTAGGAGTGATATCCTCTACTATCTCAACAATCTCCATGGGAGGAGAAGGATTTTCAACAGCAATGACCCAAAGGGGGCCAATCGCTTCCATGACGTGCCTTGGACTTATCAGGTTAGTCTGCGGAATAAATAATATAGCATCTTTGCGCTCTTCATTGCTCAGTGCAAGTTGCACACCTTCTGGCAGATCAACTCCTGAGATGTAAGAGTTGTAGAAGTCCAAGATAAATGGCATTAGCGCTTGAGTTGCTTCTTGGTCCACTGGCCTGATCAGCGATATCATTTTGGCCACTTGGATGTTTTGTTGGTAAAAGAGCATAGGATGAAGGTTGTATCCTTGGAAGTCACTTAACCTAGAATAGTGGTTGAAAGTGATATCCATCGCTTGTCCATTCTATATCACTGCTCTTCTGTATCTGTAGAATTCAGCAAACTCAGCGTGATCGTCATCAAGATTCACACGGATTGTACTTTGACCTGGAAGAAGCGGTCGCTTGCTTGAAGAAGCATCCTCATTCAAATCAAGCTGGAGTCACTGACCTAATGTCAACTCATAACCTCCTTGACTGATCTGTCTAAGTTGCTCATGAAGATAGCATTCCATGCCTTGGTGAAAATAAGGTAAAGCATTGATTGGACCTACAAGCAATTCGCGCGTCTCTAAAAGAAATAAGGCATATGCTCTACGCCTATAATCGATGCCAAAGTTAAACGAAAACGGATACTTCATCATTTCTTCAATTGAATGGCAGTGCAAAATAAAAATTTCTGCCCATCGGGACATATCCATTATCCATCTTTTTCCGAGAGATTCAGCGAGTTCACTATCAGATCTAGTGGCAAGTAATTGCTTGAAACATTGTTTCTCTACCATGTAATTATCTGCCCATATTCTTGCAAGAAATTCTCTGGCTTCATCTTCAACCCAGAAGTTGATGGGGTTAGGGTGATCTCGAAGCATAGCACCCTTGCCTTTCCATAACTTCAGTGGCTGTTCTGCGGATTTGTTAGCATTTGAGTGAACAATTTGAGGAAGCGCTGAATATCCTAATTTCTGCAGATGTTAATCTCCCATGTGTGGATTCCGTATCTGGACATAAGTTCGGCGGAAAGGGTAATTGCGTTCCATGCTTTTGCCGTACTTATGAAAGTATTTACTCTCGAACTCAGCAAGTGTCATCGTTGTTGGTTTCAGATATCCAAGGTGGGTAGTGATATCTTTCATTGTGGCCACTTCGTTGGAGGCAAGCGTTTCAAAGATGGTTGATTTCTGGAAGTCTGAGAGCTTTGGATTGTGGAGAGTAGTCTGAAAATTTATCTCCGTATCAATCATCTGATGAAGCGTCGTCTATCTCCAGGCATAATAATATTCTAAATCCGAATTATAGCCTCTTGGAAAGAAATCAATCGCTTGAGGAGGAGGACCAGTTGGTGTGGGGATTATCGGGGCTACTTTTGTCAACCGCTCAGCATCCACAGTCGTTTTTTAGGCTGGAGAAATTTCAGCTTCTGGAAGAACTGTGTCTAACTCTTTAGCGATATCCACCACTATTGAAAATTCAACGTCGAACTCGATATCCTCTGGAAGAGGAGGTGCATCAGCGGTTAGTTCATTTTGAGCTGATACATGCAAGCGTTTGAGAAAAGAAAGTGAAATTTCTACTAAGTAGAAATCAATAAAATACTACAACGCTTACCTTGAGGAGTTTCATCGACTGTTTCAGTCGCTTGATCAGTTTCAACAATTTGTATAGGTTTTGAGGCTCCGGGATGACTTCTTCAGGATCTAAATCAAGGAAAGAAGTGAGGGGAACAACTTGAATAGGAATTTTGAATCCTTCTAATATATTCAGAGTGTGCTGGATTCTATATTCGCTAAATGCTGAAAGAGCAATTTTATCCTAGTGTTAAAAGAAGAAAACATAGGAAAGGATAAAATACATTGTCTAGGACAAGTACTTACCCTGATAATCACCAATCTCTATTGAGAGAGCTCCAGGAGTAGCTGCAGGCTCTGGTGTAGATTCAAGAATAGCGTCTGAAGAAGTAGGAGGAACACTCGCTGGGTCTTCAAGCGCTGGCTTGACTGGAGCGCTTGTTGATGCAACTGGAGTGGATAAAAGAGTACGCCTGCGGGCTAGCGGTACTTCTTCTTCTTCTGCTTCTTCTTTTTCTGGAGAGAAGATGAATGCTGGAGGAGAAGAGGGTGATTTGGGAGAAGGAGAGGGAGATTTCTGTTTCTTCTTAGGCTCTGGCTTCTTCTTTTGCTTCTTCACTGGCTTTGATGGCTCAGCGACTTTCAAAGCGAGTTTTCTTTTAGGTCGTTTGACCACCACTGCCTTTTTTGATGAAGATGATGAAGACGATGTCACTTGCTCCTCATCATTGCTATGAACAACTCCTTCGTCATGAAGTTGCTCATGCTCTTCCTTGAGAATCCCTGCACCACCCCTATACCTAGGTTTTAGCAATTCTCCAATCATTTTCTTCCCATAGAACTTAAGCGCTGGGACTTTCTTTCCAGCAGTGTTGACAAAGCCGCTAGTGCTTAAAATGTGACTCAAAATAATCCCGTAAGGCTTAGGATTAACAGACTTGGCCATCGCTGCCTTGAAGCGATTAAAAACATAAAGCGACCAATTGACTTTCAACTTGGTCAAAATAGCAACCATCATTTTATATTGAATATTGGTGATCTTATCAAAACTACCCTTCCTGCACTCTATCATCTTTGCGCAGATGTTAGCAAGAATGACATATTCGCCCTTCATGTCATTCTTCTTCAAGTTGGGTTCATACGCAGCTTCAACATTGTCTTTCTTGATCAGTGCCCAGACTTTGGTGGCGCCTCCTAGATTAACATCTTCAACTTCTCCTCCATCGTTAGTTAAATGCAGTAAGGAAGATAAAAGTTGAGGAGTGAGAATAAAGGTTTCTCGGGCAAATGGAAAGGTGGAAGAGATGGAGTTTCCATCATTAGAGATTTTGGCACTCTGAAAGAAGAAAAGGTTTTCTTCCTTATAAATGCTTGAATAGGAAGTAAGCATTTCGCCAAACCAGATTCCTGGACGAGTGGAAGAACAGTCCTTAGAGGGAAGTTCTGGTTATCAAAAAGGTAGTCCAAGTTAACAAGAAAATCGGCGTTAACAGTGACTGGTTTCTCAGATTTGGAAGATTTTCCGATGGTAGATTTAGATGATTTTGGTGGCGCCATTAATGAACTTTTGAAGCTTTCTGAAAGAGTTAAAACAAATACTTTTTTCCTTGTGAGAGAAAGAGATTTTACATCAAGGAGAATTTTTTTGGAGTGATAAAGTATGACTGTAAAAACTTTGAGGGGTTTATATAGAGGCAAAGATAACTCCTCAGTTGCTTGGATTAATGCCACATATTAAATCATTAATTTTGAAAAGTGAAACATTTAAATCTGAGCCGTTTACTCATAAACACGGATGTCAAAAAGTGCGGTAAAATAGGGTAACAACTGTGAAATATAAAATTTTGAAGTCCGCAGTTACTTTTTCAAAACGTTTGAATAATTTTGAAATTTCAGCATGAAGTACACCCGCCTGATAGTACACTGACACTTACTCAGACAAGTGCAGTTACTGAACCGCCTAGTTTTTAGATAGAACCGTTAACCGTCAGTTTGATTTGATAAGCACGTGTGGGTAGTTGTCAAATCTAATCTTTTGGACTTATCCACAAGCTACCTTTTAGCGATGAAAACTATGCATGAATTTCAGAAAAAGTTACTTTGTGTTTAAGTGGGAATATTCTTAAACGCTGAAGTCTTTTTAATAAAGTTCAATTTCTTAAAGCTGAAGATTTTTGATACAAATCAATCGCTTGGATTTTTAAAAGATATTTTCATTTAATTTTATTAGAGATTGATTTTGTCATGCATAATAGATAAGCGCTAGTGATCAATGCATAAAAAAATTTCAAAGTCATTTTTATCACAGTCGCTTATGAATTGAGACAAGTACAATTTTAAAGTTCCACCTAAAATTGATAACTTATTTCAAATTATGAAAAACGCGTTTAGACATAAAACAAAGTGGATTCCCCTTACATTATAGGCCTATGAAATATGATGCTTTATGATTTAAGCGTTTAAATCAATCATACCTAATTCACTTCTCAAAGTGAGAAAACGTTGTTTGTTGAGCGCTTAGGTGAAGATATCTGCCAATTGTTTCTCAGTTCCAATGAAGTGCATGGAGATATCTTTCTTTTGAACATGGTCACGCAAGAAATGGTAGCGAATGTCAATGTGTTTAGTTGTAGAATAAAGGACAGGATTTTGGGTCATAGCTAGAGAGCTTTGGTTATCACAATGGATTGGGGTAGGACCTAAGAGGATTCCATAATCTCTAAGTTGTTGCCTCATCCAAAGGATTTGTGCACAATAGCTCCCAGCAGCTACATATTCTACCTCAGTGGTAGAGGTTGCTCTGGATTGTTGTTTCTTACTATGCCACGAAATCATTCTATCACCTAGAAATTGACATGTACCACTAGTACTCTTTCTATCTATTTTGCATCCTGCAAAATCTACGTCTGAATAACTAAATTAGATCAAAAGGAGAGTCCCTTAGATACCATAAGCCCACATTTTGTGTGCCTTTTAGGTATTTAAGGATCTTCTTGGTAGCAATTAAGTGTGATTATCTAGAGTAAGCTTGAAAGCGTGCACACATGCATACCGAAAATATAACATCAGGTCTACTGGCAGTAAGATAGAGAAATGATCCAATGATACCTCTATAATTAGTGATATCAACCTTCTTCCGACTTTCATCTTTATTTAACTTAAGCGTTTGGCTCATTGGAATTTTTGAAGATGATGAATTTTCCATACCAATTTTTTTGATCATATCTCTTGTATATTTAGCTTGGTTTATAAATATGTCCTTAGGGAGTTGTTTAACTTGTAAACCTAAGAATAAAGTTAATTTACCCATCATGCCCATTTCAAATTGTTCTTGCATCATTTTCGAAAATTTCTCACCCAATCGCTTATCAGTAGAACCAAATAAAATATCATCAACATAAATTTGGATTAAGAGAATATCTTCATTATGGGTAATTTTAAATAACGTTGTATCAACGCTGCCTTTTGAAAAGCCTTTACCAATAAGGAAAATAGAGAGAGTGTCATACCATGCTCTGGGTGCTTGCTTAAGCCTATAAAGTGCTTTGTCTAGCTTGTAAACCATACCCTTACCGTGGTTGTTGATGAATCCTGGTGGTTGCTCCACATATACTTCTTCTTGGAGTTTACCATTCAGGAAGGCACTCTTCACGTCCATCTGATACACAGTAAACTTGTTGAACATTGCATATGCTAGAAACATTCGGATTGCTTCAAGACGGGCGACAGGAGCATATGTCTCACCAAAATCAATACCCTCTTCTTGGCAATAACCTTGAGCTACGAGTCTATCCTTGTTTCTTATCACAATGCCATTCTCATCCATTTTGTTTCTATAAACCCATCTAGTCCCAATAACTGCTTGGTGAGTTGGCCTTGGTACTAGCATCCAAACTTTACTTCTCTCAAATTGGTTAAGCTCTTCTTGCATCGCTTCTACCCAACTTGAATCACTGAGCGCTTCATCCACTTTCTTTGGTTCCATTTGAGATAAAAAATTTGCGAACATGGCCTCGTTGATTGTAGCGGCCCTAGTTCTAATAGGTGCTCCAATATCTCCAATGACTAGCTCAGGTGGATGGTTTCTAAGACATTTATGGTCTGGCTCTTGATTATCAATAGCTTGACCCTCATTTGTCTCTGGCGCAATCGCTACATCATTCACAGTTCCAATTTGCTCTTGATGATCATTCTCTTCATGATCATCAGCAATTCTGACAATATCATCATTAGAAACCTCACGAGTAATCTTAGGATTGGACACAAAGATCTCCTCATCCTCCTCACCATCACTATCATCACCAAGATTGATTTGTGACGCTTGTTGGTCAAGATCTTCAATTCCTACATCATCAGGATTAACTTTACTCGGTTCTTGGTTAGCATCATCAAACACAACATGAATGGACTCTTCAATCTTTGATTTGATCTTATTTAGGATGCGAAAACTCTTTTTGTTCTTGGCATAGCCTAAAAAGATTCCCTCATCCGCTTTAGGATCAAATGTCTTTAGAATTTGGGATCCATTGTTATGAACGAAACATTTTGAACCAAATACATGAAAATATGAAACGTTAGGCTTACGTCCCTTCTAAAACTCATATGGAGTCTTCTCATGTTGCTTGTTGATCATACACCTGTTCTGAGTGTAGCAAACGGTAATGATAGCTTCGGCCCAAAACCTTTGAGGCAGCTTAGACTCTGCAAGCATTGTCCTAGCCGCTTCTTTAAGCGTTCTGTTCCGTTGCTTGGCAACTCTATTCTGTTGAGGTGTCCTAGGGGCCGAATACTCATGAAGTATTCCAAAATCTATACAAAACTTCTCAACAAATTAGTTAGTAAATTCAGTTCCTCTATCGCTTCTAATTCTTGTCACCTTAAGATCTTTATAAGTTTGCAATTGACGAATTAGCGATGTGAGCTTGACACTAGTTTCATCTTTGGTCGCTAGGAATTCTACCCATGTATAGAGAGAGAAATCACCAACTATTACTAGAGAGTACTTTTTACCACTTACACTCATGATTTGAATAGGACCAAACAAATCTAGATGCAATAATTGTTCAAGAACTCTAGAAGTAGATAGGCATAGTTTCTTCTTAAAAGATGATTTAACATGTTTACCCATTTGACATGCATCACATAAGCGATTTTTCTGAAAGGAACCTTTAGGTAATCCCTCTACTAGATTTAGCGATATTAACTGAGAGATTGCCTTAAATTTGAGGTGATTCATTTTTCTATGCTATAACCAACCCAATTCATTTTGATTTTTAGCAACAAAGCATGTGGGGTTGTTGTCAATTGTAGAATCCCAATCTACTAAATACACATTGTTTGTTCTTTTTCTTCTTAATTTAGCAGACTTAGTCTTTGCGTCGTTAACATAGCAAAAGTCGCTTGAAAATTTTACTTCAAAGCCTTTATCACAGAATTGACTAATGCTCAATAAATTATGCTTAAGACCCTCAACATAATATACATCACTAATCATGATGTTCCCCCTATGCATGATACCTATACCTTTGGTTTTACCTTTGGAGTTATCACCAAAAACAACTTGAGGACCATTGGTTGCTTGATAGTTGATCAATAGATCCTTGGAACCCGTCATGTGTCTTCACGATCCACTATCAAAGTACCAAATTGAAGTATCAGTGTTGGCTATAGGTACCCGCATTTAAAGGACAGTTCTAATTCTTCTTAGGTACCTATGTTGTCTTGGGTGCTTCAACGTTAGTAACTTTAGTTTGAATTCAAACTTTAGGAACCCATATTTGCCTAGTCTTCATTGTAGAAATACTGGCCTTCTTAGGTTTCACATTGTGTTGTGTGTGCTTTTTGTTCACCTTGTACTGTGTGTGCTTTTTGGATGTATAATAATATCCTCGATTATAATAGTAATCATAATTATCATAGTATCGATAATATGATCTTGACTGCCTTGGATCGACCCTGGTATTTCCTTGGCACTGGCTTGGGTTGCACTTTTGGTGCTGGACGCTTAGCGCTTGATTCACAGTGGTCTGGTTTATCTTTAGCCTTTTGAGCGTTTGGATGAACCCGTTTTTGTGAATCATTTGCTTTCGCCTTTCCCTTGCCTGAGTCATCTTTGGCTTTCTCATTTAGCCTCTTACCATTGTCGCTTGGTTCATTCAGCGTTTGACTTTGTGAACCTTTCTCAACAAAGAAAACACCCTTTCCTTCGTTGTTCGCAGTAACATTAGATTTATTTGGTTGTTTACCGAATTTATTGCATTCTAAACTGGTATTTTCACCAAACATTCTTGTTACCTCAGTCACATTATCCAACTTTCTTGAAGTCTTTGATAATGATGAGATGAGCTGCTCTGATTTGGCAAGTCCAGCGATCGGATTAGCTACTCTCTTGACTATTATATCAAGATCGCTTTTCAATTGAGTAATTTCACTCGCAAGCGATTGGTTCTTCTCCATGCATTGTTGCTGAACTTGCAACTCTGCTTTGAGCGTTACTTTATCACTTGTGAGTGATGAAATAATAGCGAAGTGATTTTGATATATTTTGGCGGCATCTTGACAATCTTTATAATATTCTTTAACTTTGTCAAGTAATTCATCATAAGAGAGAAGATGAGATAATTCAGTGGTTACCTCAGGTAGCGAATCATCAGATGCTTCATCATCTCTTGCCATGAGACAAATCAACGCTGAGTCGCTTGTTGGCTCATCATCACTGCTTTCATCTGATGATTCCGAATCCTCTTCAGGTGCAGAGAATGGTTCAGATTCCGCTAGCAAACCTTGTTGGCGAAGGTTGCTTCTGAATTGGTTTCTTTCGGCACAGTCTTGCCTTGTGGGCTTAGACACATTTGGATAAGGGCAATTTACCTGGTAGTGCCCTGGTTTCCTGCAATTATAACACAAATTAGTTTTCATTTTCTGTTCAATGGTTAATCGCTTTGAAACAACTGGCGCTGAGAGATTCTGAGTAGGAGTTGTAGGCGCTTGGTAAGGAACTGGCGCTATTGGTTGAGGTGCTGAATACACTGGCGCTTGATATTGAGGCGCTGGTGCAGGTGGAGGGGTTTGAAATGAAGTTTGTCCAATAGGATTTCTTTTTTCATATCTTAGAAATTTCTTGACCAATAAAGCCATCTTTTTTCCTTCATTGGATTCCGTTGATTTCACCTCACTAATCGTTTTACCCTTACTTTTGGTGGTAGCGATTAAAGCTCCTAATTCAGTCGCTGAAGTCGATGTGTAGCTGACTTCACCCAATTCGAACTCAAATGCCTTTAATTCTGAAAACACATGTTCTGGAGTAAGAGTCTCCAATGTCTGTGATTCTCTCATAGCAACAGTATTAATCAAATACTTGCTTGGAAGGCTTCTAAAAATCTTATTGACCATTTCCTTGTTGGTCAACCCCTTGTCTAATGACGCTAACTCTGTAATGAGCAAAGTAAACTTTGCGTCCAATTGTTCTAGCGTCTCATTGGGCTGCATCTTGAAGTGCTCAAATCTTTGCATGGTTATGGAGAGCTTGTTCTCCTTCATTTGTGCTGAACCTTCACACACTATAGCCAACTTATCCCATATCTCTTTTGACGTCTTACATTGTTTGATTTTGTTGAACAATGCATCATTATCTCCTAACGCTGAGTAAAGTGCACTTCATCCAATATTATCCAGATTCGCTCTTTTTCTTTCATCTAGCGTCCATTCCAACTTGGGTTTTTCAACATAACCATCTGGAGTTGCTTCATCAGCTCCAGGCGCTCGAGTTATCACTTTCATGATCTTAATGGGGCCATCTGCAATTACATCACACATTTCATTATCACAAGAACATAAATACGCGAATGCTCTAAGTTTCCAAGAATCATAGTTTGACTCTACCAACTTAGGCATTTTGTTAAAAGCCACAATGAGATATTTAAAAGAAAATTTAAAGCGACTAAGTTTAGAAAAATGATTCTAAACAAGCAGTTACGCTTGGAAACGCTTAAGTGTCTACTTCAACCGCTCTGATACCACTTTTTGGTCCCAAGTGGCATACGAAAGGGTCTAGAAGGGAGGGTTGAATAGACCCTGAAGTCTTTTTGGACTTCAAAAATTCGTATCACTTTTAAAGATTTGAACGCTTAGGAAGCTGAGCGCTTAGGTCAGGCGCTACAGAAAAGATCACTTAGACTTAGTGATTTTTGCAATTTACCAAAGTAGGGTAAAGCTTAGATCTCTTAATCAGGGTTAGCACAACGGAAATGATTTTAAAGCTTTAGCGTTCGTTTTGGTTATATAGTCGCTTAGCAGTTTAGCTTGTCTTTTTCCAAATAAATAAGAGAATATAAAGCAAGACAATAATAATAGTAAATAACACAAGAAATCGTAAAGTTCACTGGGTGATCTAATCCTAGCTACGTCCTTCTTCTCCTTTTTCACTTGGAGGGAATTTACTAAGTTGATTATCAAAGAATCACACAGAATCTTCTACAAGATAGTAAAGAGGTGAAAAATGATCTCGGGCTCCTCGATCACATAGATTTTAGCACCAATGAAGATCTTCTTCTACAAGCTTCTCTCACTCAGAAATGCTGCTTGTAAGATGTTTCAACAACTTTCTCACTCAGATGAAAGGCTGAGGGTTTTGTCACAATGGTTTTATTTTTTTTTGTTTTTTTTTTTTGGAAAGATCAAAAAACTTGGAATATCTCAGTAAGAGTTTAGATTTCTTCTTTGGAAGATGTTTAAGATATTTGTGACTGTCTGGAATGTACATAAAAATCTTGAAAGATTTTGGCCATGGAGTTTCTAAGCTTTTCTTGAGAGAATATTTCAGCAAAGTTTTCGCGTGTTGATCGTTGTTTTTAGGGTTTGCAGGATTGAGGTATTTACGTGGCGCGTGAATCAGCCTTCTCACTGACATTCCTGAAATCCTATTGGTTCCAATTGGTCGGGAGGAGGTTTGAACTCTGAAAACCTGACAGTCTAGTCAAAAGGTGGCTTGTCCACAAGTCATAATAGCTTATCACATTTAATGCTCTTACCAGGCATTTAATGCATTTGAATTTATTTCCCGTTGGAAATAAATGTCCGTTGAGTGATTGCATTTAAGTCCTTCATGACTTGAAAATTTATTTTAAGTGAATCGGATACTGATCGCTGAACTGCTTTGAGCGCTTGATCCATAAATCTTGAAATAGTCCTTTAGCGTTTGACAGACGCTAAGAACAAATGTTCATCTTCATTTGACTTCAGACACTGATCTTCAACTTCATCTCTAATAGACTCACCTAGAATTCTATTAGCGATTCAGTATCTAATACTTAGTCTAAAATCTACAAAGATAAAAACTACTAGCTTAACAAAATTACATACTTTCAAACGCTTATACAATTGATCTATGAAAACAGAAACTTACATTATATTTAGGGCTTAACATAAAATCCTATTTTTTCATCATCAAAACATCTAACATGAAATTCCTAACTCGCATCGATTCTGTCACATGGGTTTTCACTCTTCGACAGTCAATGATAGAATTGATTAAATTGTAATAGGTATGTCTGAACTTTAGACCTGAGGAATTGAGTTGAAGATATACTTGTGACATTAGATTTGTCATTAGAGTAGTTAGACCTAATTCACTCTTTGGTAGGGTTGGCCTCGAATTGCAACGGAATGGGCAAGTAGTAGTCTTAACTGATATCCAAGATGAGATTCGTTCCCTCGAAAGTGAACGAGGAATTATCCTATGCATTTATAAGTAAGTTATATCTTAAAGAGTTTAGCCAAAGCATTCACTGATCTGGATCTATTATAAATATTTCATAGAGTCAAGTTTGTGAGTTTGTATTCACACGGTATTTACAAAGGTAAACAATGATCTAATCATTTCATCTTATTTGAGATACGATATGGGCCACTTGATTGGCTAGATGTAACCCACATTCAGTGGAATCCTCCCATTGCGAAATATAGATGAACCTCAAGAGTCACACTTAAAAAAAAAAAATTGAACGAAATTGTAGTGTATTTCTTATAGCAATATTTTAAGTATTAGATACTTATAATTAATTTAATGAAATTAATTATTTTGAGAAATAAGTTAATTTATTTATGTATTAATTAATATATTATTTCTTGGAAAAATATAATTATTAATTAAATCCTATCTATTATTTAAGTATACTAATTAATTAGATTGAATTAATTAATTAAATAAAAGATTGGACTGAGCTTAAATTAGTGCACTAAGAGGTGCATCTTGATCGTGTATGGGCAGCCTCTGGGCATCCAACATGGGCTAAATTAAGCCAATGTTGTAACTTAATTGATATAAATATATCACTTAATTAAACCTAGGTAATAACAAAAGTTACAACACACTTGAGCTACAAGAAAGAAAAACCGTCCCTCTCCAATTCTCTGTAGCCGTCGACCTCCCTAAGCCAAGAAGAGGAGATTTTCGGTCAAGTTTTTCGGCGAGATTATTTAGAGACAGCACCCTTGTACTGCTCGGATCATCAATCAATCTACCGGATCAGTTTGCGAAAAATTTGAAAAATTCAAGAAGTTGTGATTCTCCAACCACTTCGCTACAACTGATAAAGTATCAATATCTTTATCATATATACGCATGATAAAACCCCGGTGTTGATCCTGAATTGGGAAAATCCAAAAAAATTTAATTACACCGTTTCCGCTGCGTTTTCGTTTTATTTTCCCAATAGTGATATCAGAGCCAAACCACGGGGTTCGGCGTATGTAATTTACATGTAAATATGCGATTAGATGCATGGTTTACAGTTATTTGTGATGCATGATTAGATATGTAGATTTCACGTTTTTGTGTTCTTGAGGAATTTTATTTATTAGAAATTAATAAAAATTGGATTTTATGTAATTTATAAAATCTCGGTTTCAGCAGCTAACCCATCGCCATTTCGGCGACGGGACGCCAGTGGCCTGATGGGCTCACTATGCGAGCCCATTCATCTCGGCAGCTGGGTTGCCGAGATGAATTAGCCGCACAGCGCGACCCATCGGGTGAAATTGGGCTCGCTGTACCAGCCCAATTGCTCGGCAGTTGGGCTGCACGGCAAGCCCACCAGTGTGTTTTTCAACACACTGGTCGAGTCGACTGACCTGGGTCTACCAGTGGGTGACCCGAATTATTTATCAAATAAATTATTATTTAGTTTTTTTGATTAAAATTGGATTTTAATGCAAAAATAAATAATATAGTTTATTTAATAAAGGGATTTTAAAATTTCATGTTATCTAATTTTGTAAAAGTTAGACTTTAAATTAAATTGGATACTTTCTATTATAAATTTAGCTTTAATAAACTTAGATGTTAATTTTTATTAAAATTGAATTTTATTATAAAATTAATTGGAGTTTATTAAATTGGATTTTCTTATAGATTCAAATAAATTTATTTTCCTCAAGAATATGAATTCAATAAATAATTTTGGAATTTAATTAGAAATTAACATATATGTTTTTCTTTTGTTATGTGATATATCATGTTTGACATGTTAAGGGATGAGAGACATGATTCATGGACTTAGTCTCGTTTTATTCTATGTATTTTTATTTTTTTTGATGGGTTGTAAAGGCGATTTTGAGCCTATGTTTATTTTCTTTCTATAGAATTTTGTATAGGTTGATTATATTAAATTTGTAATAGTTAGAAATAAAATAGGCCCAAAGAAGTAATTCAAGTCGAGCCAAGGAGATACAAGAAGGAGCTTTGGAAGATTTAGTGTAGTTTCTTTTTAATTAATGATTGAGGCATTGGCTAGGCTCATTCTAGGATTAAGGTCGATGAATCATGTGTTAGATTTCTAGGATTGGTTTCAATTATTTATTGATCCATGTTTATGTGTTTAGTATAAAATAGATTATTGTGCAAAGTGATACATATTAAACAATTAAATTCTCCCACTTTGAAAAATATTAAGTTGGTAAAGAGTACCAGGCATCCTATTCTCCACTAAACTTATGAAAAGTTAAGATGATATTTAATATATAATATCATTCCTAAGCAATGGGGTTACATATTGAAATATATTATAGATTTTTCTAAGTGCATGAAATGCCATTAAGGGAAACAAATTTCACCCCACATACCAGCAAAAGGTTGCAAGGTGGAATTCAATTGTTTGACTAATAGATAGTCAGTGGGTTAAACTTACATTATTCATAAATCAGTATGACCGTTAAAAGGTTGAGATTTAATGAATAATGAACAAAGAGATTGAATCATCCATTTGATTGGTTGATGTTGGACATCACTTTAATAAATTAATTAGGCCACATACCAGCCAAATGTTGCAACCTATTAAACTAGTTAAAGAAATCAATCACCACTACTAAGTCTTCCAATGATGACTTCCGAACTCTACAGTGGGAGTGTAGATTTTCGAAAAATGTAGTGGGAGCTGAGTTTATTTTGAAAGTCCTTGATTTTAAATTCACTGACAGTACTTAGCAACATTTTATATTATAATAAGATTGTTGGCACTGCTACTTTAGTCAATGGCCTCTATTATTTAAATATGCAAAATGAATGTGTTTTGAATGTTATCTCAAAGAAGCGTGGTAGGCAAGGTCCTAACCTAAGCTTGAAGTGGCATCTTAGACTAGGCCATGTTGGCGAGCAAAACATACATAAGATGGAGAAAGATGGGTTAATAGACCCATTGGGATCGGATCCCTATCCAACTTGTTGAATCTTGTCTCAAAGGAAAAATGGCCAGATCTCCATTCACCGGGACTTTTGAAAGAGGCATTGAAGTATTAGGACTTGTGCACACCAATGTTTACGGACCCTTTGGAGAAATGGCTCGTGGAGGTTCTCACTATTTCATTACTTTCATTGATGAACATTGAAGGTATTGTCTTGTGTACTTAATAAAGCATAAGTCTGAATCATCTGAAAAGGTCAAAGATTTTAAGGCTTTAGTGGAAAATCAAACTGGACATCATATAAAAGCACTACGATCGGATCGTGGAGGTGAATATATGAGTGATGAGTTTGATGCGTTCCTAAAGGAACATGGGATGATATTACAACTTACACCACCAGAAACTCCGCAATTAAATGGGATAGCAGAGCACAGAAATCGAACGCTTTTGACATGGTTCAATCTATGTTCATCTAGACTTATCTACCCATTTTCTTGTGGGGACTTGCACTCCTTACTGTTGTTCACATCTTGAATAGATGTCCTTCCAAATCCATTTCTAAGACTCCATATGAGATAAGGAGAAATAGGAAACCAAACCTTAAATACATTGGGGTTTGGGGATGCCCTGCCTACATCAAGAAGACAAAGGTAGAGAAATTGAAAGTGAGGTCACTTGAAGGATGTTTCGTTGGTTTTCCTGAGGATTCCATGTGATACCTCTTTTACATGCAAGATGATCAAAGGATCATTGTTGCACTACAAGCGTACTTTCTTGAAGATGAGTTTATTGAAGAAGGTGGTGTAGGTAGAAAGATTGTTCTTGATGAACAAAATGAAACACCTAGGGAGATAAATGATCAAGAAACACATACTGAACCTATTGAAACACAACCAACATTGTGAACATCTGGTAGAGTACCACATCAACTTGAAAGGTACTATAGGTACATGATACAAGAGGAACTAGGTGCCCACACTATAGTAGTGGGAGTTCACGGGGACGACCCTTCTATTTATGATCAAGCAATGATGGACATCGACTCTGCAAAGTGGCAAGAAGATATGCAAGCGGAGATAGACTTGATACATTCCAACCAGGTCTAGACTCTAGTAGATCGTTCAGAAGGTATAGCACCAATAGGGTATTAATGGATCTACAAGAGGAAGATAGGCCAGGACGGAAAAGTTGACACATACAAGGCAAATATTATAGCAAAAGGTTATAGTCAAGAGGAAGGAATTGACTATCAAGAAACCTTTTCACTTATGGCAATGATCAAGTCTATTCATATTCTGCTTGCAATAGCTACACACCTGGATTATGAGATATGGCAGATGGATGTGAAGACTACTTTTCTGAATGGATTCCTTGAAAGAGGATATCTATATGGAACAGCCTAAAGGCTTCATATTTGGGTCTGGTATTCATAAGGTGTGTAAGCTTAAGAGATCCATTTATGGATTTAAGCAAGCCTCTAGCAGTTGGAATCTTCGTTTTGATGAAGCTATCAAAGGATTTGACTTTATCAAGAATAAAGATAAACCATGTGTTTACAAGAAGGTTAGTGGGAGTAAGATCACATTCCGAGTCTTATATGTGGATAACATTCTACTCATAGGAAATGATGTAGGAATACTGATTTCAGTCAAAACGTGGCTTTCAAATACATTCTCCACGAAAGACTTGGGAAAAGTGACCTATATTCTAGGAAGGTATAAATATAAAAATAAAGCGGCATCCATGGCTGCTAAAGAGGGCATTTGAATGAGAAAGTGTCTTGGAGAACTTAAAGTGGTCCTCAGTGTAGAGCTGTCATTGCTACTTTATTGTGACAATAATGTTGGGAATTATACGAATAAAACGCAGCGGAAAGTAAATTTAATTATCAAAGCCCAAATCATCTCTAATCCTCGTGTTTAATTGTGTATAGAAAGATTACCGTTCTCGCGTATGTTGATTTCTGAACGTGATCCTTTTCTCTAACGCCGAATTTGCCAACGTCTCTAATTCGTCACGCCGGAATCAAAAACGAAAAACTCCTCCTTTCTTCCTTGTCAAAGATGGCTAGAGAGAGAGAGAGAGGTGGGAGACTTTTTCTTGGAGAGAAAGTTATGTAAGTTGTCTTATGTTATTTTTCACCTTGTGATATATTTATATCATTATTAAACAATAACCCTAGCATGCAAGAGCCCTATTTGGGCGTCTATTTGGCCGCCCCTTAGTGGGCTCGGAAGCCTTCGGGCTTTCCTCTTGCTTGCTAATTAATTAATCGGATAATTTATTTATCCAATAAATAAATTGATAATCCAATTAATTCAATTCCTAATTAATTTATAATTCAATTTCTCCAAGATATTAATTAACTCATTAATTTAATTAATTAATTAAATTATCCAATAATTAATTAATTAATTACAACATCCAATGCCGTGAATTTCTCTCAAGTCTTTTTTCCATATTTTTCCTTTTGCACTTCCTTTAAGCGCGACTCTTTAGGTTCGTCTCAAAAGGCAATTGGGAGGAATCCAAAGGGGTGTGAGTGACACCTAGCCAGTCTCGTGGCTCACACCGTAACCCAATGGAGAACGAATAAATAGGATCATTCCAAACCTTTACGCCGTGAATACCGTAAGTGTATAAACGTTTTATTCTTATATCCCAATCAAGTAAGAGTCGTGGTTTAAAGTCAAACTCATATAACTTGACCATATGCCTAAGCTCATAATAAGTCGAGGTATTTAAATGCTTTGGCCAAAGACTTTCATCCTCACTTATTCATGATCGCATAAGATATTTTACTCATTCACTAATGAGAGAATAAATTTCATATTGCAAATCAGTTAACAATGCTACTTGCCCATCAAGTCGCACTTTGAGGTCAATTCCACCAACAGGTGATTTGAATCTAACAACTCTAATGACAGACTTGATGTCACAAGTACATCATAACTCCATTTCTCAGGTCAGAGGTTCACACGTATCTATCACTACTTATCAGTTTTATCATTGACTGTCAATGAGTGAATACCCATGTGATGAACTGATGCGAGCCGTGTTCGAACATATCAGTCCAACTGACACGTCTATGATATAAGTTCCCACTACCATTTCCATAGTGTACGACTGGCACTTTCTCTGTCGAAACTTACATCATAGAAGTCTTTATTCACTATTGATGCCGAATCAATATTTCTTAGACTTGCGAACCCTTTTAGATGTCAAGGGTCAAACCATTCTAGTGCCTTTCCTTCTATCCCATAGGAGGTAGAAGGTTCGCCTTGTCATCAAGGACTTTACGTAGTTTATTCACACCTTATAAATGCCTATAAGAAAACAACAATCAACTGCCTTATATTAATAGAAAAACCATAGTTTAGTTACAATGTTTATGCCCTATAAATCTATCCTCTTTATGGAATTCGAGGGCATATACTCTAACAAATAACGGGGCTATTATACCTATCACAACTTATCAGATTCATCATTGACTGTCAGTGAGTGAATACCCATATGATGAAACTGATGCAAGCCGTGTTCGAACATATTAGTCCAAATTATACGTCCATGACATAAGTTCCCACTATCATTCCCATAGTGTTCGACTGACACTTTCTCTGTCGAAACTTATATCATGCAAGTCCTTGTTCTGTATTGATGTCCAGTCAAATACTTTCTTAGACTTGCGAACCCTATTTAGAGAATAAGGATCAAACCTTCTAGTGCCATTCTTCCTATCCTATAGCAAGTAGAAGGTTTGCCTTATTCTCTAGGACTTTACATTGTTTATTAACACCTTACAAATGTCTATAAGAAAACAACAAGATAATGCCTTATATATAATAAAAGGTATTGTTTAGTTACAAGTCAATGCTCTATAAATTTATCCTGTTTATGACATTTGAGGGCATACACTCTAACAATCTCCCACTTGCACTCAATGCCATTTGCTATGGTATTTAATACCCATCCCTTCGAGATGTTTTTCTAGCACCGCCTGTGCCAATGTCATGGTTATGGATCAACGACATTGTCAGCTGAGGCTATTTTCTGAACAGATATTTCTCCTCGTGCAACGATCTCTCTTAAGATGTGATATCTCCTCTCAATGAGTTTGGACTTGTTATGAGATCTAGGTTCCTTTTCTTGCGCTATTGCTCCAGTGTTGTCACAATAAAGTGGAAATGAGAGCTTTATGCTAGGAACCACTTGAAGTTCTTCTATGAACTTCCTTATCCAAACAGCCTCTTTAGCTGCCTCAGAGGCAGCTATGCATTCAGCCTCTGTAGTGGAATCCGCGGTTGTGCTTTGCTTGGAACTTTTCCAAATCACCGCCCCACCATTGAGGGTGAATACGAATCCTGAGGTGGATTTCTGATCACCAATATCAGATTGAAAATCCGAATCAGTGTACCCGTCCACTCTCAGGATACCACTCCCAAAGATGAAAATCAAATCCTTGGTTCTCTTCAGATACTTTAGGATATTCTTCAAAGCTATCCAATGTTCCTTGCTTGGGTTTGCTTGAAATCGACTAACAACGCTTACCAAATAAGCAATGTCACGTCTAGTACACAACATTGCGTACATCAGGTTACCCACTTCTGATGCATAGGGTACAGGGCTCATTTCCTTTCTATCTTCCTCACTTTGAGGACACATAGATTTTGAGAGATGTATCACATGTCTCATTGGCAGGACCCCTTTCTTAGAATCCTCCATCCTATATCTCTTTAGGACCTTTTCTAAGTAAAGGGCTTGAGAGAGCTCTATCATTCTATTTGTTCGATCTCTGTAGACTCGAATCCCTATAATATAAGTTGCCTCTCCCAAGTCTTTCATGGAGAAAGTACTTGAAAGCCACTTCTTTACAGTGGTGAACATTCTTATATCATTCCCTATGAGTAATATGTCATCTACATATAACACAAGGAATGTTATCTTGTTCCCACTAACCTTCTTGTAAACACATGGCTCGTCTTCGTTCTTGATGAAGTCAAATCCTTTGACAACCTCATCAAAACGTAGATTCCAGCTACGGGACGCTTGCTTGAGTCCATAAATGGATCTCTCAAGCTTACACACCTTATGAGTATGCTCCTAGGATACAAAACCTTTAAGCTGTTCCATATAGATATCCTCTTCTAGGAATCCATTTATGAAAGCAGTTTGGACATCCATTTTCCATATTTCATAGTCTATGTGTGTGGCTATTGCAAGTAGAATCCTTATTGATTTGATCATAGCCACTGGCGAAAAGGTTTCTTGGTAGTCATTTCCTTCTTTTTGACTATACCCTTTCGCCACTAGCCTGGCTTTTTAGGTGTCAACCTTGCCATCAACACCAATCTTTCTCTTGTAAATCCATTTGCACCTGATTGGTTTTACCCCTTCAGGTTGGTCCACAAGTTTCCAAACTTGGTTTGCATGTATCGAATCGATCTCAATTTGTATAGCTTCATGCCATCTAGTAGCATCCACATCCACCATTGCTTGATCAAAAGTGGAGGGATCATCTCCATGATCCTCCTCTAGTACAGAATGAAGATCCAGCTCCCTATGTACTAGATATCCGTACCTCTCAAGCGGTTGAGGTACTCTACTTGATCTACGCGGTTGTGTTACAGAAGGTTCGGTTCTCACTTCCTGTGTAGATGTATCCACTGGAGTCTCATTTTGTTCTTCTAGAACAATCTTTCTACCCACTCCTCCTTTTTGAATGAGCTCATCTTCAAGAAAGTGGGCTTGTAAAGCTACAATGATCCTTTGATCATCGTGTAGGTAAAAGAGGTATCCCATTGAATCCTCAGGATATCCAACGAAATGTCCCTTCAAGGATCTGGCCTCCAACTTGTCCACTTTGGTCTTTTTGACATAAGCCGGACATCCCCAAATCTTGATGTGATGCTTTCTATTCCTCCATATCTCATAGGGAGTCATAGGAACGGACTTGGACGAACATCTATTTAAAATGTGTACAGCTGTAAGCAGCGCATGATCCCACAGTGAAATGGGTAAGTTAGTGTCACTGAGCATGGAGCGAACCATGTCCTACCAGGTTGGATTCCTTCGCTCTGCTACTCCATTTATCTGTGGTGTCGCTGGAGGTGTGAGCGGTAATACTATACCATTCTCTCTGAGGTATACATCAAACTCGTCGCTCATATATTCTTCTCCTCGATCCGACTGAAAGGTTTTTATATGTTGACCAATTTGATTTTCCACTAAAGCCTTGAATTCCTTGAACTTTTCAATGGATTCTGACTTATGCCTCATCATGTACACTAGACCATATCTTGAATGGTCATCAGTGAAGGTGATAAAGTAAAGGAAACCTCCTCATGCCATTTCTCCAAGTGGACGACAAACATCACTGTGCACTAAGCCTATGATTTGTGAGGCTCTTTCAAAAGTCCCTGTGAAGGGGGATCTAGACATCTTGCCTTTGAGACAAGATTCACAAGTAGGATAGGGATCTAATCCCAATGGACCGATTAGTCCATCTTTATCTATTTTACGAATTTTATGTCCGCCGGCATGGCCTAGTCTAAGATGCCAAATCAATCTTTGGTTTATTCCAAGCCTACTATGTTTCCTTTGTATAGTATTCACATAACACTCATTCTGG
This sequence comes from Buddleja alternifolia, assembly GCA_019426215.1. Lineage (NCBI taxonomy): Eukaryota > Viridiplantae > Streptophyta > Magnoliopsida > Lamiales > Scrophulariaceae > Buddleja > Buddleja alternifolia. Next base: position 24,496,595 of record CM033392.1, read on the forward strand.
ACAATAAGGTAATACAATCCATTTATTAAAGAAGCAAAGCCTACTAATTTATGACCATAATAAATATTGCATCGTTCATCAATAAAACGGAAAGTACAACCAAGTTTAACTAAAACGTGAGTAGAAACAATGTTTTTAAGCCCATTGGAACTAAAACATTATCCAGAAATAGTATATGTCCAGAATTTAAAAGCAATGAGGTAGATCCAATTCCAGTAGTTGCGAAGCTATGCCCGCTGCCTACTTTTATCTTCACCTCATCACTGTCCAGCTTCCTTCCTCGCACCAGATCCTGATTCATACAACAAATGTGAGCACTAGCTCCAGAATCAAGAATCCAAGATGTGGAGAAGACGGTCATAGAACAATAAGTTTCATGAACATAAAGATCCATACCTTATGCGCCCAGCCCCATGTTCGGACAGTTCCTCCTCCAGTGGCCCAGCTCACCATAGTGTTGGCATCTGTCTCTCTTTTGTGGCCCCTTACACTTGCGATTCACAGGAGCTTTCCCTTTTCCTTTATCGACACCACCCTGAGCTCTAAGCTCGCCACTCTGCTTCTTGGCTTTCTTCTTCTTATTCTTCGCCAGTTTGGGCCCAGAAGAGATAACCAATGTAGTTTCCTTTCCCTTGGGCTTCAATTGAGATTGTCCAGTGTTTAATTTATTCATTAGCTCAGCTAAGTTGCATTCAATCTCATTGCAATTGAAGTTCATAACAAATTGGGAAAAAGAATCAGGAAGAGACTGCAAAATAAGATTGGTTTGAAGATGTGGGTTCGTTGTAAAATTGAGAGCCTTCAATCTCTCGATCCTCGAGATCATCTTGAGGACATGATCCCCAACTTTCTCACCTTCTCTCATTTTGGCCCCGAAGAGCTCTTTAGATATCTCATATCTAGCAGTACGACTGTGCTCACCATAGAGCTCGACCAAGTGTGCCAAGATAGCCCTTGTTGTGGTCGTCCTCTCGTGGGATCTCTGAAGCTCGTTTGTCATTAAGCCAAGAATGTACCCACGCACTCGGATGTCGTCCTTTACCCATTTTTCATGAGCTTGGACTTCTTCCTCATTGGCACGTGTTCTGGCAGGAGGAGCAGGGATGTCTGCATCCAACACGTATCCCAAGGACTCCATGTTGAGAACTAGTTTCAAGTTCCTTAGCCAATCCACGTAGTTTGGTCCGATAAGGATGTTCTTTTCGAGTAAAACAGAAAGTGGGTTGATAGTCATTTTTGTTTTGAGAGAGATAAATCAAAAAATAGCTGCAGAAAATAAACCAGACTTTATTATATTTGTGTAACTAAACTAAAACCAAGTTTAAAATCAAGGACTTCGACTTATAACTTGGCTCGCACTACATTTTTCGAGATTCACACTCCCACTGTGAAAAATGGAAGTGATCGTTGTAATATACTTCGTGGTGGGGATTGAGTTTTTTAATTAATCTAATGGATGACAACCCTTTAACGATATTTGCCCCATTATTTAATTAAAGTGATGTCCAACATCAATCTATCCAATAGATGGTTCAATCTTCTTTTTCCGATAATCAATCAAAACCGTAACTCTTTAATGGTTTATAGGCTTTGTGGATTATCTAAGTTTAATCCCGCTAACTCCTCATAATCTAACATTTGAATTTCACCTTGCAACCCTTTAACGATATTTGGGATGAAATATGTCTCGATTAAGGCATCTAATGCACTTAATAAAATTCTAGAATTAAATCTTGATATACGACCCCCACTTACTAGGAAGATGCCATATACTAGGCTTAATACTTAATTTTATTAAGTTTAGTGGAGGGAAAGGATGCCTAGCACCCCTTACTAACTTAGTATAATTTTTGTTTGGGAGAATTCAGGTTCTAAACATTTATCTAAGTCTCACTTTGCACATTATTCAATTTATATAGCGCATATTGATAACATACATGCTTCATACAACTAATGAACATGCATCAAAAGCAATAAACCAACACATATGTCCATGGGCTTTATCTAGAGGGCCCAAGCCAATGGACCATCATTAAAGAAAAAATAAGCCTAACTATTCTTCGTGGGCTCCAAGCTCCTCTTCTTTTAGATTGATCTCCTCTTGAAAGGCCTATTCAATTTCTATCTATTACATGAGATTATTGAACAACCTATACATATTTCTAAAAATAAAGTAAACGGGCTCAATTCTGGCCCTTACAACCCATAAAAGGAAATACAATCAAAAGAAATAACCTAAGCCCATGGACAATGTCACCATCATATAATACATGCTCGTGAAAAATAAAGCAATTATGTTGGTGATTAAGTTAATAATTAATTAGTCTAACTAATTAACTTCCTCAATAAAATTCCAAATTTTATTGATAATCATGACAATAGTGAGAATCTTTAATTTAAATAAATAAATTAATTAAAAAATTCTCCAAGAACCATTAATTAATTATTTCACTTAAATCAATAATATTTAATAAAAACAATTTGGGCTTCATTTCATAAAATATAAATTACCAACTATTGGCATATTTAATTTTAATTAATTAGGACCAAAACTAGTTTATTCAAGAGTCCATAATTTTAATTAAAATAATTTGGGCTTATTTAATTAAATCTGGGTCATCATCCTTTTGACCCACTCGGATAATTAAAATAGCCCAAAACCCATTTATTTAAAAAATTGGACCCGAGGAAAAACAACCCGACCAGTTAGGACCCGGGTCATGGACCCGGGCCCACAAAACAGGGCACACGTGCGCCAGGCGCACAACACGACTTGTGCCGTGCGCCCAACGCACGACCTCATGCACCCAACATACACGTGCACATCAAAGTAGAGTGGGTAGTACCCTTTCTAATGACATCTCAGGTCTAAGGATTATCTCACACTACGAAAACCGAAGGACTCCAAGCTCGACAGCACCAATGAGGAATCCTTGTGGAGCCATTCAATCCCATAAACGTGTGGATCTTCATGTATGTATTGGCTATACTAGCCATCGACAATGGAACGCGTCAACCTCTTGGAAGAGTTACATACGTGAACAAGTCTTGGCCAGGCTAGTGACATCCCACATCTCACAGCCTCTATGACTTGGAAACGTATTTAGGATTATGCTCTTTGAAAGCATTCCATATGTGTCCCGACCGCTCTCCTAGCCATATGTAATCCATGAGATCTTTATCTATACTAACACTAGTTAGAACAATAAATAAGCATTCCGTAAAATGTTTGATATAATCTGAATGATAAGACTGACATAGTGTTAATGTTCAAGCCAACAAATGGCTCGCTGGGCACATAACACTTTCAGATTTCAGGCTAACCCAGGAAGAGAACATTGGACCGCTGTCCAAAATATCCTAGAGTATCTAAAAAGAATTGAGGATATGGTCCTAACATATGGACATGGAGATTAGAAAGTGGATGGATATATTGACTCAGATTTCCAGTCTGATGTAGATGATCAAAAATCCTATTCAGGGTTTATATTAAAGCTCAATGGTGGAGAGGTAAATTGAAAAAGTTCCAAGCAAAACACAACCGGTGATTCCACCACTGAGGCAGAATACATAGCAGCGTCCGTGGCTGCTAAAGAGGGCATTTGAATTAGGAAGTGTCTTGGAGAACTTAAAGTGGTCCTCAGTGTAGACCTGTCAATGCTACTTTATTGTGACAATAATGGGGCTATTGTACAAGCATAGGAACCAAGGTTTCACAAAAATTCAAGCACATAAAGAGGAGATATCATATAATAAAAGAAATTGTTGGAAGAGGCGAGATAGCTGTGCAGAGAGTGAATTTAGCTGACAACGTTGGTGACCCATTGACCAAGCCTTTAACACAGGCAGTGTTGGATCGACATCTCGAGAAGATGGGTATTAGATACCATAGTGATTGGCATTGAGTACTAGTGGGAGATTGTTAGGTTTATGTCCTTAAATGCCGTTAGAGGATTAGAGAAAGAAAGGACATTGTGAAATTGTAATTGTTAGTATTCTTTTCATGAAAGCATTTTGATTGTTTACTCTATTATTGAAGAACTCATATCATAGGTGCCTGTAAATCACTAGGAAGTAGTGAAGAACTTATATCATAGGTGCACTGATGAAGGTAGTGGCACTCAGACATGACTCACAATGATTCTGTCACATGGATTTTCACTCTTCGTCAGTCAATGCCAGAATTGATTAAATTGTAATAGGTGTGTCTGAACTTTAAGCCTGAGGAATCGAGTCGAAGATATACTTGTGATATTAGGTTTGTCATTAGAGTAGTTTGTTGGGAAAAAATTGCATAAAATCAATTAACGCAACGGAAGAATATATTTAAATCCCAGTGGCTCATCTCTATTTCTCGTATTTAAATTGGGTTTGGAATTCAATTACCGTTCTCACGTATGTTGAATTCTGAACCAGCTTTGCAATCCCTTCTTGAACAGCAGACCCGTCGCTGTCTCTAAATTGCCACGCCGGAGTCAAAAGCAAAAATCTTCTTCTTCTCTTAAGGGAGACAGCTAGAGAGAGAGAGAGAGAGGATAGAGTGTTTTTACTTGGAGAGAAAGTTTGTGTTAATTCACTTAGTTATTTTTTCACTATGTAGTATATTTATACTACAATAGAAAACAATAACCTAGGTCTCCAAAGCCCTATTGGGCGTCCACTTCAAGGCTTTTAAGCCTTCGGACTTTAGTCCTATTTTGGTTTTTAATTAATTAAATAATTAACATTATTTATCCAATAAATAAATTAATTAAATAATCAATTAAATTCATGTTAATATTATAATTAAATTCCTCTAAGGAATTAATTAATTTATTAACTTAATTAATTAATAAAATCATCTAATGGTTAATTAATTAAAATCGATATCCAACACCAAAAATTCTCTCAAGTCTTTTCCATGATTTTCCTTTTGCACTTCCTTTAAGCGCGACTCTTTTGGTTCATCTCAAAAAGCAATTGGACGGAAACCAAAAGATGTGAGTAGCACCTAGCCAGTCACGTGGCTCGCATCGTATCCCGATTGAGAACGAATGGAATAGGATCATTCCAAACCATAAACGCTGTGAATACCGTACGAGTATAAACCGTTTATTCTTATATCCCAGTCAAGTGAGAGTCATGGTTTTAGTCAAACTCACATGACTTGACCATATGCTTAGCTCATAATGAGTCGAGATCATTTTATGCTATGGCCAAAAACTTTTAACCTCACTCATTCATGATTGCATAGGATATTTGGCTCATTCACTTATGAGAGAATAAATCCCATTTTGCTAATCAGTTAACAATGCTACTTGCCCATCAAGTCGCACTTAGAGGTTGATAAGAGTCATTTTCACGTGTTTTCAAGCCCATTCTATTTATGTTTTAGGTTCATTTATCGCTTGATTCTTGCCACATTTGCGTTTAATCCATGTGTGAAGTGATTTCAGGTTGTAATGGATGCAAACGAAGAAAGGGTAGAAAAATGACATATAAAACAATTTATGTTCGCACCTCCATGCCCAAGCGCAGCCATAATCACGCCTGGGCCTCCAAACAAGCAAGAAACAGGCTGAAGTTACACATAATCGCGCCTAAGCGCTATTTTACTACGCCGGGGCGCGATATCTGCCACATCTTCCATGTTTGAGCGCCATTTCTGTATGTTTTGAGACAGAATTTGAGAATATTTCCTTCTACAAAGTTGTAGTTATATGTCTTCTATTTACGGAACGACTTGAATCACGCAAATCGGAGGTCCTTAAAGAACGTTATGCAGGAAACAAGATTGTTGCGCTGAAAAGTAAGAAAACGATTGAGTTCGCACTGTGGCGCCCAAGCGCCGTTATGCACGCCTAGGCGCCCTTCAACTTCTTCCCCAAGTCAATTACATCACCTGGACCGCGCTTGGGCGCCGATTTGCTCACGCTTGGGCACCGGTGCAACAGTTTTTTAAAAACTATAAAACCCAGATTTCAGCAATTAGAATGGGTTCGAAAATCTGGGGAAGTAAGGCATTTTTTTGGGATTTGGAGCCGAAAATTCATCAATCTTGGAGGGAGAAGAAGGGGGATTAAGCTAGAGATTGAAGTTTCAAGCTAGGATTCATCATCAACCAAGCCTTAGGGAGTTTTACTTGCTTTCATTACATGTTTATGTTCATAATTATTTATATGATTGTTCTAGATCTTCTTGAGCTATTGATGATGAGCTAATTTTGTAGAACTAAGGCCATGTGAAGGCCAAATTTATGAGTCAATATATATTAAGTGATTTTTTGTATTAATTCCCCTATTGCTTTGTGTGTTAATTTTATGCTTTTTTTCCAATCATGTGCTTGATCACCATATGCTTGCTATCTTGCCTAATCTAGTCATTCGAGAGAAGATAGGTTAGGGTTCAAGGGAATTAACACATCATCCGAAACAAATGAGGAATTGCCCTAGAGATAGGTAAAGATTTCCAGGTGTTGTTAGCTAGATTTATCCGGGGAAACTCTAGAACGTTAATACATGGTTATTGATTAGATTCTCGAATAGACATATTGAGAAAATCGTTAATTATTTATAGGATTATTATGAGCCGAGACATCGGGTAATAATTAACTAAGGAGTTTCCACCTAAGCAATAGGAGTCTAATAATTCGAGGAGTAACCCATATATATTGACGAGTAGATTCGGTTGTAGCATGTGCCTTAGTCATTTTATCATACGTGAGTTTTAATCTATTGCTCGTTTCCTCTTTTATCCTTCGTTTATTCAATCAATTCTTGAAATTTACTTAACGGCGCCAAAAACTTGACACGCTAATACCTAACGTGCTTGAATAGCAATTGTACTAGTCGTGGTAGTAATAAAAGTGGACAAAATGAGTCCGTGTTGTCAAACTACGGAGACTTGGATTTTAGCTTTAGATTTTCGATAAAAGAAAAGACAAATAAAGTAAATTTCAAGAATTGATTGAATAAACGAAGGATAAAAGAGGAAACGAGCTATAAATTAAAACTCACGTATGATAAAATGAGTAAGGCGCATGCTACAACCGAATCTAGTCGTCAATATATATGGTTTACTCCTCGAATTATTACACTCCTATTGCTTAGGTGGAAACTCCTTATTTAACTATTACCCGATGTCTCGACTCATAATAATCGTATGATTAATTGACGGTTCACTAAATATGTCAATCCGAGAATCTAATTAATAACCATGCATTAACGTTCTAGAGTTTCCCCGGATAAATCCGGCTAACAGCACCTGGAAATCTTTACCTATCTCTAGGGCAATTCCTCATTTGTTTCGGATGATGTGTTAATTCCCTTGAACCCTAACCTATCTTCTCTCGAATGACTAGATTAGGCAAGATAACAAGCATATGGTGATCAAGCACATGATTTGAATAAAAGCATAAAATTAACACACAAAGCAATAGGAGAATTAATACAAAAAATCACTTCATATATATTGACTCATAAATTTGGCCTTCACATGGCCTTAGTTCTACAAAATTAGCTCATCATCAATAGCTCAAGAAGATCTAGAACAATCATATACATAATTATGAACATAAACATGTAATGAAAGCAAGTAAAACTCCCTAAGGCTTGGTTGATGATGAATCCTAGCTTGAAACTTCAATCTCTAGCTTAATCCCCTTTCTACTCCCTCCAAGATTGATGAATTTTCGGCTCCAAACCCCAGAAAAATGCCTTCCTTCCCCAGATTTTCGAACCCATTCTAATTGCGGAAATCTTGGTTTTATAGTTTTCAAAAAAGTATTGCACCGGCACCCAAGCGTGGGCAACTCGGCGCCTAAGCGCGGTCCAAGTGACGTAATTGACTTGGGGAAGAAGTTGAAGGGCGCCTAGGCGTGCATAACGGCGCTCGGGCACCACAGTGCAAACTCAACTGTTTTCTTACTTTTCAGCGCAGAAATCTTGTTTCCTTCATAACTTTCTCCAAGGACCTCCAATTTGAGTGATTCAAGTCGTCCCGTAAAGAAAAGACATAGAACTACAAATTTGGGAAATGTTCTCAAATTCGGTCTCAAAACATACAGAAATGGCGCTCAAACGTAGAAGATGTGGCAGATATCGCACCCAGGCGTGGTAAAATAGCGCCTAGGCGCGATTATGCGTAACTTCAGCCTGTTTCTTGCATGTTCGGGTGCCCAGGCGTGATTATGGCTGCGCTTGGGCATGGAGGTGCGAACATAAATTGTTTTATATGTCATTTTTCTGCCCTTTCTTCGTTTGCATCGATTTACAACTTGAAATCACTTCACACATGGATTAAACGCAAATGTTGCAAGAATCAAGCGATAAATGAACCTAAAACATAAACACAACGGGCTTGAAAACACGTCAAAATGACTCTTATCAGAGGTTGATCCCACCAAAGGGTGATTTGGATCTAACTACTCTAATAACAGACTTGATGTCACAAGTACATCTTCAACTCGATTCCTCAGGTCTAAGGTTCACGCGTACCTATCACAACTTATCAGTTTCATCATTAACTGTCAGTGAGTGAATACCCATGTGATGAAACTGATGCGAGTCGTGTTTGAACATATTAGTCCAACTTATATGTCCATGACATAAGTTCCCACTATCATTCCCATAGTGTTCGACTGACACTTTCTCCGTCAAAACTTATATCATGCAAGTCCTTGTTCTGTATTGATGTCCAGTCAAATACATTCTTAGACTTGCGAACCCTATTTAGAAAATAAGGATCAAACCCTTCTAGTGCCATTCTTCATGTCCCATAGGAAGTAGAAGGTTTTCCTTATTCTCAACGACTTTACGTTGTTTATTAACACCTTACAAATGCATATAAGAAAACAACAAGATAATGTCTTATATATAATAAAAGATATTATTTAGTTACAAGTCAATGCTCTATAAATCTATCCTCTTTAGGGCATTTGAGGGCATACACTCTAACATAGTTGACCCAATTCACCCTTTGGTGGAGTCAACCTCGAACTGCAACCTAATGGACAAGTCGTAGTCTTAACTGATATCCAAGATGAGATTCGTTCCCTCGAAAGTGAACAAGGAATTATCCTATGCTTTATAAGTAAGTTAGATCTTAAAGTCTTTGGTCAAAGCATTCACTGATATGGTCTTATTATAAATATAGCATAGAGTCAAGTTTACAATTTTGACCTAAACTATGACTCTTACTTGACTAGGATAAAGAAACGAAGAGTTTGTATTCACACGATATTTACAAAGGTAAACAATGATCTAATCATTTCATCTTATTTGGGATACTATGTGGGCCACTCGACTGGCTAGATGTTACCCACACTCAATGGAATCCTCCCATTGTCAAATATAGATGAACAAAAAGAGTAAGGAAAAATCGAACGAAATTGTGGTGTATTTCTTGTAGAAATATTTTAAGTATTAGATACTTAAAATTAATTAAATGGAATTAATTATTTGGAGAAATCAGTTAATTCATTTATTTATTAATTAATATGCTATTTCTTGAAGAAATAAAATTAATTAATTATCCCATCTATTATTTAATTAGATTAATTAGCTGGATTTTGAATTAATTAATTAAATAAGAGATTGGACTGAGCTCAAATTGATGCACCAAGAGGTTCACCTTGATCGTGTATGGGCGGCCCCTTGGCATCCAACATAGGCTAAATTAAGCACAAGGTTGTAACTTAAGTGATATAAATATATCACTTAACTAAACCTAGGTAATAACACAAGTTACAACACACTTGAGCTACAAGAAAGAAAAACCCTCCCTCTCCACTTCTCTATAGCCGTCGGCCTCCCTAAGCCAAGAAGAGGAGATTTTCGGTCAAGTTTTTCGGTGAGATTATTTAGAGGCAGCACCCGTGTACTACTCGAATCATCAATCAATCAATCGGATCAATTCGCGAAAAGCTTGAAGAATTCAAGAAGTTGTGATTCTATAACCACTTTGCTACAACTGGTAAAGTATCGATATCTCTATCGTATAAATACATGATAAAACCCCGGGGTTGATCCTGAATTGGAAAAATTCAAACAATTTTAATTACACCGTTTTCGCTGTGATTTCATTTTATTTTCCCAACAAAAATATCCCTGTCCTCTCCTCTCCTAGCCGTCAGTCTCCAAGGTACAAGAGAATGTAATTTTTTTTTCTGGCGTGACAATCTAGAGGCAGGAGCCCGAGGTTGAAGTTGATACTATAAATCAAGAAAGTTACACGCTACAATGAGGTTGGTATAGATGTAATTTTCTTTTCTAGATTAATTTATAGAAAATGATTAACCCCAAAAGTGATCCATATGTGAATCGAATATGTTTATTTTTCCATTGCACATGAACCAGCATTCACAACAGGTGGTTCTGTGACAAACCAATTAATGAATTCAATGTAATTTTCACTCAGTTGAAATATATTGAAATCATGTTTAACAATGAGATTCAGGCTTTGATCCTAATGTCGTCTCTGATAGTGTTATGTGCCCGACGAGCCATTGTTTAGGGTCAACCATCTTATATGTCAAATACTATGGCAGTCTTTTTTTAAATATATTGAGTTTCTTTTATGGTATGCTTCTCTATTGTCGATTACTTACGTTAGTATAGATAAAGATCCCATGGATTACATTGGTTAGGGAAGTGGTCGGGATACCTATGGAACGCTCTTAAAGACCGTAACACTAAAATATGTTCCAAGTCATAGAGGCTGTGAGATGTGGAATATCACGGGCCTCATCAAGATTTGTTTGTATGTTTAGCTCTTGTTAGAGATTGACGTTTTCCATTGTTAATGGTCGGGGAGTCAATACATGCACGATGATTCATACTTAGGAAAAGTATGAAATTGAACGACTCCGCAAGGATTCCTCGTTGGTGCTGAAGAACATGGAGTCCTTGGGTTTTGGAGTGTGAGATTGATCCTTAGACCTGAGATGTCATTGCAAAGGGTACTATCCACTATGCTTTGATATGGACGTGCACTCGAGGGGATTGGTCAACACCTTCATGGCTCGGGGTGTTTAGGAATTGGCTCGACTAAGAATATATTTACTGCTTTATGAATGTTGTTACTTATTTTCTTATGACGTGAATGATATGCATGTTCGCATGATCATTTAAGAAAGATAAGTAATTGGAATTGTGAGACCTTGTTCGAAAAACCCCTTTAAACAATATTGGGTATAGTCTGATAGTACAGCGGGACAAATGACAGTCATCCAGGGTCAAGTAGCCGACATTTCTCATGCTATTGCGAGAATCTAAATGATCGATGAAAACTTTTGATCAAAGCATTTTTCTTATAAGAGGATTGGTGGAACCGGCTTAGAAAGCTGGATCATAATATGTCACAACGTAGTCATAGTTTTCTATTTAATTTTTTGAATATATTGATTGGGATAATCTGAAAATTGAAGGGCCGCGTTTTTATGTTTTGGAATTAAAAAATAAAAAATAAAGAGGGATGTGTCATCGCATCGGCAGCGCTATTGGAGCAGTGCCTTCACTGCACGACTGCGACGTGTTGTTGCCATAAGCAAGGGAGCTACTTGCACGCACCGTTGGAGGTACAATCGCACTTGGCAGTGTGCTATCGAGCGATGGCGCCATGTGCGCCCGATGACAACATGCTATTGCCAGAAGCACGGGAGCTACGCGCACGCACTACTGGCGGCACAGTCGCGCTTAGCAGTGTTCCATCATGCGCTGGTGCCACGTGCGCCGACATGGCGCTGTACTGGGGCTGCGCGTTGCTTCCCTAGCCGCGATTGCCACGGGCTGTCGAAGATGGCCCATGTATGTCTGACCTAGGGGTCAAATTGTAATTTTCCCTATTTCCAAATGTTTTTCGTTTAAATTGAATTTTAGGCCTTGGGTCATTTTTGCAATTTAATTTAAAATGCAAGCCTAATTTGTGATTTTATGAAATTATGTTTTTTGAATCTCAAATTAAAATTTTTTGGTTTTTCCTAAAGTGGAATATTTCAAAATAGTGTTTATATTTAATTTTGGAAATTAAAATTGTTAGGAAATTTCATGTTTGATTCACCTGAAATAAATTCTTAAGTCATGGAGGACTTAAATGCAATCATCAACGGACATTTATTTTCAACGGAAACTAAATTCAAATTCATTAAATGCCTGATAAGTGCATTAAATGTGATACGCTATAATAACTTGTGGACAAGCCACCTTTTTACTAGACTGTCCGAAATCAGAGTTCAAAATCTGCTCCTGTCCAATCGGAATCAGCAGAAATTCAAGAATGTCAGAAAATGGACTATTTAACGCGTTGCGTGAGAGACACACGCTTGCATGTGTCCAACGGACAAATCCCAGAAATCTCTATAAATAGTACCCTTAGCAAAACCTAAACACACACGTACATACACAAGAAAAGGTCTAAACTTTGCTGAAATCATTTGAGAGAAAAACTTATAAACTTCATAGCCAAAAATTCTTTCAAACTTTTTAAACACATTCCAAAGACAGTCAAAGATATCTCAAACCTCTTCAAAGAAGAACCCTAAACTCCTATTGAGATATCCCAAGTTGTTTGAACTTCCCAACATCAAACAAACACGTGACAAAACCCTCAACATCTTTCATCTGTGTGAGAAAGTTTGTTGATTCACAAGCAGTATTTTTGTGTAAAAGAAGCCTGTTGAAGAAGGTCTTTATTGGAGCTGAAGTCCGTGTGATCAAGGAGCTCAAGATCATCTTCTCTTTCCTCTATCTTGTAGAAGTCTCTGTGTGACTCTTCGAAAATCATCTTAGTAGAATTCCTCCAAGGGCAGGGAGAAGCAGGGCGTAGTTGGGATTGCATCACCCAGTGAACCTTACAATATCTTGTGTCATTTACTGCTTTATTGCTTTACTTTACATTTTCATATTATATCTTTGAAAAGGCATTAAAACGGTTAAGCGACTATTGGTTAAAGAGAACGCTAAGCTTACAAAATCATTTCCGCTGTGCTAATCCTGATTAAGTGATTCAGACTTACCCTACTTGGTAATTGTTGAGATCACAAGTCTAAGTTATGTTATCTTAAGCCTGACCTAGCTCTGAGCTTACTAAGCTCGGTTCCATGCTTTCTTTTCTTGTAATTGAGAGGGAAAGGTTCTTTATATGTAATTATGAAGACAGAGATGGAAGGGTTCAAGATCATGAAGACTTGAAGACCTAGTGTAGCGTCCAGGTCCTTAGATTAGATGGTCTACATCTTAATGGCTCGCGGTGTTTAGGAATTGACTCGACTAAGATTACATTTACCACTTTATGAATGTTGTTACTTATTTTATTATGCTGTGAATGATATCATGTTCGCATGATCACTTAAAAAGATAGGTAATTGAAATTGTGAGACCTTGTTTGAAAAACGTTTAAACAATATTGGGTATAGTCTGATAGTACAGAGGGACAAATGACACTTGTGAAGGGATTCATCCAGGGTCAAGTACCCGACTTTTCCTATGCTATTGTGAGAATCTAAATGATCGATGAAAGCTTTTGATCAAAGCATTAATCTTATAAGAGGGATTGGTGGTCCCGCTTAGAAAACTGGATCATTATATGTCACAACATAGTCATAATTTCTTGGGTTATTAGGGTTCGACCGTCGCTATACCCTAGACTATAGATGGAAAACTGATGAAGGGATTTTGCTCACATGAAGATCGTAACCTGGATAGCTTGCTTTTCATTGTCAACATCTAGGAAGTTGTGGCGACGTTGCTAGACATCGAACCATGACCATTAGGTGCTTTGGGTGTTAATTAGTAAAACTACTCCAAGGCTTAGTTAATTATTGAGAATCATTTAATCTAGCCTATGGGATAACTTATTGATATCTTGTTAATGAGCCTGAGCGTCACACACACAACTTAGTGTATACTTATTGCTAGTTAATTATTTTTGAATTAATGGAGACATTAATTAAATGAATTTAATTTAGTGGGGAAAGAAATATATTATAGCAGCAATAAATAGTCTTTTAATTTAATATTGGAATATTAAATGGGAAAGACAAATTAATAATTAAGGAAAGAAAAATAAAATATATAGCTCTATATATATATATATATATACATGTATACACGTGCACATGTGTGTGTATGTGATATTGGTGGAAAGATTTTATCTTGTCCACCAAGTTTATATATATATATATGTATCTTGTGATATATTTAGTAGATCGATTTAATTAGTTCGTTAGTAATTAATATGGAAGATCTTATAATATATTAGTAAAGATATTGGATAGATATGGTATATTTGAGATGATCTCAAATATATAAAAATATCTAGTTAGTGGAAATGTATCCACTAATTAAAGAAAAGAATAAAATAGAAAGAAAATAAAATGTATATACAAGCATATACACACCTCTCATGAGTGTGAGCGTAGGCGTGTGTGTGTGTGTATTTCCACATTGGTGGACCCTATATATATGTGTATTCCATCTTCTAAAAATAATGGTTGAAGAGATTCAATTCCTCAAAAAGTCTTTTCTCTTTAATTCTCTCCCCCTTTTTTCTTTCTCTTTAATTTTCTAACTCATGTGTTGAGTACAATAAACACTAAATAAATTCCTACCCTTTTTCTCATGTGCCAAAATTCAATATTCTCTTGGCTAGCATTGGTGGAGATAATCGAGGGTACGAGCTAAGGTGTGGATATACCTCAGAGGCCCATCACTTGGAGTGCTAGGGCAAGCTCGTTCAGGATTTTGTAGAAGGGAGTAGCTTAAAAAGAAAATTGTTGATTAGTTCTACAAAAGGTAAGCACGAGAAAACTTTCTTTTAGTTAGTTTTTGAATCCGATTGTACCATGTCTACCTAGCCTTAATTTGGGGATGTTGGATTTTTGATTAAAATCTATACTTTTCCGCTACGCCGGCATCCCCAGCGTTGTACCAATCCCAACAGTGATATCAGAGCTAAGGTTTAACATGACTCGGATTCATTTCGTGTTCATATGGTTTAAATCTATTTTATTGCATATTGAAATTGGTTGGATTTTCTGCTTAATTTTTGGATATATTGATTGGGATTAATCTAAAAATTGAAGGGCTGCATTTTTTAATTTTTTGGAATTAAAAAAATAAAAAAATAAAGAGGGATGTGCCATCGCGTCGGCAGCGCTGCCTGAGCAGCACCACTATGCGCGACGGCGACGTGCTATTACTAGAGCAAGCGAGCTGTGCGCACGCACAGTTGACGATGCCATCGCACTTGGCAGCGTCCCATCGCTCGATAGCGCCACGTGCGCGCAACGGCGACGTGTTTTGCCAGAAGCAAGGAGTCTGCGCGCACGCGCCGCTGGCGGTGCAGTTGAGCTTGGCAGCATGCCATCGCGTGATTGATGGTTGCGCGTTGTGCTTGGGCGGCGCTTTGCTTCCCTAGCCACGGTTGCCAAGGGCCTTCGAAGACGGGCACATGTATATCTAACTTAGGGGTCAAATTGTATTTTTCCTAATTCCAAATGTTTTTCGTTTAAATGGCATTTTAGGCCTTGTCATTTTGCAATTAATTTATAATGCATGGCTAATTTGTGATTTTTATAAAATTAAGTTTTTTTGAATCTCAAATTAATATATTTTGTTTTGTCCTAAATGGAGTATTTCAAAATAGTGTGTTTTTTATTTAATTTTGAAAATTAAAATAAATAGGGATTTCATAATTTTCAAGATTGAATAAAATGGGGTTTGAAATTGTTTGTTAGATGAATTGAAAATGTAAGACTTTTCTTGTGGATTTCTAAATTGGTTTTAGAATTAAAGTGTTTTGATCCATTAATTGAGTATCCTTAATTAAAGTCGGTGAATATTATTCATGTTTGCATGATAGCATGTTTATGTTATTATGTGGTGATCCAGGGTCGAGCCATAGACTAGTCGTTGTTATAATTTAAGGCCTGCGTTTCATGTTTTCTTTTCTTGTAATTGAGAGGGAAAGGTTTCTTTATATGTAATTAGAAGATGAGATGGAAGCGTTCAAGGTCATGAAGACTTGAAGACCTTAGTGTAGGGTCCGGGTCTTAGATTAGATTGGTTCAACACTTGATGGCTCGGGTGTTTAGGAATTAGCTCGACTAAGATTACATTTACCACTTTATGAAGTTGTTACCTATTTTCTTATGCAGTGATGAATGCATGTTCGTATGATCACTAAGTAAGAAGATAAGTAATTGGAATTGTGAGACCTTGTTTGAAAAACCCCTTTAAACAATATTAAGTCCATAAATGGATAAATCGGTGGGGGGGGGGGGGGCAAAAGTTTTGGATTAGATCCAGTGCTTCCTCATTAGTGTGAGACGGAATAGTGTGAAGGCTGTCATCATGTCTCACGAGTCGTGGAATGGTGGCAAGTTAAGTGTACTAATCTCACAACTAGGCTTCTTTGTGACAAGGTGTCATATTAGAAGTGCACACGGGTTTCAGTTTCGCTAAGGAGTCGTCCATGAGTTTGTGGGGGACCACTTTGCTATTGTTTGCTCTAAGAATTTAATGGGTCGGACTTAACCACAGAGTAGTGTACAATGCATCGTGTCTCTTAACTAACTATTTGTCCTCATGACATTAGGGCATATACTAACAAACACAGGTAGGACATAGGAAAAAAAAAAGCTGAGGATAAGCAGAAGAGTTTTGCACAAAATGAGTGCGAGAACGAAAGAGAAAACTTAGATTTTATCCGCTAAAAATACAGGAGGAAAAATGCCTCTGCAAGAGTGGAAAAGTAAAGGCGAGGATGGCACGGACTTACAAAGTGCCAAATACGCCCCCGAGTTTCTAAGTGGAGACTTAGTGCTTAAAAGAAGAAAGAAGACACGGGTCCAATCCGGAACGGTTGGAGGCCAAGTAGGGAACGCTCCTACCAAGAAATGACGATAGTCACCCAAGTACATACAAATTAAGTAATGTAGCGGCAAGGAGATGGCCATGTACTTAAATATAGTTACCTCGAAGTATTACTACTTAGTTATTTCACGCAATTGATCTATGTTCTTTCTAATGCGTTAATATATGTCGATATTGGACATTGCGGACATACGATTGAGGTGGCTTATAGAACCCGCCGCTAACTATTATACCTTAGTAATTTAAAGCTATGTAGGATAGCAAGCCATTTAATGGGTAACTTTTGTTCGCAACCATAGTTGAAAAAGACAACATATCAATGATCCTTGGATCTTAAAGCCTCAAATAGAGGCATTATCCAATAATCTGCGACCCCATTAAGGTCATGTGGGTGGAACAACAAAAATTTCCTGAGCTACTAAAGACTCGAACGAGGATGGTCCAACTAATAATCCTTCTAGCAACGCGAGAGGGTCGAGGCTCAACAAAGGATCTCTTCCCTCCCACTATGGTTCTGGACCGAGATTATACAAATTAACTAAGTGATGCAACGTCGCACTAAAAGCCTCAAATATACCGTGGCCACGAAGAACAGTTTACCAAACATGCCACCCCTTCAAAGGCATAAATAAGGGCGAAACCAAGCTCTACGATAGCCATTCTCTAACAAAAAATGACAACCACCCTATATGAATCTTACTCTCTAAAGTGTTACTCATAGAAAATCACTAAGTAGTGGTAGGCAAGGAGTAAGGGGTGGGCCACTAGCCAACCCTATTAGCACACCTCAATGGCAGTCTAGCCAACCATATTCGCACACCTCAATGGAGGTCCACCACCAAGCCAAGCCGGGGTTAGAAAAATAAAAATACTCAAAGTTGCGCTAAGCTATGTTAAAACAAAAACAACAAGCAAAAATTGTCTTACAAAAGGCCTATAGTCGCGCAAGCAAGAAATAGTCTTACAAAACACAAATAAATGAAAAAGTTATAAAGGCTAACAAGAATAACAAGTCAACAAGGAAAGCAAGTAGCACTACATACAATGAACTAGCTATCATGAGGAAGGTCACTACCATGTCTCCCAAAATCTGCCACGGCTTCCTCGTCACTATCATCAGGAAACGCGTCATAGATCCACCTAAAGTCATCTTCGGGAGAGCGACCACTATCCCAAAGTGCTCGATGGCACTTTCGAACCGTCTTCTCCATGCGACAGACGAAAATATCATAGGCTTTCTTGTTACACTCGTCGAGAAACTCGGCACTCACCCAAAATTTGCTCACCACCGACTCTTCAGCGTCCGCCAGAGCTTTCTTGCCAGAGTCTAAGTCGAGGAAGCCTTTACCATAAAAAGGTGTCCACCTCAAGGCTCTCAACAGTCTCATGATACCTCGCCTCCCATTTTTTAGCTGTCGCCTCAGCCTTAGAGGATTTAGAAAGGAGTTTCTGATTCTTTTTGAACAATCCTCCAACTTCTCTTCGAAGTACTCACATTAAAGGAGGAGGTGATGAGACAATTGAACCAACTAAAAAAGCAATGGTACAAACATATGATAAAAATGTCTGTCCATAAGAATAGTGAAGTGAAGAAACAAGATAAAAACAAACTCACCTAACCCTCGTCGGTAAAGATTTCCACATCAATTTGATTTGCTGATAGCAAGATAAAAGCCAAGAGTCATAATCGATCACAGAAACCCTCATCAACGACCATGGAGTTACCAAATCACTTATATCCCAAAAATATTGAACCAGGGATCTCGGTTCACTCTAAAGGTAAACAACCCCTTACCATGGCCCGGGGTGCCGCAACTCATAGGAGAATATCGTGGCTGTGCTTTGGGAGAGGAGGGCTCGAATGAAAGGAGCTTAGAGGATTGGCCTCATGTGCCTTCTATGCCCCTCTCCTCCGAGAGAAACTTTCCTTTGGGGTTAGCCGAAGAAGTTCCATCGTGGCACCATGAGAACCCTGAGTGCCAAATCCGACCATCATAGAATCAAAATCAAGTTTGAAGATGTCCCGATAAGTGGCGGAGGATTAGACACCTCGGGGACCTTGGCCTTGGCCTTCTAAATAGGACAAGCAAGTCAAGGGTCACTCCCTTCGCCTACCACCATGAGTGGCCTCAACCACGAGCGTTCTAGTGGCAGGTGGCGTTTTAGAATGCGGCCTGGTGCCTGAAACAAATGTTTTAAACTGTTGAGACAGCACTACTAAATTTAACTTACAACGCATGTAAGTAGGGATTCGAGGCGATATCAAGAGAATATGAAATTAAGTACCTCCAATGTATATTTGGTAGACATCATATTGAGTCTCAAATAACCCAGCTACCACGAGGACCACCCTTAGTTGTTGCTGAGTGGGGATAATCTTATGAGAAACGACCTTCTCACACCACTACGCGGGGGTAATGATGGGCAAACTTTTATAAGTAAGTAGAAGAACTAGGCTTTCCAGTTGTCCTTAGAACTGAATTTCCTTGTTAAGAATCTATATGGGTGCAAGGGGTATAAGTACACGAATTGCCCACCTGAACTCATCTGGGAGTTGAAACTGAAAAGCATCGAAACTCACCACTAGCTTGAGGGCCTATGATAGGTGTGAGATTTACATATTTTAGAGCCTCATATTCATGTGCTTTATATTGTTTTATGCATGATTTATGCCACATATTCTTGTAATTTGGGTGCTTATTGAGTAAAGGTGAGAAATCATTGCAATTGAGGAAAATGGGACAAAAATGCAGAAATTAAGAGTCTTTGGAGACGGAATTTGACAAATGTTCCTTCTACAAAGTTGTATATCTCTGTCGTAGCTTCACGTGACAACTTGAATCACCCAATCGGAGGTCTTTGAAAACGTTATGAAGGAAACAAGATTTTCTGCGTAGAAGGCAAAATGTTTCTGTGTTCTAACGTTCGAACGTTAGCTTGTGGACGTTCGAACGTTGCGTCTGACTGGAAAAGCAGCAAATTTTAGGAAATTTCCAATTCTATTCAAGTTGGAGCCTTTCCCTCCACCCTTATATATATTAGATCAGTTCTCTAGGGTTAAGGGACGAAATATATAGAATAAAGCTCTAATGGGGTTTAACATAGTGTCTGTTGGGTTGACACATTCCATCGGGTGGCTCGTGGCAGCGAAATTAAAATTTTACAAAAGATAAACGTACAACCACCCGAAAACAGGAATATGGAATTGGTTCGATCGAATTTGATAAGGAGGTAAACGAAATTATACCTTTCGAAAATTTCATTTCACCTCGTACTTTGGATCTCAGCAACCCTGTGGTGCAAATCCACTCAATTTTCCTTGGGTGAGAAATTGCCCGTCGTCTTTTCGTATCTCACGGTTTAGAGTGCTCCAAGCGTCGCACCTCTAAGATGTATTCACACCTCGTTCAAGTCACCAATCGTCTTGCCTTGCGTGCTAGACAACAAAACGATTTTAAGCTTAACTTAGGCTTGATTATGTGAAGCGTGGGAATATTTTCTAAGTCATTTAATTCAACACATGAATAGAACGACGTCTTGTTGGAAAGGGAGAGAGAGATGGCCGATTTTTAGGTCTAAGTGGGGGGGCGAATTTTTCAACAATTATAACTATTCATTTTAGTCTCCTTCATCTCTTATTTAAAGGTGAAGATTACCTAGAGTCCAATTAGGAAAAGGAAACTTCCTTTCTCCTAAACTCTCTAGTAATCCTCATCCTATGAAGACTTGGAGGAGGGAAAAACTCTTTTCCCTCCTCCACCACATAAAAAAACACCCCCCTCCCTTATTTTACTCATAAAAATCGGTCAACACAAGTCAATTGGATTCTAGAATTTAATTTTGACCTCTCAATTTAATTATAGGTTTGACCCATCAATTAAACATAAGTCAAATTAAATCCAACCAACTAATTCCAACATTTATTTATTTAACTTGGGCTCTACCCAATTAAATAAAAAACTTGGACTCTACTAGGTCCTTTAATTTAATTAATTCTATAAAATTAATTAAAAGAGTAAAATTAATTGAATCCTTCAATTAATTTATATTCCATATTAGGAAAGTACTACACTATCCTAATTCCCTCAATTTCCTCGAAATTGATTAATCACATCTATTCAAGCAGTGATTATCTCGAGTTAGTGTGTGACCCCTTAGGCTCGTTTCTATCTAGTAGTAAGTACACCTTCCCACAGTGCTAGTGTACCTTCCTAAAATGGAAAGTACTAGATTAAATCAATCATTTGATTTAATCAAGCCTCGAATTAGTCACCAAGCTAATTCTCGGCACTTACAAATCTCGGTTGCCCACCTAGCATAGGGTCCCGAAGACCTAGATAAAACGAAAGTAAGATCCCTCTATCTAATCTCCAGATTGGCTAAGGTCGAAGCTCTATTAATTCAATACTATGTTTCCCACGTTATGTGAAATCGACTTCGACTATCTAAATGAGGAAACCCTACGCCTCTTTAGATATCATACTTTGGCCGAAGATTCCTTAAGTCAATTCACAATGTAACCATAGGAGATTAATCGACTGGCTAATGTCAGAGATAGATTCCTTTTGATTCTCACATGCCTTACTGCGTAAGATATGCATGTCTGAGTTTGCCCATATTCGATCATCTAAAGTGATCATGTAACAAATCAAGAACATGCGCGGTTACACATAAGACATCCAATGGAATCTTAGGCCCATAAGGATTAATCTTATACTACAAGACCACTAGAAGTTCCACATTCGACTGGGAATCCATTTTGGAACTTCCATGGGGTTGTTCAGTTCACCCATTACCACAATGGCAACCCTCATATATGCATTAGCTTTCACCGTGCCAGTATCTATGGAACGAGATGCACTTCTCCCAGAGTATACATCATATGAGCAAGTTTTTTGGTTTGCATTGATATCCCTTTATCTTGATGAACCGTTTTACGACTTGGAACAATGTTTAAAGATCACAACCTTTGAGACATATTTCGTCATTGCCACACCCAATGTGCAATGATGTCCCATAGCTATGTGTGATCCTTCGGGACTTTATTCTAAGACAAAGTAAAAACTAATTTAAGAATAAAGACATGCCACACATATAAAAAGAGATTAACTTTATTTATAAGAAAACGATTGTTCAACTCTAGAGTTACTATTAGAAAGAATGGCGCCCAATAATTGGTGCGCCGGGCACTAACTTTAACAATCTCTCACTTGCCCTAGCGCCAACTGCCCATGCACTTAAGGCCCATTCTTTCCAGATGTCCTTCAAACACTTTTTGGCTAAGGGGTTTGGTGAGTGGGTCTGATGTGTCCACGCGCTCCATTCGCACGTCGCCTCTTCCAATGATTTCTCGTATCAATCGAAATTTGCTCAGAACATGTTTGGATTTCTGATGAGACCTCGGTTCTTTTGCTTGCGCAATAGCCCCGTTGTTATCACAGTAGACCGTTACTGGATCCCCATCGGATGGAACGACACCCAATTCTTGGATGAAGTTCCTCATCTAAACAGCTTCCTTTGCAGCCTCATTTGCTGCAATGAATTCTGCTTCAGTGGTGGAGTCGGTTATGGTTGCTTCCTTGGAACTCTTCCAGCTAACCGCTCCGCCATTAAGCAGAAATACAAACCCAAAGACCGACTTTGAGTTATCCTTGTCGGATTAGGAACTTGGATTAATAAACCCCTCTAATTCCAATTCTCCTCGCCCGTATATCAAGAACAACTCCTTAGTTTTCCTCAAATGCTTAAGAATTGTTTTCATCGAACTCCAGTGTGCCATGCCTGGATTCGCTTGATATCGACTGCACGCACTCAATGCATAAGCTACATCGGGTCTTGTGCATATCATCGCGTATATTATACTACGTATCACAGAAGCATAGGGAGTTTTGGACATTTTCACTCTTTCTTCCTCAGTCTTTGGGCAAATAGACCTGGAAAGTGTGATGCCATGTTCTATTGGCAAGAATCCCTTCTTGGACTCTTCCATCTCAAATCTTTTAAGTACGCGATCGATATATGCAGATTGGGAAAGACCTAGCATCCTACTCGATCTATCCCTATAGATCTTCATACCTAGTATGTAGGAAGCCTCTCCCATATCTTTCATGGAGAATTTATTAGAGAGCCATACTTTAGTTGACTGCATCATCCCTACATCATTTCCAATTAGTAGGATGTCATCGACATAAAGTATGATGAACGTGACTGCGCTCCCACTGTCTTTCTTATACACACATGCCTCTTCAACGTTTTGAATGTATCCATACTCTTGTATGACAATGTCAAAACGTTTGTTCCAACTTCGAAAAGCTTGCTTAAGTCCATAGATGGACCTTTGGAGTTTACACACTTTGTGTTCGTTCCCTTTGGATGTAAAGATTTTCCACCCTCTGGCTGTTGCATGTAAATCTCTTCCTCAATTTCTCCATTGAGGAATGCAGTCTTTACATCCATCTGCCATATTTCCTAATCAAAAGATGCAGATATAGCAAGCATAATCCTAATGGATTTCTGCATAGCCACTAGCGAAAATGTTTCCTCATAGTCAATCCCTTGTCTTTGAGTAAATCTTTTTGCCACGAGGCGAGCCTTATAGGTAACTACCTCTCCATCGACTCCAAGCTTTCGCTTGTAGACCCACTTACAGCCAATGGGCTTGATGCCCTTAGGTGGGTCAACCAAGGTCTATACCTTGTTGGAGTACATGGAGTCCATTTCGGATGTCATGGCCTCTAGCCATTTTCTCGAATCAATGTCAGACATTGCACTCTTAAAACTCTTTAGATGAGAGTCTAGAGGAGAATCATGAGTACCCTCCTCTTGCAATAGGCCTAGCCATCTTTCAGGCTCCTTTGGGATCCTCATTGATCTCCTCAAAGGTTGTGTGTTTTCGGTGGGTGGCTCTGATGTAGCCTCATTGGTGTCGGGTGGGTTAATTTGTATTTCTTAACTTGATCCATTCTCATGGACCTCATCAAGTTCTACAGCCTCGCCTTTTCTATCTAGAAGGTGACCCCTCTCCAAGAAATTGGCGTTTCTCGAAACAATAACCTTTTGTTTCGTTGGGCTGTAGAAGTAATATCCAACAGTTTCCTTTGGATATCCTACAAAATAGCACAAAGAGGACTTGGGATCCAATTTGTCTCCCACTAAATGCTTTACATAAGCTGCACACCCCCATATTCTCAAATGATTATATGAGGGCGTCTTTCCACTCCAACTTTTATATAGGGTATTGGGCACCGTCTTGCTAAGCGATCTATTCAACAGATAGACAACCGTTTCAAGCGCATAGCCCCACATGGACTTAGGAACTTTAGTGAAACTCATCATGGATTGAACCATATCCAGTAATGTTCGATTCCTACACTCGGCTACCCCGTTATGTTGAGGTGTGTCAGGCGGTGTCCACTGTGAGAGAATTCCATTCTCTCTAAGATAATCAAGAAACTCTGTAGAAAAGTATTCTCCTCCTCGATCCGATCGAAGAGCCTTAATACTTCTACCAAGTTGTTTCTCTATTTCATTTCTGAACTCCTTAAACTTCTCAAAGGATTCAAATTTATATCTCATAAGATATAAATAACCATACCGTGAATAATCATCGGTAAAAGTTATAAAGTAGCTTTGGCCACCTTGAGTGCCAACACTCATTGGCCCGCACACGTCCGTATGGACCAAGTCCAATGGTTTTGTGGCTCGTTCCGCTTTCCCCGAACACGGTAACTTGGTCATTTTTCCTTTAAGACATGATTCGCAACTTGACAATTCATCTAAGTCATTTACACCTAAATGTTTTGCCAATGTTCGAATTCTTTCTTTGGAAATATGTCCAAGTCTTTCGTGCCACATTTGTGCGTTTACTTGATTATCTGGTTTACGTTTGTTACTTTGTTAAATATTGAGATTGGAAATTATTGGGGATATTGTATACATTCCATCTTTCATTTTCGATTCCATAATAAGAGACGATTCATAAAACAAAAGCAAACTTTTATTACGAATCTCAAAACAATATCCTTCTCTATCCAAAATGGGAATCGAGATAATATTTCTTATTATTTCAGGAACAAGATAAACGGAATTTAAAACTAATTTCCTATCTCCTAACTCTAAGTAGATCGTCCCCACGGCTTTGGCAGCAACCAATGCTCCATTCCCCATCCGCAGGGTCATATCTTCTCTACTTAGCTCCTTGGTTATTTTCATCACCTGCAAATCATTGCAGATATGAACACTGCATCCAGTGTCAAAAAACCCAAGAAGAATCGTTAACAATGAAGTTAACTTCAACAAAGAACATACCTTGAGCCAGAGGCTCTTTCCAGCTCCTTTGCCAGTGCCCAACTTTCCCACATTTGAAGCACTCATCAGACTTTTTAGACTTAGACTTCTTACCCTTCTTCACATCACCATTACCTTTCAGCTTCTTAGTCTTATTCTTCTTCTTGTTGCCCTTATTGGCTTTTGAAGAGGAATTCATAAGAAGCACTGGTTTATCTTTCTTGATGGTGCTTTCTGCAGTTTTCAACATGTTCAACAGCTCAGGAAGCTTTGCTTCAAGTTGGTTCATGTTGAAATTGACTAGGACCAAATCCACAGAAAGCTCATTGTCAAGTGCCACGCCCAGCCCAGCCAATTTTTCAATTGGCCCGATCATTTTAAGTATGTGCGCACTTACATCAGAGTTTTCAGTCATTCGAGCTTTGAAGAGCTCCTTGGAGATAGCATATCTTTCTCGCCTAGTTCTAGTGCCATACAACTCTTGCAAATGAAGGAGGATCGACGCAGCATTCTCAATCGTCTCATGTTGTCTCTGCAACTTGTTGCTCATAGAGGCCAACATGAGACATTGCACTTGCATGTCATCTTCCCTCCATTGCTGGTACTGGAACTTTTCATCATCAGATGAATCCTCTTCCGGCTCATCTTGCATCGGTATTTCAAGCGCATATCGTCTTCTTTCAGACGAAAGGATAATCTTAAGGTTACGAAGCCAATCTTCAAAGTTTGGTCCAGTCAGTTTGTTAGTTTCAATTAGGGTTTTGAAAGGATTATTGGCCATTTTCGTTTATCTACAAAAATGCATAATAGACAATTAATAACCGATTTTCAAATAAAGTCCTTATACAATTTGGTCTTTAATTGTACAAGTCTCCCACTATTTTTCTCAAATCACACCACCCTCTTGACATGATTCGAAGAAACGTTAGTTTCTTTAGTGGGCTTGAGATCTATTCTCACTTCATCATATGCCCCATTTTCTGAGCTAACATACGATGATTTTGAATAGTAGCCTTACTGGACCTTCTATCTTTTTAGATAGTTCTCAAGATGGTTTTCCTCATCTCCCACATGTGCCCCATTTTCTGAGCTAACACATGAGGGACGATGTTAGGCTCAACCCATCAAATATTTCATGTATAACCATCAGTTTCATTGCACCCATTTTCTGAGCAAAGCAATGAAACCAACCGATTTCCACAGGGCACCGTAGTGCTTAGTAAACACTCACAGCCTACCTCGGATCCAATCTACCCCATTTTCTGAGCAAAAGGATTGAACCTTTAGCGGCGTTTCACATGGTGAATACTTATGATGGAAGGCATGACAATAGAATTCCATTCTTACTATCACATTAGCTTGATATTTTTGCAGGAGGGAATTATAACATGCTTATTGGGGGGTCTCATCAGATTTGATTATCTTGTTTTAATTATCTATCCTATGCATGCATTACATCACATAATCATAATAGACAGATAAATAAAACATCCACAAAGCGGTAAAATTGAGGATGAACCACCTCGAGCCCTAACCTAGTATCCCACTTGAGCCAAAGTGAGTTTGGACATTCTAGAAAGTAAAAACTAGCCTAGACTATTACAATGGTATCGCCTTAGCATACAAGTCTTCAAGTCTTGGCTCCGTCTCCTTGCTCCGTCTTCAATTACATAGAATTCCAAAAACTACTAATCTACTATACGGAAAAGTAAAGAACAAACCGGCTATTATTTACAACTCTAGAATAATAAAATACATAGAAAACCAACACTATGACTAGGCTCGTGGTTCATCCTTTTATTACATAAACATGCCAAGCAACAAACATACATGCGATAAAGTAAATTTTACCCATTCATCATTCAAACTAGATTGCAAATATCATTGGGATAACTTCGATATTGATTTCTAAAACCTTTCTCAGAGTTTACAAGTCTAAAACATCATAGGTAAGGTCTTTGGGTCACCCACCTCTAGAAAGCACGAAGAAAGGAAAAAAAATTATTTTTTTTTATTTAACTTTCTGTTGACCATGCCCAGGCGTGGCCTGGCCCACACCTGGGCGTGGTCATACGCACGCCTGAGCGTGGGTTACCCCACATCTGGGCACCGCGTGCAACGGCTGTTGATGTTTTCGATTTTCAAATAAGTTTTTCGCACGTTCGTGATTCTTTTGAGTTTCGATTAACAAATCTGAATTCTCCTAAGGTCTGAGTTTTATTACTTCATGATTAAACCTTCAGTTCAACCATCTCGCAACACCCCACCAAAGGTGATTTCATAAAACTAGATCAAAACCTTCGAAAACAATCATATACCCAAATTTCAGATTTCATGATTTTTAAAACCAATGACTTTTAAACATTAAAATCATAAAAAACAAACAACATCCCAAATCAAAATTAATCCTAGTCTAACAATGAAAATATTGATTATCATGCTTTCGATTTTACAATTTAAAACAAAAAAACAAACATGCATAATCACATAAAAATTCGATCGAGCCAAACCATGGCTCTAATACCACTGTTGGGTTGACTCATTCCCTCGGGTGGCTCGTGGCAGCGGAAATGAAAATTCTACAAAAGGTAAACGTACAACCACCGCAAACAAGAATATGGAATTGGTTCGATCGAATTTGATAAGGAGGTAAACGAAATTATACCTTTCGAAAATTCTGTTTCACCTCGTACTTTGGATCTCAACAACCCTGTGGTGCAAATTCACACAATTTTCCTTGGGTGAGAAATTGCCCGTCATCTTTTCGTATCTCACGGTTTAGAGTGCTCCAAGCATCGCACCTCTAAGATGTATCCACACCTCGTTCAAGTCACCAATCGTCTTGCCTTGCGTGCTAGACAACAAAATGATTCTAAGCTTAACTTAGGCTTGATTATGTGAAGGGTAGGAATATTTTCTAAGTCGTTTAATTCAACACATGAATAGAACGATGTCTTATTGGAAAGGGAGAGAGAGATGGCCAATTTTTAGGTCTAAGTGGGGGGCGAATTTTCAAGCAATTATAACTATTCATTTTAGTCTCCTTCATCTCTTATTTAAAGGTGAAGATTACCTAGAGTCCAATTAGGAAAAGGAAACTTTTTTTTTCTAAACTCTCTAGTAATCCTCATCCTATGAAGACTTGGAGGAGGGGAAAACTATTTTCCTCCTCCACCACATAAAAAAACACCCCCCTCCCTTATTTTACTCATAAAAATCGGTCAACACAAGTCAATTGGATTCTAGGATTTAGTTTTGACTTCTCAATTTAATTATAGATTCAACTCATCAATTAAACACAAGTCAAATTAAATCCAACCAACTAATTCCAACATTTATTTATTTAACTTGGGCTCTACCCAATTAAATAAAATACTTGGACTCTACTAAGTCCATTAATTTAATTAATTCTACAAAATTAATTAAAAGAGTAAAATTAATTGAATCCTTCAATTAATTTATGTTCCATATTAGGAAAGTACTACACTTTCCTAATTCCCTCAATTTCCTTGAAATTGATTAATCACATCTATTCAAGCAGTGATTCTCTCGAGTTAGTGTGTGACCCCTTAGGCTCGTTTCTATCTAGTAGTAAGTACACCTTCCCACAGTGCTAGTGTACCTTCCTAAAATGGAAAGTACTAGATTAAATCAATCGCTTGATTTAATCAAACCTCGAATTAGTCACCAAGCTAATTCTCGGCACTTACAAATCTCGGTTGCCCACCTAGCATAGGGTCCCGAAGACCTAGATAAAACGAAAGTAAAGATACGCCTTTTCTGATCTTGATCCTCGCATAAGTAAGATCCCTCTATCTAATCTCCCGATTGAATCTAGAGCAGTGGCTAAGGTCAAAGCTCTATTAATTCAATACTATGTTTCCCACGTTATGTGAAATCCACTTCGACTATCTAAACAAGGAAACCCTACGCCTCTTTAGATATCATACTTCGGCTGAAGATTCCTTAAGTCAATTTACTATGTAACCATAGGAGATTAA
The DNA here is from genome assembly GCA_019426215.1 of Buddleja alternifolia. Taxonomy (NCBI): domain Eukaryota; kingdom Viridiplantae; phylum Streptophyta; class Magnoliopsida; order Lamiales; family Scrophulariaceae; genus Buddleja; species Buddleja alternifolia. The sequence continues at coordinate 24,525,732 of CM033392.1, forward strand.
CCGACTGGTTAATGTCAAAGATAGATTCCTTTTGATTCTCACGTGCCTTACTGCGTAAGACGTGCGTGTCTGAGTTTGCCCATATTCGATCATCTAAAGTGATCATGTAACAAATCAAGAACATGCGCGGTTACACATAAGACATCCAATGGAATCTTAGGTCCATAAGGATTACTCTTATACTACAAGACCACTGGAAGTTCCACATTCGACTGGGAATCCATTTTAGGAACTTCTATGGGGTTGTTCAGTTCGTCCATTACCACAATGGCAACCCTCATATATGCATTGGCTTTCACCCTGCCAGTATCTATGGAGCGAGATCCACTTCTCCCAGAGTATACATCATATGAGCAAGTATTTTGGGTTGCATCGATATCCCTTTATCTCGATGAACCCTTTTATGACTTGGAACAATGTTTAAAGATCACAGCCTTTGAGACATATTCCATCATTGCCACACCCAATGTGCAGTGATGTCCCATAGCTATGTGTGATCCTTCGGGACTTTATTATAAGCCAAAGTAAAAACTAATTTAAGAATAAAGACATGCCACACATATAAAAAGAGATTGACTTTATTTATAAGAAAACGATTGTTCAACTCTAGAGTTACTATTAGAAAGAATGGCGCCCAATAATTGGTGCGCCGGGCACTAACTCTCACAATCTCTCACTTGCCCTAGCACCAATTGCCCATGCACTTAAGGCCCATTCTTCCCAGATGTCCTTCAAATACTTTTTGGCTAAGGGTTTGGTGAGTGGGTCCGCTGTGTCCACGCGCTCCATTCGCACGTCGCCTCTTCCAATGATTTCTCGTATCAATCGGAATTTTCTCAGAACATGTTTGGATTTCTGATGAGACCTCGGCTCTTTTTCTTGCGCAATAGCCCCGTTGTTATCACAGTAGACCGTTACTAGATCCCCAACGAATGGAACGACACCCAATTCTTGGATGAAGTTCCTCATCTAAACAGCTTCCTTTGCAGCCTCATTTGCTGCAATGAATTCTGCTTCAGTGGTGGAGTTGGCTATGGTTGCTTGCTTGGAACTCTTCCAGCTAACCGCCCCGCCATTAAGCAGAAATACAAACCCAGAGACCGACTTCGAGTTATCCTTGTCGGATTGGAAACTCGAATCAGTAAACCCCTCTAATTCCAATTCTCCTCGCCCAAATATCAAGAACAACTCCTTAGTTATCCTCAGATACTTAAGGATTGTTTTCACCGAACTCCAGTGTACTATGCCTGGATTTGCTTGATATCGACTGCACGCTCTCAATGCATAAGCTACATCGGGTCTTGTGCATATCAGCGGGTACATTATACTACCTATCGCAAAAGCATAGGGAGTTTTGGACATTTTCACTCTTTCTTCCTCAGTCTTTGGGCACATAGACTTGGAAAGTGTGATGCCATTGTCCTATTGGCAAGAATCCCTTCTTGGACTCTTCCATCTCAAATATTTTGAGTACGCGATTGATATATGCAGATTGGGAGAGACCTAGCATCCTACTCGATCTATCCCTATAGATCTTCATACCTAGTATGTAGGATGCCTCTCCCATATCTTTCATGGAGAATTTATTAGAGAGCCATACTTTAGTCGACTACATCATCCCTATATCATTTTCAATTAGTAGGATGTCATCGACATAAAGTATGATGAACGTGACTGCGCTCCCACTGTCTTTCTTATACACACATGCCTCTTCAACGTTCTGTACGTATCCATACTCTTGTATGATAGTGTCAAAACGTTTGTTCCAGCTTCGAGAAGCTTGCTTAAGTCCATAGATAGACCTTTGGAGTCTACACACTTTGTGTTCGCTCCCTTTGGATATAAAGATTTTCCACCCTTTGTCCTCTCCACATGTAAGGAGGTAGTTGATTCCACTGATGGTGAGTTGTTATTAAATATAGGAGTTAATATGGTTATTTGTGATAGCTATGAGGTTTTTATGCATCCAGTTCATTCTAATTTGTCTTTACGCATTGATGTTTTTGATCCTTTTAGTGTTGAGCTTTCTCAGGTTAAAAAAACCAATAGTCTCCTTGAGTCCTACATCATGAACTCCAAGCATTCCACTTTGATGGGTGAAGAAAAAAGAGCATCTACTTATAACTTGGAGAATAGTCCAAATTATCACTCGGTGCAATGGGAAGAAAGAGAAACGGAAGTGGTGATGGACTATAAACAAATATTTGAGTGGATGATTGCTTGGTCACTACTCATCATATTTTCTACTAACACTGGGCCAAATTTCATCCTTACTTGGAGAATGGACAAGGCACTGATACATAAACCTCCTTGAGCCAACTTTGTAAAGTCAAGCTAGTGACTTTAAAAGAGCGCTTCTTGGGAGACAACCCAAGTTTGTAAGTTTTTCTTTCATTTTTTTTGTTTTTGTGTGTTCCTTATTTTGCTTAGTTTTTAGGCTTTCTTTCTGTTTTATTGTTTTGAGTATGTTGAGCATGATTAGTATCCGGTTCCCTTCACTTTGGTTTGAGATGTTTGATTTTGAGTTGGAAAGACACACTTGTGGATAAAGGATTGTTTTTCAACATCGTTGGTTGTGAGTCTACTTTTATACCCTTATTTTGTGCTTTTATTGTTGAGACAACATTGCGGACAATGTTGAGTTTAAGTATGGGGGTGTATGTGGGTAGTACTTTGTGCTTTTAATACATTCATATGATTGATCACCACGTGTTTGCTATATTGCCTAACTTATTCATATCATGTGTTCCTAGTTTAGCTCAAGTTTGGGGGAAAGTGTATGCTATCATGTTTAGATGCTTTTATGTTGAGAAAATCGAGCATGAAAAAAATTTTAGCCTGCCAATTAATGCATTGAGATCGATTAACTTGAGACAATGGCATGATTTCTTGATTTATTTGGAATTTAATGGACTATACATATCTTTGCTTTGCTCGTGGGGCCTTAGATTAGAGTAGATTTTCCTTAGATAATTCAAAAATGCACAATAAGTCGAGGGTAGAGGAATTAAGTTGGATAACCATCTTGAAACACTTAAGGACTTTATCCCGAAAATATGAACTTAGATTCTTCTTAAGGTCAATTAGTTGAGTAGTTGCTTCATATGCTTAATGAATAATGAATAAGGTCGATGATAATTGGTATGACTATGAAGTCAGGCTAATATGTACTATAGGTAAAAAGTTATATGCCTATAAGCTGTACTATTATGCTAATTTGAGCTAAGCTCAAGCCAATTAGAGTTAAAGTGAATGAAAGGTCTAGTTTTATTTCGTGGCCTTTGGCACTCGAGTGATTAAATCCGTAAGGAGTGTCTGGACACTTAATGCCCTAAAACTATCTAGTTTGGAAGTCATTGATCTAAAACTCGATACATGGGTGTCATAGAAAGCCTAAGGGAATAGAACATTGCACATGACCTAACCTTAATGAATTTAAATTGAAGTTTCATGAGAGTTTAAACTCCAAATTGGTTAAGTAATGAAGTTTAAGTGGCTATGGAGTTTTCTATGAGGCTTGTGCTTTATGATTGATCAAAGGTTAATAGACATGGGATTAAGTTCCTAAATTTGGTAAGGATGCCACTTGACTATAATGTCTTACACTTATTTTCACTACACCCTTTGGAGATCTTTTTGAGTCAAGGTGTAACATGAGCAAGTATTTGATATGTATATATAATTTTGAGCTTTAAAGGTTGATTTTATGCCATTGTTTTCTTGTTTATTAAGTTAATTTGTATGGATTGGTTGGGGCTGAAATTTATGTATTTTGTGAGTAAATCATCTGCAAACCCTCACGAGACTATACTCGTCCTTTTTGGATAACATAAAGGTTTAAAGGCTTGTTGCACATGCTAAGTGCAATCGTTTACTCCACGAAAGTGAGTCTATCCTTTTGTTTTCGTTTTTGTGTTTGCCTCTCTTTGGTTGTTGCTTCTTGATCTTTATCTAAGCTTTATCATTGATCGAGGACGATCAAGAGTTAAGTTTGGGGGTGTTGATAGGTGTGAGATTTACATATTTTAGAGCCTCATATTCATGTGCTTTATATTGTTTTATGCATGATTTATGCCAGATATGCTTGTAATTTGTGTGCTTATAGAGTAAAGGTGAGAAATCATTGCAATTGAGGAAAACTGGACAACAATTCCGAATTTAATAGTATTTGGAGACGGAATTTGACAAATGTCCCTTCTACAAAGTTGTAGATCTCTGTCTTAGCTTCATGTCACAACTTGAATAAACCAAATCAGAGGTCTTTGAAAAACTTTATTAAGGAAACAAGATTGCTGTGCAGAAGGCAAAATGTTTCTGTTTCTAACGTTCGAACGTTAGCTTGTGGACGTTCGAACGTTGCGTCTGATGGGAAAATAGCAGATTTTTGAATTTCCAATTCTAGTTCAAGTTGGAGTCTTCCCCTTCCACCCTTATATATATTAGATCAGTTCTCTAGGGTTAAGTGGACGAAATACATATAGAATAAAGCCCTAATGGGGTTTAGACATAGTGTTTACATATTCATGAAGATTTTCAAGAACCTTTGAAGGTGAAGAAATCAAGAAGCATGGAAGAGATGAAGATCGAAGTTCAACCATCAAAAATACAAGGGAGTTTCTTAGATTTACATTTATTTTTGTCTAAGAATATGAATCTTAATTTAAGTTTCTATCTTTTATCTTTTATGATGAATTAGATTCTTCGAACTAAGGACGTGTTGAGGCTAAATTATGATATTTGAGTTATAAATTATATTTTTCATATTAATTCTATTGTTGCTTTGTGTCTTGATCTTGTTTGAATGCTTCATATGCTTAGCTACCATATGCATGATTTATTGCTTAAATTATTCGTTTGAGAGAAGGTAACTTAAGGTGCAAAAAGGATCACCACATAATCCGGAAAAAATAGTGGAATTGCCCCTAGAGATAGGTAGACTGTTAGACATGGTTCCTTCCATGCTTAGCTACACTGATTTACCCATTTCGTTGTGGAGACATGCGCTCCTTACTGCTACTTATGCATTGAACAAATATCTCTTCAAATACGTTCCTAAAACTCCACGTGAGATGTGGAATAATAGGAAACCAAGTCTTAACCACATCAAGATTTGGGGATGTCCTTTTTATGTCAAAAAGACTAAAGTAGAGAAATTGGAGACAACATCCCTAATAGGACGTTTCATCGGTTATCCTGAAAATTCCATAGGATTCTTCTTTTACCCACATGATGATCAAATGGTCATTGTAGCCCTACAAGCCCTCTTCCTTGAGGATGAGTTCATCTTGGAAGGGGGTAAAGGTAGAAATTTTTTTCTAGAAGAACAAAATGAAACTCCCACTGTTACATATGTCCAAGGAGCAAGAATTGACCCAACAGTAGCATAACCACCACATAGATCTGGTAGAATACTGCATGAACCTGAGAGGTATGGGTATTTACTGCAGAGGGAGCTAGAGCTCCACACTGTAGTACAAAAAGGTCATGAAGATGATCCCTCTACCTATGATCAAGCGATGGCGGATGTCGACTATTCTAGATGGCGAGAAGTAATGGAAATAGAGATGAATTTTATACAATCAAACCAAGTTTGGAACTTGGTAGATCGTCCTAAAGGTATTAAACCTATACGACGCAAATGGATCTACAAAAAAAGGATTGGTAGTGATGGCAAGGTTGACAACTATAAAGCTAAGCTCGTAGAAAAAGGCTATAGTCAAAGAGAAGGAATTGACTATCAAGAGACTTTTTTGCCCGTGGCCATGATAATGTCCATCTGAATACTGTTATCTATAGGTTCATACTTAGACTATGAGATATGGCAGATGGATGTCAAAACTGCTTTGCTGAGTGGATTCCTGGAAAAGGACATCTATATAGAATAGCCAAAAGGTTATGTATCCGAGACCAATATCCAAAAGTATGTGAACTTGAAGGTCCATATACAGTCTCAAGCAAGCATCTAGAAGCTAGAATCTTCATTTTGATCAAGTAGTAAAGGGATTCATTAAGAACGAAGATGAACCTTGTGTCTACAAGAAGACTAGTGGGAGCAAGATCTCATTCTTAGTACTATATGTAGATGACATACTACTTATAGGAAATGACGTGGGAATGCTCATCATGGTCAAGAAATGTCTTTCGAGTACATTTTCCATGAAAGACTTGGGAGAAGTAACATACATTCTAGGAATTCGTATCTATAGAGATAGAACGAATGAAATGATTAGTCTTTCCCAAGACCTTTACTTAGAGAAGGTCCTAAAGTTATTTAGGATGGATAACTCTAACAAAGGCTTCCTCCCATGAGACATGGAGTACACTTTTCTAAGTATATGTGTCCTCAAAATGAGGAAGATAGAAAGGGGATGAGCAATGTACCCTATGCTTCTGCAGTCGGTAGCATGATGTATGCAATGTTGTGTACATGACCTGACATTGTTTTGTCGTAAGCGTGGTGAGTCGATTGTTAGAGTATATGCCCTCGAATTCCATAAAGAGGATAGATTTATAGGGCATAAACATTGTAACTAAACTATGATTTTTCTATTAGTATAAGGCAGTTGATTGTTATTTTCTTATGGGCATTTATAAGGTGTGAATAAACAACCTAAAGTCCTTGATGACAAGGCGAACCTTCTACCTCCTATGGGATAGGAGGAAAGGCACTAGAATGGTTTGACCCTTGACATCTAAAAGGGTTCGCAAGTTTAAGAAATATTGATTGGGCATCAATAGTAAAAAAAGACTTGTATGATGTAAGTTTCGACAGAGAAAGTGTCAGTCGTACACTATGGAAATGGTAGTGGGAACTTATATCATAGACGTGTCAGTTGGACTGATATGTTCGAACACGGCTCGCATCAGTTCATCACATGGATATTCACTCATTGACAGTTAATGATGAAACTGATAAGCAGTGATAGGTACGTGTGAACCTCTGACCTGAGAAATCGAGTTGAAGATGTACTTGTGACATCAAGTTTATCATTAGAGTAGTTAGATTAAAATCACCTGTTGGTGGAATCGACCTCGAAGTGCGACTTGATGGGCAAGTAGCATTGTTAACTGATTTGCAATGTGGAATTTATTCTCTCATAAGTGAATGAGTAAAATATCCTATGCGATCATGAATAAGTGAGGATGAAAGTCTTTGGCCAAAGCATTTAAAAACCTTGAGTTATTATGAGCTTAGGCATATGTTCAAGTTATATGAGTTTGACTTTAAACCATGACTCTTACTTGACTGAGATATAAGAATAAAAGGTTTATACACGTACAGTATTCATGGCGTAAAGGTTTGGAATGATCATATTCATTCGTTCTCAATTGGGTTACGATGTGAGCCACGAGACTGGCTAGGTGTCACTCACACCGCTTTGGATTCCTCCCAATTGCCTTTTGAGACGAACCTAAAGAGTCGCGCTTAAAGGAAGCGCAAAAGGAAAAACATGGGAAAAAGACTTGAAAGAAATTCACGACATTGGATGTCGTAATTAATTATTGGATAATTTAATTAATTAATTAAATTAATGAGTTAATTAATTTCTTGGAGAAATTGAATTATAAATTAATTAGGAATTGAATTAATTGGATAATCAATTTATTTATTAGATAAATAAATTATCCGATTAATTAATTAACAAGCAAGACGAAAGCCCGAAGGCTTCCGAGCCCACTAAAGGGGCCGCCAAATAGACGCCCAAATAGGGCTCTTGCATGCTAGGGTTATTGTTTCATAATGATATAAATATATCACAAGGTGAAAAATAACACAAGGCAACTTACAAAACTTTCTCTCCAAGAAAAAGTCTCCCACCTCTCTCTCTCTCTCTCTCTAGCCGTCTTTGACAAGGAAGAAAGGAGGAGTTTTTCGTTTTTGATTCCAGCGTGACGAATTAGAGACGTTGGCAAATTCGGCGTTAGAGAAAAGAATCACGTTCAGAAATCAACATACGCGAGAACGGTAATCTTTCTATACACAATTAAACACGAGGATTAGAGATGATTTGGGATTTGGGAATTAAATTTACTTTTCGCTGCGTTTTATTCGAATAATTCCCAACAGTGGTATCAGAGCCAATCTCTGAATTCTGTGTTTAATTGCTTGCGTGATTGACTGTTTTTTTGCGTTTTTGAGGCCTGCTTTGAACGTGTTTTTCATATGAAAATATTCTGAATCTCGCTGCAGTTTCTTCATGAAAGTTGTAGTTTAATGAGTTCCGAATCTGGGAATATAAAGTTTATGAGAATCGGAGAAGTATAACCCCGAGACGAGTGCAACTCAAAAAGCGTGCACAGTCTGCGCGCTGGGCACGCAGACAGCGCGCGCTGTGCGCGCAATAGGAGGCCTTTTTGGCCTCCCATTGCGCACACAGCGTGCGTACTGCACACTCTGGGTGGGCCCCAACGCCGTCCCATTTGATGGCGCTGGTCGGAGGGCTGGACGGACGCCCAAGCACGATTAAACCGTGCGCTTGGCGCACGGCATACACCGTGCCATGCGCCCAGCGCACGGACCTGTTTCGAGGGCTGGGTTTTTGTGACTCGGGCCCTAATGGGTCGGGTTATATTTTCCTAAGGTCCAAATTTTAATTGAATAGGTGTTTGGGCTATTTTAGTTATCCGGATGAGTCAAAAGGATGATGACCCAGATTTAATTAAATAGGGGCCCAAATTATTTTGATTAAAATTGTGGATAATTCAATAAATTAGTTATTGGGCCTAATTAATTAATTTTGGATATGCCAATGGCTGGTAATTTAATTTTGATAAAATTAAGCCCAATATAGTTTTTATTGATCTTTATTTGAATGAAATAATTAATTAATAAACTCTTGGAGAATTTTATTTATTAAGTTATTTATTTAAATAAAGAATTCTCATAAATAGGATTATTTTCATATGAATCAATAAAATTTGGAATTTTATTGTGGAAACTAATTAAGTTGGACTAATTAATTTTTATTAATCACCAACATAAGTGCTTTATTTATCGCGAGCATGTATTATGTGATGGTGACATATGTCTATGGGCTTAGGTTGCTTCTTTTGATTATGTATTTCTTTTGATGGGTTGTAAGGGCCGGTTTGAGCCCATTTTATTTCTAGATTTATGTGTAGGTTTTAAATTACCTCTTGTAATAAATAAAAATAGAATAGGCCTTTCAAGATGGAGATCATGCAAAAGAAGAGGAGCTTGGAGCCCACGAAGATTAGCTAGGCTTTTCTTTTTCAATTTTATGATGGTCCATTGGCTTGGGCCCTCTAGATAAAAGCCCATAGACATGTGTGTTGTTTTATTGCTTTAGATGCATATTCATTAGTTGTATGAAGCATGTGTGTTATCAATATGCGCTATATAAATTGGTAAATGTGCAGAGTGAGACGAAATAAATGTTTTGAACATGAATTCTCCCAAACAAAAATAATACTAAGTTAGTAAGGGGTGCTAGGCATCCTTTCCCTCCACTAAACTTAATAAGATCAAGGATTAAATCCATATGTGGCATCTTCCCAGTAAGTGGGGGTCATATATTAAGATTTAATTCTAGAATTTTATTAAGGGCATTGGATGCCTTAATCGAGACATATTTCACCCCAAATATTGTTAAAGGGTTGCAAGGTAAAATTCAAATGTTTGATTATGAGGAGTTAGTGGGAATGAACTTATATAGTCCACATTACCAATAAATCGTTAAAGCGTTGCGGTATTTGTGGATTATGGGATAAATATGATTGAACCGTCTATTTGATAGATTGATGTTTGACATCACTTTAATTAAATAATGGACCAAATATCGTTAAAGAGTTGTCATCCATTATATTAATTAAAGAACTCAATCCCCACCAAGAAATTTTCATCAACGATCGCTTCCGTCATTTCACAATGGAGTGTTGAATTTCGAAAAATGTAGTGGGAGCCAAGTTATAAGTCGAAGTCCTTGATTTTAAACTTGGTCTTAGTTTAGTCCAATATTCTAATTGAGTCTGGTTTATTTTCTGCAATTATTTGTTTTATCTCTCTCGTTTTTCAAAAATGACAATCAACCCACTTTCCGTATTACTCGAAAAGAATATCTTTACCGGACCCAACTACGTGGATTGGCTAAGGAATTTGAGAATAGTTCTCAATATGGAGTCTCTAGGATACGTGTTAGACACTGATATCCCTGCTCCTCATGCTAGAACATGTGCCAATGAGGAAGAAGTCCAAGCTCATGAAAAATGGGTGAAGGACAACGTCCGAGTGCGTGGGTACATTCTTGGCTCTATGACGAATGAGCTACAGAGGTCCCACGACAAGATGACCACAGCGAGGGCTATCTTGGCGCACTTGGTCGAGCTCTATGGTGAGCACAGTAGGACTGCTAGATATGAAATATCTAAAGAACTCTTCGGAGCCAAAATGGGAGAAGGGGAGAAGGTTGGGGATCATGTCCTCAAAATGATATCGAGGATCAAGAGATTGGAAGCTCTCGATTTTACAATGAACCCGCAACTTCAGACCGATCTTATCTTGCAGTCCTTTCCTGATTCTTTTTCCCAATTCGTCATGAACTTCCATTGGAATGAGATTGAATGCAACTTAGCTGGGCTAATGAATAAGTTAATCACTGCACAATCTGAATTGAAACCCAAGGGAAAAGAGACTGCCTTGGTTATCACTTCTGGGCCCAGACAGGCAAAGAATAAGAAGAGAAAATCTAAGAAGCAGGCTGGCGAGCTTGGAGCTTAGGGTGGTGTCGATAAAGGAAAAGGGAAAGCTCCTGTGATTCGCAAGCGAAAGGGGCCACAAAAGACAGACAGATGCCTACACTGCGGTGAGCTGGGCCACTGGAGAAGGAACTGTCCGAATATGGGGCCTGGCGCACAAGGTATGGAACTTTATGTTCATGAAACTTATTGTTCTATGACCATCTTCTCTACATCTTGGATTCTTGACTCTGGAGCTAGTGCTCCCATATGTTGTATGAATCAGGATCTGATGCGAGAAAGGAAGCTGGACAACGATGAGGTGAAGATCAGAGTAGACAGCGGGCAAAGCGTCGCGGCTACTGCAATAGGATCTACCTCATTTTTTTTAAATTCTGGACATGTACTATTACTGGATAATGTTTTGGTTTTGCCTAATGGGCTTAAAAACATTGTTTCTATTCCCGTTTTAGTTAAGAATGGTTACACTTTTCATTTTATTGATGAACGATGCAACATTTATTATGGTAATAAATTTGTAGGTTTTGCTTCTTTTATAAATGGATTGTATTACCTTAGTGTCCAGAATAAGTATGCAGTGTATACTATACAAAGGAAACGTAGTAGGCTTGAAATAAACCAACGATTGATACGGCACCTTTGACTAGGCCATGCTGGCGAACAAAAGACTCGCAAAATGGAAAAAGATAGGCTAATTGGCCCACTGGGATTGGATCCCTATCCTACTTATGAATCTTGTCTCAAAGGCAAGATGGCTAGATCGCCCTTCACAGGGAGCTTTGAAAGGGCCTTGCAAATCTTAGGTTAAGTGCACACTGACGTTTGTGGTCCATTTGGAGAAATGACCAGAGGAGGTTTCCTTTACTTTATCACCTTCACAACCGACCATTCTCGATATGGTCTAGTGTACCTGATGAAGCATAAGTCTGAATCCATTGATAAGTTCAAGGAATTCAAGGCTTTAGTGGAAAATCAAACAAATCAACGTATAAAAACTCTTCGATCTGATTGAGGAGGAAAATATATGAGCGACGAGTTTGACTTATACCTCAGAGAGAATGGTATAGTATTGCAACCCACACCTCCAGTGACTCCACAGTTGAATGGAGTAGCAAAGCGAAGGAATCGAACTTTGTTGGACATGGTTCGCTCCATGTTTAGCTTCACTAATTTACCCATTTCACTGTGGGGTCACGCGCTACTTACAGATGCACACATTTTAAATAGATGTCCGTCCAAGTCCGTTCCTATGACTCCCTATGAAATGTGGAGAAATAGGAAACCAAGTCTTAACCACATAAAGATTTGGGGATGTCCGGCTTATGTCAAAAAGACTAAAGTGGACAAGTTGGAGGCTAGGTCCTTAAAGGGACGTTTCGTTGGATATCCTGAAGATTCTATGGGATACCTCTTTTACCTGCACAATGATCAAAGGATCCTTGTAGCCTTACAAGCCCACTTTCTTGAAGGTGAGTTCATTCAAGAAGGAGGAGCGGGAAGAAAGATTGTTCTAGAAGAAGAAAATGAAACCCCACTGGATACATCTACACAAGGAGTGAGAACCAAACCTTCTGTAGCACAACCACAACCACGACGATCGAATAGAGTATCTCAACCGCCTGAGAGGTACGAATATCTAACGCAGAGGGAGCTGGATCTCCATTCTGTGTTAGAGGAGGATCGTGGAGATGATCCCTCCACTTTTGATCAAGCGATGGTGGATGTGGATGCTGCTAGACGGCGTGAAGCTATGCAAATTGAGATCAATTCGATGCATGAAAACCAAGTTTGGAAACTTGTAGATCAACCTGAAGGGGTAAAACCAATCGGGTGTAAATGAATCTACAAGAGAAAGATTGGTGTTGATGGAAAAGTAGACACCTACAAAGCCAGGTTAGTGGCGAAAGGGTATAGTCAAAGGGAAGGAATTGACTACCAAGAAACCTTCTCGCCAGTGGCTATGATCAAATTAATAAGGATTCTACTTGCAATAGCAGCACACCTAGATTATGAAATATGGCAAATGGATGTCAAAACTGCTTTCCTAAATGGATTCCTAGAAGAGGATATCTATATGGAACAGCCTAAAGGTTTTGAATCCGAGGAGCATATTCATAAGCTGCGTAAACTTGAGAGATCCATTTATAGACTCAAACAAGTGTCTCGTAGCTGGAATCTACGTTTTGATGAGGTTGTCAAAGGATTTGACTTCATCAAAAACGAAGACGAACCCTGTGTTTACAAGAAGGTCAGTGGGAGCAAGTTGACATTCCTAGTGTTATATGTAGATGACATATTACTCATTGGGAATGACATAGGAATGCTCACCACAACCAAGAAGTGGCTTTCGAGTACATTCTCCATGAAAGACTTGGGAGAAGCAACCTATATTCTAGGGATTCGAATTTATAGAGATCAAACCAAAAGAATGATAAGACTTTCTCAAGCCCTTTACTTAGAAAAGGTCCTAAGAAGGTATAGGATGGAAGATTCTAAGAAAGGGTTCCTACCAATGAGACATGGGATACATCTTTCGAAATCTATGTGTATTCAAAGTGAGGAAGATAGAAAAGAAATGAACATTATACCCTATGCGTCTGATGTGGGCAGCTTGATGTACGCGATGCTCTGTACTAGACCTGACATTACTTATGCTGTGAGCGTTGTTAGTCGATTTCTTAAAGTATGCTGTGACCTGATGTGGGCAGCTTGAGGAACATTGGATAGCTGTGAAGAATATCCTAAAGTATCTGAAATGAACTAAGGATATGATTCTCACCTATGGAAGTGGTGACCTGAGGGTGGACGGGTACACTGATTCGGATTTCCAATCTGATGTTGATGACCGGAAATCCACCTCGGGATATGTATTTACTCTAAATGGTGGAGCGGTGACTTGGAAAAGTTCCAAGCAAAGCACAACCGCAGACTCGGGCTTTGAACACGAGGATTAGAGATTATTCGGGCTTTGGGAATTAAATTTACTTTCCACTTCGATTTCACAAAAACCTTGGAAAAGAACATTTGATAGTTGTGAAGAATATCCTAAAGTATTTTAAAAGAACTATAGATATGATTCTAATCTACGGAGGTGGTCATCAGAAAATGGAGGGTTACACTGATTAAGACTTTCAGTCTGATGTAGATGACCGAAAATCCACTTCAAGGTTTGTTTTGAAGCTTAATGGTGGGGCAGTGTCTTGGAAAAGTTCCAAGCAAAGCACAACAGCTGATTCCACCACCAGAGGTAGCCAAAGAAGTTGTTTGGATGAGAAAGTATCTAGGAGAACTTAAGTGGTTCCTAGTGTAAAGCTCCCATTACCACTTTATTGTGGTAACAATGGAGCGATAGCACAAGCCAGGGAACTAAGGTCACGTAACAAGTTTAAACACATTGAGAGAAGATTTCACATCATCAGGGAGATAGTTGGCAAAGGAGAGATAGTAGTGTAGAAAATAACCTCAGCTAACAATGTAGCTGACCCGTTCACCAAACCACTACCTCAGGCTGTTTTGGACTGAAACCTGGAAAGGATGGGTATAAGATACTACAAAGAGTGGCATTGAGTGCAAGTGGGATATTGTTAGGATTATGCCCTCAGATGCCATAGAGGATAGAATGATAGAGCATCTCACTTGTAATAAACTCATTATCTTATATTAATAGAAGGCATTGTTTTCTTTTCACTTAAATCTTATCTGCATTTATAAGTAGTGTAAAATGTTTTTTCCATGTTTTAAGTGCAATCTCTCTACTTCCTATGGGATAGAAAGATAGGCACTAGAGAGATTGATCTTGATTACTTAAACAAGTTCGCAAATGATGTGAAGTCTTTAATGGACAAATGAAGACTAGAAACAACTTGTACAATCTGAGTTTTGACATAGGAGTGCCAGTCGAACACCATGTGATGGTGGTAGCTTAAGGTTGTAGGCACATTAGTGGAACTGATATGCTCGAACACGACTCGCATCGATTTTGTCACATGAGTATTCGCTCTGTGACTGTCAATGACAGAATTGATTGTTCGTAATAGTTATAGGTGAACCTTTGACCTGAAGTATCACGCTGAAGTTACACTTGTGACGTCAAGTCTGTCACTAGAGTAGTTAGACCCAATTCACTCGTTGGTGGGGTCGACCTCAAAATGCGGCTTGATGGACAAGTGGTAGTCTTAGCTGATGACTAACATGGGATTTGTTCTCTCATAAGTGAATGAGAAAGTGTCCTATGTGATTATAGATAATAGAGATCAAAGTCTTTGACCAAAGCAATAGAGATGATTGTGCAAGGCACTAAATCGAGCTCAATAATCTCGTATTATTATAATTAATACATATGGTCAAGTTCAGTGAGTTTGACATCACCATGACTCTCACTTGACTGGAACACATGTGCAAAGGGTTTATACGTATACAAAATTTACGATTGGAAGGTTGTGGAATGATCCATTCACTCCTTTTCATTTGGACTACGAAATGGGCCACGTGACTGGCTACGTGTTACCCACTTCCTTTGAATTCCTCTCATTGTCAAATGAAATTAACCTAAAGAGTCGCGCTAAAGGATTGAAAAACCAAAAAAAAAAAATTCCATGTTATTCTTGGAGATTTAATTTATGGGATAAATTAAATATTATTAATTAACTCATTAGATGAGATAATTAATTATAAAGATAAGATTAATTATTAATTAATTTCTTAAGGAAATGACTTAATGAATTAAGTTATCTAATTCATTTGGTTATTTAATTAATTAATTTATGTATTGTTATAATAAATAATTAATTAAGTAATAGAGAATTAATTAAAACAAGAGACGAGCGGGGTCAAATAAAGAAGGTCCATGAGGATGCCTCCTAAGGCCGAGTTGAGCGTCCATTAGGTTGACCAACATGGGCTTTTGCATCTTATCTTGGTCAACAAGTCAAGTGATATTAAATACATCACTTAAAAACTTTTGACCTAGATGAATTTCATAATTCACACAACTCTCCTACAAAAGAAAAAGAAAACTCTCCTGCCTCTCCCCTCAAGCTAGCCATCGGTCAAGGAGCAAGAAAACAAGGGATTTTTTTCTGTCAATCAATCTGTTTGATTATTTAGAGACAATGTGCTTTTGTTGTTCAGATCAAAAATTCAAGAAAGCTTCAAGGATTTCGTGAAGAGTGGATAGCACAAGGATTGACGACTTGGAGGCCATATGGAAAGTCCTTTTGGGTTTATGCGCCATTGCCTGCCGGAAACCCATTTTATGAAGAGGGGGCTTCTACTCTAGAGGGTGAGTATGCCACATCGAGATACGAGTGTGGATTCTCGAGGGGTTTTGTGGCGTAATCAGGCGAGCTTGGAGGCAGTCTAGTCTAAGTGGTTCTTCTTCCCATAGTGCTCTGTAAGGCTGAGATTCCTCACAACCAATCTAAAAATTCTTCACAAATTAAGGGAGGAAAAGACACTGGGCAGTGTCTTAATCCTTTCATTTTTGAAAGCCAACGGGTGGAGAGGGAAAATCTGAGGGTTCGTGAAGCTAGTTCTCATCTCACTTCTATAATTCTTGATCGCCTCACCATGTTGTTTGTTTACTCATCCAAACAATATAATCCACCTTTCCACATCTCTAACACCAATATGCACTCCTGACCTTTCCATACCCCCAATGATAGGAGCTCTTACACTTCGGGTCAGAATATGGTCAAGCCTATTTTGATAAATATTCCCCTGAGAATCTCCCCGTCCCCTCTCCAATCTCGAGTTCCTCAGGTTAATCGTAATAGTCTCTATCTAGCACAAAAAAAATATTTCAATTTTTAAAAGAAGATTTGTGAAAATTATAGAAAACCAGGGTGAGAAGGATAATCATCGTTGTAAAAAACAAACCTCCATTTTCTACAATTACGTTCATTTTTTTGCCCTTTTTCCTTGACTGTGATGATTTTTCACCCTGAACTCAATTAACAAACAAATCAAAGCCTCATGTGGTAAAATCACACAGAAAATAGTCTTAATTGTATGCATATCGGGCTCTAAAATACATAAATTGCAAGCTTATTAGACTTCTACTAAATTGGACCAATGGCCCAATTAGGGTAAAGGGGCCTAAAAAATCTAGACCTAATGTCTAACTTCAGGGCACCGAGCAGATCTTCTTCTATGGGACCCTCATCTATTCACATAGAATGCAACCTACACAAAACTGTATTAAAAATTAAATAAAAACTTGGGGGGGCTCAAACTCTGGATTAATACAACCCAGATAAAACCCCAAAGCATCAAAACCTAGTCCATGAAAAGTATCACATGGTAAATACATCATAGCATTTAAGAATACTAATTTTGTCAATGTTGGTGATTTAAATAAATTTAAATTTAATTTTAATTTATTGAATTTGAGATAATGATTTTTTTTTAATTTATCTCAATTTAAACTAACTAAAAAGAAAATCTGAATTACCAACCCATTAGCCTAATTGTATTCCTGAAGAATTAATTTAAAGTGGAATAAATTTTATTCCAATTTTAAAATCAAAGTTAAATTAAGTTCAAAACTAATTTTAAATGTAAATCTAATTGAAATAAAAAATTTCTTTTAGAATTAATTTAAAATGAAATATGGGCCGACCCATGGAAAAACCCATGGGTCAACCCGACCAACCTGTGCAGTCCGCCTAGCGGACTATACAATAGCCTACTGGGCCATTCAAAAGGGCACATTTGGGCTGCTATAGCAGTCCGCTTAGCAGACTGCATTAGCTGGTCTAACAGGACCGCTTTAGCGATCTGCCTAGTGGACTACTTAAGCGAGTCCATTGGGTTGTTAGGGCATACTGCTAGCACTCCCTGTTGGACCGTGCGTTGTGGTCCACTTAGCATACCAAAATAATGCAATATTAGCCTTAATTGGCTATTGTTCAGTCCGCTGACACGACACGCGGCGACGTGTAATCCTCACGTGTCGTTGCTGCACGCTGACATCGGCGGCTCTCTGGACCCCGGTATTTTTAATCCAAATAAAAAATCATATTCAAATGTTCCATATTCCAAATTATCCAATAATTTCAGTTTTTTGATTAAAATAATTCATAATAAATTAATATCATCCAATAATATTTATAGATTCAAAAAATAATCACATTATTATATAACAATAAATCATCTAATGATGTTTTTCAGATTTTAAATAAATCAAATTTTGATTTAAAATCAATATAAACTAAAACGCATGAAAAAATTTAAAACCATGAAAAATTGGCTCTGATGCCACTGTTAGGAATCATGTATTCATGCACAGTGGAAGATCAAAAGAAATATAGATTCCATAGCAGATCACTTTTGGGTTTAATTTTTTTTCATTATTATTTTACAAAGAACAAAACGAGAAATACCTTGTAGTAGCTTGATCTTGATCAATAGTAACAATAGCAACCCCGAGATCCTGCCTCTGGATATCACGCCGGAAAAAAAGCCAAGAAAAAAATATCCACCTTCTTCCTGTGATGCTACCGGCAACTAGGTAGTAGGGGGAGAGAATTTTTTCTCTTCCTTTTTGTTATCTAGGTCTTAGGTGTTAAATAGTTGAGGATAAATAGATCTTCAACTACATTAAGCCACACGCCTATGGGCCTCTACGGTGGGTTAAGTTGACCTAGTCAACTTAGTCCACTTTAATTAATTGAGTCAGATAATTAATCGAATTAAATATGTATTCTCAATTAATTAAATATAGTTTAATTAATGAACTAAATTAATTAATTATTCACTGTGAATTAATCTATTTGATTGATCTAATTAATCAAACAAATTAGCCTATGCCCATGGATTTAATTTATTCATGAAATAACAAATTACCAAAATCACCTCAAATTACAATTAGAGTTCTTCTTGCTTATTATCCTTGAAAACATGACTCTCTAGGTTCGTTTTAATTGGCAATGGGAGGGTACCAAGGATGTGGGTTCCACCTAGCTAGTCTCGTGGGCCTACATCGAAACCCAATTAAGATCTAAGTATTTTGATCATAACGAATCTTTAGGTCATGAATGCCATATGAGTATAAAACCTTCATTGTAGCTTCCCAATCAAGTGAGAGTCATGAAACATGTCAAACTCACAAGACTTGATACTATTTTAACAATCATAGTAAGAAAAAATTACTAAACTACTCCTCATGTTCCATACGAATCAGTTTATCTGTTTTGGTCAAAGACTTGTCATTTCATTTACCTAAGATTGCGCATGATACATTCTCCTTTACTTTTTGAGACAGTGAATTCCATCTTGGCAATCTCCTCACAACTGCTACTTACCCACTAAGACTGCATTTCGAGGTCGACCCCATATTTAGGTGAAAATGGATCTGAAAACTCTAATTACAAGTTTAGTGTCATAAGTACATTGCTCGTAAGTCTAAGGTTCACGCATACTATCATGACCAGTAATCCAATCATTGACATTCACAGAGTAAATAACCGCGTGATTGGATTAGGCACAAGCTCCCACTAATACCCAGTGACCGACTGGCATTTTTTCTTAGAGCTTGTGTTGTACAAGTCGAGTTCTAATGGCCAATTAGGATTCTTTCACTTGCGATCTCATTTGAGTAATCATGAACTCAATGCTTCTAGTGTCCCTCTTCTTATTCCATAAGAACTAGAAGGTTTCTCTTAATTACCTTAGACTATATGTTTAACACTTATTGATGCTATTAAGATTTATGTGAATAAAAGTAAATTGCCTTTATTCCAAAATATAGTTTATTACAACATAACCAAAAAACCTATACAATCTATTTTCTCATTGGCATCTAGGGCATATACCTAACAATGACGTGCTCTCATGTCAGAAGATTAATTTGGAGAAGTCCTCAATGGTTTTTAGCAAGAACACTCCTATTGATTTTCGGGCTCCAACAGCTAGTATTTTGGGGGTTCAAGTGGTGGAGAAGCATGATAAATATTTGGGTTTACCGGGGGTGGTAGGACGTTAAAAAAAGAGGTATTTGATTCGATCCGAGAGAGAGTTGCAAAAGGTTTCAATGGTGGAATGCGTGGTTTCTATCACAAGCCAGGAAAGAGATCGTTTTGAAGTCAGTAGTTCAAGCAATTTCCACCTATGCGATGAGTTGTTTCCAACTACCGGAGATCCTTGGCAAATTTTTGGTAGCATAATAGAGAGACTAGGAAGATCCATTGGGTAGCTTGGGAAAGCATAAGTAGGAGTAAAGATGAAGAGGGCTTAGGCTTTCTAGAGTTGAAATATTTTAACAAAGCGATGTTGGCTAAAGAAGGTTGGCATTTTATTCAAAATCCAGAGTACTTATTAAATCGAATTTCTCAAAGCTTAGTACTTCCACAATTAAACTTTTATGGAGGCTAATTTGGGGTCGAATCCATCTCTTACATGAAGGAATTTTTGGAGCTAGAGAGCTTATAAAAGAGGGTTGTAGGTGGCATATTGGGTCGGGGCAAGGGGTACAAATTTGGGTGGATCCGTGGTTACCAAGAAAGAATGGCTTTGATGTTACATCTCTACCGCATGTATTAGATCCCGAATCCTATGTACGGGAGCTTGGGATTAGTGTCGATTGATGTTCAAATTTGTAACTTGTTCGAGATTATTTTAATGAGTCAGAAGCGGATGCCATATTGCCCTGACCATTGGGAAGTGTAGCAAATCAAGATAGGGTAGTATGGCATTACAAAAACTCCAAATTTTTTCTGGTTGCAATGCTTATCATTTGCCAAGGGAGGTAAGGAAACACGATAGTCCATCTTTATCTACGAATTCTAATGCTTTTGGTTGTACAAAGTGGAGCTTCATTTGGGATATTCGAATACCACCTAAGGTTTGTCTCTTTGCTTGGAAAGCATGTAATAAGGCACTCCCGATAGGAGAGGAACTGTTAAAGAAGCAGATTGATGTATCGGGGGCTTCTCCTCTTTGCTATAAGGAGAATGAATTGTTGAAACACAGGTTATTTTCTTGCCATTATGAGAGGGTGGTATGGGGTATCTCTACTATACCATGGAGGCTAATTTGAAGCTTGCCAAACGATGTGGAATCCTGGTTTCGTAAGCTCTCAACCAACCTGGAGCCTTCTGAGTTTGGATTCGTTGTTGTTCTTTGTTGGTTCCTATGGGTTAAAAGAAGCAAATCTCTATTGGTAAGTTGTGATTTTATGTATTTTTAAGCCCTATACTCACGAAATTTATATTGGATTATGCATTATTTTATATCACATATGCTTGTAATTTATATGTTTAGTGAGTTCAAGTGAATATTATTGCAATAGAGGAAAAAGGGTGAAAAACATGTAAAGAAGAAGATTCCAGTGAAAAATCAGCTACTCGTTCCAACGTTCAAACATGAACATGATGGTCAAAAAAAGAATGTGTGGATTTTTGACGTTCGAACGTCGGGGTCGGCTGAGCAGATTTTCAAAATTTCCATGTTTGAATTGATTAGGGGTCTTCCACCTTTAGCTATAAATATCAGATCTTTTCTCTGTGATTAGAGTTCCGAACTTTTAAGAATTTTGTACACTCTTAGACACTTTTGGAGAGCAAGAAGATCAAGAACAGTAAGATTTAAGAATTTGAAATTAATCAAAATAGGGAGTTTATTCGTTATGTTATTTTCTTTCAAGAACATGATATCTAGATTTTTTTTTTCCATAGTTATGAGTAGCTAAATTTGTAGACTAAGGCCATGCTTAGAATGGATCATGAGTGTTGATATATAGAAGTAATTTTTCATATTGATGATTATTGTTTACTAAGTGTCTTGATCTTAGTTTTAATGCTTATGTGTGTTTGGCCATCACATGTATGATATATTGCTGAAACTAGTCATTTGGGAGAAGATAATTTAAGGTTCAAAAAGGATCATCACATAACCCGAATGCAGGAATTCCCCTAGACAAAGGTAAAGATTCCCGGGTGCAATTAGCCGGTTATTTGGGGGAATTTCTAATTCTCAATGCATGCTTGTTAAGAAGTTTGGATAGGGATATTATGGGGGCCATTAATTAACTATAGGTTCGTTATCACGAGGGATCTGTTAATGAACATAAAATGAAATTCCACCTTAGAAACAATAATCTGAAATATGATTAACGCTTTTATATTGATAAATAATTGGTTTGTGTTGATGCATGTGCCTGGTTGTTTTTCTCTATCTATTTTTTATAAAATTATCAATCCTTGTTTTATTCTAATTACTTACAATTCTTTGCTAACTTTATTTAAATTCGTTATTGCTAAAATTCGAGTGTTTGTGGGATCGACAATCTGGACTTAAAATCCACTTATTACTTGCACGATCAGTCCTCTAGTCGTAAAAACATGTTAGGTTTTCATGTTTCAAGTTTTTGGCACCATTTTTGGGGACTTGTTAGTTTTAGTTTTCATTTCTACTTCAAGCTTTAGTAATTTCTGGTTTTTCAGTGTTCTTTGCTTTTGTTTCTAGTTTTTATTCTAATCTTCTATTTGGTTTGCTTCTACTTTAGGCTATGACTGAAAACTTCCCGAATATGAACCTTCTGGAGAATCAAATATGGTTGCAAAATATCATTCAATCTATGCAACCAGAAACATCTTTACCTTTGGTTCATGGTCAACCACCTCCAATGCATACCTTACCAGGACCGGCTGTGCTACCACCCTTCCATTCATCCAACTTCCACATTCCTTCACAACTTTTCAGCATGGTCCTGAATGACCCATTCTATGGAGACCCGAGTGATTCACCTCATGGTCACTTGGAAAATTTTGAAAACATTCTCCTACCTTGCAGTTTTATCCAAAGGATCTAGATGCCATCAGACTCTCCATTTTTCCCTAAATGACAAGGGAACTACTTGGTACAAATCCCTCCACTCATAGTCCATCACTACTTGGGGAGAGCTCGTTGAAGAGTTTTTGAATAAATTTTTCTCACCATCGATGATCAACGAGCTCTAAAGCAACATTAAGGGATTTAGACATTGGAAGAATGAGTCATTGGCAAATGCATGGGATCGCTAGAAAGGGATGGTAAGGAATTGCCCGAATCACAATTATACGTTGAATGAGCTTGTGCAACACTTCTACAATGGGGTTCATGTTGGGTTGGGCGATCCCCAGGGTGACTAACTCAACGGAAAATTAAATTTTTTACACTAAACGAAAGCATAAACATAAAACACCCCAGCACGAATCTAATCGGCTCGATTAATGCATAAAATTAAATAATGAAACACAAATTACCAACAACAAATTTTTTACACCTCCTTGAATTCCCAATCGTCCTATTTCCGATGCTATCCAATAGAACAAATTTAAAACTAACTTTCTAGGCTTATGTAAAAAGGTGAGGAATATATTTAGTGAGGAATTAAGCTCAACACATGAGCAAAATTACACCTTGGATAAAAGGCTAGGGGCGGCTATGTATGAAAAATGAAGAATGAAATTTTCTTCCTCTTTTCTTAGTGATGGCCAAAGTTTGTGAGAGAAAATAGCTAGAACATTAAATCTAATTTTCTCTTGCTTGATCACATATATATGGAGGTGGAATCCAAGCCCTAATAGAGTTTGTAATAAGGAAATAACTTAATCTCCAAGATATAATATTTTTCTTATCTAGGATTCTTCCATAATATATATAACAAATAATATATATATACATACATATCCTATGCATAGGCGTGTATATTATATATACATATATATAAATTACTATATTATATATGTATATATATCCAATATACATATAATCCTTCAAGGAATAGAATTAGTTACCAAGTAACTTATCTTTCCTTGATTGCATAAGTCAACCAATGACTTACCTTTAATCTAGAAGTTGAGGAAGGAAAGAACTTCTCTTCCCTTCAACTCACATCACACGCACCCTTAGGTTGTCTTGGATTCCAAGTTTTAATCTCTTGATTTAATCCTTGACTCCAATTAATTAATTACCAAGAATCCAATTCTTTTAATTAATTTCTAATTATCCACATCATTTATTTAAATTGAGTCCAACCCATTAAATAAACTACTTGGACTATACTAAGTCCGTTAATTAGCTAATTCAACAAGATTAATTAAATAGTCATAATTAATTAGTCTCCACCTATTAATTTATATTCCAAATTAGGAAAGTACTATACTTTCCCAATTTCCTCAATTTTCTCAAATTGATTAATTCACACTTAGAGCAAAAACTCTACAGAGTTTGTGTGTGACACCTTAGGCTTGTTTATATAGTAGTAGGAACACTTTCCCAAAGTGCTAGTGTACTTTCTAAAAATGGAAATACAAGATTAAATACAATTTAATTTAATCAAGTTTTGAATTAGCCACCATACTAATTCAAGACACCTACAATTGTGGTTACGGTCTGGCAATTGGCCACGAAGACATAGACATAATCGATTAAGTAAAAATACGCCTTTATCAATCATGATTCTCGCATAAGTAAGATCCTTCCATCATGATCTCCCGATTGAATCTAGGATATAGGTTTAGTCGAAACCCTAATAACTCAATAGCTATGTTTCTCATTTATAGTAGAGTTGACTTTGACCTTCTAAACGAGGAAACTTTATGCCTCTTTAGAAGTCTTACTTTAGCCGAAGATTTCCTTAGTCAACTTATTGTAAACATAGGAGATACACTGACATTTTTATAAGAGATGGATCCCATCTTGATTCTCACGTATCTCCATATATGATCAGATCACGCCGAAAATACAAATATATTGATCTTATCAGATCATGAGCTGTTCAAAGTATGATGGATCATATACAAGATATCCAATGGAATCTCTAGTCCATGAAGATTACTCTTGTACCACATGATCGTTGGAAGTTCCAGGTTCCACTGGGATTCTTTGTAAGGAACTTCCACGGGGTTGTTCAGTTTACCTATTTTCAATAGGAACCCTCGTACATAAACCGATTTTCACCTTGCCAGCACCTATGGAACAAGGTACATTCTCCAGAGTATGTATCATACAAGCAAGTCTTTTAGGTTTTGTTAATATCCCTAATCTTAACGAACCTATTTCTGACTTAGAACACTTGTTTAAGGATCACAGCCTTAGAGACGTAGTCCATCATCACCATTCCCGATGCACTATGATGTCCCATAGCAATGTGTGATCCTAAGGGACTTTATTCTAACATATGCAAGACATAAATACAAGAATAAGAATGCTAAAAAATTGACTATATTTATAAGGAAAAAATTGTCTATAGAGTCTATCTATTAAAAGATTGGCACCCAAACAAATTGGCGCGCCTGGCATTTAATCTATCAATCTCCCACATGCCCTAGAGCCAATTGTCCATGTATTTGAGTCCCATGCTCGTGAGATGTTTGTTAAACACCTTTTAGCGAAGGGGTTTGGTGAAGGGGTCTACTACGTTATCGATTGAGTCTACACGCTCCATTCGGACGTCGCCTCGCCCAATGATCTCCCTGATCAAATGGTATCGTCTTTGTATGTGCTTGGATTTCTAATGGGACCTAGGCTCTTTTGCTTGCACAATAGCCCCGTTGTTATCACAGTACATCTATACCGAGTTAACAACAGATGGAACAACACCCAATTCTTGGATGAAGTTCCTCATCCAAATAACTTCTTTTGCAACTTCTAAAGCCACAATATGCTCTACTTCAGTGGTGGAATCAGCGGTAGTGGATTGCTTGGTACTTTTCCAGCTCACCGCGCCACCATTAGGCAAGAATATAAAACCCAAAACAGAAGTAGAGTATATTGCTTGGTATAAAGTACCATTGCTTGGAACTTTTCCAACATCCGTCTGGAAACTAGAGTCTATGAAGCACTCTAATTCCAGCTCTCCATTCCTGTAGAATAAGAACAAATCTTTAGTTCTCTTTAGATACTTAAGATTGTCTTGAATGTGGTCTAGTGTTCTTCACTGGGATTCGCCTGATAGCGACTACACACTCCCAGTGCATATGCTGCATCAGGTCTTGTGCATATCATAGAGTACATTATGGTACCTATGACAGATGCATAAGGGGTACGAGACATCTTCTCTCTTTCTTTCTCTGTCTTGGGAGACATTGTTTTGGAAAGAGTGATTCCATGTCCCATAGGCAAGAATCCTCTCTTGGACTCCTCCATGTGAAACCTCTTAAGCACTCTATCGATATATAAGGATTGGGAGAGTCCTAGCAGCCTATTCGATCTATCTCGGTAGATCTTCATACCCGGTATATAAGATGCTTCTCCCATATCATTCATGAAAATTGATTGCAGTCCTACATAATTTCTGATTAGGAGGATGTCGTTAACATAAAGTACTAGAAACGTGACCCCGCTCCCACTAACCTTTTTGTACACACATGCTTCTCCAACATTTTGAACATATCCATACTTTTGTATGACAATGTCAAAATGCCGATTCCAGCTTCAGGAAGCTTGTTTGATTCTAGAAATGGATCTCTGGAGCATACACACTTTGTGTTCGCATCCTTTGGATATGAAACCCTCTGGCTGTTGCACATATCTCTTCCTCAATTTCCCCATTGCGAAATGCAGTTTTCACATCCATCTGCCAAATCTCGATGTCAAGATATGCAGATAGAGCTAGAAGAATCCTAATAGATTTCAGCATCGCAGCCGACGAGAAGGTTTCTTCATATTCAATTCCTTGTATTTGAGTGAACCCTTTCACCACGAGTCGCGTTTTATAGGTTACAACCTCTCCATCCATTCACTTGTAAATCCACTTGTAGTCAATAGGCTTAATGTGTTCAGGTGGGTCCACCAAGGTCCATTCTTTGTTGGAGTACATGGAGTCCATTTCGAATTTCATGGCTTCTAGCTATTTTCCCGAATCAATATCTAACATGGCTTCCTCTTATCGTTTTGAGTCTAAATCGATTTGAGGCTCCTCCAAGTTGCTTTCTTGCAAGTGGCCGACCCATGTTTCAGGGGCATACGAGACACTTTTGGATCTTTTCAGAGGTTGTGTATTTTTAGGTTTCTTTTCACTTTATGCTTATTTGGTATCAGGTGGAAGTGTTGATGGTTCTTGAGGTATCTCATCACTTTGAGTTTCCTCAAGTTCTATGACCGACCCTTTTCTAGCTAATAGAAATTCTTTCTCCAAGAAAGTTACATTTCTTAAAACAATAACCTTTTGTTCTAAGGGGTCATAGAAATAATATCCAAGGTTTTCCTTCGGATATCCCACAAACTTGCATAATATGGATTTTGCATCCAATTTATCTCCCACTAACTACTTCACGTAAGTAGTGCACCCCCACACCTTAAGGTATGAGGGTGTCTTGCCACACCACAACTGCTAAAGAACATTAAGAACAGACTTGGAAGGTAACCTATTCAACAGAAAGGCTGTTGATTCCAGTGCATAGCCCTACATGGACTTTGGAACTTCAGTGAAACTTATCATGGTCCGAATCAGGTCTAACAAGGTTCGATTCCTTCACTCAGCTACCCATTCAGCTAAGGCATGCTAGGCAGAGTCTACTTCGAGATATTCACCTCCTCGATCCGATCGAAGAGCTTTGATATTCTTTTTCGTCTGCCTTTCTACTTCATATCTGAACTTTTTAATTTTCTCAAAAGATTCAGACGTGTATCTAATCAGATATACACAACCATACTATGAGTAATCATTGGTAAATGTTATGAAGTAATTGAGCCCACCTCTAGCACTTATGCTAAGGGGGTCGCACACGTCGGTGTGGATCAAATCCAATACCTCTTGGGCTCGCTCTCCTTTCCCCGTGAAATGTAACTTGGTCATTTTTCCCTTACTAATTAGCTACCATACTAATTCAAGACACCTACAAATCGTGTTTCCTATCTAGAAACGGGTCACGAAGACCTAGACATAATCGATTAAGTAAAGACACACCTTTTTCAATCACGATTATCGCATAAGTAAGATCCTTCCATCATGATCTTCCGATTGAGAGTAACTATAATTTTAAATTTAGTTCAAAATTAATTCCAAATCAATTTTAATAAAATTAATTTAGTGTTTAAAATAATTTTCAATTAATTATTTAAAATTGAATTGAACCATGGTCGACCCGTCGCGTTGATGATCCACTGGCCACTAGGTCATTTTTTAAAAAAAAAAATTAATCAAGTAGGAAAGGAAGCGGAACAGCCCTCATGTGTGTGGGCCGTGGAGCAGACCACTTAGGGGGACTATTTACAAGCCCATTAGGGCCACGACCAATCCGCCTAACTGACTGCTTGGTAGCACAGCCAGTTCCAACGACGGCCAACGATTTCTCCGAGTCTTTTGTCACACAATTTTTCTAATCTCCAATTTTATATTCATGCATTAATTCAAATACTATATTAAAAACTGATTTACTTTTAAAAAAATTAATCATGCAATTGTCTAACAACTCAGATTTAAAATTCTAAAAATTAAATCTACGCATGAAAAATATTATCCAATGACATTTTCATGTTGAATTAATCATAAATATAAAATTTCCCCCCACAACAAAAAACGAAAATCATTAAACGCTATAAAGTTGGCTCTGATACCAATGTTGTGAATCCTGGTTCATGCACAGCTGAAAGAAAACATATTTAGATTCACAATCGGATCACTTTTGGGGTTTAATGATTTTTCATATGAAAGATGTAAATAGAATTACATCCAATATACTAACCTTTTGTAGCATGTAAATTCTTGATTTACTGTAATAGCAGCAACCCTGGACTCTTTCCTCTAGATATCACGCCCAAAAAAAGTTTGAAGTAAAAAATCACTTCCCCTTGGCTCTGGGGGAGCCGACGGCTAGGGTAGAGGAGGGGAGAGATTCTTTACTCTTCTCTTAAGTTGTAAAGTGTAGGAGTGTTTTTGATTAATTAGGAGAGCGTATTTAAATAAGGTGATGGGCTTGGAATTAATTAATTCCTTACACCCATCCACTTCATTATAGACGCCTAGAGCATATAAATGGGCCAAGTTGACTTTCATGTTAGTCCACTTATTAATTAAGTCATCTAAACAATTAATCCAATTAATATATGACATTAATTAATACATTTCTAAATTAATTAATCCAATGATTAATTTTAACTAAGAGTAATAATAAATAAATCGAATTACTTATTATTTGCTTTTTATTTTTTTAATTAATCTAATTAATTAAATTATTTTCCATGCTCATATTTATTTGTTCATCAAATGACAAATTTCCTTATTAATGTTTGCACATCAACTCAAAAAATTTTCTTCACTTATTCCTTGAAAGCGCGACTCTCTAGGTTCGTCTCAATTAGCAATAGGAGGAAACAAGTATGTGAATGTCACCTAGCCAGCCTTATGGACCCACATAGAACCAATTTGAGATTAAAAGGATTTAAATAATATGAACCTCTATGTCACGAGTGCCATGTGAGTATAAGCTCTTCACTGTAAAATCCTGATCGATGAAGTCATGGAATGTGTCAAAATCGTAGAACTAAATGATATGCTTAAGAAATCATAGTAAGATGAAATTAGCAAACTACCCCTCGTATTCCACACGAATTAGTTTACCCGCTTTGGCCAAAGACTTGTGATTTTATTTACCTAAAATTGCACAGGACGTTGACTCGTTTATTACTCGAGACAGTGAATCCCATTTTGGCAGTAAGCGAACAATTGCTACTTGCCCACGTAGATCATACTTCGAGATCGACCCCATCAAAGGGTGAATTAGATTTGACTATTCTAATAACAAATCTAATATCACGAGTACAATATTCGTTACTCCTCAGGTCTAAGGCTCATGCACACTATCGTGACCAGTAACCCAATAACAGTCACCAAGTAAATACCCATGTGATTTGATTGTAGCGATCCGTGTTTGAATATGCCAATTCCATTGACATATCTACACAAACTCCCACTAAAACCTAGTGATGGACTGACACTCTTTGTCAAAGCCTGTATCATACAGCCGAGTCATAACGCCCAATTAAAACTTTTCGACTTGCGAACCCGTTTTGAGTAATCAACGATTGATGCTTCTAGTTTACCTCTCCTTAATCCTTAAGGTGTAGAATCTCTCTCTCTATTACTTAGGACTTATATGTTCAATACTCTGTAATGCCATTACGATTTACTTGAACAAATGTAAATTGCCTTTCATAAAAGAAAAATCCCTCTATAACCTATTTCCTCGTTGGCATCGAGAACATAATCCTAAAACTAGCATCCTATTTCAATCCACCCAACTTGAAGAAGGAGCAATGAAAAATGATCAAAACAACTGTACTCTTAAAGAGTTGGCGGCTCCCAACTTAAATTACCAATCCTTGTGCATAGACTACCCCATCCTTGATCTTGCTTTTGAATTTAAATATGGTTTAATTCACCTCTTTCCCACTTTTCGTGGTTGTTTTAGGTGATGATCCCCACAATCACCTCAAAGCATGGTATGCACTAGCAAGAAGCGTGTTGTGATATCCGAGGAACAAATCAAGTTAAGGGCATTTTTTTTTGGTGGATTCAGCGAAAGATTGGCTCTACTACTTACCATCCAGGTCAATCAATACGTGGAATGACATGAAAAGGGTATTCTTAAATAAGCACTTCCAGGCCTCTAAATCCGCCAACATCAGGAAAGAGATATGTGGCATCTGACAAATATCCAGGGAGCTTCTCTACGAGTATTAGGAGAGATTGAAGAAGCTATGTGCGAGTTGCTCTCATCATCAAAATTAGCGAGCAACTCCTCATCTAATACTTCTATGTAGACATTTTCCCCACTGAGAGGACTATGATAGAAGCCGTTAGTGGAAGGGCCTTAGTTGATAGAACTCAAATAGCCATCAAGCTATTGATTGCAAACATGGCCGCGAATTCTCAACAATTTGGCTCCCAACATGAGACTCAAATAAGTAAGGTTAATGAGGTGACACCTAGTTCACTTCAGTTACAAATTGCCAAGTTGACTTCACTTGTTTGTCAAATAGTCGTTGAAAAGGAACAACAACAAGTGAAAGCTTGTGGGATTTGTGCTCATGTGAACCATCCTACCGACATATGCCCTACACTAAAAGAAGAGCCCACCGAACATGCTAATGTAGTAGGAGGATTTCCTAGATGACCTCATAGGAAACATGACCATTACTCTAACTCTTACAACTCCGGATGGAGAGACCACCTAAACTTTAGCTATAGAAATTCAAATGGCCCCAATTTTCAAGGAAATCCTCAAGGGTACAACCAAGGGTATAATCATGGACCACCACCTCCTTTCCCACCTAAGCCACAAGCCCATTATCCTAGCTCTAGCTCAAACTCCAATTTATCTTCAAAGCATATTGCGAAGGTTCTTGCTCAAGACCAAATTCAATTCAAGCAAGTTTGAAGCATCTACAAACACAAATAAGTCAATTGGCCAGGATTGAGGCTCAAGGTTCAGGAAAGTTGTCTTCTCAAATGATAATACCCAAGGAAAATGTAAGTTCTATCACATTGAGAAATGGAAAGGAATCGGTAAACGATATTGAAGAGGAAGAGGAGAAAGAGGCTACCAAGCCTCCTTCTCCTTTTACCTTTCCTTCTAAGGCAATCTCTAATCATCCTCTCATTCCATCTATTACTAAGCTCATTTCCCCGTAGGTTTGTGCAATCTAAAAAAAAAAGGAGATTTTGGAGATTTCGGAAGGTAGAGGCGAACATACCTCTTATTGATACTATTCGCAAAGTGCCTTGGTATGTCAAATTTCTAAGGAATTATGCACTCAAAAGAGAAAGTTGAGAGGTAATAAGTGTGTAAGTGTGGGTGAAAACGTATCTGCCATGATCTAACGAAAGTCACCTCCAAAGTGTGAAGACACTTGTATGTTCACAATTCCATATATGATTGGTAAGACAAAATGTGATCATGCCATGATAGACTTAGGTGCATCTATCAATGTCATGCCATTATCAATTTATACATCTTCGAATTTGGGTTCTTTGAAGCAAACAGGAGTAATTATTCAATTAGCGGATTGTTCTAATGCTTACCATGATGGGGTACTTGAGGATATCTTGGTAGAGGTAAACGGTCTAATTTTTTTAGCGTGTTTCTATGTTCTACACATGAAAAATGTGTTGAGAGTCATGTTAGGCATACGCAGCGGAAACGAAAATAGATCCGGATTCCCAAACCAAGATCAATTTGGGGCTTTCGTCGATTTTAATCAAGAAAAAGGATGAATACGAAAAACTTACCTTTTCGCATATTCAATCTTTAATCCTCACGAATCCTCAATCTTCTCCAACGGTTCAATTGTACCGTCTCTAGATCATCACGAAGCGGAATTGACTCTGGGAAATCTCCATCTCTGACTCCATAGATAGCTAGGTGAGATAGAGTGGAAGAATAATAATTTTTCTCTGTCTTGTATTTCTGGTGCACTACTACAGAAATGGCCTATTACAGCGGTTTTTTTTTGCCAATTACAACGGTTTTAACCGCTGTAATTGGTTAACCGCTGTAATTGGTTAAGGTCAATTACAGCGGTTAAAAACCGCTGTAATAGACACCTATTACAGCGGTCATTTTTATAGCCGTTGTAATAGGTGTACCCTATTACATCTGTTATAAAAGTAACCGATGTTAAAAAAAAATTAATTTTTTTTATCCGGGACCTATTACAGCGGTTTTGGAAAAACCGCTGTAATAGGTAGTGTGTTTTTTTTTTAATTTTATTTTTGCGGTTGAAATGTTGCCGTGTCGGAATGACACAAAATTCGCACAGTCATAGAGAAACGGCATTCTGAAGAAAACGCAAAATTTTGCGCTCTCGGGATTTTAGCCATCTGAGATCGTTTAAGGCCTCAAATTTGCATTTTATTACAAAAATACCCTATTTTCGTAAAAAAATGCAAATTTGAGGCCTTAAACGATCTGAGATGGCTAAAATCCCGAGATCGCATGACAAAGTCATGCGTTTTGTTTAGAATCTCGGTTTGCTATGGCAGTGCGAATTTCGTGTCATTCCGATACCGCAACATTTTAACCGAGAAATATTTTCGTAAATACACAAATATACATACACAAGTATACATACACCCATCAACATATACACAAATATACATACACCCATCCACACATACACAAATATCCATACACCCATCCACACATACACAAATATACATACACCCATCCACATATACACAAATATACATACACCCATCAACGTATACACAAATATACATACACCCATCTACATATACACAAATATACATACACCCATCAACATATACACAAATATACACACACCCATCCACATATACACAAATATACATACACCCACACAAATATACAAATATACACATATACACAAAATAAATGCACCCACACATACACAAATATACATACACCCACACATATACACATATATAAATATACATATATATATAGAGAGAGGGAAAGAGAGAGAGAAAGAGAAGAAGCTTACGATCGTGGTGGTGGTGGCGGTGGCGCCGGTAAGTGGTGGTGGTGGTGGTGGCGGCAGCGGCGGTGGTGCCGAGCTTTTGGGGGGGATCGAGAGAGAGAGAGAGACCGAGAGTAGAGAGAGAAAATCTGAAATGGGTTTTAAATTTTGAGAGTGAGAGAGGAAAGCGGGAAGATAAAAGTGTTTCAAATTTTATTTTTTTGGCCTATTAC
The DNA here is from genome assembly GCA_019426215.1 of Buddleja alternifolia. NCBI lineage: Eukaryota > Viridiplantae > Streptophyta > Magnoliopsida > Lamiales > Scrophulariaceae > Buddleja > Buddleja alternifolia. The sequence goes on from CM033392.1 coordinate 24,559,103, forward strand.
AGCGGTTCTTTAAAGAACCGATGTAATATGTCTTTGCTTATTATAGCGGTTCTTCAAAGAACCACTATAATAGGTCTTTGATTTTTATTTTTTTAATTAATGGACCTATTACAGCGGTTTTTTGTATTACAGCGGTTCTTCATAGAACCGCTGTAATAGGTCCATTAATTTATTTATTTTAAGTAATGGACCTATAACAGCGGTTCTTAAAAGAACCGCTGTAATAGGGTACCAGTCAACCCTTTTATAGCGGTTCACCCATGAACCGCTGTAATAGGCCCCTCCGTTCAGCGGTTTTTTTAAAACCGCTATATTAGGTGCGCTGTAATAGGTCATTTCTGTAGTAGTGGTGGTGGAATTTTAGTTATGTTTCTCTCTTATAACTGTTTCAACTTTGTTCTCTGACTTGTGTTGGAGGATTAAATAAACCGTCCAGTGAAGCCCATCAGTACACATCCCATAGGCTTTTGGACAATAATTGGGCTATGTTCACCCAGTCAACTTAGTCCAATTAATATTAATCCAATTAAATATATATTGATTAAATCAATATTCTTCTTAATTGATTAATTAACTAATATTATAGTTTAAAATATTGAATTAACTTAGTCAATTAAATATTCAAAATAATTAATTTAATTCACCATTGTTTAATCCAATTAAACAACCAATTAAATTAATTTGTCCAATTTAATTAATTCGTCTTACCCAATGACAAATTACCAGAACATCCTCCAAATACAAGATTTGATTTTCCCGTCTATTTCTTTATAGCACAACTCTTTAGGTTTGTCTCAATTGGAAATAGGAGGATACCAAAGGATGTGGGTGACACCTATCCAGCACCGTGGCCCCACATCGTAGCCTAATCAAATAATGAAATGACTATGTCATTACAAACCTCTAGATTATGAATACCGTATAAGTATAAGTCATTCACTGACGTATCCCGATAGAGTGAGAGTCATGGAATATGTCAAACTCACATGACTCGATGCTATGCTTAAGAATCCTAGTAATATAAGATTACTAAACACGAGTTAGTTCATCGGCTCTGGCCAGAGACTTTCAATGTCATTTACCTATGATCGCATAGTATACTTCTCATTTACTTTCAAGATAGTGAATTCCTTCTTGGTAATCATCTCACATGCTACTTGCCCATTGGGACGCATTTCGAGGTCGACCCCACCTTTTAACGGATGAATTGGGTCTAACTACTCTAGTGACAGAATCCATCGTCACAAGCACACTGTGACCATAACTCCTCAGGTCTAAGGCTCACGGATACCTTCATAATCAGTAATCAAATTAGTCACAGTCACTGAGTAAAAACCCATGTGATCGGATTACTACAAGCTGTGTTCGAATACATAATCCCATCAATATATCTATGGCACAAACCCCCACTATTCCTTAGTGTTTGACTGGCACTCCTTTGTTAGAGCATGTGTCATACAAGTTCATACGAATCTCAACTCAATGCCCAATTGAGATTCTTCGACTTTCAAACCATTTAAGTGATCAAGTATCAAACCCTTCCAGTGCCCATCTTCTTAACTACTATAAGGAGTGCAAAGGTTTGCCTTAACACACATGGACTAGTTGTTCATTTAAGACTTTATAGATGCCAACAAGAATTATACGAACAACATACTATTGCCTTTATATTAATTCGAGGTTGCACAATATAAACTCGTGCCTCATATTATAACTCTTTGTTGGCATCGAGGGCACATTCCCAACAATCTCCAACTTGCACTTTATGCCAATCTCTATGGTATTAAATACCCATCTTCTAAAAGATGTTCCTCTAGCACCACCTGTGATAATGGCCCAATGAGTGTGTCAACCGTTTAATCGGCTGAGCTTATTTTCTACAAGGCTACATTGTCCTTTCTAACGATCTCTCAAGAGATGTTGTATCTCTCAGCATTTGTCTGGATTTGTGAGGCCTAGGTTCCTTTCATATGCGTGACCTTCATCTCATCACAGTAAAATGACATTGCAAGCTCTGCACTAGGGACCAATAGAAGTTCTACCACGAACTTCAGATCCAAACAGTTTCCTTCGACGGCCTCCAAGACTCCAAGGCTTTTCGTATTCATTCTTAGTAGTAAGGTATTTTACTTGGAACCTTTCCAAGTTACTACTCCACAATTGAGGGTGAATATTAACCCAAAGTGAAATTTTAATCTCCTTTATCAGACTCAAGGTCTGAGTAAGTATAAAACTTCCACTATCAGTTCTCCATGGGCATAAACGAAGAATATATCCTAAGTTCTTCTTAAGTACTTCATGATATATATTATGTCTAGCCATTGCTCTTCCTCTCTAGGCAAGAGCCCTTTCTCAGATCTTCTTCCTAAATTGCTTTAGGGTTTATTCTAAGTAAAGTGCTTGGGAGGGGCCCATTATCCTATTCGCTCTATTTTCATAGATGCAAATTATAAGGATAAAGATGGCTTCTCCCAAGTCTTTCATGGAGAATATGCTCGATGTTTATGTCTTGACATAGTCAATGAACCCACATCATTTCTCATAAGTAGAGCATTCTCTACATATAGCACCAGAAATGATATCTCGCTCCTACTGATCTTATTGCACAAAGATGGTCTCTCTTCGTTTTGATGATATCATAATTCCAAATTATGTCATCAAAGTGAAGATTCTAACAACGAGAGGTCAGCTTAAATCCATAAATAGATTCATACAACATGTAGACCTTATGAGAATCGACCTCAAATATGAAACCCTTGGGCTGTTCAAAATGGATGTCCTTCTAGAGGAGTCCATTTATGAACGAGTCTTCACATCCACGTGCCAGATTTTTATAATATTGGGTGTTGTTATTGAAACTAAGATTCTAGTGGATTTGATTGTAGTTGTGGCAAAGGGGCTTCCTTGTAGTCAATGCCCTTCTTTTGAGTGCACCCTTTCGCCATCAGCCTGGCCTTGCCATTCGAATCAATCTTTCTCTTGTAGATGTATTCGCCTCTGATGAGTACAAAACTCCTGGGGCGATCTACTAGAGTGTAGGATTGATTCAAAGACATCTAATCCATCTTCACTTTCATAACTTCGACACCTTCTCGTAGATTCCATATCCACCATCGATTTGTCATAGTAGAGGGATTGTATCCTTGGTTTTTCTATGCTACATCATTCATCTTATGCTTTGTTTGTAGCAAACAACCACTTTTCTCAGTCGGCTGAGAGACTTTTCCATATCAATCGTTGGTGGTTGTGTTTTAATGGTCTTTGGTTCCTAGAATAGTAGTCTCCTAAGATGTTTTGTTTTATTCTCTTAGAATAATCTTTCCACCTGATCATCATGTAGGTAAAAAGAGTTCTCCCACTGAATCATTGGGACAACTAAGAAAACGTCGTTTTAAGGACCAAGCCTTCAGATTCTTTACCTTTATCTTTTCTATGTAAGTTGGGGATTCCCATATCGACACGTGTTTAAGATCAGGCTTCCACAAGCGCCACATCTGACATGGTGCCATAGGAATGAATTTAGAGGGACATCTATTCAAGATGTACCTATAAGTAGCGCAAGACTCACTATGTATTGGGTAATTCTATGTAGATTAGCATAGAATGAGTCATGTCCAACGATGTCTCGTTCTTGCATACTACTACCTTATTCATTTGTAGAGTCGCTGGAAGTGTAAACTATGAAGCTATGTTACGTTCTTCTAGGAACGGGTCAAATTAGGAAATCATATACTTGACCTTACAATCCAATTGGTGTGTCTTAATATGATACCATATATTCAACCATAGACGTCAGTACGCACAAAATTTAGAACTTGAGTGGCCCTTTAATATGTTCCCTGTGCAGAGAGATTTGGTCATCTTGATTATGAGATAAGATTCTTAAGTATGGATAGGGATCCAATCCCAATGGGCTTGTACCCCCACGTTTCTCCTAACTAGTGAATCTCATGCTCATAAGGCATGACCCAATCTTAGGTGCCAAACAATTCCTCTAGTTTGTTTCTAGCATACTACGTTCTCTAGTTTATGTGTTCATAGTATACTAATTCCGAACTTTCAAATCATGTTAACGATTTTAGTAAGGATGTATTGTTCCTACACATATTTTCAAAATAAATGTCATGAAAGTTATTATCAAACTTAAAGAAGCATCATTTCTTGACCAAGTCAGAACATGATAACTTTCTTAATGTCATTTGATAAAACTAGTCAATCAACCAAACGTGTTCAGAATTAAAAAGAACAGAGGCGGATTATATTTGGATACACCCGACACAATGCCTGGTTCCAATATTGATCACCTCTTGTTTTTCCAAATTTTATACTTCTTTCTAATTCTTCAAACATGAGCACTAGCTCTAGAATGTAGAATACAAAAAGTTGAGAAAACCGATCATAGAACAGATGTTTCCAAAACACATGGTTCTATGACCAGTGCGCCTCATATTTAAGCCCTACTCATCGTCCCATTCTTATACTTGAGTAATGCTTGCTTCAAGCATACAAATCAATGACTCTGAACAGAGGACCTTCCTCAAGTTTCTAAGTCAGTTGATTTGGTTAGGTCAGTACAGACAAAATTCTCGAGCATAATTTTAAACGGGTTAAATTCTAAGAGAGATATAAAATAAACGCATAAAATAAACAAGATTCAATTAGGATGTTTATATTGTACACAAGTAAAACTAAGACTATAATTTTACTTGGCTCCCACTACATTTTTTGAAAAATCGCACTCCCACTGTAATTATCGCAAATCTCGTTGGATAGATTTCATGTTGAGTATTGAGTTCTTCAAATAATTCAGTGGGTTGCAATCTAACCGATATCTGGCCCACTGATTATCCAAAATGGTGTCGTATACCAATTTATCCAATAAATGATTCAATACCTTTCCCCATAATTCACAAAGCCGCAACCTAACCGATTTCTAAGCCCGTGAACTACATGAGTGCATCCCATTAGCTCCTTTAATCTAACATTTGAATTTCACCTTGCAACCTAACTGGTTTTTGGGGTGAAATATGCTTCGACTAAGGCATCCTTTGCACTTAATAAAATTTCAAATTATTTCCAAATGCATAACCCCCATAACTGGGAGGCATTACACATTGGTTATAATTTTAATTTCATTAAGCTTAGTGGAGGGAGAGAATGTTTCTCATCCTTTACTAACTCGGTATCATTTAATTTGGGAGAATTTAAATATTCAACTAAGGTCTCACAATGCATATTAACTCCTAACATGCTAACATGCATATAAAGCATAGAAAAAACCAAGCAATTCTACTATTATACATTTTCATAGACTAACTAGATCGGCCCAAGCCAATGGGCTAATCAACATATATATTTTAAGCATGCATAATAAAACATAAATCCAAGTCGATGAAAGGTGTATCTCATCACATATAACAAGCATTTAAACATAAAAGCACACATGCGATAAGAGTATAAAATAAATTTAATTTATTTTATTAATTAAATCCAATTTGACTATTACAAAACTAAATCCCATTTAATTTTGTCACTAAGACTAAATCCTACTTAATCGAAGTAAAATTGAATCCAATTTAATTTTATGTGATCGAAAAATCTATATCATAATCAATTAAATCTAATTTTGTTAATAACAAAACTAAATTTAATTTAATTTTGATATGATGATTAAATCCAATTTATTCTTCATGGAATTAAATCCAATTCAATTTCCATTAGAAGATTAAGACTAATTTAACCAAAGCGATATTAAATCTATTTGAAATTAGTTCTTACTTAATTTCAATGGGACGATTAAATCAATTTTAATCTAAGTGGAATTAAGTTCTACTTAATTTTTATGAAAAAGATTAAACCAATTTCAATCATTGTGAAAACGAGTCTCACGTAATTTCCATGAAAATGATTAAATAAATTTTGATCTTAGTGAAATTAAGTCTCACTCAATTTCTATGAAAAGCTTAAATTAATTTCAATTCGTGTGATATCAAGTCACACTTAATTTCAATGGGAAGGATTATATTAACTTTAATCTAAATGTAATCAAGTCCTACTCAATTTCCATGATAGATTAAATTAACTTCAATCAATGTGAAATTAAGTCTCACTTAATTTCTATGGGCTCATGAATCATTGACCAAGTCCTACTTAATCAATTACAAAATTAAATCTCATTTAACTTTGATGGCTAAATTAAATAGATTCAAAATATCAACAAAACTAAATCTCATTTAATTACTTTTAATAAATCAAATCTTAATTTAATTTATGTAAATCAAATATAATTTAATTTATATTAAATCCAATTTAACAATAATTAAATTTAATTTAATTTACAAAGAAGGGTTTAATTTGATAAAGAAGAAGATTAACCCAATTAGTTAAATTTGGGTTTGGGTCTTATCCAATTAATAATTCAATTGCAATTGGGTCCAAGCACAATATTTAATTGAATTAATTCGTGTTAGGCCAACAATTCATTATTTTGTACTGGGCCAAGCCCAACACTTCTTGATTAAAATTGATTCAACAGTTGTCGGGCTTCTTTTAATTATATTGGACCAAGCCCAATTCAATTTAAGAACCCATCATATTAATTTATTACCGATTGGGCCAACCCCAACATGGAAATTAATTAATATGAGTTGGGCCAAGCCCCACACACAATCAAATGTGTATTGGGTTCAGCCCAACACACAATAGGTTGTTGCCCATTAGGGCACAGCGTCTTCTTCCTTAAGTCACGCCGTCAGGCGCCGCTGCAGGAGATCTGGCCGGTCATGGCAGCGGCGCCCGGCACCGCCGCCTTAACCCGCCATATCTCCGGCCATATCTGTCATCGGAATCCCTCTAAAATGACGATTTCACGGTCAATTTTCTTGCCCCAATTTGCAGCGCAAGAAGTTGGAAAACATAGCTGTTACAGCCATCTTCTCCGGCAATTTCAGCGGACTTTCGAAAGGCGAAACCAGCGACGTATGGCGAAGCCTCAGACGCCAATTTCGGCTATCAATTTACAAGGCCCAAAAACTTCCGCTTCCATGGCTGAGATCGACCCTTTCCGACAGGGATATACTGGCCCTTTAACGTCGACAACCAGCGCGAACCCACCGGAGAAGTGACCAACCGCGCCTAGCGCACGTATCCCCGACGAACAGCGGCTGTCATCAATGGCCATAAACGGCCATGTTCGGCCACTTCAATCCTCAGCCCAACAACACAAATTCAAAGCACAATCAAAACTAATTTCAGAATTCCCAAATCAAAAGTCGATTTTAGATTTCAATTTCGTGAAGCAACCCTGATTTTTCAGATTTTCTCGCCCATTTTTCAGATTTGAAAAACAGTAAACAATTTTCCAGGAATCTCGAGAATCTTTAGCCCGATCAACTGATAGATATCAGTAATAATTCTAGATTTTAGATTTGTTTTCTAGAAATTCATAAATTGCAAATTACGATCTTCAAATTTAATAATTAATTTGAAATTTTAGATCCAATCTTAAATGCCAAAATAACAACAGATTTTTCCATCCAAACTTTTGATAATTCAAGATCATCAATTGCGTAATTAACATGAACATACAATGTGAACACGAAGAACACGAAAACATAATCAACGAAGCTAACAAATTTGGCTCTGATACCACTGTTGAGAATCTAGTTAGGCATGCGCAGCGGAAACAAAAACAGATTCGGATTCCCAAACCAAGATCAATTCGTGGCTTTCGTCGATTTTAATCAAGAAAAAAGATGAATACGAAAAATTTACATTTTCGCGTATTCAATCTTTAATCCTCGCGAATCTTGAATCTTCTCCAACAATTTAATTGTACCGTCTCTAGATCATCACGCAGCGGAATTAACTCTGGGAAATCTCCATCTCTGACTTCATAGGCGCCTAGGTGTGAGAGAGTTGAAGAATAATAATTTTTCTCTGTCTTGTATTTCTGGTGTTGAATTTCAGTTATGTTTCTCTCTTTTAACAGTTTCAACTGTGTTATCTAGCTTGTGTTGGAGGATTAAATAAATCGTCTAACGAAGCCCATCAGTACACGACCCATAGGGCTTTTGGACAATAATTGGGTTATGTTGACCCAATCAACTTAGTTCAATTAATTTAATCAATTAATATTTAATTCAATTAAATATATATTGATTAAATCAACATTCTTGTTAATTAATTAATTAATTAACTAATATTATAGCTTAAATATTTAATTAACCTAGTCAATTAAATATTCAAAGTAATTAATTTAATTCACCATTGTTTAATCCAATTAAATTAATTTGTCCAATTTAATTAATTCATCCTACCCAAGGACAAATTACCAGAACACCCTCCAAATACAAGACTTGATTTCGCCATCTATTCCTTTATAGCGTGACTCTCTAGGTTCGTCTCAATTGGCAATGGGAGGATACCAAAAGATGTGGGTGACACCTAGCCAGCACCGTGGCCCCACATCGTAGCCTAATCGAGCTCTAGATTATGAATTTCGTATGAGTATAAGCCCTTCACTGACTTATCCCGATCGAGTGAAAGTCATGGAATATGTCAAACTCACAAGACTCGATGTTATGCTTAAGAATCATAGTAATATGAGATTACTAAACATCAGTTAGTTCATCAGCTCTGGCCAGAGACTTTCAATCTCATTTACCTATGATCGCATAGGATACTTCTCATTTACTTTGGAGACATTGAATTCCCGCTTGGTAATCACCTCAGATGCTACTTGCCCATTGTAACGCATTTCGAGGTTGACCACACCTTTTAACGGGTGAATTGGGCCTAACTACTCTAGTGACAGAATCCAACGTCACAAGCATACTTTGACCGTAACTCCTCAGGTTTAAGGCTCACGCATACCTTAATAATCAGTAATCCAATTATTGACAGTCACTAAGTAAAAACCCATGTGATCGGATTACTACGAGCCGTGTTCGAATACACTAATCCCATCAATGTATCTATGACACAAACTCCCACTATCACATAGTGTTCGACTGACACTCTTTTGTCAGAGCATGTGTCATACAAGTTCATATGAATCTCAATGCCGAATTGAGATTCTTCGACTTGCAAACTATTTAAGTGATCAAGTATCAAACCCTTCTAGTGCCCATCTTCTTAACTACTATAAGGAGTGCGAAGGTTTGCTTTGACACACATGGACTAGTTGTTCACTTAAGACTTTATAGATGTCATCAAGAATTATACGAACAATATACTATTGCCTTTATATCAATTAGAGGTTACACAATATAAACTCATGCCTTATATTCTAACTCCACGTTGGCATCGAGGGCACATTCCCAACAAAAATGATCGTTCCATAAATCCCGCCCTCATTTCTTTAAGACGCCATTTTCTCAAAAATGCACGAACAATTGTGAATGTCCATGACGACACTCTTTCTATGGAGTTTGATGGTGAAATTGTCAAATTCAACATACTTGACTCCATATGGTGTCCTCTGGATATGTAGTGTATTTCCTTTATTGATAAAGTTAAAATGATGGCGGAGGAAATAATGGACCACAAAGAGCATGCACTAACAAAAGTTTCATTGTGAGATTCCGATTGATTGAAGCTGGAACATCGAGCCAACGACGTTGAACAAATGCGTTTCTTGGGAGGCAACCCAAGCGTGGCTGAAAAGCCACCTTCAGATTTGATCTGTTTATCCCTCTCTTTTATTTACTTTATTCATGATTTATCATTCGGTGTTTTACATTGAGGACAATGTAAGATTTAAGTGTGGGGGATGGGTTAAATTCTTTTTATTCTTGCATGTTTTGTTTAAATAAGTTGGGGATTTGATTGGTTTGATGCTTTTGTGCGGATTTGAGATGTTTTAATTTTCATGAGATAAAAGCAAGTTTTTTGAAATTTCATTTCTTTGGAATAAAATGATTTAGATGTCATGCGTTAGAACCAGTTGATTATGAATGAGATAGACATATTATGGTGAAACAACTCGCTTCTTGAGCTTGTATTGATACAATGATGGAACTATGAAGTGGAATTGCGGGTTTTAGTGGACTATGTCAAAAGTGTGAGCCTTTATTTTGATTGAATTTCCATGGAAAGCTTCTTTCTTTAATTGTGTATATCTTCTATGTTTTGTACTACTAGAACTTGCTTTGAACCATGTCAAAATTACACTGATATGCACACTCGAAGATGACAAAGGCACTTAGGATTTTAACCCACTTAGCCTAAAAAACCTAGCTTATGCATCTTTATCACGAATGAATCCCCTTTGAGTTTGTGGCCTTTTTATTGATTATAACTGAATGATGAGCTTTTATCATTTTCTTTATTCCCTCTTGCATTACCTGTCCAAAAATGAGTAGAGCTACAAGGATGTACTTCATGGGTTTCAATAGAATGACATACTTAGTGTAAGTGTTGGGGTGCTTTTGGTGAATATAAAGGATGTTATTCAATTTTTGGGAGAACAGAGCTTGAGAACTTTTCCTTCTTTGTCATTTTAGCTCCGATATTTTGATTGGCTTCGTTCTTGAAAAAGTAAGAAAAGAAAATTTGAAAAAGGAAAAAAAAATAGAAATGAAAAGAAAAAGTGAAGAATAGAAGTTGAAAAAGAAAAAGAGCAAAGTTTAGTTGTTAAAGATGGGAAGCAAATGTATGATGGAAACATGAGTAAAAGATATGTTGTTGATGGGCTTTGGGTCCTCTTTACTCTATTTACCCAAGTGTATCTTGCATCTCTACTAGTTTCACGGACTTAACTCTCTTTATCCTTTGTTTCCTATCCAAGCCCCAACCCTGTTACAACCATATTTAAGACCTTTTGATTCTTGTGTGCATATTTCAAAAGTAGTGGAGATTTAGGTATATAAGAAAGCCTAGGGAGTGCACTTTCATAGAAAGATTTGAGTAAAACGCGTTATCCATATACACTTGAGTGTTTGGAGAGGATTATGAGAAAGTTTACTAAATTCTCAACATTTCTACTCTTGTATGAGATCGTTGTGTGGACATTTAATAAAGTTTCCAAGTGAATATTAGCTACAATGTGTGCCAATCTTCGTAGTGTTTAATTCGACCATGGTTTTTGTCTCATGTTATCTTTATCATTTATATTCCGTTTTAATGAATTTGAGAGAAGTGTGCTTTTTCTTAATCCTTGCCCGAGGAGGTGCAAATGGCTAAGTATGGGGGTATTTGATAAGTGCTTTACTTGTCTAGTAATCTCGTCTGATTGTAATACTTTTATTCGTTATTCGATGCTAAATATTTACTTACAGTCTTGATATCTTCTAGGATCATCCAAAGACATTTTAGGGAAATGAAGAAAATAGAACGAAATTAAGAAGAAACGGTTCTCCAAGTGCAGCGTTAGAATTTCTACCAGAACTCTGTCCATGGATATCCAATTAACTGAACTCTTATTCCCTTGTAAAGTTCAGAGATGTAGATTTATTTTTTATGTTGAAGACAAAGATAAAAAAATGTCTATAAAAAGGCGAAAAAGACAGTGGAAGTGAACAAAGCGAAAGATCAAAACAAAGTATCATTTTGTGATGGATTTTTCGTATCTTTAATGAATGAATCAGTTCTCAAGTCCTTCTAAATAATTGTAGATATATGTCTTTGCTTTCTACAGAAACTTGAATCGTCTCAATTCGATGTCTATAAAGAGAGAGATAGATATTACCGAGACTGCGCATGAGACTATAGTAAGCAAAAATGCTTGCCGCAGCACGAATGTCCAGAAGCTACTGCTTGCTCAATTACAGCGAGCCAAAATTGCTCGCTGCAATGCGAGACATCGCGTAGGGACCCAATTTTGGGCGAATAAATAGGCCTTTAGCCCATTCTAGGTTATCTTTTCCCCCACACTACTACAAAAAACCGCCGTAAAAAAAACGCCTATTACGGCGGTTTTTTGTGCCTATTACAGCGGTTGGGTTTAGGCCTATTACAACGGTTAAAAACTGCTGTAATAGGCCCCTATTACAGCGGTTACAGTTATATTAATTAACCTTTACTTAAATAATTTTATTAACATCAGTTGAGTTGAATTAAATACTTTTAATTAATCAATTGTGATGAAACTCGATCAAATCCCGCAACGATGGTCTCGTGCTAATATCAAGACATTTCTCTTTAATGATAACCGGGTGTATCGTGCCCAATTGTAGGCTCGGGGATTCTCGAAGAACCTTCCCCAACCTTTTTCGGGGATTCTCAAAGAACCTTCCCTGGCCCTTTTTCTCCCCTTTGAAATGGTGGTTTTCTTGCCCATTATTCTAGAAACAATTTGGCAGAGTAACAGCGCAAAAAATTGTACCAAGTTCTCTACTAATCCTTCTCCCAAACTTTCAACCAACAAAATTCGGATCTTTCAACCACAAAAAACCCAAAATTCAGATCTTTCACCCACAACAAACCCAAAATTTGGATCTCACTATACGAAAATAAATTCTATCTTCATCAAAATATATCCAAGTTAATATTATATATATATATATATATATATAGAGAGAGAGAGAGAGAGAAGAAGCTTACGGTGGTGGTGGTGGTGGAGGCGGCGGTATACGGTGTCGGTGGTGGTGGCGGCGGCGGTATACGGTGTTGGTGGCAGCGGTATACGGTGGCCGTGGTGGTGGTGGCGGCAGTGAGAGAGAGAGAGAGAGAAAGAGAGAGTTGAGAGAAAGAGAGAAAGTGTGGCGGTGGTGGTGCTATATGGTGGTGGTGGTGGTGGCGGCGACGTTATATGGTGGTGGCAGAGGCGGTATATTGTAGAGGTAGTGGTGGCAGCGGCGGTATATAGTGGCGGTGGTGAGAGAGAGAGAGATGAAATTGGGGGGGGGGGGATCGGGTATTTAACCTGAACCGACCTATTATAGCGGTTCACTTGTGAATCGCTGTAATAGGTACCTCCGTTCAGCGATTTTACCAGAACCACTGTAATAGGTGCGCTGTAATAGTGGATTTTTGTAGTAGTGCCAAGCGTTGTTCCACTTTGTATTCTTTCACACTTTTGGATGATTTTTACTTTGAAGATGAATTTTAGATGCTAAAAACCTTATCTGGACAATTGTAATACGACTTCATCATCTTGATTTGTGAGATTTATTCTTAATCTCCTTTTTCTAATTGAATATTTGATTTTCTTGTTTACATGCCAAGTGTTTGATGAAATGCATAACTTAGACGTACACTTTGTTATTGTATTTCATTCACCCATTCCTAGTTAAGGTCAAATTGCTAACAATTAGGCCCTTATTTAATAGCAACTAGAGGTTGTTAGACCTTTAGGGGAAAATTAATGTCTTTAGACTCAATTCATGTCTTTGGATTAGCTCTTGATGCCAACTCTCTTCTAGTAATTAATATTTCTCCTTGTTTAATCGAAAGTCTAGTCTCTAGATGTGTTTTAGGAGAAAGGATTTATTGATTAGAATAGTAAGAGGTTCACACGCTTCATTGATTCTTTTAGTTGGCTACTTGATTAGAATTCATTTCAAGTATCTATGATCAAATCGAGAAGATGAAGGGTGCTTACAATTGATCGGGTTTCTCCATTATTGTTTATTTCTATCATGTAATTGCTTATTTTACATTTTCGTTTGCTTAGCTATCGTACAATTGCAACCAATCCCCCCGTTTTTACTTAAGTTTCATAAGTAATTAACAATTATAATTGATCTATATTCTCTTGGGTTCGACCGTTGCTTATCACCATTACTAGATATTAAGGTAAACATAAATAGTATTTTTGGTGTGCTAGCACCATTCCTAGATATCAAGGGAAATAGAAATAATATTTTTAGTGTGCTACAACACGCACCAAAGTAAAAAAAGGTGAACAATAAACGATGGTATATAGCATCACTCTATATTAAATTTATCAAAGTCAATTAGATTGCAATAACTTCTTGACAAAAGTAAGGAAGATGAAAAAATAGTAATATATGAAAACAATGTATACATACAAATATATATATATATATATATATATATATATATATATATATACAGGATAGCTCTTATATTATTTTTTGTCATGTCCAAACCAGAGAGAATAAGTGAAATTAAAAAAAAAAAATGGACCAAAAGATAGAATTAACAAAAAGTGCACTCGATTGACACGAACGTAGAATTTAGAAGATGTTACACAGTGGACTTTTGTAGTTTAATTAACCACAGCCACCTCCGCAACCCCCACAGCCACCACCGCAACCCCCACAGCCACCGCCGGAACCTCCATTACGACCTTTTCCAGTACTGGTTGTTGACGAAGTGGCAGCAGTTGCAAGCACAATCATACCGCCATCGTTTAACCCGCTGGGTTTATAGCTATAACCTTTCTTCACATCACGATACACCGGTTGACGAAGAGGAGGAGGGGCGTAGATGGTTTTTGCCACTATCGGCTGCTTCTCTTCGCTTCCAATTATGTAAATACAATACACGAATAGAATTGCTGCGACTACAATAACCACAATACAACTACAAACAATGAGCATAATCATACTTGTTTCCATCTTGTTGGATAGTTATGATCTAATTCCCTAGCAAACGGTTCTTTATATCAGCAATCCATCCCTAGTCGTTGCCATATTAGGATGTTTATATCTTGTAGTAATTAAATATAGTTAGACCTTCTATTGTATTAGTTATCTACTCTAATTAGGTCTTCTTGATTGGCTTGGAGTCTTATATATATGTCCATCTATAATTATCTTGTACTAAAAACACATTATTTGGATTTTAATACAATAATAGTAAAGGTATCAACACTTTTAATGATACACTAAAAAGAGGGCCGAACTTTGGGCGATACCTTGTTATGATTTTTTACCTTGTTACTGACCGGACCACTAAACAAATAGGTGCCCATCTATCTCTGTTCGTTAACTCGTCAATATTCGAGGCACAATACCATGTACGACATAGATGAATGATCTAACGGGGTCTAAAAACATTGTTTTTTATACTATAGGTCCTAATCGAACCTTAGAATTGCAAAACACTACAAGATCCGCGTGTTCCATTCTACTCGGGTCAGGTCGATCCATGACCCGACCCTAGAAGGTACGATCCTAGCCGTTCATTAATAACACGTGGCATCATCCGAGTAAATCACCCAGCTGGCAGAACAGTATTCGTCCAGTGTATATGAACACTATAAATACCCGCATTTATGAAAGAGATTGGGGGGGGAGGGGAGGGGACAACATTTATTACACTCGTAAGCTGGCTCATTGATTCGTTATTTAAACTAAGACTTAATAGTACGATCCCTTATATAAATTGGAGATTAGTCGTATCCGAATTATCTATATAATAGGAAAATCATTTATTTTGGAACTACGTTAGACTTGATGCCAGTGTGGTACGTAGGCAGCTCGACCTTTCGAGTGCAGTCTATAATCTTCATTCATTTATGGATAGTTCGCCGTACGAGGTCATCTAGACTGAGAGGGGAGGATTATTTTCCGACCTATATCAACTTTATATATCATTGCTGTATCTGGTAAGATTACGTGAGATGTGCAATAACTTGTGCATTTAGGATTGTACTATATTTGAGTAGATTCCCGATGTAAAAAAATGGCAATTTGAATATAAATTTCACAGAAAAATTCAAGTTTGGCAGGGAAATAGCGGGACGCCTTCGACTGGGGACTTTTTTCGTGGAGCGAAAATCAACTTCAATTTGGGCATTTTTCTACGTGGAGGATTGATTGACATTCAATTTGGGGTTTTTGTTTTTCATGTGGAGAGAAAATTGAATTTTAATTTTTTTGTAAATTTTGATAAAATGGAGGTAAAAGTCCCCTGTGTAATTTGTAATTGTAATTTTTTTCTTGTAATTAATTTTTTTGTTTATGGGATTTTGTTCTTCTAAATTGTTCTTTTAATTTTTTTACTTGTAACACTTATTTTCAGTTATCATTTTCTGACGTCAAGAATTAAATTAAATTTCAGAAACATCCCTGAATTGAAAGCAACATGTGCAGATGACAGGAAAAATCACAAGAACAAATTAAAAGAAAAAATTCTGAGAAAAATTACAAAATTATTATAAGAAACATATTCAATAACAAATTACAAGAAAAATTACACATGGGACTTTTTCATCCATATTTTCCACATGTCAGCATCTTAAGTTTTTCTAATTCATTGATGACATTATTAATTGCACTCAGATCTCAGAAAAATCCCCAAATTCAAAATAAATCTTCACTTCACATGAAAAACAAAATCCCTAAACTGAAAATCAATTTTCACTCCACATGAAACAAATTCCGAAATTTAACAGTCAACATGTAAAAGATGCCCAAATTGAAAGTCAATTTTTATTTACACAAAAATAAAAAAAAATTAAATTGAAAGTCATTTTTCTATACATGAAAAAAAACCAAAACTTTTTTTTTTTTTAAGAAAAATCGGTTTTATATATCATTCAATCGAAATTTCACAACACCTAGAACAATATAATTCATATCGACTCAAACGATTTAGTAAGAGCAGACTTTTTTTTGTTTCATCTTCTTTCAAGAGACCTTGGATTAATCTCCTCGATCTGCAACACATGTCTCGAGCCCAACTTCTCCTTATACCAGACTATTATGACCTCGTTTTAATTTCCAGTCTTTTTAATGAAACCCTTACTCCAACGACCCAACTTAAATCCATCTCACTCTTTGATCCTACGGCCTGCATCGGCCCCAACCTGCTACAAATTCATGACATTGCCCCTTCGACTTTGAGATCCTTACTCAGAAAGATCAAATTATGGAAGTTGCTTCTTCAAACTAGAGAAATCATCCCAAGTAGTTTTATTTTCAGAAAATCTAGACTACAGTATTAGGAATTGGGAGACTGGTGCATTGTTTTGTGGAATCAACTCTTGGCCCAGCGCATACAGAATCCCTCTTCATTAATTTGGGGTAATTCTTGAACATGGGTATACTTTTGACCAATTTTTTTCTTCCACGGGGACACATGTAAGACTGGATATATTGCGCTACCCTCAGGTAAAGCCAATAGATATGGTCGATAATTAGATATGGTCGATAGTATTTGAGTGCCAATTTCAAATGTTTCATGATGGTCCTAATGGCATATTAGAAGGGGAGGTCTGAATAGACCCTGAAGTCCTTTTTTGACTTTAAAAATTCGTATTAAAAAATGTGTTGGACGCTTGAAAATTAGGCGCTTAACTGAGCATCTATTGAAGACTGTTTTTAGAAAAATAACTTAAACTTCAAGATTTGAATGCTATAACCAAATAGGTTTAAGCATTCACTTCTTTAATCAGTGTTAGTACGGCGGAATTGATTTGATAGTCTTCTTGTTTGAAAGCTTTTAGCGTCACAAACTGTTTCTTAGTTGCTTAAATTTTGATTGTGTTTTAGTTAATCACTTTATGCATTGATTATGTTAATAAGGAAATTGACTATAGAGTAAATAACACAATATTTGTAAGGTTCGTTGGGTGGTGTAATCTCAACTACGTCCTTCTTCTCCTTGAACACTTGAAGGCAATCCACTAAAATGATTCTGAAAGAATCACACATAATCTTCTACAAATTAGGGAGAGATGGATGTTGATGACTTGAGCTCCTTGATCACACAAATTTCGGTTCCAAATCACTTCTGTCCCCTTGCTTCTTTCACCCAAAAATAAGGCAAGTATCCAACTTCGACTTCACACAGATCGCGAGGCTTGGATGAGGTTTTTCTGAACGGTTTGTTTGATTTTGATAAAGTTCAAACAACTGAGAATATCTCAATAGTAATGTAGGTTTCTTCAAAATAAAAGTTTGAGATATTGGTTGACTGTCTCAGGATTTGATGAAAAGCAAAGAGAATGTTTGCTTGAATATTCTGGTTTTTCTGAGAATTTAAGGAATGAGACTTCAATTCAACAACAATTTTGCTTTGAATTTTTCGGGTGGTTTTGGCTTGTTGTTGAAGTCCTATTTATAGGCATTCTTGGAAAAAGTGTCTGTTTGACACATGCACAGGTGCGTGTCTCTCACTTTCGCCAGTGAACAACTTTTGTCTTTTTTCCTGAAAATTTGCTGCACAAAAGTTGGTGCTGCAATCTGTGAATAGTTGACAGTCCAATAGGGTGGCTTCTCCATGCGTCCGAAAGTGCTTATCACATTTAATGCTCTTATCAGCATTTAATGCATTTGAATTAAATGCCCGTTGGCATTTAATGAACTGAGAATATTTGCATTAAACTCCTTCTGGACTTAGAAATAAATTCAGGTGAAATCAGTCTTTGATAGACGCTCATTCATCCTTAAATAACTTCTGTCCTAATGAACGCTTGACATAGCTGGTCGTTTTGGACGCTTGAAATCTTTATTTTCATTCAGACTTTAAGCACTTGAATCTTCAGACTTAACTATTGATAAGCTCACTCAAAATTTATCAAACGCTCAGCCTAAAAATACTTAGCCTAACACTCTAGAATAGAAATAAAACAAAGCCTGTAAAGCCTATTACAATTCTAACGCTCAAAGCTTATACATGATTTTTACTAAAATCAAACTTACATATTTTGGGGTCTAACAAGTAATCCTCACTGTCATCATCAAAACATCTAACATGAAATTCCTAACAATTTTCCCCTTTTTGATGATGGCAATACTTACTATTTTATAGTTCAAGAGTTAGACAGCCAAAATAAAAGTTAGCATTGGTTAGTAAAAGTTAGTTAATGTTAGCTACGCTTCAACGAGATGTTTCAGCAGAAAAGATGCATTTTTATATATATGAATGATTACATGCATTTTACAGCCAAAAAAATTATAAGACAAGAATATAGATAAAGCAAAGTAAACAAGCTCTTAATCATCATCTTCTTCTTCTTCTTGTGCGTTTAGTCTTCTATTTACCTCAGTCCTGATTGCTTCAAAAATATTTTCTTCAAGCCTAATCATGGAAGCATGTTCTTTATTTATTACTGTCTTCATTTCTTCTTGTTGTTTCATTTTATAAGCAACAAATTGCTTATCCCATTCAGTTGGGTCGATTCCAATCATCCTTAGGCATACTCTGAACGCTCTATTGAAATCTGACTTCTTTTGCTCTTTAGCAATGATCTTCGGGTCAGAAGGCTTAGGCGATATAGAGAATGGAATATCAAACTGTTCAAGCAATGCCCTTGAAGGTACTGGAAAAATTTGAAAGAAGGTTTGACGCTTGAGCGGAGGGCTGGAAGCTCTTGAACTGGTTACTTTCCTCTTCTCCCCTCTTTTCTGTCCTTTCCCCTTATTGCCATCATCAACCTTTAGAAAATGCTCGATTAGCCGGCTAACTTGACTAGCAATTTGTGAGACAGTAGCAGAAAGATCATCCAGGCACTTATCAAAATGCTCCTTCATGGCCAGTTGGTTTACCATAGTAGCATCATGCAGTTCTTGAAATTCCTTTCTGCATTCTCCAACTGCCGCTTGAGCAACACCTTCCATATGACCTATTTGAGCGGTCATGGTCTGAGATTCAATCTTTGCTAAGTCAGTCTTGATCCAGTGAAGGGATTCTTCATTGTGAGTAGCGTGATTGCTTACCTCCTCCAGAACTGATTTCAGCAAAGGACCAAAAGATAGACTCACATCCGAAGAAATTGCTTGAGAAGTCGGTCGTTTAAATCTTGATGCGTGCTTGAGTGAGTCCAGGGGAGCTTGATATGTAGGATCAAAGACTGTACCTCGTGAATCAAGTTGAAGATCCATAGCCATATCAAAAACTTGTTCAGAAGCGTCAGGATTATCCTCTGGTAGAGACGCTTGAACGAGTTCTTCAGCAGACGCTGGAAGACTCGCCGCTTCAGGTGCAAGAGCTTGAGCTATAACCACGGGCGCTTCCTCAAGCGCTAACTCTAGTTGACGTAGTTCAGTGAAAGGGAAATTGAACCTGGCATATGTTGTTAGAGTATATGCCCTCGAATGCCATAAAGAGGATAGATTTATAGGGCATAAACATTGTAACTAAACTATGGTTTTTCTATTAATATAAGGCAGTTGATTGTTGTTTTCTTATAGGCATTTATAAGGTGTGAATAAACAACGTAAAGTCCTTGATGACAAGGCAAACCTTCTACCTCCTATGAGATAGGAGGAAAGACACTAGAATGGTTTGACCCTTGACATCTAAAAAAGTTCGCAAGTCTAAGAAATATTGATTGGGCATCAATAGTGAATAAAGACTTGTATGATGTAAGTTTAGACAGAGAAAGTGCCAGTCGTACACTATGGAAATGGTAGTGGAAACTTATATCATAGACGTGTCAGTTGGATTGATATGTTCGAACACGGCTCGCATCAGTTCATCACATGGGTATTTACTCATTGACAGTCAATGATGAAACTAATAAGTAGTGATAGGTACGTGTAAACCTCTGACCTGAGAAATCGAGTTAAAGATGTACTTGTGACATCAAGTCTGTCATTAGAGTAGTTAGATTCAAATCACCTGTTGGTGGAATCGACCTCGAAGTGCGACTTGATGGGCAAGTAGCATTGTTAACTGATTTGCAATATGGAATTTATTCTCTCATAAGTGAATGAGTAAAATATCCTATCCGATCATGAATAAGTGAGGATGAAAGTCATTGGCCAAAGCATTTAAATACCTCGACTTATTATGAGTTTAGGCATATGGTCAAGTTATATGAGTTTGACTTTAAACCATGACTCTTACTTGACTGGGATATAAGAATAAAAGGTTTATACACGTACGGTATTCACGGCGTAAAGGTTTGGAATGATCCTATTCATTCATTCTCAATTGGGTTACGGTGTGAGTCGCTAGGTGTCACTCACACCCCTTTGGATTCCTCCCAATTGCCTTTTGAGACGAACCTAAAGAGTCGCGCTTAAAGGAAGTGCAAAAAGAAAAACATGGGAAAAATACTTGAGAGAAATTCACGGCATTGGATGCCGTAATTAATTAATTAATTATTGGATAATTTAATTAATTAATTAAATTAATGAGTTAATTAATTTCTTGGGAAAATTGAATTATAAATTAATTAGGAATTGAATTAATTGGATTATCAATTTATTTATTGGATAAATAAATTATTCGATTAATTAATTAGCAAGCAAGACGAAAGCCCGAAGGCTTTCGAGTCCACTAAGGGGGCGGCCAAATAGACGCCCAAATAGGGCTCTTGCATGCTAGGTTATTGTTTCATAATGATATAAATATATCACAAGGTGAAAAATAACACAAGGCAACTTACATAACTTTCTCTCCAATTAAAAGTCTCCCACCTCTCTCTCTCTCTCTAGCCGTCTTTGACAAGGAAGAAAGGAGGAGTTTTTCATTTTTGATTCCGGCGTGACGAATTAGAGACGTTGGCAAATTCGGCATGAGAGAAAAGGATCACGTTCAGAAATCAACATACGCGAGAACGGTAATCTTTCTATACACAATTAAACACGAGGATTAGAGATGATTCGGGCTTTGGGAATTAAATTTACTTTCCGCTGCGTTTTATTCGAATAATTTCCAACATTGGTATCAGAGCCATTCTCTGAGTTCTGTGTTTAATTGCTTGTGTGATTGACTGTTTTTTCGCATTTTTGAGGCCTGCTCTGAACGTGTTTTTCATATGAAAATATTCTGAATCTCGCTGCAGTTTCTTCATGAAAGTTGTAGTTTAATGAGTTGCAAATCTGGGAATATAAATTTTATGAGAATCAGAGAAGTATAACCCTGAGATGAGCGCAACGCAAAACACGTGCGCAGTCTGCGCGCTGTACGCGCAATAGGAGGCCTTTTCGGCCTCCCGTTGCGCACACAGCGTGCGCACTGCACACACTGGGTGGGCCCCAACTCCATGCCGTTTCATGGCGCCGCCAGCGTCCGGCCAAGCACGATTAAACTGTGCCTGGGCGCACGGCATGGTGCACAGACCTGTTTCGAGGGCCGCATTTTCTTGACTCGGGCCCTAATGGGTCGGGTTATATTTTCCTAAGGTCCAAATTTTAATTGAATAGGTGTTTGGGCTATTTTAGTTATTCGGGTGGGTCAAAAGGATGATCACCCGGATTTAATTAAAAAGGGGCCCAAATTATTTTGATTAAAATTGTGGATAATTCAATAAATTAGTTATTGAGCCTAATTAATTAATTTTGAATATGCCATTGGTTGGTAATTTAATTTTGATAAAATTAAGTCCAATATAGTTTTTATTGATCTTTATTTGAATGAAATAATTAATTAATAAACTGTTGGAGAATTTTATTTATTAAGTTATTTATTTAAATCAAGAAATCTCATAAATAGGATTATTTTCATATGAATCAATAAAATTTGGAATTTTATTGTGGAAATTAATTAAGTTGTACTAATTAATTTTTATTAATCACCAACATAAGTGCTTTATTTATCGCGAGCATGTATTATGTGATGGTGACATATGTTTATGGGCTTAGGTTGCTTCTTTTGATTATGTATTTCTTTTGATTGGTTGTAAGGGCCGGTTTGAACCCATTTTATTTTATTTTTAGATTTATGTATAGGTTTTAAATTACCTCTTGTAATAAATAGAAATAGAATAGGCCTTTCAAAATGGAGATCATGCAAAAGAAGAGGAGCTTGGAGCCCACGAAGATTAGCTAGGCTTTTATTTTTCAATTTTATGATGGCCCATTGGCTTGGGCCCTCTAGATTTATGTATAGGTTTTAAATTACCTCTTGTAATAAATAGAAATAGAATAGGCCTTTCAAAATGGAGATCATGCAAAAGAAGAGGAGCTTGGAGCCCACGAAGATTAGCTAGGCTTTTCTTTTCTTTCGATGCATGTTCATTAGTTGTATGAAACATGTGTATTATCAATATGCGCTATATAAATTGGTAAATGTACAAAGTGAGACGAAATAAATATTTTGAACATGAATTCTCCCAAACAAAAATAATACTAAGTTAGTAAGGGGTGCTAGGCATCCTTTCCCTCAACTAAACTTAATAAGATCAAGGATTAAATCCATATGTGGCATTTTCCCAATAAGTGGGGGTCATATATTAAGATTTAATTCTAGAATTTTGTTAAGTGCATTGGATGCCTTAATCGAGACATATTTCACCCCAAATATCGTTAAAGGGTTGCAAGGTGAAATTCAAATGTTAGATTATGAGGAGTTAGTGGGAATGAACTTAGATAGTTCACATTACCAATAAATCGTTAAAGGGTTGTGGTATTTGTGGATTATGGGATAAATATGATTGAACCATCTATTTGATAGATTGATGTTTGACATCACTTTAATTAAGTAATGGACCAAATATCGTTAAAGGGTTGCCATCCATTATACTAATTAAAGAACTCAATCCCCACCACGAACTTTTCATCAACGATTGCTTCCGTCATTTCACAGTGGGAGTGTGGAATTTCGAAAAAAGTAGTGGGAGCCAAGTTATAAGTTGAAGTCCTTGATTTTAAACTTGGTCTTAATTTAGTCCAATATTCTAATTAAGTCTGGTTTATTTTCTACAGTTATTTGTTTTATCTCTCTCGTTTTTCAAAAATGACAATCAACCCACTTTCCGTATTACTCGAAAAGATTATCCTTACCGGACCCAACTTCGTGGATTGGCTAAGGAATTTGAGAATAGTAGGATACGTGTTGGACACTGATATCCTTGCTCCTCCTGCCAGAACACGTGCCAATGAGGAAGAAGTCCAAGTTCATGAAAAATGGGTGAAGGACGACGTGCGAGTGCGTGGGTACATTCTTGGCTCTATGAAGAATGAGCTACAGAGGTCCCACGAGAAGATGACCACAACGAGGGCTATCTTGGCGCACTTGGTCGAGCTCTATGGTGAGCACAGTAGGACTGCTAGATATGAAATATCTAAAGAGCTCTTCGGAGCCAAAATGAGAGAAGGGGAGAAGGTTGGGGATCATGTCCTCAAAATGATATCGAGGATCGAGAGATTGGAAGCTCTTGATTTTACAATGAACCCGCAACTTCAGACCGATCTTATCTTGCAGTCCCTTCCTGATTCTTTTTCCCAATTCGTCATGAACTTCAATTGCAATGAGATTGAATGCAACTTAGCTGGGCTAATGAATAAATTAATCACTGCACAATCTCAATTGAAGCCCAAGGGAAAAGAGACTACCTTGGTTATCACTTCTGGGCCCAGATGGGCGAAGAATAAGAAGAGAAAAACCAAGAAGCAGGCTGGCGAGCTTGGAGCTTAGGGTGGTGTCGATAAAGGAAAAGGGAAAGCTCCTGTGATTCGCAAGCGAAAGCGGCCACAAAAGACAGACAGATGCTTACACTGCGGTGAGCTGGGCCACTGGAGAAGGAATTGTCCGAATATGGGGCCTGGCGCACAAGGTATGGAACTTTATGTTCATAAAACTTATTGTTCTATGACCGTCTTCTCTACATCTTGGATTCTTGACTCTGGAGCTAGTGCTCACATATGTTGTATGAATCAGGATCTGATGCGAGAAAGGAAGCTGGACAACGATGAGGTGAAGATCAGAGTAGGCAGCCGGCAAAGCGTCGCGGCTACTGCAATAGGATCTACCTCGTTGTTTTTTAAATTCTGGACATGTACTATTACTGCATAATGTCTTGGTTTTGCCTAATGGGCTTAAAAACATTATTTCTATTCCCATTTTAGTTAAGAATGGTTACAATCTCCGTTTTATTGATGAACGATGCAACATTTATTATGGTAATAAATTTGTAGGCTTTGCTTATTTGATAAATGGATTGTATTACTTTAGTGTCCAGAATGAGTATGCAGTGAATACTATACAAAGGAAACGTAGTAGGCTTGAAATAAACCAACGATTGACATGACACCTTCGACTAGGCCATGCAGGCGAATAAAAGATTCGCAAAATGGAAAAAGATGGGCTAATTGGCCCATTGGGATTGGATCCCTATTTTACTTGTGAATATTGTCTCAAAGACAAGATGGCTAGATCGCCCTTCACAGGGAGCTTTGAAAAGGGCCTCACAAATCTTAGGTTTAGTGCATACTGACGTTTGTGGTCCATTTGGAGAAATGGCCAGAGGAGGTTTCCTTTACTTTATCACCTACACTGACGAACATTCTCGATATGGTCTAGTGTACCTGATGAAGCATAAGTTTGAATCCATTGATAAATTCAAGGAATTAAAGGATTTAGTGGAAAATCAAACAAGTCAACGTATAAAAACTCTTTGATCTGATCGAGGAGAAGAATATATGAGCGACGAGTTTGACTTATACCTCAGAGAGAATGGTATAGTATTGCAACTCACACCTCCAGCGACTCCACAGTTGAATGGAGTAGCAAAGCAAAGGAATCGAACCTTGTTGGACATGGTTCGCTCTATGCTTAGCTACACTGATTTACCCATTTCACTGTGGGGTCACGCGCTGCTTACAGCTGCATGCATTTTAAATAGATGTTCGTCCAAGTCCGTTCCTATGATTCCCTATGAAATGTGGAGAAATAGGAAACCAAGTCTTAACCACATAAAGATTTGGGGATGTCTGGCTTATGTCAAAAAGACTAAAGTGGACAAGTTGGAGGCTAGATCCTTAAAGGGACGTTTCGTTGGATATCTTGAAGATTCTATGGGATACCTCTTTTACCTGCACAATGATCAAAGGATCATTGTAGCCTTATAAGCCCACTTTCTTGAAGATGAGTTCATTCAAGAAGGAGGAGTGGGTAGAAAGATTGTTCTAGAAGAACAAAATGAAACCCCACTGGATACATCTACACAAGGAGTGAGAACCGAACTTTCTGTAACACAACCACAACCACGACGATTGAATAGAGTATCTCAACAGCCTGAGAGGTACGGATATCTAATGCAGAGGGAGTTGGATTTCCATCCTATGTTAGAGGAGGATCATGGAGATGATCCCTCCACTTTTGATCAAGCGATGGTGGATGTGGATGTTGCTAGATGGCGTGAAGCTATGAAAACTGAGATTGATTCGATGCATGGAAACCAAGTCTGGAAACTTGTAGACTAACCTGAAGGGGTAAAGCCAATCGGGTGTAAATGGATCTACAAGAGAAAGATTGGTGTTGATGGCAAAGTAGACACCTACAAAGCCAGGCTAGTGGCGAAAGGGTATAGTCAAAAGGAAGGAATTGACTACCAAGAAACCTTCTCGCCAGTGGCTATGATCAAATCAATAAGGATTCTACTTGCAATAGCAGCACACCTAGATTATGAAATATAGCAAATGGATGTCAAAACTGCTTTCCTAAATGGATTGCTGGAAGAGGATATCTATATGGAACAGCCTAAAGGTTTTGAATCCGATGAGCATATTCATAAGGTGTGTAAACTTGAGAGATCCATTTATGGACTCAAACAAGCGTCTCGTAGCTGGAATATCCATGAAAGACTTGGGAGAAGCGACCTATATTCTAGGGATTCAGATCTATAGAGATCGAACCAAAAGAATGATAGGACTTTCTCAAGCCCTTTACTTAGAAAGGGTCCTAAAAAGGTATAGGATGGAAGATTCTAAGAACGGGTTCCTACCAATGAGACAAGTGATACATCTTTCGAAATCTATGTGTCCTCAAAGTTGGGAAGATAGAAAAGAAAGGAACATTATACCCTATGCGTCTGCTGTGGGCAGCTTGATGTACGCGATGCTTTGTACTAGACCCGACATTGCTTATGCTGTGAGCGTTGTTAGTCGATTTCAAGCAAACCCTGGTAAGGAACATTGGATAGCTGTGAAGAATATCCTAAAGTATCTGAAGAGAACTAAGGATATGATTCTCACCTATGGAAGTGGTGACCTGAGGGTGGACGGGTACACTGATTCGGATTTCCAATCTGATGTTGATGACCAGAAATCCACCTCGAGATTTGTATTTACTCTAAATGGTGGAGCGGTGACTTGGAAAAGTTCCAAGTAAAGCACAACCGCAGACTCCACCACAGAGGCTGAATACATAGCTACCTCGGAGGCAGCTAAAGAAGCTGGTTGGATTAGGAAGTTTGTTGAGGAACTTCAAGTGGTTCCTAGAATAAAGCTCTCGTTGCCACTTTATTGTGACAACACCGGAGCTATAACGCAAGAGAAGGAACCTAGGTCTCACAATAAATTCAAACACATAGAGAGGAGATATCACATCATAAGAGAGATCGTTGCACGAGGTGAAATAGCTGTTCAGAAAATAGCCTCAGCCGACAATGTCGCTGATCCATTGACCAAGTCATTGGCACAGACGGTGCTGGAAAAACATCTCGAAAAGATGGGTATTAAATACCACAGCAAATGGCATTGAGTGCAAGTGGGAGATTGTTAGAGTATATGCCCTCGAATGCCATAAAGAGGATAGATTTATAGGGCATAAACATTGTAACTAAACTATGGTTTTTCTATTAATATAATGCAGTTGATTGTTGTTTTCTTATAGGCATTTATAAGGTGTGAATAAACAACGTAAAGTCCTTGATGACAAGGCAAACCTTCTACCTCCTATGGGATAGGAGGAAAGACACTAGAATGGTTTGACCCTTGACATCTAAAAGGGTTCGCAAGTCTAAGAAATATTGATTGGGCATCAATAGTGAATAAAGACTTGTATGATGTAAGTTTCCAAAGAGAAAGTGTCAGTCGTACACTATGAAAATGGTAGTGGAAACTTATATCATAGACGTGTCAGTTGTACTGATATGTTCGAACACGGCTCGCATCAGTTCATCACATGGGTATTCACTCATTGACAGTCAATGATGAAACTGATAAGTAGTGATAAGTACGTGTGAACCTCTGACCTGAGTTGAAGATGTACTTGTGACATCAAGTCTGTCATTAGAGTAGTTAGATTCAAATCACCTGTTGGTAGAATCGACCTCGAAGTGCGACTTGATGGGCAAGTAGCATTGTTAACTGATTTGCAATATGGAATTTATTCGCTCATAAGTGAATGAGTAAAATATCCTATCCGATCATGAATAAGTGAGGATGAAAGTCTTTGGCCAAAGCATTTAAATACCTCGACTTATTATGAGCTTAGGAATATGGTCCAGTTATATGAGTTTGACTTTAAACCAGGACTCTTACTTGATTGGGATATAAGAATAAAAGGTTTATACACGTACGGTATTCACGGCGTAAAGGTTTGGAATGATCCTATTCATTCGTTCTCAATTGGGTTACGGTGTGAGCCACGAGACTGGCTAGGTGTCACTCACACCCCTTTGGATTCCTCCCAATTGCCTTTTGAGACGAACCTAAAGAGTCGCGCTTAAAAGAAGTGCAAAAGGAAAAACATGGGAAAAAGACTTGAGAGAAATTCACGGCATTGGATGCCGTAATTAATTAATTAATTATTGGATAATTTAATTAATTAATTAAATTAATGAGTTAATTAATTTCTTGGAGAAATTGAATTATAAATTAATTAGGAATTGAATTAATTGGATTATCAATTTATTTATTGGATAAATAAATTATCCGATTAATTAATTAGCAAGCAAGACGAAAGCCCGAAGGCTTCCGAGCCCACTAAGGGAGTGGCCAAATAGACTCCCAAATAGGGCTCTTTCATGCTAGGGTTATTGTTTCATAATGATATAAATATATCACAAGGTGAAAAATAACATAAGGCAACTTACATAACTTTCTCTCCAATAAAAAGTCTCCCACCTCTCTCTCTCTCTAGCCGTCTTTGACAAGGAAGAAAGGAGGAGTTTTTCATTTTTGATTCTGGCGTGACGAATTAGAGACGTTGGCAAATTCGGCATTAGAGAAAAGGATCACGTTCAGAAATCAACATACGCGAGAACGGTAATCTTTCTATACACAATTAAACAAGAGGATTAGAGATGATACGGGCTTTGGGAATTAAATTTACTTTCCGCTGCATTTTATTCAAATAATTCCCAACATATGGCTTATCTGCATATTTGTATGATACACTCTCTAGAAGCTCAGTCAGATGCTGAAGAGGAAGGCAAGTACCTTGAATGAATGTGCGAATTGGACTATCTATGGCCCTGATGTACATGGGACCAATGATATCCAGCACATGATTTGGAAAGACTTTGGACGGTGCTCGGCAAATAGAGAAAATTGCATCGGAGCAGTAATCCCTGGAAAAACCGATCAGCCTATCGGTTGGAAGAGATTTGAGTCACTGAGATTCGAGTACATAAGCAGTGTAGTGCTCTTCCAAGTAGGGATAGATCACTTGAGCCAGTCCTTGATTTCTTTACAGCAACGAGAGAACAAACTCATAGTGATTGAGTACCTCTTTCGGATAGATGTGAGCAATGGATATCCTCGAAAGGGATTGATAACTGAGCCATTCCATTGACTAAGATTTGCAGTGAAAATTCTGTCAAAAACAGAGAGAGGAGTCATGATCTTCACCATCATATTAAAATTATTTTCGCAGTGGCTTGGAAGGAAGTTCAGGCTAGATTCTGAAATACTGCCACTGGTAGATGTTTGAGCGTTGAAGTGAAGAGGAGTTGTGGATAGTCTGTGAAGCTCTTGACGCAAACATTTCTCATGCATGCCTAGCCGAAAAGGTGGGGAGCTTGAACTAATTCTGGGAAAGTATATTTGTGTCCCACATAAGCTTCAACCCAAGTCACCTCGGTCATACAGTAATCTGTTCCAGCATTGACCATATCTCGAATGCCTTCATGGTGGATATCTCTGATAGATTCAAAGTGATATCTATCAGTCTGATAGTTTGCATTCCAGACGCTGTCAAAGTATGCATCAGCTTCTGATTGAATCACATCTGTGAGAGATGCTAGACGTTCACCAGCATGAATTCCTTTATTCTTCCATAGACGAAGTGGATTGACAGAAGTCCTGTTCTCAACACTGTTTGCTATGTGAGTAAAATGAGTGTAGCCTTCTCTGTTTAAGACCGTCTCTGAAGGATTGAGAAAGGTTGGGCGTAGAGGATCATACACTCTGATGTTGTAGTCTCTTAGAGCGAAACCAGTTGGCTTGCCATGCCCATAGTCGAGGTAGTAAGCTATATTTGAATGGCCAAATAGTATTTCCTCTCAATTTCTTTGAGCTCAGTGTTGAACATTATATCTCTGATCTTACTATCAAAGTCAATTAGCAGGGCAATTTCATTCTCCGCAATGACGTATCTTTCTTCATTATAGCCTGCGGGGATGAAGTCTTCTTCAAGTGCTGGAGGCAGGTAGTTAATTGACTGATCAATCGGTTTTAGTGTATCCAGCTTGAAAAAGTGCATTGGCCTTGTAAGTTCCTCAGCAACAATCTGACCTTCTGAGCGTGCCTCAGTCATGACCTATGAAGAATGTGGTAGTTGGACCCCTTCCGACATAGGTTGCTCGGCATCCACTGCAATGCTTGTTGCAACGTATTTGGCAATAGCCACCACTTCTTCTAAATCAACATCCAGGTGGATGTCAATTGATGCTTCAGTAGCAGCTGGAACTAAAGCTATAACACAAGAATTATCCTCTATAAGAGCAGGATCTTCTACAGATGTAGGAAAAGAAATATTGCGGGAAGAAATAAACTTACCCTGAGAGCTCGGCTCAGCAGCAATATCTTGAGCACATGGCTCGATAATCTCAGGCTCTTCAGGAGCTAGAGCAGCTTGACGCTTGCTTGTCTTGGAACGCTTACAGATCTCCTTCACGTTGACTCCTTCAACGAGCTTCAGCGTTTGAGCGGGAGGAGCAGCAGCTAGTCCCTCAAAGTCTATTTGTTTGATTGTACCTTCCACCTTCCTCCGCTTAACCAGAGGAATCTTGTCCTCCTCGTCTTGGTTTGTTTCCTCATCATCCTTTTGAGGAGACGGAATAGCTTGAGGCTTGGTCTTTCGGGAGCCCTCTTCTTAGTAACAGCTGGACGCTTCACGACTTCTTCTGGAACTGGATGCTCAGTTTCTTTGTCTTACGCTTCGCATACTTCCAGACGCTCAGACAGTGGTCTAGCAACACCACCAACTTTGGGAGGATTGCAGAGATTGTTTAGAATCCTTTTTCCCTGCAACTTAGCCTTATTCATAGGTTGACAAGAAGAGTAGACACAGTTGGAGCGATACAGCAGGTCACTCAAAATAAGTCCACAAGGTTTATTTAGGGGGCTTAAACAGTCCCAAAACCTTCCAAAGATATACTCACTCCAGTTGATCTTGATGTTGAGGAGTATCGCTGTCATCATCTGAAATTGTATTGGGTTGACCTTATCAAGAGTACCCACTCTGCATTCTATGATTTTGCTGCAGAAATCAGCCATCAGTCGGTATTTAGATACTAATTCTTTCTTTTCGAAGTGTTGTTTGTATGGTACACCGTTATAAGCACTCATAGTAGTCCATGCTTTTTTAATTTGTTCCAGAGTAACACAATCCAATGCCTCACCCTCATTTGGGAGATTGAAGTTCTTGGCAATAGACACAGAAGACAATACAAATTCTTTTGGTGACTCCTTCTTGGATAGAGGAATGACACAAGAGATCGACTTCCTGTCTTCGGAGAGTTTGGCAGTTTTCCAGAAGGTGTCAACTTCCGTCGGAAACAGATAGGAGTATTGAGTTAAGAATGTTTTAAGTCCAGCCCTGGTGACAGAGTCCATCATTTCTGTCAGGTTAATCTGAGGTTGTTCATATAGAAACTTCCAGTCGACAACAAGGCCTTCAGTAACCTTGATGGTAGGCTCGACAGAAGTAGCAGTAGATTTCTTTGGTGCCATCTTAGTGAAAGAAATGAACTGAGATTTTCTTTTTGAAGAGGAGAGAAAGATAGTAATTTTGCAGAAAGCTTTGAGTAAGAGTGAATGATTTTTCTACAGAAATTGTGTTTTAAATGACATAGTAAAAGAATTTTTTAAAATTGTGTTCTCTCGTCTTAGTAGGATTTAAACACGTGTAAAGTTATTTAATCTCAGCCATGAAAGTTTTAACTGCGGATGCGAGTTTTAAGCAAGAGAGGGAAGTTACATTTGGTAACTCCCATATATAAAGATTTGAAGTCAGAGTTAAAGTTTTTTAAAACGTTTGGAATTTTCCGAGTGCAATGCACGCGCCTGATGGTATACTGACACGTACTAACTCTGAACCATCATTTTGAAAAGTTTTGATTACCCGCCAGTTTGATGTGATGGAAACGTGTGAATAGAGTCCAAAATAGAATTTTGAGTTTATCCACTACGTCAAGAAGCGTGTAAAATTTATGCATGAATTTTACAAACAATTTTATTTTAAGTGTTGAA
The DNA here is from genome assembly GCA_019426215.1 of Buddleja alternifolia. NCBI lineage: Eukaryota > Viridiplantae > Streptophyta > Magnoliopsida > Lamiales > Scrophulariaceae > Buddleja > Buddleja alternifolia. The sequence goes on from CM033392.1 coordinate 24,591,328, forward strand.
GGGAATAAGTTCAATGCTTAAAAAATACCACTTGTTAATGCTTGTTGTAACTGTTTTACGTTAACTTGTAATCAAAGTCTTTAAAGCCTTTATCACAAAATTGACTTATGCATAATAAATTGTGCTTTAGACCCTCAACATAATAAATATCACTTATCATGATGTTTCCCTTATGCACAGTACCTATACCTTTGGAGTTATCACCAAATACAACCTGAGGACCATTGGAACTAGTCATGTGCCTTGACAATCCACTATCGAAGTACCAAACAGATGTATCGGCTCTGGCTCTAGGTACCTGCAATCAAAAGGGAAGTTCTATTTCTGTTTAGGCACCCATTGTTGCTTGGGGTCCTTTAACATTAGTAGCATCGTTAGTTTGAATTAGAACTTTAGGAACCCATATTTGCCTTGTCTTCATTGTAGGAACACTGGCCTTCTTGGGTTTCACATTGTGTTGTGTGTGCTTTTTGGGTGTATAATAATATCCTCGATTATAATAGTAATCATAATCATAGCCATAATCATAATTATCATAGTATCGATAATGTGATCCTGACTGCCTTGGATATTGACGTTGGTATTTCCTTAGCAATGGCTTGGGTCGCACTTTTGGTGCTGGATGGTTAGCGCTTGATTCACAGTGGTTAGGTTTACCCTTAACCTTTTTAGCATCTGGATGAACCCATCATTGTGAATCATTTGCCTTTGCCTTACCCTTGTCTGAGTTAGCTTTGGCGTTCTCATTTAGCCTCGTGCCATTGTCGCTCGGTTCATTTTGTGTTTGACCTTGTGAATCTTTCTCAACAAAGAAAAGGCCCTTTCCTTTGTTGTTTTCCGTAACAATAGATTTGTTTGGTTGTTTGCTGAATTTATTGCATCCTAAACCGGTCTTTTCACCAAATAATCTTGTTACCTCAGTCACATTGTTTAGCTTTCTTGACGCTTTGGACAATGATGAGACGAGTTGTTCTGATTTAGCAAGTTTAGCAATCAGCCCAGCTTCTCTCTTGACTATTATATCAAGGTCACTTTTCAGATTTGTTATATCACTTTCAAGTGATTTGTTCTTCTCAATGCATTGTTGCTGAACTTGCAACTCTGCTTTGAGCGTCACATTATCACTTTTAAGTGAAGAAATGATTTGAAAGTGATTTTGATATAATTTAGCAGCATCTTGACAATCATTATAATATTTTTTGACTTTGTCAAGCAATTCATCATAAAAAAGAGGAAGAGATAATTTAGTGTTTACCTCAGGGGACACTTCATCATCTCTGGCCATGAGACAAATAAGCGCTGAGTCATCCACTGGCTCATCATCATCACTACTCTCCTCTGATGATCCCAAATCTTCAGGTGTGGACGCTTGTTCTGATTCCTCTAGCAAACCTTGTTGACGAAGGTTGCTCCGGAATTGGTTTCTATCCAAGTAATCCTGCCTTGAAGGCTTAGATACATTTGGATAAGAGCAATTTACCTGGTAGTGCCCTGGTTTCCTGCAATTATAACAAAATTAGTTTTCATCTTTTGTTCATTTGTTAACCTTGCATTGTGTGGTTTTGAGACCACGGGTGTTGAAGGATTTTGAGCAAACGCTTGGTACTGAACAGGCGCTTGGGATGTAGGAACAAAATATTGAGGCGCTTGAAACTGTAGTTGTATTGGAGCAGGCGCTTGATATGAATTTCGTCCTTGAGTGCTGAAACCTTTTCCTTTCTTTTCATATCTCAAGAACTTCCTGAATCTATTCAGTAAAGCCAACTCCTCTTCCTCGCTAATATCTGAAACCTTTGCCTTGTTACTCGATTTACCCTTGATTGACGCTATAAGCGCTCCAGACTCAATCACTGGACTGCTCACTGCATCACTAGTCAAATTCAACTCAAACTCAAATTCTTTGAGTTCCGAAAAAGCATTTTCTGGAGTTAAACTATCCAAATTGTTCGACTCCCTCATAGCTGTTGTCTTCATCAAAAATCTAGTAGGTAGACTTCTAAAGATTTTGTCCACCAGTTCCCGATTTTGTAAATTCATACCCAAAGATGTCAGTTCTTTAGTAAGAGCTGTGAATCTTATATCCAATTGTTCTAAAGTCTCATTGGGCAACATCTTGAAACTGTTAAACCTTTCCTTGGCAATGGAAAGCTCGTTCTCTTTAATCTGAGTTGAACCACCACAAATTATGGCTAACTTATCCCAAGTTTCCTTAGTATTGTTGCATGACTTAATCTTGTTGAGTAAGTTGTCATTACCACTAATACCTATATATAGAGCATTGCGACCAACATTGTCCAAATTTTCTCTTCGATGCTCATCTGGAGACCATTCTTATTTTGGCTTTACGACGTAACCATCCGGAGTGTCTTCCGTGGTTCCAAGCGCTCTAGTGATAACCTTATATATTTTGATCGGCCCATCTGAAATAATATCGCACATGTCATCATCACATGAACAGAGATATGTAAATGCTTTGACTTTCCATTTGTCATAGTTTGACTTAGTCAGTTTGGGAACTTTAGCAAATGCCATAAGGAAAATTTAAAGCAACTGGATTTGAAAAAGGATCTAAACAAGCTGTTATGCTTGGAAATTTTAAGATTTCAACTTTAACCGCTCTGATACCACTTGTTGGTCTCAAGTGGCATACGAAAGGGTCTAGAAGGGGGGGAGGTTGAATAGACCCTAAAGTCCTTTTTCGACTTCAAAAATTCGTATTAAAAATGTGTTGGACGCTTGAAAAGTAGGCGTTTGGCTGAGCGTCTTTCGAAGACTGTTTTTAGAAAGATAACTTAGACTTCAAAATTTGAATACTATAACCAAATAGGTTTATGCATTCACTTCTTTGATCAGTGTTAGCACAGGGGAATTGATTTGATAGTCTTCTTGTTTAAAAGTTTTTAGCATCACAAATTGTTTCTTAGTTGCTTAGCTTTTGATTGTGTTTTACTTAATCACTTTATGCAATGATTGTGTTAATAAGGAAATTGACTATAAAGTAAATAACACAATATTTGTAAGGTTCGTTGAGTGGTGTAATCCCAATAACGTCCTTCTTCTCCTTGAACACTTAGAGGCAATCCACTAAAATGATTCTCAAAGAATCACAGAGAATCTTCTACAAATTAGGGAGAGATGAACGTCGATGACTTGAGCTCCTTGATCACACAGATTTCTGCTCCAAATCACTTCTATCCCCTTTCTTCTTTCACCCAAAAATAAGACAAGTACCCAACTTCGACTTCACACAGATCGCGAGGCTTGGATAAGGTTTTTCTGAACGGTTTGTTTGATTTTGATAAATTTCATACAACTGGGAATATCTCAATAGTAATGTAGGTTTCTTCAAAATGAAAGTTTGAGATATTGGTTGACTGTTTCAGGATTTGAAGAAAAGCAAAGAGAATGCTTGCTTGAATATTCTGGCTTTTTTGAGAATTTAAGGAATGAGACTTCAATTCAACAACAATTTTGCTTAGAATTTTCGGGTTGTTTTGGCTTGTTGTTGAAGTCCTATTTATAGGCATTCTTGGAAAAAGTGTCCCTTTAACACATACACAAGCGTGTGTCTCTCACTTCCGCGAGTGAACAACTTTTGTCCTTTTTTCTGAAAATCTACTGCACAAAAGTTGGTGCTGTAGTCTGTGAATAGTTGACAGTCCAATAGGATGGTTTCTCCGTACGTCCGAAAGAGCTTATCACATTTAATGCTATTATCAGCATTTTTTGCATTTGAATTAAATGCCCGTTGGCATTTAATACACTGAGAATATTTGCATTAAACTCCTTTTGGACTTAGAAATAAATTCAGGTGAAATCAGTCATTGATAGACGCTCATTCATCCTTGAATAACTCCTGTCCTAATGAACGTTTGAAATAGCTGGTTATTTTGGACGCTTGGAATCTTTATCTTCATTCAGACTTCAGGTGCTTGAATCTTCAAACTTAACTATTGATAAGCTCACTCAGAATTTATCAAATGCTCAGCCTAAAAATACTTAGCCTAACACTCTAGAATAGAAATAAAACAAAGCTTGTAACGCCTGTTACAACTCTAATGCTCAAAGCTTATACATGATTTTTACTAAAATCAAACATACATATTTTGGGGTCAAACAAGTAATCCTCATTGTCATCATCAAAACATCTTACATGAAATTCCTAACATTTCCTTAGGGCTACTATGTTTTGCTTGTATTGTAATAGTTTTAGATAAACCTATTCTGATCCCCAACTTGAAATACTCTCTCACTTCTATCCCTATCTGCATAGACCTTCATTCTGCTCTGTACAAGCTCTAGATTTTCCTTCAATGTTTGTATCATTTTCTGTCTTTCCAACATCCAATCAGACACTTCTTGCTGCGTAGTTTGCAAGTAGGGTCCAATAACTAAATGGAGAGGCTGATACCCATAATGTTCCTAGAATGGTGTGATCTTCAAACTAGTATGATAATTGGTATTACACTAGTTTCTCCCGAGGAGATCCACCTGCTCCACATCTTTGGCTGGTGATGTATCATTCATCCCAAGTATGTCTTCAAGCATTTACTCTCAATTTGCCCGTCAAACTGAGGGTGGTAAAAAGTTGACATATCCAGTGATGCCCCTAGGAGCTTAAAAAATTCCTTCCAAAATGACTTGTGAACACTTTGTCCCCATCTGAAACAATACTCATTACTCATTGGTAAACCATGGATCTTATAGATAGTATCCATGAATACCCTAGCAATACTATCAGCAGAATAAGGGTGAGTAATTGGTGTGAAATGAGCATATTTTGTCAATCTGTCAACCACCACTAGAATGACATCTTTTCTAGAATATTCTGGCAAGATGACATTTCGCAAAACGTCATCATCAACATAACATACAACTCAAAGTGTTGTGATCTATTCTAGAAAGGGCATCTGCAGCTCTATTCTCTGTGCCCTTTCTGTACTGGACCTCATAATCCATTCCCAAAAGCTTAGATACTCTTTTCTGTTGTGTAATGAATCAATTTTCTACTCCAGTATATGTTTCAAACTTTTTTGGTTAATCCTTATTACGAAAGGATTCCCCGACAGATAATGTTTCTACTTGGTGACAACAAGTAAAATAGCATAAAATTCTTTTTCCTAGACTGACAAACCTTGATTCTTTATCGCCAATGCTTCATTAAGAAAAGCAATGGGTCTGACTTCTTGCATCAGAATTGTCCATATCCCCTTGTCAATAGCATCTGTCTCAATTATGAAGAGTAGTTGAGAATTTGGTATAGCTAGTACAGGAGTGGAAGTCATTCCCCTTTTCAACTATTCAAAAGCTACATTAGACTATTCAGTCCAATTAAACTTGTCGTTCCTCAACAATTGAGTTAGCGGTATGCTTATCAATCCATAATTTTTAACAAGCTTCATATAGTAACCTGTTATCCCAAGAAACCCCCTAAGAGACTTTACTATCTTAGGTTGTGGCCAAGAAATCGTACACTATATCTTCTCAGGGTCAGTGGCAACCCCTTGATGAGATATAATGTGCCCCAAGAAATCAATACTTGCCCCTCCAAAACTACACTTGCTCCTTTTTGGCATACAACATATGAAATTTCAGTAACTCCAAAATAGTAGCTAAATGTTTCGAATGTGATTCCCAGTCCTCACTGTACACCAATATATCATTAAAGAAAACTAAAACAAATTTTCTCAAATAAGGGGCAAACACATTGTTCATCAATGACTGAAAGGTTGAGGGAGCATTGCACAATCCAAATGGCATAACTAGGAACTTATATTGACCCTGATGTGTCAGAAAACTAGTTTTGTCAATATACTTAGGGGCCATTTAAATCTGGAAATAGCCAGACCTTAAATCCACTTTTGGAAAAGACCTTGTTCCATTAAAATCATCATGTAGTTCATCAATAACAGGTATAGGATAACAATTTTAATAGTTAATATGTTTCGATACTTGTAATCCAAACATAGTCTCCATCCACCATACTTCTTCCTAACCAGCAAAATAGGAGAGGCAAAACGGCTCTGACTTTTCTTGATAATCTCTGCCTCTAGAGGCCCTGGCACAATATTCTCAATCTCATTCTTCATGGTTATAGGTATCTATATGGTGCATATTTCTTGGGAATCATGCTAGGTTTCACAGTTATTTTATGTTGTATGTTTCTGTCTAAGAATAGCTCCTTAGGTTGAGAAAACACCTCCTCAAACTCACCCAGTGATTCAGTGATGTTGTTATCAGTTTCAGTCTCTAGAATTGGTTTGGTTGTGATAGAAACTAACCATACAAAGACACCATAAGTACCACTACAAAAAAATAAGTCAATGGGGAGAAAATATCAACTGATAAAATATAAATTTTTAGTAACAAGAACTTTTGTAGGTTCTAAATATTCAATAGTGACAAGAGATGTATAGAAGTTGTCACTTTTGATAACTAGTGACAAGAAAATTATTGTCACTATTGACAATTAGTGACACACTTTTTGTGACAACTTAGTGACAACAGTTATAATGTCATTCTATTTGTGTTGTCACTATACATGTGTCACTGATTGTCAATAGTGACAACTTTGAATAAACTTTTGTTACTAAAAATTTTTATAGTGACAAAACAAAAATTGTTGTCACTCATTATGTATATTAGTGACATTTTTAATATTATCACTTTCGTCACAAATATTCATTTTTGTTGTAGTGTACCCTTCCCCAACAGCTTACTCGTAGCTTTAGATGAAATTAATCTCAACCCAGATTGTTCAGTAATGGCTTTCATTGTCAATTTTTTACCATTCTGAGAAGTGGTGATCCTCATCTTATCAAAGTCAAACTCAATGGGACTAAACCAATCCCCACCAATAATCATGTCACATCCACCCATTTTTGATGACCGTAATGTGATAATAGAATGTGTGTCCTTGTATAGTCTAAAAAAATTCCTCACAGACTATTCTGCTCATAATTTTGTTCCCATCAGCTACACTTATCATCAAGGGGGTAGTGCTTCCATTGTCAATAAGGACCTAATATCCTTTTTGTATTTTTTTCTCGTAACACTCAAAGTGTTGAGATCATTATTCCCTGACATGGCTTTTAGTGAAGTGTCATGTCCTTCTCTACTATCTCTTCATCTTGGCCCTCTATCTACACAACATCAGCCAGGTAAGCAGCTTCCTCTTCTTCACTCATCAATAAGAAGAGCTTCCCATTTTTACATCTATATCCAATTGCGTAAACTTCGTCACAATTATAACAAAGGTTCTTCTCCCTCCTAGCTTTCGTTTATGAGGCAGTGAGTAACCTCCTAGGAACAGAGCTATTTTCTTGGTTATATTTGTATGGTGGTATTAGTCTAATCTATTGGGATCTATGTGAGTAATTGTTTTGGAGTTAAAAACAGGTTTCTGGTTAGAGTTATGATTTTTGGTGGAATGTATCTCTCTTTATAATAGCTTCCAATGTAGTTTCTTGCTTCCTTGTTAGTGAAATGGCATGTTTGGCTTCATAGTCATCATAGCCCCTTGTATCTCCCCTTTTAGACCTCTTATGAAGCTAGTAGTGAAGAAATCTTCAGGGAAATGACTGTTAAAAATGAACTTCTATGATTTCAGATCCTCAAACTTCTCCAAATAATCTGCTACAGATTCATCTTGGTGGAGTTTGCTAAACTCACCAATCATGAGTTTAGGGTCAACATCATCAAACCTATCATACACTAACTGTTGCCATGTTAACACTTCTCTTTCCTCCATATAACCCTGGTACCACATTTTTGCCTTATCTTCAAGGTGAATGGAAGCCAACTGCACTCTATTTTCCTCACTGATAGTGTTAACTATCTGAAAATATCTATTGCATTTCCTCACCCATGCCCTAGGGTTAATCCCATCAAACATGGAAGCTCCACTCTAGGGAAGGGAGCAAAACTTCCCTGAAATGTTTGCCCTTTGTTTTCAGTGTGTACCACATCTGGTGGTTGCGGTGCTTGCATATTTTGGGACAATTGTGAAGTGGATCCCCTTTCAACTCCACCAAACAACCCTTCTCCAAGAGCAGATTTGTTTATGTTGTAAGCTTGCATCTGGTCCACAATATACCTTGTAGTTGTTGTTGGATAATCCTTTGACTGCCTTCTAAAGATGTTAAAGTATTTTGCACAACAGTTTGATTGTTTGATACATTTTCTAGTTGGGGTTGAAAATGTTGTTCACTAGCTTGCCTTAAAGCTTTCTCTTGTAACAACAATTTTTCTTGTATCTTTTGTATTTCCACTAGGTCTTTAAACCTAGTAGCATCAGCCATGGTTTAAACTTGAAACCGATGAAAGGTAGCTCTGATGGCCAAATGTAATGAACTAATATATTTGTGGAATATAGGGGAGGGAATAAGAGGAATTAAGGCACCAAGGCATAGAAACCAAATAGAGTCAGAATAGTTATTTTCATTGATAACTTCAAAAAAGCTTACAAAAGAGAATATAATGCTCCAAAAGCTTGTACACTCAGCTCTTACAAAAGAGAAATTAATGCAATTGTTTAGATAATTGAAAATAATAAAAACAGCTCAAAAGTGGCACTACAATTACCCAGGGTTTTTAAACCCGGACCGGACCGGCCGGTTAAACCGGAAATCGGCCTTTGGGTGTGGATATAAAACGGTTGGCGACAGGCCCAAGGCGAACCGGTACAAAACCGGGAAAATCGGTGGCCCGGTAAACCGGTCCGACCATGGGTCTCTTATCTATGGATGTTTTTCTTTCCCTCTACTGTTTTCCTTTCCCTTTTTCATCTTATCTTTACTTTATCTACAAAAAGGAAGGTGGGTGTAAGAACATGTTTGAGTCTTACCTGTTATCAGAAACAAACTTCTTATGCTTCAACCTTCAATGTCATGTTTTTGTTTTGGCTGGAAGTCTTGTTCTTCTTCTTTATGTGGGTCAAAAGTTTTACTTACACACTGCTCAATACACTAGCATACCCTATGTTATATGTATAAATTACTAAAATCAATAGTACATAATAGTAATTTAATATATAACTACCAATAGTAGTACATAAGTACATTACTACTCTTACTTTTGATTTTTGGCTTTACTACACATATTTAGGGGTGTAAACGAGCCGAATTGAACCGAACGAGATGTTGTTCAAGTTTGTTTGAAATACAATCGAGTTTCAAAGTTTGTGTTTGAGCTTGTTTGATTAATAATCGAGCCGAGCTCAAACGAGCTTTAATCAAGCCGAACACGAGTCGAGCTCGAGTAGTTTAATTTTTTTGTACATATTTTTATTAGTTTTTACTAATCGAGCCGAGTTCGAGCCGTGCTTCAAAACTTATCAAACACAAAAAGTTGTTCAAGCTTGGTTTGATAAGTTAACGAACCGAGCTCAAACGAGCTTTTAGCGGTCGAACTCGAGTCGAGTATCGAGTAGTTTGGTTCGTCTTTCACCCCTACACACATTGCATGAGATGCAGCTTTTGGGATTTGAAGAATTTATCCTATGTGGACCCATGGTTTTACACTTGAATGTTTTTTTCATTTTTAGTATGCTAAGTTAATTAATAGTTATTTGATCATGCAAGGATTTTATGTAAAGTAGGCCGATTACTTAATATATTAAATCATAGCTTTCATTTTCTTCTTTCTTAGTTTTATAGTACTAATATATATATATATATGTATATATATATAATGAATGATATTGGTCAATCGGTTTTTTAGAAACGGTCCAACCGATCGGACCAATGACCCAGTGACCCGATAGATTTTCCGATTCGATTACCGGTCCGGGTTTAAAAACATTGCAATTCCCAACATATCTCTAACAGTCTGATCCTCTTCTTTCAAGAGCCCTTCGATTAATCTCCTCCATTTGCGACACGTGTCCCGGGCCCAGCTTCTCCTTGTGCCAGCGCATTAATGGAACGACCTCGTTTTAATCTCCAATTTTTTTAATGAAACCCTTAATCCAACAACCCAGCTTAAATCTATCTCCCCTTTGATCCTTCGGCCAGCATCAAAAGCCCCAATCTGCTGCAGAAAATTCATGACATAGGATGTATATGTTCTATTTCTCTGAAATATTGTTTTCTTATGATGTGTTTGGATTGAATTCTTTGAAAGTTATGACTTTGTTTTGATGTATTTTTATTTTATTTTCTACCGTTATTTTCTCAAATGTATGGAAAAATGAGTTTTTCTATTTTTGTGTGAAAATGATCGCATGTTTGGTTGTGTTTCTAAAAATGATTGGAATAGATGATTTGATGATGTATGAAATAACTGAGTTAGTAAATAGTAATGATTATGTATACAATATAGATAAAATAATAAATAATATTATATTGATTAGAAGTATATTTTTAGTACTTCTAAGGAATATACATATGAGAGAAGAAGATAAGCCAAAAAAATTTGATAAATAATATTATATTGATAAAATAATAAATAATATACTTCTAAGATAAAATAATAAATAATATTTTTTTGGCTTATCAATATACATATAAAATAATAAACCCAAAATATACATATTTTATCAATATAATATTATTTATTATTTATCAATATAATATTATATTTTTAGTACTTCTAAGGAATATACATATGAGTGAAGAAGATAAGCCAAAAAAATTTAATTTCATGAAATCATGGGATTGTGTCATACTCCATTTGGCAACCAAAATGTCAACTGAAAATTGGACTGATAAGATGATAAGAAGGCCATGAAAGCATAAACATAAAACTTACAAGTGGATCCAATAATTTACTATTTGTAAAATTAACAACAATAAATAATTAAAGAAAATCAATTAAAATGTAAAAAAAATAGGAATGCAATTATGTCATATATTTGCAAAGTGCAAAAAAAAAAAAAAAAAAAAAGAAAAGAAAAGAAATAGAAAAACATACTGATAAACTAATTATGTATGTATTTCTGACTTGGATTTTTTTTTTCATTACATCTGGCAGATTGTTGATCTACGAAAGCGATAAAGGAAAAAATCTTATGTTATAAAAGGCTATTATTTTAAAAAAACTTTTATTGGAGTTTAAGTAATTTTCTAATCAAATTAGATATGGACCATATTTTCTTCTTTGCTAAATTTTATGTTTTGTATATATATCTTTATTACAAAATCACTTTCAAGTTAAATATCTTTCATTTTCTAATGATACAAACATGGAATAAAATCTATTAAGTATCTACGTTATTGAATAAACTACATTTGAAAAGATAGAAACATTAACTCATCAAATTAACCTAAGAATATGAGTTAAACTAATGAGCACTTTAGTTTATATCTGATCATCATATATAAAGTGAATCATTCCATTAACATAACCATAACAATATATATATATACACACACATTAAACTTGTTAATTTACTACTATTAAGTTTGTTTATTTATATATATCTATAATATATTGTTATATTATACAAAATATTTTCATACTAAATTAAAACAAAACAAATACAAAAGGACACTAGTGCATGCACTCTACTAGTATATTGTAAAAGTCTATGTCCTTATTTATTAAAAAAAATGCTATATACCACCGTTTTCATAACACCGCTTTTTCACCTTCCCTTAATTTAGAAAGTATGGATGTATAAAATCAATTAATTAAAAATAATTTGCCGAAAGTAGGGGGAGTGAAAAAACGGTGATATATAAAAGGTAGTACATAACATCACTCTTTATTAAAAGTATAATAAAGATTGAATTTTAGATCAAGGTGGCCATTGTTAATTAGGGAACATTTACTTCTTTATTTAATTACAACTTTACATCTTATAACTAGTGCCCCAAAATCCATAAGAAATGTGTTATATTCTCATCAATCACGGCGCGTAACATACTTAATTTTCCTACTTACCGAAAACAAAAGGAAAATTGACATGTAACAAAATAAGGCATGACTTCGTAAACATGCTTCTTATTATAAAGAAAAGTGAATATAATTCAACTTGACAGCCAAAGAATTGAATAATCGCCGAATTCTGCATTATATACAATTATCTCAGGATTGTCAACCTCCACAACCACAACCACCACTGCAACCACCTCCACAACCACCGTCGCCACAGTCGTCGCCACCACCACCACCGGAGTCGTCACCTCCACCATCAACATCAGCAGCACTCCCCAATATTATGACCATATTACCGTCCTTTTTCCCTATCTCTGCATCATTTTGGACTGAAGCCCGCCGAGCTGCTCTTTTTCTTTTCTTCATGTATTGATGTACGCAACAGAGGAGCAAAGAAATACATATCATGGTAGCATAGAAACCAATTAAGACGTACCCAACAATTTTACCTGTCCTCATTTTGTCAATCCTTGCCAAGAGCTAGAAACTAGCCTACCTATATCTCATCTTTTATATCCATATGGCCGCGTTGACTTAAAAAAATAGACTATTTATTAAGTTAAACATGAGAATACTTGATCCTTTCAATTATGACTTTGTCGTTGTAAAACCCATACACCATGAAAATTATTGGAAACTTCACATTCATAATCAATTTCTATATGCTGCCACCTATTCTGTTTAAGTTTAAGTGCTATGATGTACCCATATTTTGAAAAATAGTTTGGTGCATAATAACTAACAACTACCAATAAAGTAGAAAAAGACCACATGTTGTCGGTGAGAGTAAAATTCAAGATCTGTAATATTTTGGGACATCAGCTTCGTTAGTAGGGCTAGGCCTCATCTACTATTATGGTAGATTTCAAAGAATTTCAATTTGGAGTCGTTTGAAATCATTCCTCAAGTCCAAATTCATCAATCCAAACACAAATTTAGTATTTTATATTGTTAGTATATCTGGATGGTTTAATAATAACATTTATTTGATTTTCTCCGATAAAAAAAAAGTATATCTGGTATGATTGCATGGGATGTGAGACTTCAGTTTTTCTTTTATGTGTTTAAAATCGTGGTCATGAAACCAAGGTATTAAATCTCGTAATCGATATTGATATCAGAGTAGTAAATTTACAAAAATTTCAATAGAAATTTCCGGGGTATTCAAAATTCCGGTTTTGATTTTTAAACAAATCATGAAAATTTATAGAAATATTTGAAAATTTACAATGAAACTTTGTGTAACTTTACATATCATAATTATGCATTTTTACATTAATAATATTCCATATATAATATATGCATAATGGATCCTGTTAAATAGAATGACTAAAACCTGCTGTAAAAATTATGAAATAATAGTAGTATAATAATAATCAAATATCATAAGAACTTCATTAGAACAAAATGTACCACAATTTTAGTAAAAATCATTATTCCAAACCACATCAAGCTTCTAAGAGGATTTTTATGAGATCCTATTTAAATAATTTTTGTGTACAAATCATTTTCAGATTCATATTTAAATTTATTGCTTATTGGTTTACATAATTGGTCATTTATTATTTTTTTTCTTTTGAAATGAATGATCTTTTGACCCAAATTTTTAACTATAAAACTTTTGAAAAAATAAAAAAATATTATTTTCAATTTCGGGAAGTTTCAGGTTTCGATGAAAATTTCAAAACATTTCGGGTTTCAGACAAAATTTCGATGGATATTTATCAAACATCATTTTAAATTTGGAAATTTTGGGTTTCGGTCGAAATTTTGGAAGATATTCTGCAAAATTGGATTGAAAATTCGATTTCGCTTCGAAACCCCCGGAAACCCAAAATTTCGATGTTGCGAGGGAATTTTAAGACCTGTAGGAAACATACTGGAATTTTAAGTGCATGGTAAATATTGACTTGGTTATGATACTCGTTTTCTTATTGACTTTTGCTGGTCCACGACGACTTCATTAAGTTTCAGGAAAAATTTAGAGGAAATGATGAAGAAATTTTGCGATTGAATTCATCAGTTGAGTTAAGATTCCGATAGCGACTTCCGTAGAATTTAGCTAGTTTCCATTTTGTTTATGATTTTCATACTAATTTTTGGGATAGTTATAGTTTGCTAAAACTGGAAGCCAATAAAAACACGAAACAATTAAGAGGACTTGAACAATTAGTCTCAACGGCCTCATTCAATCCTTGAGTTAGACACAAATTTTCTATTTTAGTTGATTAGAGGCTTAGAGCTTAACTCAGTTTAATATTAGAACCGAAATAGACGGTTAGGAATGGTAGGAATCAGAGCACGAAGTATAATCAAGAAACAATAAACGCCTACGTCTAAACATGAAGATAACGACACGAAGATTTAACGTGGTTCGACATAATTGTATACATCCACGAGCCAACATAGATCTACATCTTTATTTCTCAAAGTCAATCAATCAATTACAAGAGGGGTTCTCCTATTTATAATAGTTGGAGTCATCTAAAACCCTATCAAATTATAAAACATATTCCTAACAAACTTAGGGAACAAGTCTATATACAATAGGAAACAAATAAGCCTCAAAAATTGTCGAAAAGCCAGTCCAAAACGAGTAAGGAAACTGCCATCTCGGTACCCAATGCCGCGGTGTTCGCCCTGAACGCCGCGAGGATCAATTTTTCAAGATTGCCCACGAACGCCGCGTCATTTGTAGTCGGAATGCCGCAGTGTTGCTGCCTGCAATCGCCTCCGCCTATTTTTTCGTCCATTGTCCTTCCTCATTTTGGCTCTATTTTGGTTCCTCTCAATCCTATTTTTGATCCAACTCCAGTGTATCCCAACATAGACCTCGTATAGGGAAAATTGCAAATTTGGTACACTAAAGTAGCCTACACGTATTTTTGGGTTTTTTATTTGATTAATACCAAAAAAATAAAAAATTCTGAAAATAATACAGTTTAAAAGGGATTATATTTTTAATATAAGACGGCATTTTAAATGCCGTCTTCATGAATTTAAAAAAAAAAAAGAAAATTTGAAGACGACATTTAAAATGTCGTCTTCATTAATTATATTTTTTTATTTTTCGTAAATTCGAAGACGACATTTTAAATGTCGTCTTCGAATATATATATTTTTTTAATGCACAGTGAAGACGACATTTTAAATGTCGTCTTCACTGTTCATCAAATTAAATTTTTTTTTACAGAACAGTGAAGACGACATTTCATAAAAAATATTTTTATTTTTTTTTTGGAACAGTGAAGACGACATTTACAATGTCGTCTTCAACTGTTCCAAAAAAAAAATATTAAATAAACATTTGAACTAAAATTATGTAAATTTTTAACCGGCTAAAATTATTTTCAATGTAATTTACCTTTTTTTTCTTATTTTCGAAAATTATTAGATTTAGGGCTAAAATGAAAACTTGAAACCTTATTCATTTTTTATCGTTAATAATTTTTATTTTTTACCTTGTTGATAATTGTGACAATTGGGTTTAAATTTCAAAAAAATTCTAATTCTATTTTTATATTTTATTTTAGAAATAACAAAAATATCATTCAAGTAGTTTATTCAAAATGAAAATCATGATTGTCTAAAAATGTCCCCCAGTACCACAAGGACGTGGTCGCCTACTTCTACGATCTCTAACTATTTGTTCATCTTCATGAGCACGGGAATCATAATAGTGACGTTGCATCTCAGAAGGTTGTGTTTCTTCATCGTCACAAGTACTACTATCATTCAAATTAATCTCATGACGAGTTGATGCAGTTGTGCCACTTGACTCTCCGCGATCACGATATGCCGTACTCAATACCGGCCATGGGATGGGCGAAGTGTTGAATACTGGGCGTGAAGGCGCAAATGCAGGTGCAAGCCCGAGGTCTAGAAAAGACATATCCACCTGTCCAGATAAATATTCTCCATGTGGCGCCAATGGAGTGAACGAAAATTGATCGTTTTGCTGTAGTGGCTGAGGTACGTAATAATCTTCCTGAATATTTCTACATGCCGATAAAGGGGGTGCTGATGTAAATGGTTCTGGAACAGCTATTCCAGAAGACAAATTCTGAGGGATGCTATAAGAGGTTGAAGCACCGCCAGTAAATGGCTGATCAGGGGCATGATATGACTCTGGGGCACTAACAGAAAATGTATGATCAGGTCTATGATTGGATGTTGATGGACCTGCTCCATCTTCAGAACCACGGGACCTCATGCTACGAGTTCTCCTTCTTGTTCTTCTTTGCCCAACCTCTGGTGCCCCTATTTGGTCATTCGTCAAAACGTCTGTTGACTGTCGGCGTGTGGCGATTGTATGGACGTTCATAGCTATGGATCTATGTTGGTCCACCAATGAGTTCAATCCAGCTATGTCATGAGGCCTATGATCACATCCAATCGCCATAGCTGACATCTGACCAGCCTAAAATGGTATAGAACGTCGTAAATAAGAAGAACTAATTAATTTATAGAAACTTAAGCTCGCAAATTATACGTAAATTTTCTCTTTACGTACCACAATTTCCCACAATGGTGCCTCCCCCGGTTGGAATCCCGACTGGACGACATGCATAGTAGGTGATATATAACGACGTGTAATTTTATCATACCACTCGTCATATCCTCCTTCTGTAGTGCATTCGTCAATGATATTGTCTCCCCACACCGACCGGACAAGTCGATCATTCCACATTGTAATGAAGTCCATGTGGAATGTCTCCCAGTTCCGGTTTATACGTCCCCTGCGATCGATTGTATGCAAGTAGAAATTATTAAATTCAGGATCACGAGGAATCCCTTGTCGTAATCCAAACTGCCGTAAAACTCGTTCGGGATAATGTCCCTCAATGTTCATAAAACTTACCCTTCGATGCAGCTTCGATATCAATAGAGTCTGCTTCTACCTCCGGATATGTTCTGGAGTAGAATGGTGTGACTGGATATAACATGTCCACATTAACTGACGGAGGTATTGGATCATTAACGGGCTCTTGATGTTGCTGTGATGTTCTTACGCCAGGCTGTGACAATGTCTCCAACATGACATTGACATCGACATCTCCCTCATCATCAGGTGGAATAGGGTAATCAATTTCATCTGGCTCTAAATCACTCAATTCTGAATCATTAAAACATTCTTGTTGTGGCTCATGGGCAAATTCAGCATTATCAGGCTCTCTATAACTCTGCGATTGAGAATTGTGTTGCCAATTGCCCCCAAATTCGTGTGATGATGTACAGGCACCTACACAGTAGTCATGCAACCCAAAACTTTCCATTCCTTGTGTCACCGCTGGCAGATCAGGTATAGCAGGTTGTGTTAAAAGCGACATGTAATGGTCAAGCTCTTGGCTAACGGGCATCTCTTGTGTTAAAAGAGACGTGTATGTGCCCCACTCTTGGGACAAAGGCATATCCGGAACAATATTGTCGTACCTTTCATCTTTTTCAATATAGAGATGTAGGCTATTAATCTCACCATCAGGATCCATGAAAAATCTTAGGCTTTCATCATCGGTTATCTCCAAAATGGATTCTTTTATCACAGATCGATACTCGCATGAATATTTAGCAAATACTTTCAGCGAAAATCGATCAATATCTATTCGAGTTCGCATATACAATCTCGCCAGTAAATCAGTAAAGTTTGTCGAACGTAGTAGTCTCATATACCCAACTGGAGGAATGCTATATGTGATAGAATTTGACTCTTGTAGTATTTGACCTCCCGAGTACACCATAACATCAATTTTGTTGAGGTTCGACATATCTTCAAAAAATAAATAAACTCGAAAAATTAGTTCAAGGGACCACTAACTTATCAAATTATAAAAAACATATTTTGTAATTTAATGGGCATAAAATATTGATTTCCTTGCCACACACAATTATATTAATTCTTAGATATGAACAAATAAACGATTTCAGGTCAATCTCACGATTATTAATTAGTTACTCATCCTTAACATCATACAACACAGAATTCTATTCATTCAGTTATTCCTTACTTTCTCTAAAAATCTTAAATAACTTCCAAAACATAAATATATACACAATGCGTACAGAATCTGAAATAAGTTCCAACACATAAATATAAACATAAATAAGACTTATAATTAAATCAAACAATCAACTCTTTTCAACATATTTAAAAAGAGATATCCGCCAATTATAGCATATTATTTACCTGTAATCCGTAAATTTGACTCCAAATATGATATATTTTTTTTCAAGCCACAATACGTACAATCTACAATTAATACAAATAAAGTCATTAACATAAATAACTTAATAAAGTTTACAAATAATAATAATATGTAAAATTTATTTTTTACCTGATAATTTGAAGTTTAAAAAGTATCCGGATATTAATTCTTCTCAAGTAGCTGAAAGAAACTTGAAGAAAAATATGGACGAGCAAAATTTTCTTCAATTTCAGAGAATGAGAAAAAATTTCAAAAGTGAGAGTGAAAACATTCTGCAAGTGAATTTATAGGTGGAGTTAGGATTAAAAAAAATAAAAATAAATTGAAAACGACATTTGGCATGTCGTCTTCAATATTATTTTTAAATATTTATGAACAGGGCATGTCGTTTTCAAAATAAAACAATAATTAATATTTTTATTATGAATATAATTGTAAAAATAATATAATTATAGTGGTAGAAAATAAATATTATGTTAAAAAAAAACCTAACCCTAACTAACAATATTCGAAATTTAAAAAAAAAAAAATTGAAGACGACATTTTACATGTCGTCTTCAATTTTTTTTTTTTAAATATGAACAGTGAAGACGACATTTTAAATGTCGTCTTCACTGTTCACGATAATTAATTAATTAATCATAAAAATTGACGGAATTATTTATATTAATTAAAAATTCGGATGAACAGTGAAGACGACATTTAAAATGTCGTCTTCACTGTTCATATTAAAAAAAAATATTAATTGATGATGACATTTTAAATGTCGTCTTCATGTTCATATTTAAAAAAAAATATTAATTGAAGACGACATTTTACATGTCGTCTTCAAGTTAAGAAAAAAAAATAAAAAATAAAATTCATATGAAGACGGCATTTCAAATGTCGTCTTATATTAAATAAATAATCATTTCAAAACTATATTATTTTCAGAATTTTTTTTTTTTTGTATTAATCAAATAATAAACCCCGTATTTTTCAGCCAAAAAAGTCGCGGGTGGCAATTTGGGTACAATTCGGCGAGAAATTAGCAATTTCAGTAAAAAAATTTGCCGGAATATTGAAAATATCATTTGGGGGGAAAACTGACTTGAATTTGGGGATTGATTTTTTTCTTTTGGCAGGAAAATTGGGGTCTTTTGCATATGAATGAAAAATTAACTTTTAATTTGGGGATTTAACACATATACTACATGTACCCCTCACGTGGAAGGGTATATTCGTCCAAGAATATGGTCAAAATCTAATTTTATTTTTTTTGGTTGCCTACCACAGTATCCTGGGCATTGCCGGACTAATCTGTTGGTGGACCCTGGTCGCACACCTGGCCTGGTGGGTGAGTCTCCCAACGGGGTAACTACGTACACAACGAATCGAACCCGAGACCTTTCTTAAGCGGAACCGAACTGCTTACTATTCGGACCAACCTCCATTGGTGTCAAAATCTAATCGAGTCAAAGCAGAAGGGTCTTTTTGTCACATGGAGTATGAAGGTAAGAGAGGTGTTGGTAATTACCCAAATTTGAGGGATGCCCTTATTTGCCCCATATGTAAGGGTGATCTCCATCACATATGTAGCTCATTTTTTACTTCTTACCTTAATTATTTATTAACAATTTACAAATTTTAATAATTTACAAATTTACAAATTATTTGACAATTTATCACCCAAGCTCATTTTTTAACAATTTACAAATTATTTGATTTATCGACATCGAAGTAAATCGACTCGAAATATATGTACTAGCTCATTTTTTACTTCTTACCTTAATTATTTATTTTATTTTGAAATTTTAGTTTACTTGTCTAATTGAAATAAATTCTGTGAAAGAATCAAAACGAACAATCAAGAAACTCGTATGCTATTGTCCTTTGAAAATCTCTTATACAAATTACCGAGTTCATACCCCTAATCTTTCAGTTAAACTCGTTTAAATAGACTAAAAATGACATAAGTTTTTGTTTTACACTTCAATTTTAAGATGCTAACAATGTCTTATAAGATCATGCATTTAAAAACATAAACTTATAATTTATTTCCTTTTAATTTGAATAATTACATTGACCCGTTCTGGGTATTTTGATCAAAGAAAATCAATTGGTTAGGAAGTTTACAAAAAAAAAAAAAAATGTTTGATAACTTTAGCAATTTTCATCAATTTTGTAATAGAAGTGGACGATTGTAAGTTTATTTGTAAATAGAAAATGTCTGCTATGAACTCAAAAGAATCACAATGAACGATATATTCACTGAATAAACTCAAAAGAATCACAATGAACTATATATTCACTGAATAAGGAGGATAGTTTGTATAATTAACCTTAATAAGTAGTATCAATCAATGTTGACAAACATTTCTTAAGCCTGTAGCTTACCTTACAGGCTCACAGCTGTAGCCTGTAGGTGTAGTTTGTTAAGGAGTAAATACAACTCTGTAGTCTGTACTCCGACGGAGTTCTTGTCTTAACGGTGAGAAATTTAATTTGATCCATAAGTTACTTTATATAAACTAAAGAGAAAATTACACAGACCCCCTCACTTATTGTGTAATTACAAAAATTTTCCCTCTTATTCAAAATTATCAACACACCTCCTCAGGGGATCTATCTGTAAGGTTTACAGGGGTAAAAGTGTAAGAATTGTTACACACTGGGGGTGCAATTATAGAAAATCTTTAACATGAGGGGGTGTGTTGGTAATTTGCAATAAGTGAGGGGAGTTTTTGTAATTACACAATAAATGAGGGGGTCTGTGTTTAATTTTCTCTAAACTAAATTGAATCCAAACTTTATCTCCTTATGCAAACATGAAATTGAGCAATAAAAACTTGACAACCACGCATGTAGCATACGAGTCAAGTTACAGAAAACTTAGAAGTAAGCATAAAACTAACCATTTAAAGCTCCATATCTATTACTACAAATAGTTGTTCTAGACATCAATTTCCTCCAATCTGCAATGAACATTCAGAAATAAATCCAGTTAAAAAAGTGCTGATATATAGGGAGTGTTTGCAAACTTTAAATAAAAGTGATTTTGAGCTTTTAGTTAAAAATAAACAATTTTGTAATGTTTGTAAATTCAGTTTTTGCTTCTGAATATCTAAAATTAAGCTCTTAGAAGCCAAAAGCTTCAAACTGGGTAGGTGGTACTTTTTTGGTGTTTTTCAAATTCCTGCAATTAAAATAATTTTTTAATTGACAATTCTATCCTTGTCAATATTTCTATATTTCCAAAATTAACCCCATCATTTTTTTTTAAAAAAAAACTTGCGATCTTCTTCCTTTTCGCATTGCGGCTGAGGTCTCATTAACGAATCCTCTGGCTTGATTTGATGATGATGAGTACTATACGTACATATATATATATCAATGTGATCTCCACACGATGAAGAAACGTTTCTATTTTAAAGTAAGGAGGATTCTTGACTGCAGCTTAATTGGTTTCTTTCCATAACATGGTGATTAAATATAACAATTTTTTTGTATTACTATTATTATTTCATTAAATTCAAACGGAGGGCATATAGAAAGAATTTTAAAAAAACTTGTGATTAAATTTAAAATCCATATCTTACTAGTTGGGATATTGCTAAAATCAAGAGATATATCAGCCAAGAGCCCTAAAAAATCTGAAAACTCCCTACCTAGGTAATATATACAGCAATAGAGAGCAATATCTCTCTTAATTGGCATAGGAGGAAAAACAGAGAGATTAACAGAGAAGGAGATAAGAATTTTATTCCCAGATTTGTATTATTATTTTTTGTTGTAATTTATTTGTCATTCTTCTCAAATAGTTTCTTAATTGTGCGTTTTCTGCTTATTGCGTGTTCTGTCCAAATACAAGAGATATCTGCAAAGATTATATAGTTTATTAGTATGTTATTAGCAAGATCCATTCTCGGAGAAATAACATACAAAATGGTTCCTTACGAAAATTTAATATTCAGAAATAAATAAGGTCAACAACAGAGTAGCTTGAAAATGCATTAAATTGATGTGGCTCATGAGGTTCAGAAATACATTCAGAGTCTCAAAAAATTATAGCAGGTTGATTCCCTTAGTAATCTTCCAAAGCAAACACGCTATAGCAAAAATATTTGAAATATCGATGGCAAGGAAGCCGCCTATGTTGAAAAATTGTAATTTGAATGAAAATCTGCTCTTTTCTCCAATGAATTTTTTAATCAAAAGATAACTAGTGGCAAAATTTTTAAATAATATGCACAAACACTATGTGTAGAAAGTTCACATTACCCTAAATGAGTCTTTCTTCAGACATGCACTGCCAATGAAGTAAACACCAAATATCAAAGACATGGTTATGAAAAGACTGCAGAGACACGATCTGCTTTTAGGATCTGATAATAGCGAAACCTGAGACGAAAACATAATTTGAAGGTCAAATAGTATTCCAACTGACTTGTGAAAATAAAATAACGGAGAACAGATTTATTAGTTGTATTTTAAAATATTTTATGTTTTCTTTATGCTTAAATTAATATGATTTTTGTTGTTCATATTGAAGACATATTTGGTACTTTTTTTATTCTTAAGGTTTTATGTAGGAGACTTTCAATTGGTTTTATTAGCCAAATAAGACATATCATCTAGAATAAAAGTACGTAATTATTATTTTTAAACATAATCAGAATTAATTGCAAAAAGTATCGCACACAGTAAGTCAGATCACATATCCAACCATCTTTCTGAAAAAATTCACACAATTTGCATATCATATTTCCAATGTGCATTCTCATGGCTTGTCTTTTCTTCAATTATTTTAATGTCCTGTCTCACTATTATTTTAAGTTTTAAAAACGGTAAATTAGTCAAATTACAATTGGAAGAAACACCTTCCATGATCCTTACTTTTTATAGTAATATAGATATGTTTGTCTTTAAATGCTTTATTATTTGTCATTTTTCTTTGTTTAGGTGGACATCAACTGAAATTTTGTTTTGGATTACGAGTTTTAGGAGTCTTATTCTTTAATTGCCTCTCGTCTTTTCCTTTATTTGTTCTTCTTTTATATATATTTTTGGTGGTGTGAAAATTCGTGCACGGATTGAAAACCCAAACAATTCCATTTAATATATATATGGTTTTAAAATTTCAGTACATCTATCATATAGTTATGTATTCACATAGTTCTCAAAGGATCTCACAATCATCATCACAATTACAACTGTAAACAACAAATTTTAAGTTTGCAATTTAACAAACAAGAAATGTTGTACAAAATATATTTAATTGAATCAAACAATTTAATGAGTACAAATCTCTAATTATTTATCCTCTGATTCTTCACTTCAAGAAGTTTGATTTGAATATTGGAAGAGAAATCGCTTCTTTGATCTTCTCCAATGTGGATTTGAATGTTTATAACGTTGATGCGAGGGCTCAATAGCTTAATCTCGGATCAAACGATGTAAATGATTTGGGAAAGTTGAAAGCTTCAAGGTTGACTCGTCGCTTTGATCTTCCTTTAACTTGATTTGAACTTCTATAACGTTTATTCGAGGGTTTAACACCTTAATCTCGAATCAAACGTTATAATTTGATGAATTTTGCTTAGAACGCCTTGAAGTTTGCCTTGAACGCCTTCTTGAATTTGAAGAACTTGTAGAGAGAATTTGGGAACTTCTCTTGTCTTCTCTTGCTCAAATGCACTTGTGAATTGGTGAATTGGTTTTTGAATCCTTGAATTTGAACCCCTATTTATAGTTGTAGGGGTGGAGAACTTTTCATAATTACCATTATTTAATTGGTAATCACTACCATGTTTAAGTGGTTGATTTGATTTAATTATGGTTAAATTGCCACATGGCACCTCATAATTGACCAACACAATAAGTATTTAAATATCAATTATTCAATTATTTAATTTAAGGATAAAATTTATTAAATCCTTAAATATAAATAAATGAGTTTATTTGATATTAATTTACACGTGTCGCCATTTAATTGGTTACAACTTTTAATTGTCTACAACAACGTTCACAAAGTAACGATAGTATTAGACGTCAACGGGGGAAAATGTAGAAACTACTGAGAAGGCAAGTTGGGACCTTAGAACTACAGAGATTTTTATTAAAATATGAGTTGAGGAGCTACTAGCAGGAAATAGGGCTGGGAGCCACTTTAATAAAACTGGCTGGGATAATCTCATACGTAAATTTACAACTTCAACAAATCGTAATTATACTCGAATGCAATTGAAAAATCGTTGGGATAGTTTGAAAAAGGAATGGGGAATATGGAAAAGATTATTGCGGGGAGAGAGTGGGCTAGGTTGGAACAATGAGAAAGGAACTATTGAGACTACTCCTGATTGGTGGCAAAGGAAGATTCAGGTACTTCACAATTCTTTTTTTTGTCATCAAATATATTTCTTTTTGTGTAGAATAATAATCCATAACTCCAATTTTCATTCTATTTCAGGAAGTACCTGATGCAGCTAAGTATAGAGAAAAGGGACCAATTTTACCTGAGGATCAGGAAATGTTATTTTCTGATGTTGTAGCAACTGGAGCTAGTGTGTGGACTCCAAGCTCAGGAATATTGCCGCTACATTTGCTGGATGAGTTGGATGAATCCTCTGATGTTCAGTTTCATAATTTTAAAGATCATGTGAATGAACCCAATGTTGAAACTGATGCGACTACTAATGCACAGGCAGAAAGTGGTCCTATTCAAGGTAATAGAAGAGGAAGTGCCGAGTTCTCTACTCGTATTCGTGGTAAGAAGATAAAAAAGGAGTCGAACTGCGAACACTGCTGTCAATTTGTCCTGATTTCATCAAAAGGCTGTACATGAACAAAATGCGCTCTATTTTGAATTTATTCAATTTGTTGTGAAGGTAAACTTTTCAAATGGACAACTCAAGTTCAAGAACACACTGTACAACTATTCTAATTTAACATGCACGAAGCTACTCCATTTTGAAGGCCCGGGGTGAAATTTGTAAAAGCAAAAGGCTCAATAATGTTGAATATGAACATATAGTAAGGCCACGAAGATCCATTGTCAAAGTTGTATCAGAACTGCTACAAGATTTCCAACAGTTACAAGACTGATTCTGATAGAACCGGAAAATTGATAGAAACTAATTTCGATAATTCGAAATTCCAACAAAAATAAATCTTGCCACAAACCTAAGCTCGATTCTTTATTGATTTAAAAATTGAATAATAAAAACATAACCTTTAACACTTATATATAACCAAGAGTCCTAACTAGGAAAGGAAATAACTAGAATCCTAATCAAACTAGGAGATTTAATCATCAAGGAATTAAATAAATAAGGAAATAACTAGTTTCCTAAATAAACTAGGAATGACTCAAACTAGGAAATAACACAATAAAATATAATTAAGCTAATTTGGCCTAATTTTCTTCTTGCTCCTCAACATTCGTTTCACAACAATTCCTCCCCCTTTAAAAACAGCTTTGCTCCCAAGGTTGAACCCGAAAAAGTTTCTTCTTGCCTAGAACGACACCGGATCATTCGTCAAGTCGAAAGGCATGATCGAGAACTCATATTCCCTATTGTGGGCGCAAGATGAAATATTTGTAATGTAGAAACAATCAGTCCCCGCGGCTAACCACCCAAAAGGTTAGTTCCGTCAAAAATAGAGAGTGAGGCAGCGGTGGTGTGGCTGATTTTGGGTCTCGATGTGGGGTCATCCTGGAGGTGGAGGGATGTCAACAGCGATGTTCTGAGCGTCGGCAATGTTGGAATATTTGGGGAGCTATTTTGGGATAAAGACGTAGCCACGACGATAGCGGCCGGCGGTGGCATTATGAAAACGGCGAAATGGAGTGCAACGATTGCTGCCAGAACCTCATCGAACTTGGGGTCAATGGAATCGAAAATCTCGGAGATTGAACGTGTCATGGCGGCGTCAATGGATCCAGTAGGTTGAACCAAATTGATAGAAACAGAAAATTGTTGGAAACTAATTTCGATAACTCAAAATTCCAACAAGAATAAATTTTACCCAAACTTAAGCTTGATTCTTTATTAACTGTAACTTAAGAATTGCCTAACAGGGGAGTGAATTAGGAATTTAAAAATTGTGACAATGTACTGAAAATGATAAACTGAATAATACTTCTTTTATTGAATAAGAAAGAATCGAACATATAAGTTCCAGAAACAAAATCCAAACTGAAAATTGAAAAAAAAAATAAAGTTATTTAAAAAAAAACTACCAAACACACTCGATATGAGGAATTGAGTTATGCTCAAATATCCTAGAGAGTAGGTGTGGAACCAGAAGGAATCTTCACACGACTACTCCAATACGGATTACAAAAGAGACTTAACTCTAAAACCTCCTTCCTGATCACTTGTGTTTGAATAGTGGAACTCTGAAGTAGCGACTGGTACTTCTTCTTCCTCACTGGAACAAAAGGGGTACCTAACAAGAAAGATTACTCGTAATGAGTGTAAGCTTAAGAATGCTTCAGAAAAATTCGTTCTTTCTTGAGAAATAATTCATTCAGTATTTATAGGAGAGGAAATGAGAGAAAAATACAGCTGATGTAAAACGGCTCTTTCCAAAATTTATTCCAACGAGTACTTTCTAATTTTAATAAGCAATAGGGAGTAATCTAAAGAGACAGGATTGATTCACTTCCCTTTTTGAGACATGGCTGATTTGACAATATTGTTTTCCTTTTGTAGAAGATATTTGAACGTCATTTCCTTTGAGAGTGGAATCTGCGTAGAAGGAAAGTCAAGGTTAACAAAGTTAATAGTGGATTTCCTTGTCATTATCAAAATTTGTCCGATTGCTTTCCAAAAAGGTTAACAATCTCGCCCTTTTTTATGATGACAAGGAATTAAAGAGTTATAGAAAGATAGTACCGAGAACTCGCCCTGAACCAATGTTCTCCACCTGCATGTTAGAATAAGATGGTACCACAGAAACATTGGAACAACCAAGAGAAAAAAATGCACATGTAGAAAAATACATATGTTCTCCTGCATGTTAGAACCAGATTGAAAAAAATGGTACTAATATGACCAGATAATTATATAAATGCATAGTATTGTTCACATAGGACAGCCACCAAAAGATAGTTTAAACATAGTACAAACAAAATACTAAAATGCTTCTTTACTTCTCCCCCTTCATCATCTAAAAGACATATGAGGGAGCTTCCCCACTTTCTTTTCCAGTTTTTTTAGAGAGGAAAGGGCACCCTTGAGCTTGGAGCGAACAGAGTGGATGAATCAAGATATGTCAGGATTGGAACTGGTGGAACTTGGACTAGAAGCATAAGGAGATCCATCAGAAGTAGAACCATCAGAGTTGGAACCAGAAGCCGGACGAGCAGCAGCTTGTCGTGCACTTAGACATCTTGGAGGAGGATGACGGCTTTTGTCTGTGGTCTTGTACCACTCACCTGTTTCAGAAATATCAAGATGAATTTTACGAAGTCAATGCATATCAACTATTTTGTAGTCAGATGGAGGTTCTTTCCAGGCCTCAGGAAGAGTGATTTCCTCACATTAAAGGAAGTGAGTTAGGAGCATGGCATAGGGAAGATTCTTGGAAGGATGTTCGTAGGACATAATCATTTACCGCAAGATAAGGTACCTGACATCCACTTTTTGACCTGTGACTGCCATATAGAGCAAAAAGACCGTTAAACGATTCATGTCAGTAGTGTGTCCACCGCTGAGTGTGGAACCAGAAAGTAGGGACATGGTGATGAGTTTGTGGAGGAGAAAGTGAGGGATGGAAAGGTTGTTGAGAGCAGCAGCACCAGAAAGTTTGTAGTCATGTCCATTCTAGAAGCGGGAATAAGCATCATCCACGTTAAAACAAGGAAGGGGACACCAGTTGTTCATATCAAAGAACCGAATACCATCATATTCTAAGTCCAGAAGAAAATTTATTTTTTTCAGGAGTGAAAGTAACTTCTGTACCAAGAACATAAGACTTAACAGAAATATTTTGTTCATCATCAGAAATATGATACTAAAATTTTGCATAAAAGAGTTTAACAGCCAAAGGATATACAGGAACATCAATCCCCATCATCTTATCCCACCCCATAACAGAAACCCATTCATGAATAAGAGAGGGAGGGATTTGAAAAAATTTAACAGACCTTCCTCGATTTAACTTCTTGTCCTTGGTTTTGGTCCTGAAGAGTTCTTGAGCGCTTTCGTTAAAGAATAGGAGATCTGGATTGATGACTGAAAGATCATCGGTATTGATTTCCTCAGCAGTGTAGATGGTAATAGAGGTTCCAGATGGTTGTGTTTTGGAGGGATTTTTGTTAATGTTGGTGATTTCAGAGTTAGGTTTCTATGAAGGCGAGCCAGAGGTACATGTGAGGAGGAGTTTGGGTTTTGAGGAGATGGTGGAGATGAGGGTAGAGGTTCCAAGGATGGTGCTGGGTGAGAGGATCTAGTGGATTTCTTTTTCGCCATTGAGAGAGTCTTGAATGAATTTCTTCTTAAAGAAGTGATTTTGACAGAGGATAAAGGATTTTGACCTATTAAATAAAGAAACTTACCTTTTGTAGTTGATGTGCACAATCTCCAAAAAGATCACCATTTATCGAGAAAAAAGTAGAGATGGAATGCAGTTATTAATGATTGCGGGATGATGTAACTTTTGAAAGAAACTAAATCCCACTTTAAAGATTCCTTTTGAGAAAAAGGCGGGAAAAATTTTAATTGCTACAACCGAGATGACAAATTTGTAATTCCAAGATTTTTCTTTAATTCTGTAAATTGTTCAATGTTCAACGATTTTGTAAAAATATCAGTCAGTTGAAAGTTTGAATTAAAAAAATTTATCTGAACATCTCCCTTTTGTACATGTTCCCGAATAAAATGATGTTTTACTTCTATATGCTTGGTACGGGAATGTTGTACCATATTTTTGGTAATACTTATGGCACTTGTTTTATCACAAAATATTAGAATTTTATCAAAATAAAGATTGTAATCTTGTAAGGTTTGTTTCATCCATAAAAGTTGAGCGCAACAGTTACCAAAGGCCATATATTCAACTTCAGTGGTTGAGAGAGCCACCACATTTTGTTTCTTACTGAACCAGGCAACTAGGCTTTTGCCAAGAATTTGACAAGTTCCACTGGTACTCTTACGGTCAACCTTACAGCCAGCATAGTCTGTATCAAAATACCCAATGAGTTCAAAGCTGGTAATAGTTGGATACGAAAGACCATAATCAACAGTTCCTTTTAGATAATTCAAGATTCGTTTGACTGCAATAAAATGAGAATCTTTTGGTTCAGATTGGAACCGAGCACTTAGATAGGTTGCAAACATGATATCCGGACGACTAGTAGTTAAGTAAAGTAAACTACCGATCATACCTCGAAAGTGTTTCTCATCGATGGACTTACCAGACTCATCTTTATTAAGTTTCGTGGAGGTGCAAATGGGAGTTGCTACTGGATTGCATTCATTAATTTGGAACTTTCAAAGGAGCTCTCTTGTGTATTTTTCTTGAGAGATGAAGATTCCAATGGAAGTTTGTTTTACTTGAAGACCAAGAAAGTAGTTCACTTCTCCCATTAAGCCATCTCGAACTATTGCTGCATTTCTTTTGAGAAATTCTCACATAATTTTTAGTTGCACCAAAGATAATATCATCCATGTAAATCTATACCAATAAAAGATCATTTTTGTGATATTTTATAAACAAGGTGGTATCAATAGTGCCCATGAAAAACCCTTTGTCTACCTGAAATTTACTTAATCTTTCGTACCAAGCTCGTGGAGCCTGTTTTAACCCATAAAGAGCTTTTGATAGCTTGAAAACATGTTTTGGAAAATCATTGTTTGTGAAACCAGGGGGCTGTTCAACATAAACTTCTTCATTTATGAACCCATTTAAAAAGGCACTTTTGATGTCTATTTGAAAAAGGGTAAATCTCTTAAAGGCAGCAAAACCAAGTAACATACGAATAGATTCAATTGGGTGTATGTTTCATCGTAGTCATACCTTCTTCTTGACTGTAGCCTTTTGCTACCAGTCTAGCTTTGTTCCGAATAACCTTACCATTTTTATCTAGTTTGTTTCTGAAGACCCATTTGGTACCAATGACTGGATGATCAGTGGGTCTTTTGACCAGAGTCCAAACTTGATTCTTTTTTAATTGAGCAAGCTCTTCCTCCATAGCCTCTATCCAGGATTCACCATTCAAATCTTCATCAATGTTTCTTGGTTTGGTAAGGGAGAGGAACGCACAACTACCAGTGTTTGGAGCAGTGGTCCCATCTTGCTTTAAGCTGGATCTAGTGGTAATTCCAGCATTGGGATTTCCTAGGATGATGTCTGTTGGGTGACTCGAAGCATGCTTGAATTTTCTTTGTTTGAAAGTTCCAGCATCTGTTGGAGCTTCCAATTCCTCTTCATTGATATCATTATCTTTGATGTTGGCATCTGTTCTTGGAACTTCCAGATCCTTTGGAGGAATATCAGAGTTTGTGCATGTGGAAGTACCAATCATATCTGCAGGTTCCAAGCTCAAAGATTCTTTGGCTGTGGAAGGGTTAGTTTCATCAAAGGTAACATGCATAGATTCCTAAATGATTCTTTTGCGTTTATTGAAGATGCGATAAGATTTCCTACAAGTAGAGTAACCCATGAAAATTCCTGCATCAGCCTTGCAATCAAACTTTGTTAGGTATTCCCTATCATTTAGGATATAACACTTGCATCCAAAAACACGAAAGTAGGATATGTTTAGAACTTTATCATACCATAGTTCAAAGGGTGTTTTTCTAATTAAAGGTCTTAGGAAAACTCGAACTCGATTTGACACGTAGCAGGCCGTATTCACAACTTCTTCCCAAAAGACAGTAGTTAAGTTGCATTCATGAAGCATGGTTGACACGCTAATAGCTAACGTGCTTGGATAGCAAGTGCACTAGTCGTGATAGTAATAAAAGTGGACTAAAAGTCCAGGTTGTCGAACCACAAGGACTTGAATTTTAGTTTATGATTTTATAATGAAAAAGAACAAATAAAGTAAAGGTAAATTGAAGGTAAAACGCGTAAGATAAAAACGAAGACACACGAAGGGTTGAAGACCAATTATAAAGGAAGACTAAAGCACATGTTAGGTCCAAATTGCTCAATTATACTTATAAAGATTCTCGTTGAAGGTTTACGCTTATGTTGCTATGGTGAAAGCTCCTAGGGTAAAGAATAACCAATGTCTCATGCTAAACTCCAATGATTGAATGATGGTTTCCTAAGTATATCTACCCGGAAATCTAATCACCAAACACGCATTAACGCACTAGAGCTTACTTTACTTAGATCGAACGACTTCACCCGGGAATCTTTACCTATGTCTAGGGCAATTCCTCATTGGTTATGGGTTATGGTGTGAATTTCTTGCACCTAAGTTAATTTTCTCTCGAAATATTCACCTAGGCTAAGATTCTAACATATGGTGATCAAGCATATGTCAAACAAGCAAAAACACAAATTCACACCACATTACAACATAAGAATCACTTCAACAATCCTCTATTATAAGCATAAATCACAATTTGGCCTTACATGGCCCTAGTCTTACAAGCTTAGCTCATAGTTAATGGCATAAAGGACATAGATAGATTCATATACATATTCATGGACAATAATGAAATGAGAAAACTATTAAAACTCCCTATGTTGAATTGATGATGGATCTTCACTTCAATCTTCAATCCCCAAGCTAACTTTCCTTCTTTATCTCTTC
Organism: Buddleja alternifolia; assembly: GCA_019426215.1. Taxonomy (NCBI): domain Eukaryota; kingdom Viridiplantae; phylum Streptophyta; class Magnoliopsida; order Lamiales; family Scrophulariaceae; genus Buddleja; species Buddleja alternifolia. The sequence goes on from CM033392.1 coordinate 24,623,161, forward strand.
CAATTGATGAATTTGTGGCTCAAAATCCCAGAAAATCGCCTTGAATCCCCAGGAGTTCGAACAAAAATCATGTGCTGAAAATTGTTGGTCCCAAGTGGTATACGAAAGGGTCTAGAAGGGGGGGGGGGGGGTTGAATAGACCTTGAAGTCTTTTTCGACTTCTAAAAATTCGTATCACTTTGAGGTATTTGAACGCTCGGAAAGCTTTAAGCGCTGGATGTGGCGCTTGAGAAACGTTAACTTAGACTCGGTGATTTCAACGCTTACCAAAGTAGGGTAGAGTTTAGTCACTAAATCAGGGTTAGCACAGCGGAAGTATTTTATAGCTTAGCGTTCAGTTTGTTAATCGAAAGTAGTCGCTTAGTTGTTTTAAAACTTTATCAGAATGTATGCAATATGAATAGTAAAGCAGTAAAACAATGAATGCTTAAAGAGGTAAATGACACAAGAAATTTGTAAGGTTCATTGGGTGATGTAATCCCAGCTACGTCCTTCTTCTCCTTTTATCAGGGAGGTTTTCCACTATGATGATTATCGAAGAGTCACACAGAGACTTCTACAAGATAGAGGGAGATTGGATATGATCTCGGAACTCCTTGGTCACACAGATTTCAGCTCCACTAAAGACCTTCTATCCCCTTGCTTCTTTCACTCAGAAATGGTGCAAGTTACCCTTGATCTCGGAACTCCTTGGTCACACAGATTTCAGCTCCAATAGAGATCAACTTCAACAAGCTTTTTTACACACAAATATTGCTTGTAAGTCAACCAGCTTTCTCACTCAGATGAAAGGTGTTGATGGTTTTGGTCACGGGTTTGTTTGTTTTTGGAAAGTTCAAACACTTGGAGATATCTCAATGGTAGTGTAGGTTCTTCTTAAAAAGAGATTTGAGATATGGGTGACTGTCTAGGAATGTATTTGAGAAAGCTTAAAAGGATTTCGGCTCTGGAGTGTATAAGCTCTTTTTAAAACAATTCAGCAACGTTTTGGACCCTCTTTTTTATTTTTACGTCCAGATGTTTTTCTATATCTATTCCTTGTTGTCCCTTTTGCTGAAAAGGTTATTTATAGATTGTTATGAGATTTTGTCCGTTGGACACGGTTGGAGTCTCGTTTCCCTAAACATTCCATGAATTCTGACAATCCTAACTTTGGTATATTTAATTGGTTAGGCATGGTCTTGGTTTCATAAATCTGACAGTCTAGGTCAAAGATATGGTTTGCCCATAAGTTGTTGTGCTTATATTTTAATAGCACTTATCCGACTTTTGATGCATCTTGTTTTATTTCCGTTTGGGAATAATTTCCGTTGATTCATGCATCTTTGATAACTTGGGTTTGAATCTTCAGGTTACGCTTAGAGACTAGGCGTTTGAGCCTTTGGAGTTTTAGGCTTCTTGAAGTAGTCTTCTTTGTTAATCAGACGCTTGAAGAGGTCACAATCTTTGCCCGATCTTTTAGACGCTTGTCCTTTCATTTTATCTTTGATAGACTCACTCAGAATTCTATCATTGACTTAGTGTTAGTACTTGGTCTAAGGTCCATAACAAATCTTGAGCGCTGAGTTCGTAACCCGGATAGTCGTTTAGCGTTTGATGGACGCTTGAGACTAATCTTTATCTTTACTGTTTCTTCAGACGCTTGATCTTCAACTTCATCACTTGGTAGACTCACGCAGAATTCTTCTAGTGATTTAGTATCACATTCTTAGTCTAAACTCTATAAAATACAAGTCTAGTAAAAAAACACACGAGCTTTCAGGCGCTTACATATTTGTTCTATGAAAGCTTTACATTTCTTGGGGTCTAACATGAAGTCCTATTTGTCATCATCAAAACATCTAACATGAAATTCCTAACAATTTCCCCCTTTTTGATGATGGCAATACCTATTTAGTTCAAGCGTTAGATACCTAAAGTATGAGTTAGCGTAGGTTAGTAAGTTAGTTTGAGCTTCAACGAGATGTTTCAGCTGTAAAATGCATTTTATATATATCTTTCATAGTACAAGCATTTTACAACTGAAGTGAAAAAAAATCATAAGTAACAAAATCAAGATCGTGATTTGATCTTGTATCTCTTAGTCATTTCAGCACGGATTGCTTCAGTTATCTGATCTTCTAGCGTCATCATCGCTGCATGATCTTTACTGATTATATGTTTGTTTTCTTTTACTTGTCGTGCCTTGAAGGTAATGAGCTGCTTATCCCATTCCTCTGGACTGATGCCTATGTATCGTAAGCAAATTCTAAGGTTTGGTCAAAGTCAGACATTTTTCGCTCTAAGGCTAGAGACTGCTGGATCAGATGGTTCTGGAATTGACGCTCTGAGAAGAGGAATATCAAATGTTCAAGCAGTGCTCTTGAAGGTAATGGAAGATTTGGATAGAGCACTCTTGGGGTTTCCTTTTTATTGGACGCTCCCACCGAGGTAGGTACCCAAGAAGGATAGGGATACCTTGGCTCTGTACTTAGTGTGAGGGGAGTATCAATATGTTGACGCTTGGATGGTGGAGGAGGATCTTTTTATCTTTAGATGTTGAAGATTTCCTCTTTTCTCCCCTTCTTTTCCCCCTTATTGCCATCATCAGTCTGTATGAAATGCTGAGTAAGAAGACTGACTTGAGTAGCAATCTGAGCGACAGAGGCTTCAAGAGTGGTCAGACGCTGGTCGAAGTGTTCTTTCATGACCAGTAGTTGAGCGTGATGAGCGTCTGAAAGAGAGGTCTCAAGAGCCGTGAAACGGTGGTTTAGATCATTTGTTAAAGCCACATGACTTGCCTGAGTTGTAGATAGTTGCTGTATTTGAGTGAGGCATTCAGTCATGGACGTTTGAGCGTCGAGACCCGCAGTGCTAACGTGAGGCTTAAAACGGGATGTGTGTTTGAGAGATTCAACAGGTACTTGATAATTAGGATCAATACTGTTCCTCGAAGCGCTGGGGCACTGTTGGACTCGGTGGATGCAGTAGAGTCGGATTCAGTTGGACTGGGGAATTAGGCGCTTGAGGTAATTCTAATAAGCGCTCAGAGCAGGTAACGTGTCAGCTGGTGCTGCAGTAAATTCTGATTCTATACGGCTAAAGTCCGTAAACCGAAAGTCCAAGCTGGCAAACGGCTCATCTGCATATGGATACGTAGCAGTCTGTAGAAGTTCATTCAAATGTAGAGTGGGGAGATAAGTACCTTGAATGAACGTTCTGATAGGACTATCCAGGGCCCTGATATACATTGGCCCGAGGATATCCAGCACATGAGTGGGAAAGATTTTGGAGGGCGCTTGGCAGATGGAGAATAAGGCATCTGGGCAATAGTGTTGTGAGAAGCCATTAGCCGATCTGTTGGGAGAGTCTTCGGTTTCCGAGAGTCGGGAACGTGGAGCCTGTAATACTCTTCCAAGTATGGGTAGATGGCTGAAGCAAGCGCTTGAGTTCTTTTCTAGCAGCGACAAAACAAAATCATAGTGACTTAAGACTTCTTGTCGAATAGACGGAAGAAGTGGATATCCTCTGAAAGGATTGATCCGAGAGCCATTCCACTGTCGCAGATTTTCTGTGAAGATTTTGTCGAATAGGGAGACTGGAGGCATAATTGTCATCATGAGAGAAAAGTTGTCTTCACAGTGGCTAGGGTGAAGTTCAGACAGGACAGGGGAGAAGAACCGCTGGTGGACGCTTGATCATCAAAGCGTAGAGAAGAGTTAGCCAGTTTGTGCAACGCTTGTCTTAAGCGGTGTTCAGGTTGGTGGCGGATCAGAGGCAGCTTCAGAACTGGTCCAAGTCTATGTTGGCGCTGCTTTAGCATGTAGCGTGCAAATTTGGTCTTTTTATCATGAATCCCTATTCTGAACAGATGGGGAGTGCTAACCAATTCTTCAAATTTATACGTGTCACCCATGTAAGCTTCAGCCCATTTTACCTCAGTCATGCAGTACTCAGTTCCTGCATTAAGTATAGCACGAAATCCTTGGTGATGAATATCACAGATGGACTCAAAACGATACCTGTCGGTTGGTAGTTAGCGTTCCAGACGCAGTCAAAATAGGCATCGGCTTCTAGTTGAACATCTCGGTCAGTGAAGCTGGACGCTCACCGGCATGTACTCCTTTATTTTTCCACAAGAGGAGAGGATTAGCTGAGCGCTTGTTTTCCATGCTATTTACCAGTGTTGGGGAGTGAGAATAGCCTTCTCTGTTTAGTAGCCCTTCCGTTGGGTTCACAAGCTTATCCTGACGCTCATAGACTCTGATGTTGTAGTCTCTGAGAGCGAAGCCAGTGGGTTTGCTTGTCCCACGGTCCAGATAATAAGCTAAATCAACATCAGCTCTGGGAGTCTTGCCTCCTTGCCTCTGTGCTTGGAGAGTCACGGAAGCCGGGATGTGTTTGGGAGTCTTCCTGAGTTCAGGGCTGTGTAATAAGCTTTATCAGCTGGGGTCAATGCTGTATTAATAGAGTGTTGCGTACAGCCAGATCAAACTTTATGAGCTTGGCGATATCATTCTCAGCATTGATAAGACTTTCTTCATTATATCCTGTAGGTATGAAGGTTTCTGCGGGCGCTGGAGGGAAATAATCGACGAGTGATCGATGGTCTTTAAGGGATCCAGCTTGAAGAAATGTCGATGAATCACAACGTCGTTAGCATCGCTCTGACCTTCTGAGCGTGCCTCTGTTGTACTTGGTAATGCAAGCAATGGTTGAACCCCTGGGATTTCAGGTTCATCAGGCTCGAGATTTGTGGATTCGATGGCAGCTTCATGTGCGATGGCCACGATGTGGGCCATATCCACATCCAGATGGACATCAACTGGTGGTTCAAAGGATGATATCGGAATAGCATCTATGGCTTGGTCGCTTAGTGTCGTTTGTGTAGCCTCAGAAAAAATGGCAGCAGTTGGACGCTTACGTCTCTTGAAGATACGCTTCACATTTACCCCTTCGGCTGGGGACGCTTGAGTCTGTGGAACTGCTGGTTCCCCAAAGTCGATATTTTTGAGGACCTTTTCCAGATCCTTCCGACTAATGAGGGGTATAGAGTCTCGTCTTCTTCATCACTTTTGATAGGTTGAGCCTTGGGCTTTCGAGGAGCCCGTTTCTTTGTGACAGTGGGACGCTTCATATTACGTTTAGCCTTCTCCTGATCTGGGCGCTCAGCCTCCTCATCTGATGCTGCACGTACACCTTGGCGCTCAGAGAGAGGTCTAGCAGCACCTCTAACTTTGGGTGGATTGAAGAGATTGTTGATGATTCTTGGCCCATAGAACTTATGCTTGGCCACGGTGACTCCTGCTGAAGAGGTGCACTTTGCTCGGAAATTAGATCACTCAAACTAGGCCATAAGGTCTGTTTGGAGTGCGTAGACTGTCTCTGAATCTGCTGAATATGTAGGCGCTCCAGTTGATTTTTATCTTGAGCAAGATAGCAGTCATCATCTGGAACTGGGTTGGGTTGATTTTGTCAAAGGTTCCCACTCTACATTCAATGTTTTTACTACAGAAGTCAGCTAGGACTCGATACCTGTTCACTATATCTTTCTTCTCAAAGTACGGTTTGTATGGAACACCATCGTAGGCGCTAATCTGAGTCCAGACTTCTTGAATTTGTTCCTCAGTGATAGTGTCTAAGTCGCTCCGTCATTAGTAGAGAGAAATTCTGGGCAATAGAGGCCGCAGAGAGAGTGAACGTCTTTGATTCCGTCTTGGGGACGGGAAACAAACAGGTGATAGTAGTCTCATCGTCAGACATTTAGCATGTCGCCAGAAAAATTCTAGTTCTTCAGGAACATGTTGAGTGTTTGGTGAGAAAATTTCTGAAGCCCAGCCTCTGCTACAGAATCCTCACTAGCTTCGTTAATCATTTGGGGGTTTTCATAGGAAAAACTTCCAATCGATTATAAGGCCTTCAGTGACCTAACAACTACTTGTAGTGGTTTCCAGCGTA